>CM066037.1:244879973-245479973 GCA_033557465.1 Ichthyophis bannanicus
ATCTACCACTTTTTCTGTAATGAAATATTTCTGCATATTACTTCTGAGTCTATCCCTTTCACTTTCATCTCATGTCCCCTTGTAACAGAGCTTGCCTTCAATTGAAAGAGACTCTCCTGTGCATTTATGCCAGGGAGGTACTTAAATGTCTCTATCATATTGCCCCTCTCCCGTCTTTCCTCTAATGTATACATATTAAGATCTTTAAGTCTGTCCACATATTCTTCATAACGAAGACCACTAACCATTTTAGTAACCACCCTCTGCACCAACTCTAACCTGTCTATATCCTTCTGAAGGTGTGGTCTCCAGAATTGCACACAATGCTACAAATGAGGTCGCACCAGAGACTTATACAGGGGCATTATCACCTCCTTTTTTCTGCTGGCCATTCCTCTCCCTATACACCCAAGCATCCTTCTGGCTTTCGTAGTCGCCTTTTCTACCAGTTTAGCTACTTTAAGATTATCAGACACAATTACGCCCAGATCCCGCTCTTCTTTTGTAGGCAGAGGTACCTCACCCCCTACACTGTACATCTCCTTTGGATTTTTGCAGCCTAAATGCATGACCCTGCATTTTTTAGCATTAAATTTCAGCTGCCATATTCTAGACCATTCTTCAAGTTTAGCTAGATCCCTCCTTATGTTGTCGACTCCTTCGTGTGTGTCTATTCTATTGCAGATTTTGGTATTGCCTGCAAACAAGCAAACCTTACCCAACAGTTCTTCTGCAAATCACTAACAGTTAGAGCACTAGCTTGGTAATCGAAAGACTAGGGTTCAGTTCCCACTAGCACTCCTTGTTGCCTTGGGCAAGTCACTTGACCCTCCATTGTCTTGGAAGAAAGGCCTGGCAATATGCTTCTGGTCACACTGCCAAGAAATCACAGGAGCTCCTGGGTCACCAGGAGTTAGTATTGACTCAAAGGCACATGTTTTGCAAATGCTACAAACTACCACAGTCCTTTAAGACCATGTTCCTTTTGTTTTTTCCTACTCCGAGTCTTCCCTCAAAACCTGTAAAGTTTTATGACATCTGACAGAAGTCTGTGGAAAATACTACAGCAACAGGAAAAGGTTTTGAGACATTTAAAAGAGAATTGCTGGTCTTTTTGTTGAAAGCATTTTCAATAAAGCAACAGGGAATAGATGCTAATGTGTGAACACCTGCTCAGATATTATTGTGGCCATCTACCAAAATGATTCTACTCATAAGAAGGATTTTTAAAATGGCAAGCCTCAAAACACTAACGATTACACTAAATGCTAGGACAGGGGTTCTGAACCCACTCCTTGGGATACACTTAGCCTGTCAGGTTTTCAGGATAACCATAATGAATATGCATGAGTTAGATTTACATGTGCTGCCTCCATTGTATGCATTTCTCGCTCTGTGCATATTCATTGTGGTTATCCTGAAAATCTGACTGGCTAGTTATGTACCGAGGACTGGGTTGAGAACCCCTGTACTAGACAGGGCCGGATTTACCTATACGCCACCTACGCCGTGGCGTAGGGCCCACAGCTGACAAGGGCCCACAAAAATAGACGCCTTAAAATTAAATTTAAAAAAAAAAACGCTGGCTGCCGCCGCGGCAGCATGGACTGTTCCTGCGGGGCCCCCTCTGCTGCCGCGGCAGCATGGACCGACCCGCGGGGCCCCCTCTGCCCGGCTGAATCGTCCGTCCGTCCCTCCCTCCCTCCGTGCCGGCTTTGAGAGGCGCGAAGGGAGAGTGTCTCCCTCGCGTCTCTGTTAAGCCCGCAGGGGCTGATGGGTTCCCATCAGCCCCTGCGGGCTTAACAGAGACGCGAGGGAGACACTCTCCCTTCGCGCCTCTCAAAGCCGGCACGGAGGGAGGGAGGGAGGAATGGACGGACGATTCAGCCGGGCAGAGGGGGCCCCGTGGGTTGGTCCATGCTGCCGCGGCGGCAGCGGAAGCAGCCAGCGTTTTTTTTTTATTAAATGTTACTTTAGGCCAATGGGGGGGGTAGGACTGGTAATGGGCTATTGGGGGGGGGGGCTGGGACTGGAAATGTGCTGTGGGGGTAATGAATGAGGTGGGCTGTTGGGGTTATGACAGGTAATGGGCTGTGGGCTGTTGGGGGGGTTTAGAACTGGTAATGGGCTATGGGCTGTGGGCTGATGGGGGCTGTCTGGTAATGGGCTATGGGGGGGCTAGGACTGGAAATGGGCTGTGGGGGTTAAGACTGGAGGTGGGCTGATGGGGTTAGGACTGGAAATGGGTTGTTGGCTGTTGGGGTTTTTTTAGAACTGGTAATGGGCTATGGGGGGGTTAAGACTGGTAATGGGCTGTGGGCTGATGGGGGCTGTCTGGTAATGGGCTATGGGGGGCTAGGACTGGAAATGGGCTGGGGGGTTAAGACTGGAGGTGGGCTGATGGGGTTAGGACTGGTAATGGGCTGTGGGCTGTGGGGGGGGGGGTCGGAGGGGTAATGGGCTATGGGGGGGGCTAGGACTATAAATGGGCTGATGGGGCAGGCGAACACTGGCGGTGGGCTGATGGGGTTAGGACTAGTAATGGGCTGTGGGCTGATGGGGGTTAGGACTGGTAATGGGCTATGGGGGGGTTAGGACTGATAATGAGCTATGGGGGGGCTAGGACAGGAAATGGGCTGATGGGGAGGGGTTAGGACTTGAGGTGGGCTTATGGGGTTAGGACTGGTAATGGGCTGTGGGCTGATGGGGGGGTTAGGACTGGCAATGGGCTATGGGGGGCTGACTGGAAATGGGTTGATGGGGTTAGGACTGGAAGTGGGCTGATGGGGGGGTTAGGACTGGTAATGGGTTATAGGGGGGGCTTAAACTGAAAATGGGTTGATGGGGGGTTAGGACTGTAAGTGGGTTGATGGGGGGGCTAGGACTGGTATTGGGTTGGGGGGTTGCTAGGACTGGAAATGGGCTGATGGGTGGCTAGGACTGGAAATGGGCTGATGCAGGGACTAGAAGGGAATGGATGCTGGGTGAGGCTGGAACTAGAAGGGAGCTGATGTTGGGGGAGGATTAGAATGGGATGGGGCTGGAAGAGTAAAATGGAGAAGGGAAAATATTTTGTGTGGGAGGGATAAAAAATCTACAATTGGCCGGGTATTGGGAGAGTAAGTGGGGATTGAGGATGGAGGGGTAAAATTTGAGTGGATGAAATAGGAATGAGGAAAGAGCAAAAGGAGAAAGATTAGTATGTTAAAGCAGATGTAGAGAGAGAATGGAAAAAAACTAGAAGAGAGAAGAAAGGACAAATGGACAGCAGACGATGGAGAGTTAGCAGAAGACACGAAGAAACCAGAAGAAAGTGGCTGGAGCAATTGCAGCTGAAAAAAATGCACAAAAGGTAGAAAAATATCTCTTTATTTTGAATTTATTAATTGGAATATGTCAGCTCTGGTAAGTGCATCATTAACGTCTGCGCTTTGTTTAGTACAAGAGCAAATTAATGTATAGTTTTATTTCTACAGTGTTGTACATTCCAAGTTTGGCTTTTTGGATTCCCAGTTTAATTATTGTCTTCCTGTTTCTAAATTGTGATTACTTGTTTGGTGATGGTCTATGTTCTGCATGTGTAACTGAGCTGAGGTGTTCTGTTTATATAATTCCTATTTGACATTGCCACTTGTTCTCTTTCCCCAGTAGGTCATGTATTGTTGTTCTCTGAAATGTATTGGTTTAATATTTGCAGTGTTGCCTTTTGATTGGTAGAGTATGGTGCTTTGTGAGTCCTGGTAGTGCTGTTAGGATACGGCGGGTTTGCTATGGGTTTTAAATGGGCAGTGTTTGTAGTAGTTCCTAATGTGTCTGGCAGTTGGCACTAGATTATAGTAATGTAGAAATCTTTTAGTCTTTCTTTATCCATACACTCATTAAGAGGCACGTTTACTAAAAGTTAGTATATGGTAACATTATGCAAATATTTATGCAAATGAGGTCTCTTATGCAAATGAGGCCCCGCACCCCCCTTGGGCTGCCCCTGCTGGGGGCCCACAATTTTTGTTGGCGTAGGGCCTCACTCAAGGTAAATCCGGCCCTGGTGCTAGACATATTCAAAAGCTGTTTAAAGGGGAACCATAAAGAGGATGGCCATCAAGTTTCCATCTGCACTAGGAGGTAGGATACGAAGACAGTGTTTAGTTGGCAAAGTCCATCTGCCCCATTGGATGTGCTTTCATCTGAAACACAAACAGGAAATGTCAAATAAATTCTTTTAGAAATTGTTTTTCATTTTTGTTTTCAAACAGAATTTAAGCAGCCAGTTCTACTGCTCCTTTACTAAAAAAAAAGGGTCATAAACACCAATGGGACGTCCATCCCTTCTACTCGTTGCACAGAATGACCCCCTAGGTCAGAGGTACTCAAATCCAGTCCTGGAGGGCTGCAAACCAGTCAGGTTTTCTGGATATCCCTAATGAATATGCATGAGATAGATTCAAATACAATGGAGGCAGTGCATGCAAATATATCTCATACATATTCATTAGGGATATCCCAAAAACCTAACTGGTTTGCGGCCTTCCAGGACTGGATTTGAGTACCCCTGCCCTAGGTATATAAGCAGGTGCACATTAATAGAGTAAGACCCCTCAGTTCTTTCCCATCCCTTCTTCCATCATCTTCCAAAGTAATTCTCTATGGGGGCAGTGCATGCAAATGCATCTCATGCATATTTATTAGGGACAGCCTGAAAACCTGAATGGTGTTTGGCCCTCCAGGACTGGAGTTGGGAACCTCTGGTTTAGGTTATAACCCTATTTCCAAACATTAATACATTTCTCTCTTCTCTTTTATTTGCTTGCAAATTATTCCAAATTTCTGGACTGGCCACACTTCTTTAGCTCACCAAATGGTGTTATTAAATGAAATGATAAAGAATGTATGGAATGATTATTGATTTTATTCATTTTATGTGAATTATCAATGCTATTATACTCCGCTTTAGGATTGTGAAGGCAGATTAAATTAAACTGTTTTGTAAATAGTTACCACACCAGAGACCTCTAAATAATGATCCTGAGAAGATCTGGTGGTTCCTCCTCTACTGCTATCCCACTCTCAGTAAGTTTAGGGCTGGGCCCTCTTCTTTTCTCTCTCTATACCCAATCCCTTGGTGCTCTCATATCATCCCATGGTTTTCAATATCATTTTTATGCTGTTGACTCTCAAATCTATCTGCACCTGATATTTCTCTGTCACTCTAGTCTCGCATCTCTGCTTGCCTGTCTGAAATCGCTGCTGAATGTCCCACCGCCATTTGAAATTGAACATGGCCAAAACCAAACTTCTTATCTTTCCCCCTAAACCTTCCTCCTTTCTCTGTTTCTGTTGATAATGCCATTTTGCTTCTGTTTCTTCTGCCCACAACCTTGTTGTTATCTTTGACTCCTCCCTTTTTTCTCCGCACAGTCCAACAAATAGCTAAAACTTGTCATTACAACATTAGCAAAATTCACCCCTTCCTTTCTGAACACACTACTAAGACACTTGTCCACTCTTTAGTCACCTCCAGTCTAGACTATTGCAACCTCCTCCTTGCTGGTCTCCCTGTCTCATCTCTCTCCCCTTCAGTCTGTTCAGAACTCAGCTGCACGATTAATCTTCCACCAACCCCGTTATACTCATATAGCCCCTCTTCTCAAGCACTTCATTGACTCCCCTTCTGTTCCCATATCCAGTTCAAACTTCTCCTTCTGACCTATAAATGCATTCATTCTACTGCTCCTCACTACCTTTCCTCTCTCATCTCTCCCTACACCCCTCCTCGTGAACTCCGCTCTTATACTAGCCTGCTTCTTCTATCCCCTTTTCTTCTACTGCGACTCCAGGCTCTGCTCCTTTCACCTTGCTGCTCCTTATGCCTGGAACAAACTACCTCCATCAGTATGTCAGGCTTCCTCTCTTCCCCTTTTCAAATCCATGTTGAAAGCTCACCTCTTTGAGGCTGCCTTTGGATCCTAATCTCCTGTTTTCCTTGTGACTCCTCACCTTCTTTTTGTACCCTCATCTTCATCTATTGTATTATCTGTCTTGATTAAATTGTAAGCTCTGATGAGCAGGGACCATCATTATATATATGTCTATACAGCACTGCATATGCCTTGTAGTGCTATATAAAGTTACCTCAGTCTGGAAAGCCAGGGGTTCAAATCCCCAAAGGACAGCAACATTGGAATGGAAGGACTGAGGTTTCTAGTCCTACAGGTGCTCCTTGTGGCATTGGACAATCCACGTAACCCTCTGTTGCCTCAGGTACAAAAACATTGATTGTGAGCCCTTTGGTAACAAGGGAAATATATATATACAGTACCTGAATGTACACCGCTTTGACTCATAGAAAAGCTGTATCTACAGTAAGCCTAGCTGAATAAATAAATTATTATAGTAGTAGTAGTACAATGGATCATGGTTGTCTCCTAGGAACATAACTTTGCAATATATTTTTTAATTTCTTACCACCTTAATTGTTAAAACAAATAGTTAAAACATATACCTCTCTCTCTAATAGGCAATCAATGTAATTTCCTTAGCAAGGATCAAAAACTGTTCCCTCCCAGCAAAAACCATTGCATTCCACGCTATCTGTAACTTTTTCAATCATTTTCTCATTAAACCAAAATATAACTCATTGCAGTAGCCCAGGAAACTTCATAATAATTATTGAGCTACTACAGTATTTGTAATTCATTCTCCCCCAAACATGAATTGCTTTTAATTTAAACAAATGGGGAAAACAGGCAGGGCAAAGCTCATGGAATTCCTTCCAACTGCTCTGTGTGCTGTTTGTTATCTCAATTGTGTTGTTTGTTATCTCAAATGCATGTGTATGTTTGTGTGGGTGTGGTGTCATCTGAACTTCATACAGAGAGTACACAGCCTTGATATCATAGGGGTGAAATCAATAAAACAAAAGAATACTTAACAGAATATATTAATAGATCCTGGGGCATATACAAAATAAAGTAATCCTTCTTTTATACCACGTTTTTTGAACTGGGTTTTCATGAAAGCAAATTGGTCATTCTGCCATTGAGTGGACTTAGATACAAGCGAACATATCTGCAATGTATTTATTTGAACAGTTTTCTATACCGCCCCTTCCAGTGATCATGGGCGGTTTACATTGAACAGTTAGAGTTAGAGTTACATTAAGCAATGATTAAACTATACACAGAAAACATATTTGTTTATATTCTCTTATATACTGTGCTATGCTGCATCAGTGTGGTTTACATTGAACAAACTGAAATTACATTGAATGGGGTATTATAACTTGGAGATAACTATTTTACAGGGAACATGGAGGGTTAAGTGGCTTGCCCAAGACAACAAGGAGCACCTGTGGGACTAGAAACCCCAGTCATTCCAGCCCAAGGTTGTTGTCCTCTAGTGGGATTTGAAGCCCCGACCTTCTGGCCTGAAGTACCTTGCCCCAACCACTAGGCTACTCCTCCACTCCATATAACATATAACATATACATATAACATACCAGCTACACCCGAAGTGGGTATAGTGGAGATTGGTTAATATAACTATATACATAAAAGAATTCACAACATGCACAATGAACAGAGGTGGCTGAGAGGGCGGCTCAGCCTAGGAGGCAGGGGCGGCTGACCGAGGCGAAAAATGAGATGGTGCCCTCCCCCACCTTAGAGGGGGCAGGGATTTTTCAGCAATCCAATCAGAGCCTGAACCAAACCAAAAAGTCGATTAGATTATATGGAGGAAATACAAGATGTTTGCACACAGGGCCATATCGAGCTGCAATCGCGCCCTGTGCTACTTGCAGCTCGGGCGCACGCCCTCCTCTCCCCCCCATATCTCCGTCCAGCGCTGCCTGCTCTTTCCCTGCAGCTTCCACTCTCTGTTCTTTTCATGGCAGTGCCGGCAGCAGGGAAAGAGCAGGCAGCACTGGACGGAGGTATGGGGGGGAGGAGGAGGGGGGGGATGAGCCTGATCTGAAAGGTGCCAGCACTTTAAGCAGATCTGTCCCTCCCTGCTCTAACATCGTGTAGGAGGAGGGAGGGACCAGACCTGCTTAAAGTGTTGGGAAAAGGCTTGGGGGGGGGGGGGCGCATTTCAGCTGCCTGTTATTGTCCTGCCAGAGGTGGCAGAGCAACAACAGACAGTCAAAATGCGCCCCCAAGCTTTTGCGCTCTGTGCGGCTGCACTGCTTGCACAGGTCTAGGTACGGTCCTGTTTGCAAGGAACTAAAAGACAGCAAGAACCAATAGCACAGTTTATAAAACTAAATTATAACTCATTTTTATTTTGTTGTTATAAACTGCGTTATGGTTCTTGCTTTTTCTTTTTCGACATATATTTTGCATCCACAGTAGGTGCAGAACCAAACCAGGACATTCACCCACAGAACTCAATATTTAAAAAAAAAAAAAAAATCTGATTCTGATCATCTCACTAACAACAACAACAAGCACTATTCTCCAGTACCGGGCCTATTGTGAACTAATACAAAACCCTACAACAAAGGGCTAACCTACCATACCATACCAGCACAAACTTCCAAAACCCACATAAGGAGCCCATCTAAAAAAAGCATCACTGTAAATACTACAGTGGGCCCGGAACATCCATACACCTATTTGAAAAGCTGAACAAGTCAAATTACTACAGTACAGTATAGAACTTTATGTACAAACTCCTTGTTAACAGAACACCTGACCTCAGTCACACACTCACAACATCGACCCTCACTAAGTACAGAATAAGTAACCACAATCTCAAGTAAAAATAAAAATATGTAGACAAAATTTAAACTGAAACCCCAAGAAGTCAGAGTCCACATGCAGTGCAAAATCAGATAAATAAGAGGTGCAGTTCCCCAAAACAGTGTAAAATATAAAAATAGCACAAAGTCCAATCACTAAAATTAAATCAAATTATGAAGCTTCCTTTTGAGGGTTTGTATGTCACGTGTGTACCATTTTTCAGAGTGCTTGTGGTTAGCATTCCTTTAGATGTGTTGGCTGGGCATTTCCAGGCCTACTGTCTGTCTGCTCTTGCCTTATGGATGTGTACAGTTCTGCATTGCCTGCCCTGTAGGGTGTCTGTTCCCCAGCAGGATTGGGGTTGATGGTCCCCTCTATTGCCACCATTGCAGGAAGGTAGAATGTGGATCTATTGGTGGGTGATCCTGTTTCCCACCCTGAGCACCAGAGGGTGGGTTATGTGGTGGTACATAATCTGCCTATGGGTCCAAACACCTCCTCCTCACCTACATCATGTAACCATGGCACCAAAACAGGATATGCACTATTCTGGGTGCATCATAGCCCATAAGGGCTAGACATGACTGAGAAATACAAAAGGACATAGATGTAACCTAGGTGTGTCTACAGGATCTACCTATCACACACACGGTAGCACTGATGGGGACCTGCAGCATGGCGTATTTCAGCCATGAAAGGTGCTGTGGACCTGGTGCTGGGCGCCCCACCTCACTCTCAGGGTGAGCACAGTACCCGCACAATGTGACGGTCTGTGGCTACTCTGTGCCAGTACCACACACGGTCAGTTCCCCCTACCAGGCCGAGGTGCTGTGGGGGTGCATACCCCATCTTGTGCCCATCTGTCGACTGCTGATTTGCATGTGCAGTGCATCATGGCTACAGGTGGGTTAACCCTATCCTGGTAACCACAGCAGACAGTTTGTGTGGTGACATGCACTCCTTCTGCAGCCAGCTAGGGGCTTGTTAGGAACTGTAGCCCACTGGTTACTTCACTGCCTGTGAAGCCAGAGGTCATGGGTTCAAACCCATGGTGGGATTATTTGATAGGGCTGTTTGAGGCATTGTCAATTTTTAATGTACATGAGTGCTGCCAGCAAAAACACCCTCAGAGTACTGCAACCTTAAGGTGCCTCATAAGGCGCCCCATAGGGCCCTATCAAGCACCTTATAAGGTGTCCTATAGGGGACATTATAGGGTGCCTTGGCAGACAGTGCACTTTATAATGTGCCCTATGGAGTGCATTATGGGGTGCCTTATGCAGCACCTTAGGTTACGCCACCGTGAGGGTGTGTTTGCTGGCAGCACTAATTAAAATGAAAGTAAAATGTCTCAAAAATCACTACTTAAACATGAAGAGTGATGCCTCAGCCAGCCTTATGCATTAGGTACACTGGGGGATCAAACTCATGACCCCTGTATCATCAGGCAGTGTATTAACCATTGTGCTACACCTCTGCTTCCATGTTTGTATGTCTGCGTGCCTACTTAAGATTATCGCGCGTTAACGTTCTTAGCGGCGTTTCGCCCGATAATGTGCACAGCGCACGTTATCGCGCGATAATCCCGTTTTGCTACGTTAAGACCGAAACGCCCACTCCTTTTATGGCATCCTGCACACTATCGCCAGGCGCACGTTAAGATTGCTTAGTAAACATACCCCATAGTAATTCTGGGTTTTTGTCTATTTAGGATATCCTGTAATATAGGGATTTTATTTCTTATAGATCAGGAATTTATGAGAAAGCAGCTTAATGATGTGGAGGGTCTGTCCTTTGATGGGGAGTTAATGTTGGGGGTAGTGTTGATGTGAATTAGTCTCCTCTGTTTATATTTGTGATGGTGGTTACCTTGTGGGTATTCGTATTTGTAGGTATTAAGTGGTTGGTTGTAGGTAGGGTGGTGTTGGATGATGGGGATGGGGAAGTAAAGAGAAGGTTCCTGGTAAGTCTGGAGGGAGTTAGATAGTGCCAATAGGAGTGCTAGTATGTGGAGAGTAATTATTAGGATTTGTGTGATATCAGCCATTTTATCAAGAGGTGAAGTGCAAGAATGAGGGTTAAAGGCAGGAGCTAGCAGTATAGGTGAGTTTGTGGTGTCGTAGCTTCAGAGAGGGGGCAGTAATGCTTGCTTAGTTTAGAGTGGTATGAGGAGGACCTTAGTTCTCAATGTAAAAGGTATATGCTATCAATGCTGGATAATAGTACTTCACAGAGTGATGGAAATAACGCACATATTTTGTAAAGCTGGGCTGTCTAACAAGAAGTAACAACAACACAGTAAGATAGGTTCAAAGATGGTGCATCTAAGCCCTGTTATCAGATACCTTGTATGGTATAGTACAATAATATATGAGATATATCATCAGGAGGAGGGGAGTAGCAAGGGTGCTTTGTGTAAATGTGCTTTTCAAATAAGCTTTACAGAAGGTATGTGGACTGAACGATCAATAATATAGAATGCCAATATGGGTATAAGACAATGGTAGATAATTTCACTAGTGTCCGTGTAGTATAATCTAGGGGTTTAGTTAGAGATAACAGAATGTACAAGATAATCAAATGTTAGGGAGATGTAGATATAACAGCTTAAGGATGAGATTGATTATACAGTTACAGGAGGGTCTATGAGCAATTATATTCACTGTGCCTAGAAAGCTATGAGTATGCTGGAGCCAGGTTTAGCTTTACCTTGTCTCTAATGCTGTTATACAGGTGATGATTTCGCTGGTAGATCTTCCCTCTTCGTTTTTGTATTTTGTGGCACCTAATTTCCACTCCTAAGGGCCATGCCAAAGGGCCCTCTGGTGAGGCCCTCAGGCACAGGCGCGGGTACGCCTGATGGTTGCTGGTGCTTAGAAGGTGCTGCAGAACCCCGACTGGGCCTTGTTTAATTTAAGAGCTGTACAAAATTGGATCTCAGAAAAGAAGATATTTATTTGTCTTTTAGAAGAGCACTCAAGGTTTAGTGGTCCATGGTTAGCTGCAATACCATCACGTGGTAAGTACACCCCTCGCGCACTGTTGGGGCGTGCCCGGCATGTTCTCAGCAATTAGAGCATCATCGTGAACACTAAAAGATGCACCTAATGATACTCATAGAGGTGTTGTTAGGTGCACTCCCACTAATTACCATTAAACACGCAACAATTGCCCTTGTGCTAGCAACAATGTACTTTCCATGCCCACACTCCACCCATTCCCCACCCCATCGTGCGATGGACGATTACTGTGCCCTATAATGCACCATCACTAGCATGCCGCCACGTTAGTGTTCCCTGCTGCCAGTTGCCGTGCATTAAAATATATATGAACCGATTAACAGGCTTTAGTAAAAGGGCCCCTTATTTAGTTAAGAGGTTTTAAACTAAAATTTAGAAGAGCTTTGTTATAGAGAAAAGGATTATTTAATGATGGTTTAGGTACTAAACTATCTGAATTACTAAAAACGTTGTTGATAATTATTTTTGTAATTTGCTTAGGACCTACATGGATTTAAACAAAATAGAAATATTGGAATTAAATTAAATTCTGTCACCCTTACTAGAAATGGCATGTGGTATGGCTTCCATTGTTTAGTATGCCAATGGCAGCTAGCTGCCGCTCCAGGATGGTTTCAGCAAAGCATTAGAAAATTGATTGGACTGCACATTTGTCAAGAAACTGAAAGAAAATTGTTTCGTGTCAGTGGTCACTTTCTTGAGACTTCAACAAATAAATAGCTTCATTCTTTGTGTGTATATGATATTCTTTCTCATAGCTCCTGCCTCCGGGCGATTTACTGGGCAGTTTGGGGTAAGATTGATACTCTCCTAAGTGCTCAGGTGAGGAGATGTGTTTCTGTGCATCCAGAAATTAAACTTGAAAAACTATGCAAGCCTTAAATAATGTATGAATGGCATTATTCCAACAGCAGGAGCGTGACATGTTTATAATTGATTGTGACATCAGTATCTGAATTTAATGGAAATGTCTGTAATTTTCCAAACTTATGGGAGAACCATCAACCTGATTTTTGAATGCATTGTGCATTTCTACCTAAGATTATTTTACTATTCAGAACCAAGCTTATTACCCAGACTGCCAGACTCCTAAAATGTACCATAGAAACACAGGAGGACATATTCATAAGGGTTTAGCCGGTGATCCAAATATTCAGCGGCACCATCCAGACAGTGCTGCTGAATATCCCCAGAGATGGTTCAAACCGGGGCAGTTGTGGACCTATCTGGGGCAATCCTGGCAGCTTTCTGCTTAGCAGTGATATTCAGCCACTAACCGGGTGGCTAAACTGGGTAAAGTTAGAACAGGTCAATGGCTGTCCTAACTTTCTCTGGTTTGTGCTATTTGGTTAGCAGCTGATTATTGTCTCTAACCAGATAGCAACAGCTCTGCCTGGTGAAATCAGATGTTCAGCAGCAGATGCTGGATAGGCTCCGGTACTCAATATCTGGGTCTAATTAAAGTGGCGGCAATCAGGCACTTTAAAAGTACTAACTGCCGCGAATAAA
This sequence comes from Ichthyophis bannanicus, assembly GCA_033557465.1. NCBI lineage: Eukaryota > Metazoa > Chordata > Amphibia > Gymnophiona > Ichthyophiidae > Ichthyophis > Ichthyophis bannanicus. The sequence continues at coordinate 244,893,242 of CM066037.1, forward strand.
TATCAGCCCCAAAGAAAATGAGGGCAAGTAAAGACCACTCGGCTCATTCAGTCTGCCCATCCATGTTAATTACTAAGCTCTGCAAGCGCTTCCTGTCTCTCTTAGAGATTCTCCATGCTTGTTCCATGCTTTCTTGAATACACGCTTTATAAAATAGCTGCTTGTGTGCATTTTGTTGGTTATATATGTAACTGACATTTTTGACACATGATTGGTGCCTAAGGTTTATAAAATTACCTCCTACTGTATGTGTCCGATAAAAGCACAAATATTTCCCTTTCCTTTAAACACTGCAGCGCATCTGTACATTCACTGTGACACTAGAATCCGAAAGCCAATCCTAGGACTGCATAGTTGGGTTTACATTTATAGGCGGGGGCGGCTCCATCATTAGGCATGGTAAGGCAGTCACTTCAGGTGGCAAATTCTGGGGCAGCAAAAGATGACCCCAAAACATTCCATAGTGGCTACCTCACTATGCCTGATTCCTTAAAGCAGACTGCAATCGCCGCCCCTCCTCTTCTGTCCACCCCTGCCATTGTTTCCCCGAGGTCAGAGAATGCAAGAAGCAATAAAATCTGCAAAAAACACAGGATCCTTCTGCACACCTCAAAATCCCTGTCATCCCATGCCTTCTGATGCATATTTTTTGCTCCAGATGGAGCAGATCAGCATGGCCTTTGAAGAGCATGAATGTCTAAAAGGGCCTACATTTATTGCACATTTTTTTGCTGTTTGAAGCTGCTTCCTTCAGGAGAAATGGCGACAGGAGGGGGCAGAGACAAGAGATACTGGAAGCAGTGGGGAGAAGGAGCAGTGATATTGGAGGGGGGGGGGGTGATGTTGGAATAGGTTGGAATAGGAAAATGGTAGGGGGATGCTGGACAAGGGGGGCAAAGGAGATGAAATGGGGATGCTGAATGGGGCTGTATAGAAAGAAAGAAGGGAGATTCTGGGCAAGGGGGTGACACAGGGAAATGGAATAGGGATTCTGGGCAAGGGGGCGGCATAAGGGAATGGAAGGGAGATGGATAAGGGGACATAGGGGGATGTTGGATAATGGGGACATAGGACAGTGGAAGGGAGATGCTATACACGGGGGGATAGGGAAAGAGAGAGGGGGAGATGCTGGAGATGAGAATAGGGAGAGAGAGGGAGATGCTGAACATGGATTAGTATTTAGGAGTGAGAAGGGGAATGACACCAGAGGAGATGGGGTGAGAAAAAAGGGGAGGCACTGGGGAAGAGAGAGGATAAACTCTGGACAGGGGAGGAAAGGGATGAAATACTGTATATGGGGGGGAGTAGAGAGAAAGAGGAGAGTTGGTTAAAGAATGGGAAATTAGAGGCCGATGAAGGAATTAGAGGCTGCGGACCCCCAGGTCTCTGAAACACATGCTTGCTCCACCTACCCAGGAAGTGACACGGCTGCGAGCATGCAGCCACGGACCCCCAGGTAATCCTTGGATCCCCTACAACTATTTAAAGACGCCTCCAGAGGCGCCGATTCTGCCTCTGTTCTCCTGCTAATGCTGCCATACTCGTGCTCTCTGTATTTGCCCTTACTGTTGCCATTGAGAGTCCTGTTGTTTCTATCCTCCAGGTCTCTGAAACACACGCTTGCTCCGCTTACGCAGGAAGTGACGCGGCTGCGAGCATGAAGCCGCGGATCCCCAGGTAATTCTCGGATCCCCTACAACTATTTAAAGACACCTCCAGCGGCGCCGATCACCACCACGGCACGCATCTTGGGCACGCGCCGAAGGAGCACACCTAAGGAGCACAACGTGCTCCTTAGGTGCGCTCCTTGGGGTCACTTCGAGGATGTTGCTTCTCACTGGAACCAACTCTTGGCTATCCTGCCGTGTCTCCTTGCTCTCCTCGTTGGTTTATCTTTGCCTGCTCTCTGCCCTCCACCTCTGGTAGGTCTGCAAACTTGTGCATCTGTGCTTTCTCGTTTCCCTATTGATCCTGTAAATCCTAGTCAGTTCCTTTACCCTATGTCTGCCATTCCGGTGGTTTGGGGATGTCGCTCTTCCCCTTCTCACCCTATCTCAGGAAATAATGCTGTTCCTTTTCAGACTTTGTCAAACTTACGCATCTATTCATCTACCTCTCCTTTATTAAGTGCTCCTCCCTCCTCTCCATTACCTGCCTCTCTTAGGATTGGCTCTGCAAATTGTCGTTCACTACGATCAAAGTCTCTTCTAATACAAGACCTCATTCTTCAACAGTCTCTGGACGTGTTCTGTCTCTCTGAGACCTGGTTAAAGGAGGGTGAACGCCCTCTCCTCACCAGATGTCTGCCCCCCTGTTTCTCCGCCCTCTCTATCTCTCTCGAGGGCCACCATGGAGGTGGCGTTGCCGTCCTTTTTCGTTCATCTCTCCCTATAGTCTAGGTTTCCTCTCCTCTTCTGCAATACCCTGAATCTCTCCTCCTATGTCTTCAGTCCTCCCCTCCTCTTCATATTCCTATTCTTTATTTGCCTCCTTCTCTTTCAAGCTTCCTCTGGGATGCTCTCATCGATACTATTACCGACGTCTCCTTGCAGTATCCTCACTTGACTATACTCAGAGATCTTAATATCCACTTTGATTGTCCTACCTCCGCTAAAGATCTATCTTTTATTTCTCTTCTCCATGACCTCTCTCTCCAGCAGCTTGTCTTACTTCCCACGCATGTTGCTGGCCATATTCTTGATCCTTTAATCATTCCACTGTCACCCCCTTTCTCAATTTTACAGCTCTCAGTACAGCCTCTCCCCTGGACCTATCATTAATGCTTTTCATTTCTGCTTCATCCTCCTTCCATACAGTCACCTTCATCTCAGGTTTCTCCATCCTCTGTCCCCCTCACTGCCCCTCCACATTATTGAATCACCCCCCTTACCCTGCAGCAGTTTCCTCCCGCCCCTCAGCTTTTTCCAGATACCTTTTCTACTCTCTCACCAAACGCACAGGTTTCACTCTGGACTTCCACATTATCCATTACTCTCGACCGGCTTGCCCCTTTTCAGCCATCTCAGTCAAAATGCTCTATGGCTAGACATCCCTGGTATCATGCAGGCTTGCGTCTCTTATGTTGTCATTTAATATGAGCTGAGAGTGCTTGGCGTAAGCACCCTACTCCTCTCACTCTGGCAAAATTCCATGAAAATCATCATCATTACCATTCCTCTGTCCATCTAGCTAAACAGATCTTTTTCTCGAATTGCATTACCACGGTCACTAATCCTTCCAGATAGCTTTTTTCTGTGCTTCGAACCCTTACCTCACTTAACACTGATCATTCCTCAGATCCACCCCAGTCTCTACCTTCTCCTTCCAGTCTTGCTTCGTTCTTTGGAACCAAGATCTCAGATCTGCATGCTGCTCTTCCCTCCTGCCCTCCCCCGCTATCCTGCCCTCCTCCTCCATCTCCTCCTTCCTCCACCTCTTCTTCCTTTTCTCACTGTTGGTCATATTTCTATTCTATTACCTCACCAGAACTCTTAACTCTTATTTCCTCAGTGCGAAAGACCACCTGCCCTCTCAACCCCATCCCCTCTACCTGGTTTACTGAACCTTCTCTTGCTCTCTTACCCTACATTCTTGCCATAATTAATACTTCCCTCTCTTCTGGATCCTTCCCTTCCCTCTGGAAACGCACATTGGTCCGGCCAATTTTGAAAAACTCCAGTCTAGATCCACTCATCCAAGCCAATTATCTCCCCGTTTCCAACCTACCTTTCCTCGCAAAACTTCTAGAAAGGATTCTCCCAATTTTCCCAACACTTACACTCCATTAACTTTTTACATCCGCGACAGTCAGGTTTTTGTCAGGGTCACAGCACGGATACAATTCTAGTAGCACTTCTTAACGATCTCCATTCCTCACAAGACAAAAGTGACATTTTGGTGGTGGTCTCCCTAGATCTTCCTGCGGCTTTTGACTTAGTTGATCATTCTCTTCTCCTCTCACGTCTCCGGGATGCTGGGCTTAGGGGAACAGTTTATCGCTGGTTTCATTCTTTCTTATCTTCCCGCTCTTTCTCTGTGGTCTCACCCTCTGGCCCACACCACTCTTCTGCTCCCATCTCCCTTCCCTGTGGTGTCCCACAAGGATTGGTCCTCGCACCCCTTTTGTTTAATCTCTTCCTTGCACCCCTTGCCCTCTGCATTCAGCAAACCAGTCTCTCTGCCTTCTTCTATGCTGATGACATCATCATTCTACATCATACTAGTCCTCTTCACCCTGATCTCACTTCTCTGAATTCCTGTCTCACTCTTGTATCAAATTGGCTCTCTTCTAACTGCCTTCATCTTAATCTGACCAAAACCTCATGTACTTGGTTCATCTTTGGGAGCCCATGCCCTTCACTTTCACCCTCCATTGACAGTTCCACAATTCCTCTGGTCTCTTCTTTCCGGTATCTTGGTGTTCTGCTTGACTCTACTCTTTCCTTTAAGGACCATATTTCTCATCTCACAAAAACTTCTTACTTTTTCTTACGCCAAATTTGTTCTATTCGTCCCTTTCTTTCTTCTTCTGCCCTGACTACACTTACCATAGCTACCATACTCTCTCGTATTGATTATTGTAATTCAGTCCTCACAGGTCTTACCTGCACTTAGCTACGTCGTTTGCAATTATTACAGGACACTGCTGCCAGGATTATCACTTATTCTTCTTACAGAGATCATGTTACACCACTTCTGTATCACCTACATTGGCTACCTATCGAGTTCCGTATTCACTTTAAAATTCTCACTCTAGTTCACCAAGCCATTTACACCCAAACGCCTCAGTACCTCACTGACCTTCTACAGTTCCACACTCCCACTCGTTCCCTCCGTTCAATCTATGTCAATCGCCTTCACCTCCCCTCACCCTCACGCGCACACCTTCAATCAACCCGGCATTCAGCTTTTTTCTTCCATGGTCCAGCCCTGTGGAATTCCTTGCCCACCTCACTCCATCTTGAAATAAATTATCCTGCCTTTAAGTCACAGTTGAAAACTTATCTCTTCACCACAGCTTATAACCTCCCGGCCTCTCACTCCTGACCTGGTTTATTAATGTTTGTCTAAGTTCTTCTCTTATGTATTTTCTCTACACACTTTATAATTTCCTCTTTCCTGTCTAAGATTGTAGTTCTTTTCCTTTTCCTGGCCTTGTGTCTCTCTTTGGTTGTTAACTTATTGTGAATCATCCTGATGTCATATAGGGCGGTATATCAAATCCAAATAAACTGAAACTGAAACTGGAAAGAAAGTTGAGGAATGGAAGGGCTGTGTTAAGGGTTAAAAAGTGGTAAGCAGAGCAGTACAAATATGGAGATTGAAGGATCAGAAGGTAAGAAGGAGGAGTGAAATCTGAGGAGAGAGAAAAATTAATTGAAGAAAGCTGAAAATAAAACAGCAATGTTAGAGAGGGAAGGACGTGAAGAAGACAGGAGGGGTGAGAAGTGATTGCTGGACTGGAGACTCTAGAATGTGAGTTAAGTGAAGACAGTGGAAAGCAGAAACCAGAGACTGGAAATACCATAATGAGAAAATAAAATGGCCAAACAACAAAGGCAGACAGAAGTTGTTTATTTTCAATTTGGTGCTTGGAATAAGTCAGTCCTTGGAATTTACATGTTCTCTTTTTAAATTTCACACAGTACATGAGCATCTACCTCTCTATTTCTCTGGTGTTGTACAGTATGCAACATCTGGCTTCTTTGGGATTCAGTTTAATTTTCTATTTTTTTTTGTGGTCACTTATTCTGTACTTAGTGAAGTGCTATCTGTTCTGTGTGTGACCAAGGCCAGGTGTTCTGATAGCATTGAGATTTTTTGTAGGATCTGTACTGTAGTAATCTGATTTCTTCAGGTTTCCGAATAGGTGTGTGAATGTTCTAGGGCCCACTACAATAGCTATGATGCTGCTCTTTTCTGGTGAGGTTCCTTGTGCGAGTTTTGGAAGATAACGCTGTTATGGTGTGTTAGGTTTTCTTTATAGGTCCTGAGTCATTTTTGCAGGGTTTTGCAATTCTTCATAATTTGACCGATACTCATGAAGGTTTAAATTGCTGTCATTGAGATGACACCAGAATCAAAAATTACTTGTTTGTATGCCAAATTCTATGGTGAAATGTCCTAATTCTGCACTGCGCCCACTATTGGAAGAGGGGTTTCTTTGCATGTAGAATATATATCCAAAAAGAAAAAGCAAGGACAAACCAAGAACCACAGAGCAATGGTTCTCGGGTTTTATTTTTTTTTGGGGGGGGGTTACTTCTTGGTGTGTGAGCACCATGCATCTCCTCAGCACTATACAAATAAGTAGTAGTAGTAGTTCTTTGCAGAATATATATTTACAGGAATCAGCAGTAGAATATATATATATATATATATATATATATATATATATATATATATATATATATTATATAGCCTGCAAATATGTTGCTTTCTTTTTTCTTGGGACAACCACCAGACGAGTGTTCTGAGTGAGGGCAATCCCTGCTCCCTGACTAGGACAAGGATGGGGTGGGAGAAACCAGCTCATCTCTCACCTTAAGCAGCAGATTACCTTGAGCAGCCCCTGTTTCCAGGGGTTGAGTTTTCTGTAAAGATGTTTTTTAGTATCTGCCCACTAACAAGGAGAGCTCCTCTGTGGCCTGCTTTCCTGTGCTAGCTTTGCTACTCTCAGCCCTGCTCCTCAGACTCAATGCCTCCTGTCAGTACGCCTTATGATACCTAGTTACAGCTCTAAACAAGCCTCCTCCATCTACGTTCTCATGCTAGCTCTGCTCCCAGAACAGCCTCCCCATGCAGCTGTGGTCACAATGCCAGCAGCATGCTAAATCAAACAAACTGTGACTTGAATTCTGAGGAGCAGGTAAAAGCTTCAAAATCCTAAAATGTGATACTGTTTAATGTGTCAAGGATTTTCCTTTACTTGCTGCCAGTCTAAATAGCTTATATTGAGCCTTACCACTGCCCTTCATACTCCATATAGGAATAACATGCCGTACTTTTTTATATTCTACAAAGGAAACTTATTTCGCACACTATTTTTTCAGGAAAGCCACCAATCAACCCTTCACCGTTCAGTTATATCAAAAAATATTGAAAAGAATGCAAAGAACCATCTGAATGGAGACTTGGGAAACTTAATACAAGGCTATTTTTGCTCGTTTCACCCTTTACCACCCATTTCAATCATCAGTTCTTATAGCACTCTCTATTTCTGTTTTAATACAGGCCAATATGCTTTTTGCTAAGTTTTCATCTATAATAAAATACTCAAATTGCTTTATTACTTGTTTTTCATCTAAAAGGGTCTCAATGAGCTTATTTCTCTAGCCCATAAATCATACATCACAACATTTTTTGTTCTTGTTGATTCATTCACTCATCCCAAGAACACTACAAATTATGTTATCTGATTACATTCAAAAGTCACACATAACAGACCAGCTGAAGATCCATGTTTTTTTGGCCACTAAATGGTTCCTTCAAAATTGCCTCCAGAGTGCTTACTTTCACCCGACCTGCTTGCAGGTGTCGCAACTTTGCATCAGGGATATGGCGATTTCCCTGTGGAATGGTATTAGCGGCTTGAAAAAATGCAGCGTTTGAACAGTCTGAGCCAGGGGCCATTAAATTTCCTTCAGGTCTCCAGCACACCAAATGCTTGGGTATCATGGTGATGTCAGCAGCAGATTCAACCAACTTTATTGACCCAAAACACAATAAATGAGAGTATTCTACTCCACTGGTGATTGAAATGGGGAACGAGAGGTGAAATATGCAAACAAATTGTTGCATTAAGTTTCCCATTTTGAGGTTCTTTGCACTCTTTTTAATATTTTTTGATATAACTTAGTGATAAAGGGTTGATTGGTGGCTTTTCCTGAAAAAGTAATGTGTGAAGAAGGTTTTCTTTGTAGAATGTACAGTATTTTTCTTCAAAAATATAGGGACTATAATTGTAAAGTTGGTCTTCAATAATCTCCAATTATGCAAGCAACAGAGCAGCAAAATGTATTCAGTTATTCTACTGATCTTCTAGCTGCCATGTTAAAACAATCTTCATTATTCAAACAATCCACATCCCAAAAGCGAAGGTGGCCCCCTGGCTTTGGACTGTAATTTGATAACATAATTTGTAGCGTTCTTTAGATCAGTGAATGAATCAACAAGAACAAAAAATGTCATGATGTATAGTTTATGGATTAAAGGAATAACCTCATTGATTACCTTATATATGAAAAACAAGTAAAAAAGCAAATTGAGTATTTTATTATAGATGAAAACTTAGCAAAAAACATATTGGCCTGTATTAAAACAGAAATAATGAGTACTAAAAGAACAGATGGTTGAAATGGGGAGCGAGGAGTGAAACATGCAAAAACAGGGTTGCATTAAGTTTCCCAAGGCTCCATTCTGATGGCTCTTTGCACTCTTTTTAATATTTTTTTATATAACATGGTCATAAAGTGTTGATTGGTGTTTTTTCCTGAAGAAATTGTGTGTGAAAAAGGTTTTCTTTGTAAAGTGCACAATATTTTTCTTCAATAAAAGGGGGACTATAGTTGTAAAGTTACTTTTTTTATATTCCTTATAAGAACATAAGAACATATAATATGCCATACTGGGTCAGACCAAGGTCCATCGAGCCCAGTATCCTGTTTCCAACAGTGGCCAATCTAGGTCATATGTACCTAGCAGTTTCCCCAAAAGACACAGGTTCTGCAGTGCTTGTACTGTGTCAAGCATTGATATCCTGGGTCCCCTCTTAATAATGGTTCATGGACCTTTCCTCCAGGAACTTGTCCAAACCTTTTTTAAACCCAGCTACACTAACAGCCTTTACTACATCCTCCGGTAACAAATTCCAGAGTTTGATTACACGTTGAGTGAAGAAATATTTTATTTTATTAGTTTTAAATAGTTTACCCTGTAGCTTCATTGCATGTCCCCTAGTCTTTGTATATTCTGATAACGTAAACAATCGATCTACGTTTACCCGTTCCACTCCGTTCATTAATTTATTGACTTCTATCATATCTCCCCTCAGCCATCTCTTTTCCAGGTTAAAGAGCCCTAACCTTTTTAACCTTTCTTCATAGGAGTATCCTTCCATCCCCTTTACCATTTTGGTGGCTCTTCTCTGAACCTTTTCTAATAACTCTATATCCTTTTTAAGATACGGCGACCAGAATTGCACACAATATTCAAGGTGCGGTCTCACCATGGAACGATATAGAGGCATTATAATATCTTTTGTTTTATTTTCCATTCCTTTCCTTATGATACTTAGCATTCTATTTGCTCTCTTGGCTGCCGCTGCACACTGGGCCGAGGGTTTTAACATGCTATCCACAATGACGCCTAAATCTTTTTCCTGGGTGGTGATTCCTAATGTGGAACCTTGCATCGTGTAACCATAGTTTGGGTTATTATTCCCTAGGTGCATAACTTTGCACTTGTCCACATTAAATTTCATCTGCCATTTTGATGCCCAGTCTTCCAATTTATCAAGATCCTCTTGCAATTTTCCATAATCTTCTTGGGTTTTAACAACTTTAAATAGTTTTGTGTCATCTGCAAATTTGATAACCTCACTGGTTATTCCACTTTCCAGGTCATTTATGAATATGTCAAAAAGCAGCGGACCCAGCACAGATCCTTGGGGTACACCACTATTCACTTTTCTCCATTGGGAAAATTGGCTATTTAGCCCAACCCTCTGCTTTCTATCTTTTAACCAGTTCTTGTTCCACAGTAGTACACTGCCTCCTATCCCATGATTCTTTAGTTTTGCCAAAAGTCTCTGATGAGGGACCTTGTCAAAGGCTTTCTGAAAGTCCAGATACACTATATCAACCGACTCACCTTTCTCCACCTGTTTATTCACACTTTCAAAAAAACATAACAAATTAGTAAGACAAGATCTTCCTTGTCTAAAACCATGTTGGCTGTCTCCCATTAGGCCATGACTATCTACATGCTGAGTAATTTTATTCTTTATGATGGTTTCTACCATTTTTCCCGGTACTGACGTGAGGGTCACCAGTCTGTAGTTTCCCGGATCACCCCTGGAACCCTTTTTAAAAATTGGCGTTACATTGGCAATCCTCCAATCTTCAGGTATTACAGATGATTTTAATGAAAATTCACAGATTACTAATAGCAGGTCTGCAATCTCATATTTCAGTTCTTTCAACACCCTTGGATGTATACCATCCGGCCCAGGTGATTTGCCACTCTTCATTTTATCTAATAGTTGTAATACATCTTCCCGATGTATCAATATTTCCTTCAATTCTTCCGCACTTTTAAATACCACTTCAGTCATGGGTAACATCCCCACATCTTCCTCAGTAAAGACCTAAGCAAAGAATTCATTCAGTCTCTCCGCTATCGCCTTGTCGCCTCTAGTGCCCCTTTAACTCCTCTATTATCTAATGGACCAACTGACTCTCTCACAGGTTTTTTGCTACGAATGTACTTGAAAAAATCTTTATTTCGCGTTTTTGCTTCCGCAGCAAGCTTCTTCTCAAATTCTCCTTTTGCCTGCTTTATCAATGCCTTGCATTTGACTTGCTAGTGCTTGTGCTGTTTTCAGGTTTCGTCGTTTGGCTCTTTTTTCCATTTCCTGAAAGATGCTTTGTTGGCAACAACAGCCTCTCTGACCTCACCCTTAAACCATGCTGTCAGTTTTTTGGACTTCCTTCCACTTTTCTTAAAGCGTGGAATACAGCTGGTCTGGGCTTCCAAGATAGTATTTTTCAACAACACCCAAGCTTGATGTAAGTCTTTAACCTTTGCAACTGCTCCTTTTAGTCTTTTCTTAACTATTTTCCTCATTTTATCATAGTCTCCCTTTTGAAAGTTAAAAGGTAGTACTGTGGATTTCCTTACTATCCCTCCTCCACTAATTAAATCAAAGGTGATCATGCTATGATCACTATTGCCAAGTGGCCCCAACACCCTTATCTCTTGCACTAGATCTGGTGTTCCACTAAGGACTAGGTCTAATATGGCTTCCCCTCTGGTCAGTTCATGAACCAGCTGCTCCAAGAAGCAGTCATTTATGCCATCTAGGAACTTTATCTCCCTAGCATGTCCTGCTGTGACACTGACTTGTAGTTCTTCCTATCTGTTCTTCTCTCAAGCACAATCTGAACCAGAGCTGGTATGCTGTTCCCATGAGCCTCTGAAACGTCTTGTTCTTGTGTACCATCGACTTGATGTTGACTCCTGGCAACCCATCTCCTGGGTTTTCTTGGCAAGGTGTGACCAGAAGTAGATTGCCACCTGCGGTTTTTCTCCCTATTTAATACACTTACACAATTCTAGATGATTCATTGTAGCAATGATCCTTAGACAAAGAGTAATACAGCAGTCATTGTTCAGGAACACTGTTTCATGGGCTCTAAATGTGGTCACAAGCAGTGCAAAATGATAACCATGACTTCCAACGTCCCCCTTGGGAACTATAGGCACTTCTTAGTCCACAGCCCCAGCTGACCCAGGATGGCAAGTGCCCAGTCTTAGAAATGAACTGCAGACCTTCTATATGAAAATGCATAGTTCTGTCTGTAAGCCGCCAGGTCGGTTCAGGACATTGGTTTTATTAAATCAATTTTTTTTTTTTAGAACTGCAATACCAAAGGTTCATCAAGCCCAGTGCCCTGTTTCCAACAGTGGCCAATCCAGGTCAGAAGTACATGACACATCCCAAAAGTAGCCAGTTTTTTGGTACTTATCCCTAGGGATAAGCAGTGTTTTTTTCTTGGAATTCATTAATAATGATTTATGGGCTTCTCCTCCAGGAATTTGTCCAAACCTTTTTTAAACTCAGTTGAACTATCTACTTTTACTACATCACTGGCAGTGAGTTCCAAAGACTATTGTATATGATGAGAGAAAACATATTTTCTCCTGTTTTAAATATATTACTTTGTACTTCATGACATGTCCTCTTGTCCTTGTATTCTTTGAAAGAATAAACAATTGATTTGCATCTACTTATTCCACTCTACTCTGGATTATATAGACCTCTATCATATCTCCTTTCAGTTATCTCTTCTCTAGACTGAAGAGCCCTAACTTCCTTAGCCATTCCTCATCAGAGTCTTTCCTTCCCATTTGTCATTTTGGTTATCTTCTCTTTTCCTTTTCTAATACTATTATATCATTTCAGAGATGCAGAGACCAGAATTGCATACAATATTCAAGGTATAGTGACACCATGGAGCGATACAGAGGCATTATGATATCCTTTGTTTTATTTTCTATTCCTTTCCTAATGATTCCTAACATTCTGGCTACTACCACAATGAACGGATTTCAATGTATTGTCTACGATCACACCCAAATCCTTTTCTTGGGTGGCGACCTCTAATGTGTAACCTAGCTTTGTATATCTATAATTTGAGTTATTCTTCCCTACATGCAGCACTTCGCACTTCTCCACATTACATTTCATCTGCTATTTTCCCAATTTCACAAGGTTCTCATGCAGCCTCTCACAATCCACATGCGATTTAACAACTCTGAATAATTTGTTATCATCTTCAAATTGTACACCGCCTTGACTGAAGGATAAGGCGGGATATAAAAACCCTTTAAATAAATAAATTAAATACATAAAATTAAATCACCCCATTTATTGTTCCCAATTCCAGATCATTTATAAATATATTAAAAAGTACCAGTTCCAATATAGATCCCTAGAGTGCTTCACTATGCACCTTCTTCAATTGAGAAAATTGACCATTTGTCCCTACTCTCTGTTTTCTATCTCTCAAACCTGTTTCCAATCCACAGTAGGACATTGCCTCCTATACCATGACTTTTTCATTTCCCCTGGAATCTCTAATGTAGGACTTTGTCAAATGCTTTCTGAAAGTCTAAATACACTATGGTCCCGATTCTATAAGGCGGATAGTGGGACTGAGAGTGGGAGGGGCATGGGTGGGACCGTCACCCAGGCGTACAGGGCCGATTCCATTCACAACCCTGTAGGTCCTAGGAGCACTAGGGAGAAGGCCAGAGTATTCCACCTCAGAGATGGAATAAGCGCTGGCCGCCCCCCTCCCCAGATCGGCTGGCCAGAACCTCCAAGGCAACGGAGGCATGCAAGGTGGATCCCCGCTGCCCATTCAGGGTCCTAGCTGCCCCCATCAGGGGTCGGGCAGTGGGGAATCGGGGTCTCAGCGAGCAGCAGGCTGATTGTGCTGCAGGGAAGATATCCCCGCGGCAATGCAGGGGCAGCCAGCACATCTCCCAGGGCCTGATCCTGTGCCTGCGGGAGCGCCTTGCTCCCACGGTGCAGAATGGGTCCTAACAGGCCCCTTCTAGGATCAAGCTCCACAGGGGTTATTCTTAACCACAAATAAGCCGCCTGTACATGTGAGATAGAAGTTTATCACGCGAAAATGTCCAGAACCGTATTCTGAACCTCCACGGCCCTACACCTACACAGCACTTACATGGGGACTGCAGAATGTGGGCGGGAAGGGGCAGAATGGGGGAGTGGTCAGCCATAGAGACATATAAAGCATATTCCGGTCACACCCATATATGTCTTCAGTTGGCCCCGCAGAAACACCCCCACCCCACCCCGCTGTCGGGCCTGCAGATGTCCAGTTAAGAGTTCAATGTATGTTTCCTGTTGTTCATTGTGAACCGCCCCTGATCTTTGGAAGGGGCGGTATATAAACGTTTACAAATAAATAAATGTAAACCACCTTTATGTAAGGAAAAGGTGGTGTATAAACACTGTTAAATAAATAAATACATAAATATACCTGCAAAACCATGGAATAAAGGTAGAACTTAGAAATATTATTGCTCCTCACCCCAATACAGCTAATAGTGGTTACTGGATGTCTAACCTACGCTGTGCACTGGTGTGATGGCAGTCCGGAAAACCACAGCATGCAGTGTTATGGAACAGAAAGCAGAGGAGAGGGAGGATGTAAGTCAAAGCAGCAGAAATAAACACCCCAACAAATGTATGTAGTAGAGCACAGGTGCTCAATCCAGCTATGTTGGCATTTGCTGTGTGAGCTAAAGGGGCTCATGTCCTAGCAATGATACTGGTTATGAAGTCCAATCACCCCATGTGAACATGTAAGCCCAGCCATCAGTGCTATGTGCAGCACCCATCCAGCTGGAGTGTTGCACTCCACACAATGAAGTTCTACAATATGCTCTATGCAATGTGTACAGTCCCCTGCTGCAGATAAAGGCCTATCGGAACACTATATTGGGAATATCTTATGCCAGTATCTATATGGCACATATCTTGTGCACAGGTCACTGTTGCGGTTGTCTACATATGTGGGCCTATGATGTGCAATGTGCATACGGGTTTGACCTTTGAGGCTGATATACTGGAAGGGCTGTTTGGACCTACTGTAGCTCTATATCTGTTAGAGGTCCACTATTGTTGTTATCATGTATGCACGTAGCCAAATAGAAATACAATGTGGAGGTATGATGCTGGGTTGGAAGTATTGATTGCTATGGTTTACTTTCCATCAGCTAAGACATTCGGTGCAAGACATTTTTTGGCAGACGGCTGTTTCTGTGTGACTTCAAGGGAGAGTCCGTGTGTGTGCCTGGTTAGAGGGCAGCACGGGGGGGGGGGGGGGTGGATGTCTAGATTGCTCATCCACATATCCAGGGGGGGGAGGGGGAAGGTATGCCTGGCAGGTACCTGGACCATAGGGCTGTCTGCAGCATCACCAGGTGCCAGTGCATACAGGCAGGAGTGAGCAGGCTGATTCCACAATCACTTCCCTGTCCAGACACTTCCCTGTCACTACTCAGGAGACTTCAGAGGGAGGACGTGCAACAGTGCACAGAGCAGTATGCCATTTTCAGGTGCACCAGCATTGGTCTCTACAAATGTTCACAGCTGTAGGGAGCGACAATGGTGTCTCTGGGCATGTCTGTGCTGTGCTTTCAATGCTGACTGCTGTCATTCCAATAGCCCTTTAGTAGTGCAGGGGAAATGTTTGGGTAATTCGCTATGGGAGGCCTGATCTGTTGGGATCATGTCTTTACTTAGCATTTTACAGTCATGTTCCTGAGATGTTCACTACATGCATACGTTGGGAGATCATCTACTGCCATGTATGTAGTGCTGCACTGCATCTTGTGCCAGTAGGTTCACTCTCCCTGTTTTCCTGCTGCATTACTGTGCACTGCAATTGCTTTGTAGTAATCTGGGCATACCACGGATAGTTGTCCAACTTGCATCCATCTATAAGCATCACCAACTTTCATTGTCATTCAGCCTCATTACAGCACTGTCTGTGCTCACAGCAGCTTCATAGCTGCATGTTTTAAATCGGGGGCGTGGCAGTTTGTGAGTCTATTGCAGAGACAGGCAGGGTCACAGATGTACATCTTTTCAGAATATGGCGAGCATGTGGATATAAAAGCCATTGTTGGGGTATACCCGTCTTCGTACAACATTGCACTGTGTGCAGATCGCAGCTAGCACATCTAGGTGGTCGATTCTGTGCACGCAACTACGGCTATCCACACATGTGCAGGATCATGTTCTATTCCTGCACGTTTCCATTTGGACATGCCCACTGCCCGGACATGCACAGTTTAGAATTGGCCTCCACACGGGTTGTTTTAAAAGTGCTATTGTGCTTTGCACATTTGAAAATGGGCATGCAGACATCCAAATCACAGAAATGTCTCCAGAGGCATTTTTGAAGCCAGCTTCAGAGATGTCCCTAGTGCAAGAACATTCAAGCCATGAAGGTGGCATGGTGGAAATGTGTCCAGAGTATTCTCAAGAACTTGGATGTCCTCATCCGATTTCAAAAATGCCTTACATGCTCCAAGCTGTGTCAAAGGTTATGCAGGCATTGGAAAAGTGCTCATTTTGCCAGCCAAACATCCAGGGATATGAAGAAGGAGGTACACTCATATCCTCTATATCTTCCATGTCGACAATGAACACTGGCGAGGAATGAGGCATCATATTTTCATTTTGCCATGTCTATAGACATCCTTGTATGCAAAGTAGCATCTAATATATGTCCCTGCCCCAGGCTTTTGTAGTAGGGATATCTATATGGATATTGGGTCAGGCGCCCATATTGGAAACATCTATGGGGGTGGGGGATTAAAAATAATTTCATAGCTGCAATGTACTGCATTTTAAGTAATTTGCTTATATGTTTCATTTTCCTTGCTGTTATTTTTACTATGAAAGCTACTGATTGAATTTTACTACTTTCTTATTGGTTGCTGAGTGTACTAGTAATAAATATTTGTTGCCAAGAACAGGGCTAGATTAAGGCACTGCTAGGAACATACCTAGGGTCTAAAGTTTAGGGAGCACTGCAAAATGTGTTCTGTACTTAGGAGGGTAGAATTGATAACTGGCTGGCTTTTTTCAAGATTCTCCTGAATTTTACATTAATGTAGATAGTGTGGTGTTCAACCTCAAAAGACAGGCTGCATTGTATCGGATTTTATTTATTTTTATTTATTACATTTGCTTATATACCGCACTATTCGGCATCAGCGCGGTTTACAGTATAACAAAACGACCAAGACAACATTCTGTTTGGTTTTACAAGGAGCAGGAGTAACAACTTGGCTAACAGGGTTGAACTATATACGGATATGTTTATTCCCAGCTTAGTCCTCCACAAGTTTAATTTAATTTAATTTAATTTTTGAATTTATATTTCGCTCAGTCCTCTGAGGAGGTTCAAGGAGGAAAACAGCACAAATTAAATCACAAACCTTAAAATATAACATAAAACATCTTCACATGCCAAAATCTAATGAAATACTTACACAGAAAATGCAAAAGTAAAACCAGAAAGATAATCACAAGACTAAATAATATTTTAATGTACAGGAAGTAAGATTCAGTGGGTTTTCTTCTCAAAAAGCCAAGTTTATAGCAATCATTGAAAATGCAAATTAGATTATTTTCTCAATAGTTCTGGTAGTTAACTTCCTAGGGCAGAGTCCTTTCCTGAAGAGTGCATTCTGCTGTTGAGATCAGGTGACAATCACAAGCACTTGGAAAAGCCAGTTTGCTTCCTATGTAATATCAGAGAAACCAAGTAGGGGTATAAACAAAAATATATTCACTAGGAGCAAGATCTCTAATGATCTTAAGCACCATAATTAATCTTTCGAATAGTAAGCTGAATTGTATCAGAAGCCAATGGACTGAATCAATAATGGCATCACCTTCTCCCATTAGTGGCCATCTGTAATAATTTTAGCAGCTATATTTATGGTTTCACCTCATTGCATACATATGGGAAGTTACAAGGTTGTCATGGTAGTTAATATAAATATTTAGAATAAGTCAGCAAACAGGTTCATAGAGCAGATTTAATAGGTCTGTGACTAGTTCAAAACAATCTGCAATTGGCTGGACATAGCAGTAAACAACCAATCATCAATTTACCTGCACATTCAGGCAACAGCCTCTTCAGCTCAGTCTTCATGATCTCTCATTATATCCCCATGTGCCTAGAGATATATCAGTGGTGTATGAAACCCTTTAGAAACTAACCATCTTACAATGCATCAGGAATCCAGACTGCTGTGGTGTGGTTTTTGCTCTATTTTCTTTGCTCCGTGTGCATTTGATTCTTGCCCTTCTGCTGCTTTTCCAAATTTTCAACTTCCCTACACTCGTAATGTGCAAAACATTCCACAGACGAATCACAACTCTGACAAATTAGCAGAGACTAGCATAATAATCAGGACTTTGCAGTGCTCTTGCCACTATAATAATGACATTGAGCTCCCCCGTGATAAAGTCCTTGAAAATATCACAGTCTTATCTCTCAAGAATCCTAATAAGGTATGCCTGAAACTGGCAATCCCAATCCTATAAGGAATTGTATTTAAGAATTATGTTTGGCAACTTAATGCAGCATAAGCTTCATTAATCTTAGTTTTGACAGGAGTGATGTAACACCAAGTCCTACAGCTTAGTTGTAAATTAGATACATTATTGTTTGAAATGCCACTAACAGATACATTTGTACATTAAATCCAATGAGGTAAGCACATTTTAACACAAAACAAATGTATGTTGGGATAGTTAAGCACACATTATTTTAAATTGTTTTCCCCTGTGGAATCTGCTTGCATTTTCTATACGAAATGTTCAGGTTTTGTGGCAATTTGTTTCTCCCAGTGTTGATCGTCATCGGTAGGAATGCACATTTGGTTTGTTAGCACACCTTCAAAAATTTAGCACGCGCAAAATAGATTTCATCTGTGCTCTCAAAATGCCTATATTAAAAGCGCACATGAAAACATTGTTATTAAAATGAATGTCTGAAACAAATTGAAAAAAGTGCTGAAAGAACTGAAGCAAACACCCAAAACGTTTGAAAACTAACTGAATAATGTTTGCCTGTGCATTTCCATCATCATTAGGCACCGTGAATTGATACCATTGACCTTGCTTGAAGTTTAAGAGCCCTTTTACTAAATCTTGTTAAAGTTGTGCACTTAATACACATTTGTAATGCAAGTCAAGTGCAAAGCTTCCACAGTACTACTACTACTACTACTACTGAACATTTATATAGCACTACAAGGCCTATGCAGCACTGTATAGTCTAGTCAAGACAGACAATACAACAACTGAGGACAAGGATACAACTAGGGAAAGGTAAGGAGATACATTGGAAACTAAGTGGGTCAGGATCCTAAAACAGACTCAAAAAGGTGAGCCTTTAGCATGGATTTGAAAAGAGCCAGAAATGAAACCTGATGTAGAGACTCAGATAGTTTGTTCCAGGCATAAGGAGCAGCAAGTTGAAAGGATTGGAGTTTGCAGTTGGCAGTGGAAGAAAAGGTGATAGCGAGAAGCAATCCGCCAGAAGAGTGGAGTTCACAAGGAGGGGTGTAGGGAGAGATGAGTGAGGAAAGGTAGTGAGGAGCAGCAGAATGAATGCATTTGTAGGTCAGAAGGAGAATTTTGAACTGAATATGGAAATGGAAGGGGAGCCAATGAAGTGACATGAGAAGAGGGCTGGTGGAAGATTAGCCGTGCAGCTGAGTTTGAACAGATTAAAGGGGAGAGAGTTGATTCAGGGGGAGACCAGCAAGGAAGAGGTTGTAATAGTCAAGACAAGACGTGACTAAAGAGTGGATAAATGTCTTAGTAGTGTGTTCAGAAAGGAAGGGGTAAATTTTGCTGAGGTTATAGACAGGGGCGGCCCAAGGGGGGTGCGGGGCCATGTGCGGAGACTCAGTGCAGGGCCTCATTTGCGTAAGGAGCCTCATTTGCATAAATATTTGCATAATGTTACCATACACTAACTTTTAGTAAACATGCCTCTTAATGAGTGTATGAATAAAGAAAGACTAAAAGACTTCTACATTACTATAATCCAGTGCCAACCGCCAGACACATTAGGAACTACTACAAACACTGCCCATTTAGAACCCATAGCAAACCCGCCGTATCCTAACAGCACTACCAGGACTCATAAAGCACCATACCCTAACTATCAAAAGGAAACGCTGCAAATATTAAATCAATACATTTCAGAGAACAACAATACATGACCTACTGGGGAAAGAGAACAAGTGGCAATGTCAAATAGGAATTACATAAACAGAATACCTCAGCTCAGTTACACATGCAGAACATAGACCATCACCAAACAAGGAATCACAATTTAGAAACAGGAAGACAATAATTAAACTGGGAATCCTAAAAGCCAAACTTGGAATGTACAACACTGTAGAAATAAAACTATACATTAATTTGCTCTTGTACTAAACAAAGCGCAGACGTTAATGATGCACATTTACCAGAGCTGACATATTCCAATTAATAAATTCAAAATAAAGAGATATTTTTCTATCTTTTGTGCATTTTTTTCAGCTGCAATTGCTCCAGTCACTTTCTTCTGGTTTCTTTGTGTCTTCCGCTAACTCTCCATCGTCTGCTGTCCATTTGTCTTTTCTTCTCTCTTCTAGTTTTTTTCCATTCTCTCTCTACATCTGCTTTAACATACTAATCTTTCTCCTTTTGCTTTTTCCTCATTCCTATTTCATCTACTCAAATTTTACCCCTCCATTCTCAATCCCCACTTACTCTCCCAATATCCGGCCAATTGTAGATTTGTCTTCCCTCCCACACAAAATATTTTTTCCCTCTCCATTTCACTCTCCCAGCTCCATCCCATTCTAATCCTCCCCCAACATCAGCTCGATTCTAGTTCCAGTCCCACCCAGCATCCGCTCTCTTCTAGTCCCCGCATCAGCCCTTTTCCAGTCCTATCCTAGACCGACCATCAGCCTATTTCCAGTCCTAGCTCCCCCATCTATTTCCAGTCCCATCCGAGTCCCTCCATCAGCTCAATTCCAATCCCAGCCCCCCATGAGCCCATGTCAAATCCTAGCTCCCCTCCACTCAGCCCATTTCCAATCCAAGCTCCCCATGAGCCTACTTCCAGTTCTAGCCCCTTCATGAGTCCATTTCAATCCAAACCCCCACCACAGCCCATTTCCAATCTTAGCACCCCCCAACAGCCAATTTCCAGTCCTATTCTAGCCCCTCCATCAGCCCATTTCCTGTCCTAGCCCCCCCCCACTCACCCATTTCCAGTCCTAGCTCCCTCCCCCTCACAACCCATTTCCATTCCAAGCCCCCGTCCCCATCAGCTATTTGCAGTTCAAGCCCTCCTTCAACTCAGCCCATTTCCAGTCCTAGCAACCCCCCCAGCCCATTAACAGTCTTAGCCCCCCCCAGCCCATTACCAGTCCTAACCCCCCATCAGCCCATTTCCAGTCCTAGCCCCCCCCCATAGCCCATTACTAGTCCTAACCCCCCCATCAGCCCATTACATCCTAACCCCCCATCACCCTATTTCCAGGCCTAGCCCCCCATCAGCCTATTTCCAGTCTTAGCCCCCCATAGCCCATTACCAGTCCTAATCCCCCATCAGCCCATTACCAGTCCTAACCCCTCCCATAGCCCATTAACAATCCTAACCCCCATCAGCCCATTTCCAGTCTTAGCATCCCCCCATGGCCCATTACTAGTCCTAACCCTCCCCCATCAGCCCACTTCCAGTCTTAGCCCCCTCCCCATAACCCATTACCAGTCCTAAACCTCCCCATCAGCCCATTTCCAGTCTTAGCCCCCCAGCGCCAATGACCAGTCCTAACCCCCCCATCAGCCCATTTCCAGTCTTAGCCCCCCCCATAGCCCATTACCAGTCCTAAACCTCCCCATCAGCCCACTTCCAGTCTTAGCACCCCCCAATGGTCCATTACTAGTCCTAACCCTCCCCCATCAGCCCACTTCCATTCTTAGCCCCCCCATAACCCATTACCAGTCCTAAACCTCCCCATCAGCCCATTTCCAGTCTTAGCCCCCCATAGCCAATTACCAGTCCTAACCCCCCCATCAGCCCATTTCCAGTCAGCCCCCCCATAGCCCATTACCAGTCCTAACCCACCCCCCATCAGCCCACTTCCATTCTTAGCACCCCCCCCCCCCCAAGGCCCAGTACTAGTCCTAACCCTCCCCTATCAGCCCACTTCTAGTCTTAGCCTCCCCTCCCATAGCCCATTACCAGTCCTAAACCCCCTTCCCCCCTATCATCCCAAATTAAAAAATAAAAAAAAACAGCTGCTTCTGCCGCGGCTGGATTAACAGAGCCGCGAGAAAGGAAACTCTCGCGGCTGAAAGAAGCCCGCGTTCGGGGATTCGACACTAGCCTATGATGCAGGGAGGCTCTGCCGGGCAGGGGGGGGGCCCCGCGGCAGCACTCTTGATGCTGCCGCGGCAGAAGCAGCTGTTTTTTTTTTTTTTAAACTTGGGATGAAGAATGTTTTTTGCGCAGGGCCCCCTGAAACGCGGGGCCCTGTGCAAAAAACATTCTTGCTCAATGGACGGGACGGCCCTGGTTATAGAGAAGGAAATGACATGTTTTAGCTATCAGTTGGATGTGTGTGGAGAAGGAGAAGGAGGAGTCAAACATGACCCCAAGGTTGCAGGCTGAGGAAACAGGAAGTAGAAGAGTGTTATCCACAGAGGATGAGAAAAGAGGAAGGGGGAAGTGGGTTTAGGAGGGAAAACAAGAAGCTTGTTTTTGGCCATATTCAATTTCAAATGACGTTGAGACATCCAGGCAGCGATATCAGAAAGGCAGGCAAATATCCGGGCCTGGATTGTCAGAGAGATACCAAGTGTAGAGAGATAGATCTGAGAGTCATCAGCATAAAAGTGGTACTGAAAGCCATGGGAGGAGATGAGGGCATCAAGGGACTGGGTATATAGAGAGAAAAGGATTGGACCCAAGACAGACCCTTGGGGTACACCTACTTTCCATTTTCTGCTTCAGTTTTTATTGTATTCTGTTGCAAACCACTTTGCTGTACTCACATTAAGCAGTATATCAAATCTTAAGGAAATGAAATGAAATGAAACTTTAGCAGTAGAGGAGGATCCACCAGAGCAAACACTGACAGAGCAGTGGGAGAGATAAGAAGAGAACCAGGATAGCATAGGGCCCTTAAAACCAAGTGAGGACAAGGTGTCAAGGAGAAGATGGTGGTCAACAGTGTCAAAAGCAGCAGAAAGGTCAAGAAGTGTGAGGAGTGAGTAAAGGCCCTTGGATTTTGCCAGGAACAGGTCACTGGAGAAGTTGGCAAGACAAAAAGTATAAAAGCCAGATTGCCATGGATCCAAAAGGGCTTGAAAGGAG
This sequence comes from Ichthyophis bannanicus, assembly GCA_033557465.1. NCBI lineage: Eukaryota > Metazoa > Chordata > Amphibia > Gymnophiona > Ichthyophiidae > Ichthyophis > Ichthyophis bannanicus. The sequence continues at coordinate 244,915,972 of CM066037.1, forward strand.
AGAAAGTCAAGGCAGCAGCAGTGAACCACACATTATAGAAGTTTAGAAATGAAGGAGAGGGGAGAGATGGGTCAATAATTAGAAGGACAGGTAGAGTCTAGTGGAGGTTTCCTGAGGAGAGGTGTGACAACAGCATGCTGAAGGCTGTTGGGATGATTGCAGAGGAGAGCAACAGGTTGATAATATGTGAGATGGAAGGGAAGACAGTGGTGGAAATGGAGTTAAGGATATGGGTGAGGAAAGGATCAGAGGAGTAGACAGGGAGTTTAGAAGAAGAGAGAAGGAGAGATATTTCCTCATCTGAGATATTAGAGAAGGAAGATAGGGTAGCAGAGGTTGAAGGGAAGAATGGGGAGTGAAGAGGGGGTGGATCAGAACTCATGGGGAATTGGAATGTAATCTTGTGCACTTTGTCATGGAAGTAGTCGGCCAAGGTTTGGGCAGAAAGAGAAGGAGGGGTTGGAGGTGGAGGAGCCTTGAGGAGAGATTTGAGAGTTAAAAAGAGGCAGTGAGGGTCAGAGGTAAGAGAGTTAGTCAGATTCAACATAGTAGTTTTGCTTGGTGAGTGCTACAGCTGACTGGAAAGAGACAAGTATGAATTTGAAGTGAAGAAAGTCAGCAAAGGTGTGGAATTTGAGTCAAATGGGCTCAGCTGAGCGGGTACAGGAACGAAGATAACGGATAGTCAAAGATAGCCAGGGCTGAGGTATAGTGTGCCTTACAGGACGTGGTAAGGGCAGAGCAAGAGCATCTAGAGTAGAAGAGAGTGCAGCGTTATAGGAAACTACAGCCTCATTAAAGACTTAGATGAGACAGCGTGACCAGCATCTTCCCAGAAGTTAATGTGCGGATGCATATCCTAATGTGTGGCACAATTAATAGGATGCACCTAAAGATACCCATAGAGGCATCCACTGAGTGCATGGCAATTGCCCTCACACTAGCAGCAATGTGCTCTCCACACCTACTCACCCACTCACTGCCCTAGCACACAATCACTCACTAGCATGCCCACACATTGCGAGCGCATGTTAAAATGTGCATTAACCACCTAGCGGCTTTAGTAAAAGATCCCCCTAGTTTATAAAGTTAATGATATTTATTTGCTTGTTCTAGGCTGTATAGCTCCTAAAATTTCCTTTTCAAAAAGCTTTTCTACACTTTGGAGAAAAATATGAAAGCTTTCAGTCTGAGCTAACAGGAAATAAAGCTTTATTGAGTGTCCCTTAATTTTCACTGCTGACTAACCTTTCCTGGCAAAAGTCAATCTTAAAAGGACAGTTCTTTTTTTCAGTTCTTGAAGATGGCAGACCTTGCCTTTTTCTTTTTTAGTGTGTTTAAAGACCCGTCTTACATAGCACATTGAGATGGGAATTGAGACTTCCAGGTGCAGGCATACAGTTTCCCTGATATTTTGCAAAAGACTCTGCCAAGTGACCTGAGAAGTGTACGGGCATTTGCCAGCATATCCAGCAGGAGAAGCAATTTGAAAGAGCTGCACATTTTGAGCTTTTAAAAATCCCTGCCCACGACACCCCCCAGCCAAGACACCCGCAGCACACAAGACACCATCCACTAATCTCCCACCTTCTCCCCGATCACACTCCGATCACAGCCATTACATTCTCCAGACTGACCCCAATCGCAACCCTGACATCAAGCAGATACCCCATATCATGAACCCAACATCCTCCAATCCTCTCAATCGCAACCCTGACATCAAGCAGATACCCCATATCATGAACCCAACATCCTCCAATCCTCTCAATCGCAACCCTGACATCAAGCAGATACCCCATATCATGAACCCAACATCCTCCAATCCTCTCAATCACAACCCTGATATTAAGCAGACCCCCAAACTACAACCCTGACATACTCCAGACCCTCCAGACTCCCTGATTGCAACCCTCCCTGGCAGACAAGGTCCCCATCACCCACAATCCAACCCTTGGCTCTTACTAGGAATCTCCATAGTGAGGGCAGGAGAAATCCCCAGTTGCTCCTGCCCCATTTTTGCCCAGGTTCAAAATACCACTGGTCGATCTCTAAAGGTAGTTTTGCATGAGAGTGAGAGTGTCAAACTGCCAAATAGGGGGGGGGGGGAACATTATTATATTAATTTAAATCTACTAGTCCCTTCTTCTACAACATTACGTCATATCTCTTACTTTGTCATAGTCTCACATTTCCATCCACACACTATTTATGCCTGCAAATGACTTTTCATGTGTATTTTCTTTTTTAAAGTGTAATTAAATCAATGTTGACTCCTGGAAACCCAGCAGTCCCTGGGTTTTCTTGGTAACGTATGAATGAAAATAAGTTGCCAGGCCTTTTCTTTTGAGGCAATGGAGGGTAAAGTGATGTGCCCAAGGGGGGGAGGGAAGGAATTAAACCCTGATCTCTTGGATAGGAGGTTGTTGCTCTAGCCACTAGGCTACTCCTCCATTACGTTTGTTTGTGTATGTGTACAGTATATGAATATGTATATATTTAAAACTTTTTTTATACTGCTATATCTACAAGTCATAGTGGTTTACAAATAACTCAACTGTGCAAGGTTTACAAAGAACTGGATAACAATAGCAGGCGGAGCATTTCGGAACTGAAAGCTTAAGAGTATGATTAATTCAAATTAGTCAATTATTGTTTATGTGCAGTGGGTGAGCACTGGTATGCTGGGGGGAATGTAGGAGGTATAAGGGAGGTGGCGGTATGGTGGCGTTGTATCAGGAGATACTGTTGCAACGTTCCATATGAGGATTTACATGTGAGTTCCATAGTGCTCGGTAAAGAGGAATGTCTTTAGTCTTCACTGGAACTCAGCAACAGAGTTGAATGAACATTTTTTGGAGGGTAGTGAGTTCCATATGATGGGTGTGGATAGTGAAAAGGCCTTTTTGGATGTTGATTTATTAAATTTGCTTTGGAGGGGGTGGTATCACTAGAAGTTCCTGTGTAGTTTTTCTTCTCATTCTGTTGTAAGGAGGCTTCTGGATTAATGTTTGCAGGTTGTGAGCTAAGAAATTGTGGAGAATTTTAAAGGTGGTTAGCAAAACCTTGTATCTGATTCATATGTGGAATGGGAGCCAATGTAGTTTGGCTAAGGTCGTGGTGATGTGATCCTTTCTTGGTAGATTTAATATCAGTCTGGCTGCTGTGTTTTGTGCAATTTGTAATGGGTGTAAGGTAGACTGTGGAAGTCAATGGTATATTATATTGCAGTAGTCCCATATTGGTCGAGTGTTATTCCTAGGCATTTGACTTCATTTTTGACTGCTAGAACTGCATCAGGTAGGCTTATTGCAGGTGGCGGATGAATGCTGCTTTTTTTGCTATATGAAGGACTTCAGTTTTACTGTGATTGATGGTTAGACTGTATTTGGAGAGTCAGTCAGACATTGCTTTAAAACATTTTCCTATTGCTGTGTACATTGGGTTTCAGAGAAAGTTGTGTAGATTAGGATGTCATCAGCATAAAAGTGGTATATATTCTATTTTTGTATGATGAAACACAACAGCTGTATAAAGATATTAAATAGCAGGTAGGAGAGGGAAGATCCTTGTCGGAGGCCCTGGTGCTGTTTAAAGCATTGAGAGATAATCGATCCTACTTTAAATTGTTGATGATGGTTCTCTAGGTAGGACTGAAACCACCTAAGTGCTTTATGTCTCAGTCCTATTTCATGTAGAAGTGATAGAAGGCTATGATGGCTTATAGAATCAAATGTTGCAGAGATTTCTCAAAATATGAGAACAAATCCTTGTGTTGTTTTTTCAATGCCCTTAATCAGGTTGTCAAGTAGTGATGTAAGTAACATCTCAACACTGTGGAGCGGTCTAAATCCATGCTGTTGTGGATCGAGTGGGGTGGGGATGGGGGGGGAAGGGAGGGGGTGGGGGAGGTGGGAGGGGGGGTGTATGGACCCATAGGCAGATTATGTACCACCACACAACCCACCCTCTGGGGCTCAGGGTAGGAAACAGGAGCACCCACCAATAGATCCACAGTCCACCACCCTGCAATGGTAGCAGTAGAGGGGACCATCAACCCCAGTCCTGCTGGGGAACAGACAGAGCGCTACACATCCATAACACAATGGTAGACAGACGACAGGCCTGGAAATGCTAAGCTGCCCCCCACCATTTTCTGACATTCTCCAGCAGCAAGCCTCCAGCCGCTGCACCCTGCAAGGTGTTCCAGCAAGACACATGCTAGCTGCAGACAGTCCACCAGCTAGTCCATAGTGCATGGTCCTGGGGGAGATGCATGCACCCAGAACAGGAATGTCAGCATACGCACCAAGCAGATAAATCAGTGATTGGGCCCCAAAAGAGAACCCATAAATATCACATGAGAGAAATGACATATAGCACTATGGGGGAACCTAGCCATGCAATGGTTACTACTCAGTCAGGGTGAGAGTGACCTCCCAGCAGGACATGCTATGGCCACCCTGTCCGTGCAGGTGGTAGCCAGGCACTACAATGTCCGAGCCATTGCCCTATGACGTGTGCAGATGCATCCAGGTCAGGCCACCCTATCCAGGCTATTCCCACAGTACCTTGCTCCTCATTATGCACATTGGCAGGCCAATACTGGCAACAGTTCTAGCAGTGAGGGCTGTGGAGGGTGTTGGCAGCCACCACACACTGGATAGACAGACACACACTCCCCACACCTATGCCAGCATTGTGCAACTATAGAGGTGTTGGGCAGCCCAGGCCACCACACCAGTCCTGGGCACAGTGCAGGCATGGCTATGGTACGCAATACTGTAGGAGTCACTCCCCAGATTGGTAAACACTGTCAGACACAAGACCTGTAGCACACTCCACAGATATCAAAAAGGTTGCTATGATGCAGCTCACTCAGAAAATTGTACTTAACCTAGGAATTGCTATCTGCCAGTAATCATAGCAACCTTTTGATAGATGTGTACCATATTCCCCGGTTTAGGGTGGCATTACTAAGGTATGCAAGTGCTAGTATTGGGAGATGCACGCAGAGCCCAAAGTCCTGCCTCTCCAGGAGGCTTTGGATAATGGGACCTGTGGGTGCGGATGTGTCTGCCCCTGTTGGCTGCTGCTTTACGGCAGAGGTTCCCAACTCCAGTCCTGCGGTGCCAAGCACTGTTCGGGTTTTCATGCTGTCCCTCATGAATATGCATGAGATACATCTGCATACCATGGGGGTGGCACATAGAAATGCAGCACAGGCATCTTTATCAGAGGCAGCATGGATCCAGAATGGTGTTTGGCCCTCCAGGACTGCATTTGGGAGACTCTGCTCTAGGTAATGTGCATGTTTATGGTGTCTGTGCTCTGTAGGGTAGAATGTAGGTGTTTTGGGCATGTTTACGTCATCTGCAATAAAGGTGCTGTCTGTATTAGCAAGTTGTAGTAGTGGGTAAAATATGGTGACTGGGTTGGCAGGAACCACAGCTGGGACTTGAACCTGTGACCTTCTGCTTCTGAATACACTGATTTTGTGCACTTCACCACCTTGTTGTCACAGAGTCAGTACATTCCTTGGTGATACCATGACTGTTCGTCAGACAGGGCCCGTCTGTTGCAGTACACGGCACCCACCTACACAGGGCTAGGCCACGGTCTGCTCTGGGTAGCTGCCACTGCCCCCTCCACCACCAGTATCCCTCAGCCACCATTCTGACATGCCCTTCTGCTGGTGGTGCTGGTGGTGCGCAGTCTCAGGCCATCCAGTGTGCAGGTAGGCGGCTGCCTATGGTGCGGGTTCTGGGGTAGGGGTGCCTGCATAGACGTTGACGCTTCCCCCAGCCCCTCCTGCCAATGTTCCATGCCCTTGGGGGTGGCTGTTGGGTACTATCCCCTGTGACACTGTGGGAAACACACTCATGCCCATGTTGGTCTTCAGCAGCTGCTGTCTGGCTGCTCTGCTGTTTCAGCATTCGTATGGGCCACCTAGGCATCACCCTAGTCCGCACTGTGGCCGAGCTCCACCACAGCATGTTCCGCCTGCAGCCCACTGTATCCCCTTCTCCGGAATCTGTCCAGTTGCCGTTCCAACATGCCCGCCCTGATGTTGCGGGACATGTGCATGCCATAGGAACTCTGTCCGATGGTGGGGAAAACCCTGAGCAGCGCTATTTCACTGTGGGCTCATTCACCTTGTATGGGGACGGAGTATAGACCCTTCCACGATTTATATATTTTCTATGGAGCTTACTTGGGGGGGAGGGGTTGATGTTTCTCATTGATACCACTATTGGCCAGCTTGGTTATGGTTTTTTCCAGTTTGTTGGGGTCATTTTCAGTGTTTATGTGCCCTTTTGTTCTGTGCACATGTATCACACTTGTCACGTTTTTTAGGTTTCCCTGCCTGGGCTGTACATTGCTGACACTGAAATGGTTTCCCTCCCCTGTAATGTGCATTTAACGGCAGGTTTTCATTCGTGTTGGAATTGAGCTCTTCAGATCAGCGCGTTAGTGTGAAGGGAACCTCTCCCCGCCCACTCTCCGCCCATTGACCCCTTCTCTCTGCCCCCTCTCCACCTTCTGCGGTGTTTTACCGCGCCGCGGGAGTTTACGATTGTTGACTACGGTTAACGCACGTTATGTAACGTTAACGATCGTTCGCACGTCATAACACACGTTATGACGTGCGAACGATAGTTAACGTTACATTACGCGCGTTATGTACCGCTACCGCAGTTTAGTAAACATACCCCATTATCTTCTGTGAATGGTGTGGAATCTACTCCATTCCGATTTGTATATTTGTCAATCACAGGTGGTCCTTCTCCTGGATTTTCTCTAGTAAAAGCAGAGCAGAGGTTTTTGTTTACCATTTTTACTTTTTCAATGTCACTTTCCACAAATCAGTTCTCGGCACTTTTGAGTCCTGCAATTCCACCTCTGATTTTCCTTCTCTTCCAAATATACCTGAAGAAAGTTTTGTCGCCACACTTCACATCTTTAGCCATCTTTTCTTCTTCCTTTGATTTTTCTATCCTTATTTCTATTTTTGTCTCTTTTAATTTGATCCTGTATTCTTTTCTGTGTTCTGTTGTTTGCGAACTTTCAAATTTTTTTGAAAGCTGTGTTTTTTGCCTTTATTTGTGCAACCACTTCTTTGGAGAACCAAATAGTTTTCTTTTTCCTGTTATTTTTTTATTTACTTTCCTTACATATGTATTTGTTACCCCTTTTTTTGCCTCCTTTAGTTTAGCCCATTGCAATTCCACTTCCCTTATCTCTTCCCACCCTGCCAACTCCTCCTTCAGGTACTTGGCTATTTTGTTGGTCAGTGTTTTTGAAGTCTAGGACTTTGAGCTTGCTGTGATTGGACTCTGCCTTAGCTTTTATCTCAGACTACACCATGTGATGATCGTTGCTGCTCATATGGGCACCCACCCGGATATTCGACATGCTGTCAATGTTGGTGAGCACTAAATCCAGTATAGAGCACGCCTTGGTCGGTTCCATCATCATTTGTCTAAGTGATGCATCTTGGAAGGCATCCACAATTTTTTTATTTCTTTCCAGATTTGCAGAAGGAATATTCCAATCCACATCAGGTAGATTAAAGTCACCCAATATAATCACTTCCCCTTTCATGGTTATCTTTGCAATATCAGCAATCAATTCGCTATCCATTTCTTTGGTTTGAATTGGAGACCTGTAGACTACACCAGTATGGCTGGCAGTGGCATCTCCTCTTCCCAACACAATCCACAGCACTTCTTCTTTTCCCCATGTCCCCTGGAGTTCAGCAGCTTAATATTGCTTTTGACATATAGGGCTACTCCCCCTCCTATTCTACCCCCTCTATTTCTTCTAAATAGATTATAGTCAGCTATGGATATATTCCATTCATGTGACTCGTTAAAACATGTTTCTGTAATGGCCACAATGTCCAAGTCCATTTCCACCATTAGGGCTTCCAGATCAGGAACTTTGTTGCCTAGCCTTTGAGTATTTGTGCTCATTCCTTTCCAGCATTCGTTGACTGGCTTGCCTGTGTTTTGTATGGATTTTGTTCTACAGGCCCCTTCCCACCTGCCATTGATGTGTGGTTTAAAAGTGTAGCTGTTTCCAATGTCATTTTGCTTTTGTTGGGAGTGATGTCCTGAACTTGTCCTTCTCCATCCATTACCTCCTTTCCCTAGTTTAAATGCCTGTCCACATACTGCCTGAATTTTTCATTTAAGATCCTTTACCCTGCGATGGAGAGATGCAGTCCATCAGCACAGTATAATCTCTTGTTGATCCATCTGTTTCCCCAGTCGCCAATATATATAAATCCTTCTTGTCTGCACCAGGTTTGGAGCCATGTATTACATTGTTTATGTGATGCAGCCTTTCTGCCCCCATACCATGCACAGGTAGAACTTCTGAGAATGCTATAGTGTTAGAAATGGGCTTGAGTTTCTCTCCCAGAGTCTGGAAGTCCCTTTGAACTGCAGAGACACTGTTTCTAGCCAGGTCATTTGTGCCCAAGTGGATGACAACATCAGTTTTGGAGTGCTCACTTTCTGCACTAACTATACCAACAATTTTATTTGTATTCCTACTAGCTGAAGAGCCTGGGAGGCATCTGACCATCTTCTCTCCTTTGAACTGTGTTCCCAAGTTGGTGTCTTTGATGATGGAATCTCCATGTAGTAGTAGTTTTCTGCTTTGTGATTTTTTTTCTTCATATTTGGAGCATTATCAGTAGATTGGGCATTGACTCTCTCATTTAAGGGTACTTCAGTTTCCATGGATTGGGCACCCTCATTATCCAAAGCAGAGAAGGCATTATGCAGGGATCTCTCTTGATGCAACCTACCAGAGCCCACTTTGTTCCTGAGCTGTTTGATTCTTTGTGGGAGTGGTGGTGGATTTTGTTCCATTTGTACCCTAGAAGAAGTGTGTCTAATTGCAGCTAATTCTTCCCTTAGTAGAGTCAATTCTTTATGCATAGCAGCTAACTTGAGGCATATAGGGCAAGCTCTTAGGTTCAAAATGATTCTTCGCATGATGTGTCCAACGTATGAAAGTCAAAGTCTCGTCATCTGAGCTTCTAAAGAAAGCTTAGGTCTGATCCGTGCTAGTACTGACTAGTTTGTTCTTTGGGCAGTCCATGGTATACAATGCATACATATACACACACAAAAGTAATGGAGGAGTTCCCTAGTGGCAAAATAAATAAATATATATATATATATTTCTTATATTCCTCATTACCTAGCGCATGTTTATGACACTATAATGACACTATAAATACCAAGCACTATAGGGAGATCAGAAGACGCAGACACCATTATCACATACGAATGCTACATTTTTAAGCAGGAATCATGAACACTGACTACTTACACTATAGAGAAAGGCTAGTAACAAGGGCAACAAGCAAAGCAACAAGAACTTTTATTGCTTGTTACCTTCACTTCGTTGTTGCTTTTTCTCTATTGTGTGCACAAGTGGTAGCCTCTATATATTCTTTTTTGTAATACTATTGTAACGAGAAGAAAAAAGTGGTTTTACCTGCTATAAGTTAGGTTGTGATGATTTTCAAGTGTGAGAGAGAAAGCATGCTGATTATTGCTGTGACATAAGAATGTTGATGTTGAGTTACGGTTGGAAAAAAATGTTCATTGGTTGGAGTCTGAGCTGGGGAGAGGTGGGTGTGTATGTGAACTGTGAGAGTGAGAGAGTTAAAAAGACTGGAAAATTAGGTAAGGGAATTGAGAGATAATAACTAAAAATGATATTTTACATCAGAATGCTCTTCTGAGGTTTGTTTTTTAAGAAGTTTTAAAACTTGTTCTCAGGAAAGAGAGTGAGAGAATAAATTGAATGGCTGACTGAATAGGTTTTAGAAAATACAACATTATTAAATATAAACATTTTCCATCTGCTATTCACCAGAAGGGGTTTGTTAATATTTAATTATGGATGTTTGTTTTCTTCATAGTAAGTTTATTCCACTAGTTCTGTTTTACTTTGGACTTGAAATGGATGAAAACCAGGACTAGATCAGTCTCTTAAAAACTGGAATCTGCTGTCAATTCTACTAAGCTTAGGAAGCAAGAATAGAGAATACAAATGAAATATGGATATAATCATATTTTACAATTTAGAGGTGTAAATTTGTTTGAAAATGAATCGCGTGATTTTGAGTTTGTTTGTTCTAAATGAATGAAACGAGCATGAATCTGAAATGACCTAAAAGTCCAGCCATTTTCAGCTCCATTATAATTTGTGGGGCCAGGAAAATAGCACTTATTTTGCTTGGCTACAGCTAGGGTTACTAGGGATTGAATCTGACATTTAGGAGTGAAAGTTAGTAATGATATGCATTTGTTTGAAATGGCAAGAGAAATATTAGCGACATTTCCATGTTGTTTCATATCGTTTTTAACCCAAAAAGGCAAGACAAACCTCAAACATTGGGGGGGGGGGGAAGGGGGGTCATTGCCATTTATATATTTTTTAGGCTGGCCTTGAACCAGTGCTCCTAGGTTGAAACGCACCAATGTTCCAAAAGGAACTATTTTGCTTCCAGGAACTCTGACTCTAACGAGCCCACTCTTATCAGTGTCTTATATGTCTGCTAATCTTAGCACCTATTTCATAATTGGCCTAATATTTCCCTGTGTGGTCTTAACCTCTGTGGAAAAACTTTCCTGGATTTTTTTGTCTTGTGAATCTATTGTCTTCTGTTCTACAGACATACTCCAAAGACTTTTCTTGTACTAGCTTCATTCTGGTAAAAATTTAGCATTATGCTACATTATATACAATTATAGTGCACTGGTTGGGAACCTCTTTTCTAAACATAATTCAAACTGATATTCATCAAGTGCTAACTAAATAAATTGTTTGTTTAATTAATTGCCAGATAACACAGGTACACTAAAAAAAATTTTTTTTAAACTGCCTCTAATGTTTCGATTAATTTTTACGTTTTTTGGTGCGCTGAATCCAAATCTGGTAACCAATTTGCTCCATCACGTACAGATTTTTTGCTACATTGGGTTAGCAGTTTGAGGTGAACGTTTCAGATTGAGTGCGATCGAGTTAAAAGTTTCTTGGATGAATTCTTTATACTAATTGTTTAGTAGTTATTTAAATAAGAATAAAGAAAATTGTAACAAGGCAGCACATAAGAATAGAGTAATGTCAACAAAACACACTGTGATGGTAGCAAAATTGTCTGCACTTAAAACAGCCACATACATGTGCACAAACATTGAACATATAAGAGCGAGGTTAGACACAAAGCAAAGCAAAGAAATGTGCAAAAAATGTTGTACAGGTATGTATGTAAGAATAGAAAACGCAAACCGCACCATTGCAATACATGAAGACAAACACCCAATGGTGTGAAAATAAAATTCTAATAAATGAGATCCGACACTGTGGTAATAACTAGCAAATTTTTATTTCAAAGTTTAGTAAAAACACGATATTTGTCAACACAGTTTAGATTTTAAAGTCATTCTTGGGTCAATCAATCTCCTGGTGGGCCCGTTTCTTCTTCCCCCGAATGCTTCTCTTGGTGCGCTGCTTGGCGTATTTTTCATCTGGGGTTTTCTGCAGCAGCAACCAGCAGAAATCAGCCATCATAGTGGTGTTCCATCTTCCTTGGTACCTTCTCTCTGCGTCCTTGATGTCCTGGTGAAACCTTTCACCTTGTTCTTCACTGTACGCCCCCAAGTTTTCGGGAAAGTAGTTCACATGGGAGTGCAAGAAATGGACTTTCAGGCTCATGTTACAGCCTTGTTCTTTGAAGGCATTGAGCATCCTGGCAACAATATCCTTATAGTTCTCATCCCGCCTGTTCCCCAAGAATTTGAGAACAACATCCTTGAAGGAATCCCAGGCTTCTTTTTCCTTCTCAGACATCGTTTCAGCGAATGCTCCATCTGAAATGAGTTTCCTTATATCAGGGCCAACAAACACTCCTTCCTTTAGCTTTGCTTCAGAAAGTCGGGGGAACTTTGAGCAAAGGTACCGAAAGCACTCACCATCTTTTGGAAGGGACTTGATGAATTGCTTAATGAGACCCAACTTAATGTGGAGAGGTGGTAATAGAATTTTATCACGAGGTACCAAGCTCTCATGAAGAACATTTTTCTCACCGGGTCTCAAATACTCCCGAATTGGCCAGTCTTTTTTCCCCCAGTGTAGGTCGCGGGCCCGGCTATCCCACAAGCAAAGGAAGCAGGGATATTTGGTGAAACCGGATTGCTGCCCTAATAGCATGGATAGAATTTTAAAGTCTCCACAAATCATCCACTTATGCTCATCATAACGAATCTTCTGAAGAATCAGGGCCAAATTCTCGTATTTTTCTTGGAGAATAAGAGAGTGAGCAATAGGAACTGAAGCAAATGTGTTGCCATTATGAAGAAGAACACCTTTTATGCTGTCTTTTGACGAATCAATGAACAGCCGCCATTCAGCAGGATCATACTTGAGTTTAAACTTTTCCATCACTCCGTATATATCGTTGCAAAATACCAAATCTTCCTCTTTGCTGAAATACTTCAAAAATTGTGTCTCGCGATTGCGGTACCAATAAAAAGTTGTTCCTGGTGAAAATAGATTTTTCTGTTTAAGCCGAGAACCTAGCAGTTGGGCAGCATCTTTTGGGAGTCCTAAATCCCGGACTAAATCATTCAATTCAGCTTGAGAGAAAAGTTCAGGTTTCGGAAGTACTGGACTCATCGGGAAAAGCCATCTGATGAGTCTCATCATGATCAGAACCATCCACACAAATATGATCCAAAGATTTTGGTGGTTCAGGCACAGGTACTTCGTTGCTATGAGGCATAGGCCTAATTGCTGAGGGAAGGTTGGGGTAACTTATTACGTTCTTATTTTTTAAGTTGTATCCCTTCACAATGCAAGAGCAAAAATAGCAGTCACTGCTGTGGTCTCTTTGTTCACGCCACATCATAGGTATTCCGAAACGAAATGCTTGTTTTTTACCTTTCATCCATAAGCGTAGATCTTCCTCACATGTCTTGCACACTTTGTGAGGAGCCCACGGTTTGTCTTGATTGCCTAACTTCAAACCGAAATAGGCGAAATATACTTTTTTAATAAATGCAGAAATGTTCCTCTGCCGCTTTTTCACGGTATATTCCCCACAAATAAAACAAAAACTGTCCGGAGAGTTGACGCAACCTCTGGCTCTGTGAGGCATCACAAATACACAGCACTGCAAACTACAACTGTAGTGAACCACTTCGGAATAAAGCTGGATTACGACTGAGCAAACAAAAGGTAATAATGAACTTGCAAGAAACTGAAATTTGACAGGAACGTTCATGTCGCAACCACCGTGTTTGAGCGAGCGAATGAGGCAAGGCGAACAGGAAAGAACATGCGCCAGCGCGAGTACTGGATTTAGCCCCCCGCCTCCCAATTGTCCTGTTAATGTATAAAATGAATACAAAACACTCTAAAATATCATGAGGGAGTGTTTCTAGTTAGTTAACCATTACAACCTCTATTTTGGGCCAAGAAAATAAACTGCAGTCGGCTAAAAAGAAATTATGTGAACATTCCTTATATGGGTAAGAAATCTAATTTTGCAAGAAAACGTGACGTGATGGAACATTTTGGCTATTTTTCCTGGATTCAGCACCCCAAAATCTATAGGAATCAGTTGCAAAACTGGAGGCAGTTTTTTGGTAGTGTACCTGTGTAATTTATAACTTTTCAATGGATAAGAACATAAGATATGTCATACTGGGTCAGACCAAGATCCATCAAGCACAGCATCCTGTTTCCAACCGTGGCCAATCTAAGTCATAAGTATCTAGCAGTTTCCCCAAAAGACACAGGTTCTGCAATGCTTTTACTGGGTCAAGCAGTTATATCCTCGGTCCCTTTTAATAATGGTTTATGGACCTTTCCTCCAGGAACTTGTCCAAACCTTTTTTAAACCCAGCAACACTAACAGCTTTTACTACATCCTCCGGTAACAAATTCCAGAGTTTGATTACACGTTGAGTGAAAAAATGTTTTCTCTTATTAGTCTTAAATAGGTTACCCTGTAGCTTCATTGCATGTCCCCTAGTCTCTCTATATTCTGACGACGTAAACAATCGATCTACATTTACTAGGTCCATTCCATTCATTAATTTATAGACCTCTATCATATCTCCCCTCAGCCGTCTCTTTTCCAGGTTGAAGAGCCCTAACCTTTTTAGCCTCTCTTCATAGGAGTACCCTTCCATCCCCTTTACCATTTTGGTGGCTCTTCTCTTTACCTTTTCTAATAATGCTATATCATTTTTAAGATACAGCGACCAGAATTACATACAATATTAAAGGTGCAGTTGCACCATGGAACGATACAGAGGCATTATAATATTCTTTGTTTTATTTTTCATTCCTTTCCTTATGATACCTAGCATTCTATTTGCTCTCTTGGCCGCCGCTGCACACTGGGCGGAGGGTTTTACTTTAATTCTGTTTATTGAAATTTTCAAAAAAACTATACAATGTTCACAAAGTATAGAGAAACACAATAAGTCAACCATAGAAATAATTCAAAAGAGAAATAATACAAACAAGTACATTAGCCCACATATCAGGGAGAAAACCATAAGAAATCAATAACAAGAAAAAACAAGGCAAGGAACAACGAACCAAAGAAAGGTGTCCCAGCCACACAGAGCAGTCATTTAATTATACCCTCCCACCACCTGACAATTTCTAAATGACAGCATAAAGACGTAAAGGAAAAGCAAAAGTCACTGCGCCTTTTCCTTATCAAGAATCCACCTTTCCAAATCCGAAAATGACAAAAAGGCAAACCTGTCATATCCAAGAGATACTAAGCATTTACAAGGGTAGCGCAAGAAAAAAGTAGCGTCTAAGGCAAGAGTTCTAGACTTGAGAGCAAGAAAGGACTTCCTACGTACTTGTGTTGAGCGAGATACATCAGGAAAAATAGAGACCTTATCACCACAATAGAGATTGTCCCTTTTCCGAAATTAAGCTTCAAGAATAGAGACTTTATCTTCTTCAGAAACCAAAGTTACTAATAATGTGGCTCTAGTGGAAATAATATCTTGAGTGTCTTCCAAGAAGGCAGTCAGGTTAAGCCCATTTTTATCTTCAAGAACAGCTACTTCCCCTTCCCCAACACCTGGAGAAACAATCTTTGAGGAAATATAATAACATTTAGCAAACACTATAGCATCGGCGGTGGGGAGGAGAAGAACGTCTTTTAAATATTTCCTAACCAGTATTGATGGAGATAATACACTACTAGAAGGAAAATTTAAAACTCTCATATTCTTAGACCTAGCCATATTCTCTAAATTCTCAAGTTTTTGACACATAGTAGAACTTTCTTTCATGGTAGCAGACTGAAATAAAGAAAACGATTTAACCTGCATATCTATACTCGAAATAGATGAAAGCAAAGTTCCAATCTATCGAGATTCTGAAAGTTAATAACAGTGTCCTTAGTAAATTGACATAAAGAGGGAACAGTCTCAGCAAGAATCCATTCAGTATGATTGACTACTTGCCAAATAACCAGAAGAGAGATGGAGGAGACTTGTGAGTCACCAGGAGGAATGGAGGGCTCCGACCAAGAAACCATTTTGTGGAGAATAACTTCCTTCTGTGAACTCAAAACACCAGACTGAGGCACAGCAGACAATTCCAAAAAAACAGGAGGAAGAGGAGGGGTACGCTCAGGAGAGCTAAGACTCGGCCCCTCCAGTGAGGGATCAAAAGAAACAGTACCTGGTGTTGTTTAGACCGGTATAGATATTACATGCTTGTCCACAGGGCCACCAGCAGACACAGCCACAAGAGTTTTCTTTTTCCTTTTACCACCGGGCATCGCCACTTCACAGATCTATAAATGCTCCCAATGTACTCCTAACGGGCTCACAAGGGGCATACGTCCCCCTTGGAAAACACCCCTTAGAAAATGCCCCAACAAGCGCTGTAAAGTACTTTAGATATATTAAGGAGCTTCAAAATGACATCAGCAGTGACTGCCCCGCACGGGCCACTTCTCTCCAGCACCAGCTATTCTCACTCTCCACAGAATGTGAAACTGCAGGCAATACTCCCAAGAAACATCTCCGTGCACAGATCCTTTATGGAGCCTCAAAATGACGTCAGCAGTGACTGCCCCGCACAGGCCAGCTCTCTCCAGCACCAGCTGTTCTCACTCTCCACTCTCCACAGCATGTGAAACTGCAGGCAACACTCCCAAGAAACAGCTCCGTGCACAGATCCTTTATGGAGCCTCAAAATGACGTCAGCAGTGACTGCCCCGCACGAGCCACTTCTCTCCAGCACCAGCTGTTCTCACTCTCCACTCTCCACAGCGTGTGAAACTGCAGGCAACACTCCCCCTGGGCGGAGGGTTTAACATGTTATCCACGATGATGCCTAAATCTTTTTCCCGAGTAGTGGTTCCCAATGTGGAACCTTGCATCGTGTAACCATAGTTTGGGTTTTTCTTTCCTAGGTGCATAACTTTGCACTTGTCCACATTAAATTTCATCTGCCATTTGGATGCCCAGTCTTCCAATTTATCAAGATCCTCTTGCAATTTTTCACAATCCTCTTGGGTTTTAACAACTTTAAATAGTTTTGTGTCATCTGCAAATTTGATTACCTCACTCGTTATTCCCTTTTCCAGGTCATTTATGAATATGTCAAAAAGCAGCAGACCCAGCACAAATACCTGGGGTACTCCACTGTTCGCCTTTCTCCATTGGGAAAATTGGCTATTTAGTCCTAGCCTCTGCTTTCTATCTTTTAACCAGTTCCTGATCCACAATAGTACACTGCCTCCTATCCCATGACTTTTTAGTTTTGCCAAAAGTCTCTGATGAGGGACCTTGTCAAAGGCTTTCTGAAAGTCCAGATACAACCGACTCACCTTTGTCTACCTGTTTATTCTCACCTTCAAAAAAACATAACAGATTAGTAAAACAAGATCTTCCTTGTCTAAAGCCATTTTGGCTGTCTCCCATTAAGCCATGACTATCTACATGTTCAGTAATTTTGTTCTTTATGATGCTTTCTACCATTTTTCCCTCTACTGATGTCAGGCTCACTGGTCTATAGTTTCCCGGATCACCCCTGGAACCCTTTTTAAACATTGGCGTTACATTGGCCATCCTCCAATCCTCATGTATTACAGATGATTTTAAATGTTAGTTCACAGATTACTAATAGCATGTCTGCAATCTCATATTTCAGTTCTTTCAACACCCTTGGATCTATATTATCCGGTCCAGGTGATTTGCTACTCTTCAGCTTATCAAATAGTTGTAATACATCTTCCCGGTGTATCGATATTTCTTTCAATTCTTCCGCAGTATCACCTTTAAATGCCACTTCAGTCATGGGTAACATCCCTACATCTTCCTCAGTAAAGACCGATGCAAAGAATTGATTCAGTCTCTCCACTATGGCCTTGTCCCCTCTTAGTGCCCTCTTACCCCTCTATCATCTAATGGTCCTTCTGACTCTCTCACAGGTTTTTTGCTATGAATGTACTTGAAAAAGTCTTTATTATGCGTTTTTGCTTCCACAGCAAGCTTCTTCTCAAATTCACTCTTTGCCTGCTTTATCAGTGCCTTGCATTTAACTTAGCAGTGCTTGTGCTGTTTCCAGTTTTCGTCATTTGGCTTTTTTTTCCATTTCCTGAAAGATGCTTTTTTTGGCAACAATAGCCCTTCTGACCTCACCTTTAAACCATGCTGGCAGTTTTTTTTTACTTCCTTCTACTTTCCTTAAAGCATGGAATACAGGTGGTCTGGGCTTCCAAGATAGTATTTTTTAACAACACCCAAGCTTGATGTAAGTCTTTATTTATTTAAATATTTTATTTAACCAGTTTTCTATACAGCCTTATCTTTCAATCAAAGTGGTTTACATTATGTAATCACTACAAACAGGTACTGGATACATTCCTTTTCCCCAAAGGGCTCACAATCTATGTGTACCTGAGGCAACAGAGGGCTAAGTGGCTTGCCAAAGCCATAAGGAGTGGCCTCTGGCCTGAAATTGCTCTCCCCAGGTGGGACATGAGCCCCCCGCCCTCCTGCCAGAGCTACTATGTCCTAACCACTAGGTCACTCCTCCCTTTGCAATTGCTCCTTTTAGTTTTTTCTTAACTATTTTCCTCATTTTATCATAGTCTCCCTTTCAAAAGTTAAAAGGTAGTACTGTGGATTTCCTTGCCATCCCTCTTCCATCAATTAAATCAAACTTTATCATGCTATGATCACTATTGCCAAATGGTCCCAACACCTTTATCTCTTGCACCAGATCTGGTGTTCCATTAAGGACTAGATACAAAATGGCTTCCCCTCTGGTCGGTTCATGAACCAGCTGCTCCTGAAACTTTATCTCCCTAGCATGTCCTGCCATGACACTGACCCAGTCAATAACAGGATGATTGAAATCAC
Organism: Ichthyophis bannanicus; assembly: GCA_033557465.1. NCBI lineage: Eukaryota > Metazoa > Chordata > Amphibia > Gymnophiona > Ichthyophiidae > Ichthyophis > Ichthyophis bannanicus. The sequence goes on from CM066037.1 coordinate 244,934,412, forward strand.
CCATTATTATTACTGTGCTGTAACTTTTGTTAGCTTCCCTGATTTCTTTGAACATTTCATCATCCATTTGTTCATTCTGGCCAGGCGGTCAATAGTACACCACCACTGCATAGCCTTCCCCTTTTTACATGGAATTTCAATCCATAGAGATTTTACTGAAAATTGTGTTTCCTGAAAATCTTTAATTCTTTGTGACCCAATACCCTATCTAACATAGAGCGCAACCCCTCCACCAATTTGATCAGCTCTATCATGCTTGGGTGCATACGGATGCTTGGGTGCATACGGAGAGGAATGGCTAGCAGAAAAAAGGAGGTGATAATGCCTCTGTTTAAGTCTTTGGTGCGACCTCATTTGGAGTATGGTGTGCAATTCTGGAGACCGCACCTTCAAAAGGATGTGAACAGGATGGAGTCGGTGCAGAGGGTTGCTACTAAAATGATTAATGGGCTTCATTATAAAGCATATGAGGACAGATTAAGGATCTTAATATGTACACCTTAGAGGAAAGGCGGGATAGAGGTGATATGATTGAGATGTTTAAATACCTCCGTGGCATAAATGTTCAGGGAGAGAGCCTCTTTCAATTGAAAGCAAGTTCTGCTACGAGGGGACATGGGATGAGGGTGAAGGGAGATAGATTCAGGAGTGATATGCGGAAATATTTCTTTACGGAAAGAGTAGTGGATCTGTGGAATAGTCTCCCAGTGGAGGTGGCAGAGATGAGGACAGTAACTGAATTCAAAAAAGCATGGGACCAACACAGAGGATCTCTAAAGGTAAAAAGTGGACTGTTGTAGTTATGGAAGGACAGACTAGATGGGCCTTGTGGTCTTTTTCTGTCATCATGTTTCTATGTTTCTATCATTACAATATAGTTTGTACCCAGGTATCACAGTGTCCCACTGGTTTTCCTCCTTCCACCATGTCTCTGAGATACCAATCATATCTAACCTCTCATTTAGTGCTATATATTCTAACTCTCCCATCTTATTTTTTGGACTTCTAGCATTTCCATACAAGCATTTTAGAGGCTGAATTTTATTCATCTTAATCTGGCTATCAGTAGGCAGGGGTAATGTGGAATCTTTAAGCTCTGTCTGTTCCGTACTCAAGGGCATTTGGGCTCTTTTGCCTTTATTGGAACCTCTCTGCTGATATGCCCTAACTTCATACTTTTGGTACTATCCTTCAAGGATATAGTGTTCTGAACAATGCGCTCTGGGGCGACTGTCAGCTCTCCCCTATTATCTAGTTTAAAAGCTGCTCTATCTCCTTTTTAAAGGTTAATGCCAGCAGCCTGGTTCCATCCTGGTTAAGGTGAAGCCCATCCCTTTTGAATAGCCCCTCCTTTCCCCAATTCCTAACAAATCCAAAACTGTCATCCTTGTACCATAGTCTTAATCATGCATTGAGACTCCAGAGCTCTGCCTGCCTTTTGGGTCCTGCACGTGGAATGGGAAGCATTTCGGAGAATGCTACCCTTAACGTTCTGGATTTCAACTTCCTACCTAAAAGACTAAATTTAGCCTCCAGAACATCCCATCACATTTTCCTATGTCATTGGTACCGACATGTATTAAGACATCAGACTCCTCCCCAGCACTATCTAAGACCTTGTCTAGGTGGTGTGTGAGGTCCGCTACCTTCGCACCAGGCAGGCATATTACCAGGTGATCCTCACGTCCACCAGTTACCCAGCTATCTACATGCCTAATGATCGAATCACCAACTATAACGGCTGTCCTAACCCTTCCCTCATGGGCACATGGCCCTGGTGAAACTTCCTCGGTGTGAGAGTGTTTTACATCACCTGGAGGACAGGTCCTAGCTACAGGATCACTTCCTGCCACACCAGGGTGATGCTCTTCTGTCATTTGACCTTTCTCCTCCATGGCAACAGGGATGCTGCCAAACTTCAGGTGAGACTTTAGGACTATATCCCTGTAGGTCTCGTCTATGTATCTCTCTGTCTTCCTTATCTCCTCCAAGTCTGCTATTCTAGCCTCCAGAGATCAGACTCGTTCCCTGAGAGCAAAGAGCTCCTTGCACCTAGTGCACACGTATGACCCCTCATCAAATGGAAGAAAAACATACATGTGACGCTCAATGCAAAAGAATTGAAAGCCCCCATCTCGCTGCTGGACTGCTGTCTGCATCTTAGTTTTAAGGTTGTGTTTAGCTATTTAAGTTCTTTACTTACTAAGGGTTGCTGGGGATACTTATACTAATAAAACTATACCTAATACGTTCAGTGTACTTTGTTCACCTGAAGCTTAATTAATCTCAGGTCCTTAATGTATGCCTGATGAGGATAAACAGCTGCACCTGAGAGTGAATATGGCAACTCTTTCCTTTTAGAGCTTTAAGCACCTATAAATCTATGATTATCCCAGGGGTGGGTGGGTGTCATGGAGGGAGGGAGGGAGGGAAAGAAGACGTTTTAAAAGCTGGTTGCTACACAGTACCCTGTACTGTGCTTCTAAGGTAATCTGTGACCAATTTCTAGGGGGAGTCCCATAGCCCTTGCTTCAATAGAGGGAGTCTTGGGGTCTAAATTTAACCTGAAAGCTCTCTTCTGTGTTTCAAATATAAACTGAAAGCTCTTTGCTGCTATTAGGCCCTGACTGATTTAATAAATACATTGAGTTCACAGATTAATCAGCTTTAATCTAAAGAATTCCTTTTTACCCAAGATTTAGAAAAATTCACATAAGTAAATACTTACAATTGCAGATCTCGCTCCAGAAGTAGCAGTCCCCTTTTGTAGTCCTTTAAGATTTTTATTTATTTATTTATTTAATGCTTTTATATACCGTGCTCTTTAAAATCAGTGCAGTTTACAGATAACATTTTGTGGAAAGCAGGAAGAGCCTGCTTTGCACTTACATAGAACAGGGAATACAACTTGGGTTAATAATCATGGGGAGGTAAATACAGGCTATATGTGAGCTATATATAGGCTATATACAGTGTGGGCAGAGAGTCGCTACACGGCAATGGTAACAAAGGTTTCCTTGCAAGCTATGTACAGGGATGTGAATTGGGTCATGCTTTTTCAGGTAGGGATGTGTTGTTAGCCTGGGCATAGTGCAGGAGGAAAAGGTGCTGCTTTAGTGCTTTTCTAAATTGAGAGAGGTTGGTGATCATGCGGATGGACACTGGGAGCTCGTTCCAGCAGGTAGGGGCATAGAACATGAACGCTCTGTTTTTTGTTGCCTGAGTGCATTTTGTTACTTCACTGGGGGTTATAAGTGTGTTAGTGGCGAAGGACCTTCTGGCTTTGGAGGTGGGCGTGGATACGGTTTGTCAAGGAGCCGGAGGTTATTTTGTTAATGGCTTTGAAAGTCAAGAGAGCAACTTTGTAGATGAGTCGGCAGTAGATTGGTAGCCAGTGGAGGTCCTTTAGGATTGGAGTAATGTGCTCTCTTCTAGAGGCCCCGTGTAGGAATCGGGCAGCGGCATTCATAGCTAACTGTAGGGGGCTGAGCGTGTTCTTGGGGAGTCCGTGAAGGATCACATTAGCGTAGTCAAAGTGGGGGGTTACTAGTGCCTGGAAGACTGTCCAGAAGTCCTCTGGTTGCAGTAAGGGTTGGAGATGTCGAATTGTCTTCATCTTGTGGTAGACTTTCTTGACAGTGTTAATTATGTGGGCTTTGAGGTCGAGGTGCTGGTCCAGTGTGACTCCCAGGTAGTGGATGGTGGGGCGGCTCGGGAGCTCGGCATCTCTTGTCTTTAATGTAGCTGGAGGGGAGAAGGTTTGATTTCTCATGATGAACAGCACTTCTGTCTTGCTGAAATTTATTTTGAGACTCTGTGAGTTAAGCCAGTCAGTAACGGCAACAAAGCATTTTACCAGTGAGGAGTAGTCTGGTTGATCGACGGTGAATGGGGTGAAGAGTAATACGTCATCCGCGTAAATCAGGCAGGAGATGTTGAAGGAGCGGATGATGTCGCATATAGGCTGCATGTATATGTTGAATAATAGGGCGGATAGTGAAGAACCCTGGAGAACTCCATGTTTTTGTTGGAAAGGCATGGAGGTCAAGGAGCCTGTGTGTACCTGCTGCCATCTGTCTGTTAGGTACGATTTGCACCAGCTCCAGGCTGAGCCCTGGATTCCTTTTTCCTGGAGACGTGTCAGGAGCTGCTCATGGTTGACAGAGTCGAAGGCTGCGGCGATGTCTAGAAAGACCAAGGTGCATCCATGTCTGTAGTTGTTAATCCCTGTGATTAATGTGTTAAAAAGCATGACAAGAAGCGTTTCGATTCCATGTGATTCCCTGAAGCCATGTTGGCATGGATCAAGGGGGGCAGTGGAGTCGATGTGCTCTTGGATTTGCCGTTGAACTACCTTCTCAATGATCTTGGCTAGAAGTGGAATGCTTGAGATTGGTCGGTAGGACTCCACTTTCCGGGGTCCAGTTTGTTGTTCTTCAGAAGGGGACGGATCGATGTCTGCTTGAGGCAAGCTGGGAACATTCCTGTGGAAAAGGATCGCTCCATGATTCTGGCTAGCGTCGGGCTGAGTTCTTTACGCAGAGATCTTATCCAGTGGGCTGGACATGGGTCATTTGGAGCTGTGGTGGCATTGATGGCTGCAATGATGTCTTTAATGCCTCTGGCTGATGGTGTTGTGAGTGAGTTGAGTGGTGTTGGTTGACTTGTGTTGTGATCGGGGGTGGGTTTCCTGGTTATGGTGATGTTGCTGGTTTTGGCTAGTATGTAATCTGCATAATCCTGTGGTTGTATCATTGTAGTCTGTGTAGGCGAAGGTTCTTTCATCATGGACTTCACTAAGTTGAAGAGATCGTGAGGTTTGTTTAGTGAGTGGAGTAGGAGTTCGGAGTGGTATTCCTTCATTTTCACTGAGATGGAGTCTCTGTGTGAGTTGAGCTGGCTGATGTAGGTTGCTTGGTCGATAGGGGACCGGGATCGCCGCCATCTTCTTTCCAGTTTCCTGAGAAGAAGGGGTGAGGACCATAGCTCTGTGGAGTACCATTGTGCTGGCTTCTTACCTCTAGGGTGTTTAGCTTGGTTGAGGTAGGTAGGCATGTGTAGGCATTCAGGCTGTTGTTGCATGTGGTCATCAGATCATCCAGGTCAGGTGAGTCTAGTTGGAGTTTTGGAAGGACTTTATTTAGGATCGCCTCTTTATCAAAAGGTCTGAATCATCTTGTGGGTGAGGGCAGGCTTTTGGCTGTTTTCTTAGGCGTGTTGCTGTCTTGAATCATGGGTATCTGGAATTTGATTAGGTTGTGGTCGGTCCATGGGACTGGGGTAATATCTAGCTTTAAGGTGTGGTTTGGGCTTATGTCAGGACGTGGGATGAATATGAGGTCTAGAATATTTCCCTTCTGGTGAGTGGGTGTTTCAATTATCTGATCGTAGCCCAGTTCGTTGAGTGCCTCAAGGAAGGCTTTGGAGTGGGTATCTTATAGAGCTGGAAGGTTAAAGTCTCCCAATATCCAGTTTGGTCTGTGAGTGTTCTTAGGGTTACAGGCAAGGTCAATTATAGTTGCAAGGTCTTCATGGGAGGAGGACGGGGATCTGTAGATATGTTGATGGTGTTGTGGCTGTTGGATATGGTGAGTATGTCGAGGTGTGTTGTGCTGCTGGATTTGATCAGCTGAAACATGAGCTCTGTGTTTGATAGGATGAGTGTACCACCACCTCTGCGGCTAGGTCTGTGGCATGTGTGGCTTGAGAAGTTGGGGGGGATAAGTTGGTTAATGAGGACTGCATCTGAGTCCGTGAGCCATGATTCAGTGACTAATAGGATGTCTAGTTCAAGGTGGGTTATAAGGTCGGTGATGGCTGGCAATTTCCTGCGGACTGAGCGTGCATTTATGAGGGCACATTTCAGGTTTCGCTTACCTAGGGGCTGTACCGCTTTGGGTTTTGCGGAGTGTTGGATTGGTACGTTGATTAAGCATGGGTGCGGGTTATGAAGAAATTCTGCCGGTTTAAAATGTGAGCTGCCTTGATGTCTTTTTCCACGGCCTTGAAGGGTTGGGATGAGGTTGTAGTTGGAGGATAGGTTGGGAGGGCTGATTAATGTGCTGCTACTGAGGTATAGGCTGGTTAGGGTTAGGATGGATATAGCCATGTTGAATTGTGAGTTAGCACAGTGTACTGGTATAGGAGACAGCTTATGCAATAGAAACAATGATGCAACAACGATGCAACAGGATACCTGTATGGGAGTGACCCGCTACACAATGGTGATCATTAAGCAACAATAGATTTGTACAAAACAGCAATGGTTACACAAATAGGGGAAGATGGCTGCACGTCTGAGCCTGCCCAGTGGAGAATATGCGGTGAATATTCTGTGTGTAACTAAGACTAAGATAATAGTGGGGGAATGGTTTGGCCTCAGCAATAATGATTGCTGGGTTATTCAAACATTACGAGTAGGCCAATTATTTAAGCTCTACAGTTTCGTGCACTGTTACATATGTTTAATGATATCTGTTTTAATTTAGGATAAGCCAGGCTTGCTTGATGGGGAGGGCGAAAATTTATGCAGATAGAGGCAGGTGTGTTCCACCCAGATTTTAGTTGCTGGGAATAAGCCTCAAGCTGTTTTTCAGGTAGCTCACTCTCTTTTGGGACAAGGCGTGAGACCCCAAGGGGGGTGTAGATGCAGTGGATGTTGATCAGGTGGTGTATTATTTTTTAGGGAAAGTGAAGGGTTTGCAAGCACAGGTTGTGGGGAATCAGGGGGGGATGAGGGGACGATGGTGGGCATTCAGTGGTCATATTTCACTGTGATAGCTGTGACCGATATGAAAGAACTGCTCTAGGGGTTGCATCTTACCTGAATGCATCGGGATCCGGTCCCAGGACAGCTCCTGCAGTGGGCCCCTGAATAAGTTTTAAAATGGTTGGTGGATTTAGTTAATGCATTCCTTATTCAAGGTTGTTGTCCGTCTGAATTAAAGGAGTCTATGCTCACCCCAATCCCGAAAAAGGTCTCAGAGCTGCACTGTTCTAATTTGCAACCTATTTCGTCCATGATGGGGTTTGCTAAGGTGGTGAAGAAAGTGGTCTTGTGCAGTTGTTACCTTTTTTGGATCAAGAGGGTAGTTTGGATTGGGGTCAGGCTGAATTTAGGAATGGGTCTGGTATTGAGTCTTTGCTGGTGGCTGTTATGGAATCCTTGGATAAAGCCAGGGACATGGGGAGAACTGTACTTGTGGTGACATTAGATTTGTCGGCCGCATTCGATTTAGCTGATCTTGATATTATAGCTATGCGATGCAGGGCCTTGGGGATTGGAGGTTTGGTCCTTCAATGGTTTTTATCATTTATGACCGATCAGCAGTTTTGTGTTCGATGGGGGGGTGTGGTATTCTTCGATTTGGCAGTGGGCATGTGGGTCCCACAGGGATCTGCTTTGTCCCCAGTGTTGTTTAATATTTATATGAGTCCTGTGGGTGCTATTTGTTGGAATCATTTGTGGGTTTTCTATATGCTAATGATATATAGCTTTTGATTGAGATTGATGATGATGAGGCTGTGGTGTTTCAGTGTGCAAATCGCTGTTTGGAAGATATTTCGGCTTGGCTACAGCCTCATCGTCTTGTTCTGAATGAAATAAGTTGGAAGTATTACTTTGTGGAGATTTAAAGGACGATAGTTTGTGCTCTGGCCGTGCCATAGGGGTGTTCAACTGCCCTGGAAGAGTGAGATTCGGGATCTGGGTGTTATCTTGGATGGTGAGCTTTGCTTTTAACAGCAGATGTGGCAGAAAGTGCGAGTTGCCTTTGGTAATTCGCAATTGGTCTGGCAGCTCAAGCCTTATTTAGATCAGGAGGCCTTGCAATGGGTAGTCCAGGCACTGCTGTTATCTCGCTTGTCTACTGTAACACTTTATATGTTAGGTTGCCTGCCTATCTGGCGAGGAAATTGCAGGTGGTGCAGAACTCAGCAACACATGTCATCGGGGTCTGCAGAAGCGAGACCCGGTGGCGGGAGTTCTGCACCAACTGCATTAAGAACATAAGAACATAAGATATGCCATACTGGGTCAGACCAAGGTCCATCAAGCCCAGTATCCTGTTTCCAACAGTGGCCAATCTAGGTCATACGTACCTAGCAGTTTCCCCAAAAGACACAGGTTCTGCAATGCTTGTACTAGGTCAAGCATTGATATCCTGGGTCCCTTCTTAATAATGGTTTATGGACCTTTCCTCCAGGAACTTGTCCAAACCTTTTTTAAACCCAGCTACACTAACAGCCTTTACTACATCCTCCGGTAACAAATTCAAGAGTTTGATTACACGTTGAGTGAAAAAATATTTTCTTTTATTAGTTTTAAATAGTTTACCCTGTAGCTTCATTGCATGTCCCCTAGTCTTCCTATATTCTGATAACGTAAACAGTCGATCTATGTTTACCCGTTGGCTTCCGATAAAAGAGAGATGTGTTTTTAAACTTCTGGTACTAGCGTTTAAAGTTTTGCATGGATCGGGCCCTTCGTACCTATGAGAGTTGGTTCAATGGTATTTGGCTGGTTAGGCCTTGTACTCAGCAGGTGAATGCCGATTAGTGTTACTGGGCTGCTCCCAGGTCCATTTACAAAGTTGGCGGGCAGGAATCTTCTCGGTGATGGTTCCTATTTTGTAGAACGCTCTGCCAGGAGCACTTCGGATGGAGACGAATCTACTGTAATTTCAGAAGGCTTTAAAAACTTTCCTTTTTCCTTAAGTTTCTGGAATAGCGACTTTTTGATGTATAACAGGAGGATTGGGACTACGGGCAACACAGTAAGTGGGGGGTGGGGGTTGTGGGTCTGCTGCATGGGACTTGTGGGGTTTTATGTTTTTTTAATGAATTGTTGTACACCGCCATGAATGATGGGCAAACGGTGGTATATTTAATGTTTTAAAGTAAATAAAATAAAGAAATATTCTCCTGCTATCTAAATAAATCTATCCATTTAGGGATGCCACAAAAATAGCAGCCCTAACTTTAAATGAAATTTTTGTATCTTTGTTTATATTGAAAATTGCATAATCTATTCAACTACTACATTGCACAAACATTTGCAACAAACTATTTATAAAAATTTATAGCCTGCGACTCATATCTAATTCTAAGTGGGACACAATAAAACCAATTACTAGAGCAATGAACAAGTACAAGTTACTCTGCACACATTAACCATTACTACAGAAAAACCACAGGGGAAGAGTTTCATAAGATGGGTCTAGCCATAGAAAAGCTGCAAGCATATGTGAACTTTTTTCACATAGACCTCAAGGAAGAGATAGAAAAAAAATTCCTACTGTGAGAAATGTAAAGACTATGAAAGAAGGTACTGCCCAGTCGCAGACCACAGATTGTTTGTTTGTTTCATTATGTGTGTGTTTTTGTTTGATTTATTTAGCTCATGCCTTTCCTCCGGTAGTTTAAGGCAAATATACATAGTGGAAGAGTAGCCTAGTGGTTAGAGCAATGGCCTGTAACCACAGAGACCAGGGTTTAAAATCCCACTGGTACTCCTTGTGGTACTTAACCCTACATTGCCTCAGGTATAAAGTTAGTTTGCAAGCCCTCTGGGGACTGGGAAATGCCTACTGTATCTGATTGTAACTTGCTTTGAACTACTACTGAAAAAGTGTGAGCTAAATACTACAAAACATTAAAAAGATATTTCTCTGAGCAGGAGCTAAACTGTGAAAAATATTAAACAATAATATAAATGAATTCATACAGTGATATGTATACAGGCTCAGAAAAACCTGGGCACATTTAGAGTAGTGCATCAGAAGTGGAACTGCAGCATTCTGCACTGATAGCAACAGCAGGCAGCCCACAATAGCAGGTAAAATCAGTGCTTGCCACAAAGTGCAAAAATCAGGGTCATCCAAAAAAGTTGTCAACCTGCAAAACATTCTCAGCTTAAAAAGCATAAGCCCTTAATTACATTTCCAAAATCAGTTTCAAATTCCAGATCACCCCTAAATAGCTCACTCAAATTGGAATCATAGCATTCTGCAAAATTATGCAATGAGGAATAGGAATAGTCAAGGATCAGAGTACAAATACAGCTACAAATTAATTGCTAATTGATTAGTAGCCTGGAGATGATACTATTGAAATCTATAATGACAAAATCCATAATCCATCCATAATGTATCATATCCACATGTATGTGATATGACACATTGTACTCACATAACGACAGAAGAAATGGCAGGAGTAGCAACCCTTGCCACAATGTAAAATATTCCTGTATGAAGCATGACACAGCTGTGTTTCGGCAGAATTGTGCCTACGTCAGGGGCATACCATAGTAATAAGGTATATATACCCTAAAGCTCATAGAGTTCCCAATTACTGACCATGTTTCCCACCAAACGTTTCTTGATAACTGCTTCCACCCCTTATGCACAGGGGGTAGAAGTCGGCATCAGACATCAGAGGGGGCAGAATTGCAAAAAGCACCACACTGCTGGATGTTTAGGTAAGTGCTGCAGGGCTGTTTGATGCCATTGTCATTGCTGCAGGTTCTAGAGAGTGGCAGCAGTGGCGGCACTGGATCACCCCGGGACCAGTGAAGGATACTACCAAAAGCAGAGAGGTTCCACAAAAGAGTAAAGTAGCCCAAATGCCCTCAAGTATGGAGCAGACAGAGCTTAAAGATCCCAATTTACCCATGTCTAACAATAGCCAAATTAACATGAATAAAATACATTCTCTAAAATGCTTGTATGCAAATGCTAGAAGTCTAAAGAATAAGATGGGAGAGTTAGAATATATAGCACTAAATGAAAGGTTAGATATGATTGGAATATCAGAGACATGGTGGAAGGAGGACAACCAGTGGGACACTGTGATACCTGGGTACAAACTATATCGTAATGATAGAGCTGATCAAATTGGTGGAGGGGTTGCGCTCTATGTTAGAGAGGGCATTGACTCAGAAAGGATTAAAGTTTTGCAGGAAACAAAATCTGCTGTAGAATCTATATGGATTGAAATTCCATATAAAAGGGGGAAGGCGATGGCAGTGGGGGTGTACTATCGAGCAACTGGCCAGAATGACCAAATGGATGATGAAATGCTCAAAGAAATCAAGGAAGCTAACAAACGTTACAGCGCAGTAATAATAATGGGTGATTTCAATTACCCCGGTATCGACTGGGTCAGTGTCACGTCAGGACATACTAGGGAGATAAAGTTCCTAGATGAAATAAATGACTGCTTCTTGGAGCAGCTGGTTCATGAACCGACCAGAGGGGAAGCCATATTAGACCTAGTCCTTAGTGGAACACCAGATCTAGTGCAAGAGATAAGGGTGTTGGGCTACTTGGCAATAGTGATTACAGCATGATCGCCTTTGATTTAATTAGTGGAGGAGGGATAGTAAGGAAATCCACAGTACTACCTTTTAACTTTCGAAAGGGAGACTATGATAAAATGAGGAAAACTGTTAAGAAAAAACTAAAAGGAGCAGTTGCGAAGGTTAAAGACATACATCAAGCTTGGGTGTTGTTGAAAAATACTATCTTGGAAGCCCAGACCAGCTGTATTCCACGCTTTAAGAAAAGTGGAAGGAAGTCCAAAAAACTGCCAGCATGGTTTAAAGGTGAGGTCAGAGAGGCTGTTGTTGCCAAAAAAGCATCTTTCAGGAAATGGAAAAAAGAGCCAAACGACGAAACCTGGAAACAGCACAAGCACTGGCAAGTCAAATGCAAGGCATTGATAAGGCAGGCAAAGAGAGAATTTGAGAAGAAGCTTGCTGCGGAAGCAAAAACGTGAAATAAAGACCTTTTCAAGTACATTCGCAGCAAAAAACCTGTGAGAGAGTCAGTTGGTCCATTAGATGATAAAGGGGTTAAAGGAGCACTAAGAGGCGACAAGGCGATAGCGGAGAGACTGAATGAATTCTTTGCTTCGGTCTTTACTGAGGAAGATGTAGGGATGTTACCCATGACTGAAGTGGTATTTAAAGGTGCGGAAGAATTGAAGGAAATATCGATACATCGGGAAGATGTCTTACAACTATTAGATAAACTGAAGAGTAGCAAATCACCTGGGCCGGATGGTATACATCCAAGGGTGTTGAAAGAACTGAAATATGAGATTTCAGAACTGCTATCAGTAATCTGTGAACTATCATTAAAATCATCTCTAATACCTGAAGATTGGAGGATCGCCAATGTAACACCAATTTTTAAAAAGGGTTCCAGGGGTGATCAGGGAAACTACAGACCGGTGAGCCTGACGTCAGTACCGGGAAAAATGGTAGAAACCATCATAAAGAATAAAATTACTCAGCATGTAGATAGTCATAACCTAATGGGAGACAGCCAACATGGCTTTAGACAAGGAAGATCTTGTCTTACTAATCTGTTATGTTTTTTTGAAGGAGTGAATAAACAGGTGGACAAAGGTGAGTCGGTTGATATTGTGTATCTGGACTTTCAGAAAGCCTTTGACAAGGTCCCTCATCAGAGACTTTTGGCAAAACTAAAGAGTCATGGGATAGGAGGCAGTGTACTATTGTGGATCAGGAACTGGTTAAAAGATAGAAAGCAGAGGGTAGGGCTAAATGGCCAATTTTCCCAATGGAGAAAGGTGAATAGTGGTGTACCCCAGGGATCTGTGCTGGGTCCGCTGCTTTTTGACATATTCATAAATGACCTGGAAAGTGGAATAACGAGTGAGGTTATCAAATTTGCAGATGACACAAAACTATTTAAAGTTGTTAAAACCCAAGAGGATTGTGAAAAATTGCAAGAGGATCTTGATAAATTGGAAGACTGGGCATCAAAATGGCAGATGAAATTTAATGTGGACAAGTGCAAGTTTATGCACCTAGGGAAGAACAACCAAAACTATGGTTACACGATGCAAGGTTCCACATTAGGAACCACCACCCAGGAAAAAGATTTAGGCGTCATTGTGGATACCATGTTAAAACCCTCGGCCCAGTGTGCAGCGGCGGCCAAGAGAGCAAATAGAATGCCAGGTATGATAAGGAAAGGAATGGAAAATAAAACAAAAGATATTATAATGCCTCTATATCATTCCATGGTGAGACTGCACCTTGAATATTGTGTGCAATTCTGGTCGCCGTATCTTAAAAAGGATATAGCGATTTTAGAAAAGGTACAGAGAAGAGCCACCAAAATGGTAAAGGGGATGGAAGGATACTCCTATGAAGAAAGGCTAAAAAGGTTAGGGCTCTTTAACCTGGAAAAGAGACGGCTGAGGGGAGATATGATAGAAGTCTATAAATTAATGAATGGAGTGGAACGGGTAAACGTAGATCGATTGTTTACCTTATCAGAATATAGAAAGACTAGGGGACATGCAATGAAGCTACAGGGTAAACTATTTAAGACTAATAAAAAAATATATTTTTTCACTCAACGTGTAATCAAACTCTGGAATTTGTTACCGGAGGATGTAGGAAAGGCTGTTAGTGTAGCTGGGTTTAAAAAAGGTTTGGACAAGTTCCTGGAGGAAAGGTCCATAAACCATTATTAAGAAGTGACCGAAGATATCAATGCTTGACCCAGTACAAGCATTGTGGAACTTGTGTCTCTTGGGGAAACTGCTAGGTACATATGACCTAGATTGGCCACTGTTGGAAACAGAATACTGGGCTTGATGGACCTTGGTCTGACCCAGTATGGCATATCTTATGTTCTTATGTTATGTTCTTATGTTCTTTAGGTGGCCTTACTACAGTAGCTCATCTAATAGTCATGCCGGCCCTGCTTTCAGAACAGCAACTGACAATTTATGTTCCTGTCTCACTAAAATACCACGATTTACAGTATGCACACAAATGGTGCATAACGTTAGGAAGATCCTTATGAAATTACCTTCTTTGTGTCTATGGGAAAAATGCCTAGGATATATAGTAGGGTCTTAGTAAAGTTATCAGCAGCTGAGTGATACCATCTATTCTCTCACTTCAAAAGAGCCAAGGAAGAATCAAACAAAATGTTCAACATGGAGATAATTAACAATCAGTCCAAGGGACCGGTTTTACAGTGAAAGGGGTAAGTATAATTGAAGAACTTAAACCTTTCTGTACTGACACCAACAATTTCCAAATATATCCACACATCAACCACAAGAAAACCGTTTATGTAATGTAAAACTGATCAATTGTAAACTTGTATTCAAACACCTTGGAAATATCACCTCACGCTATGCAATAGCTGCCGCTACTGCTGAAACTATCATTCTAGAGAAAATTTGTATTTGCAGTAAAAAAAAAAATAGAATCCCTAAATGTTATGACTGGATAATGGTGTTTTACCTCAATGAAATGTAAATGAAATGGTCTTTTTCTCTGTTTCTACATTTCTGTGTTAATGCCCAGAAAGTGGGACGGAGGATGGTTCATACCATCATGCACTGTTCTAAACAACAAACATAAGATTTTAACTCTGATATTCCAAAGCAAAGGCCAGCTAAAAAGGAAATAATATGATCAAAACAAGAAGCCCCCATGCCTAACTACAGCATAATGAAGCATTCTGCACTATCTGCAGTGGTTTTAAATAGCTATAAGGTATTCCAATATATAGTGCATTACATTAATCAAGGCAGCTAAGTGCTACTGGAGAAGTAGCTTAATGGTTAGAGCAGTGAGCTGGGAACTAGGGAAGCTCAGAGTTTGAATCCCACCACTGCCCCTGGAAGTCATCTAGAAACAGAAAACATACCTATTGTACCCAAATGGAACTCCTGAAGAAAAGTCATAATCTAGATCTATTCCCCCTCTCCAAATAGTACCTGCACCATAGTTCTAAACCTTTGTAATGACAAATAAGGGTTTTGGATGACATAACAATCTAAGGAGTCCTTTTACTAAAGTGTAGTGTTTATGCTTCCTGTAAAAAGTTAAGGCGCAGTAAGAGTAATTGCCCCACTCCACTCAGTGATAAGTGATGTAACACAACATGGTCAAACATATTGAACAGTACATCAATTCAAGTGATTCTTTTGTATAGCAATGTACTCACATGAGGTACTTATTGATTTCTATAGCAATTACAGTAGCTTATAGAGTAGTTTATCCTTCTACCTACCACATACGGGTGGCAATTCTCCTCCTCTCACTCAAATGACTTTAGGCTCACTTACAGGCAAATTCACAAGTCTCTTGCTGTGTTAGCTTTTCTTAGGTCCTTCCCTCTAGGCTCTGGATAAGGAATCTGAGGCCCTGGATAGCAGGAATATACACTGGGGATATAATCACCTATAGTCCTTCTGTTCTTTCCTTCTCCTCCATAGTATGCTAATAGGATGTCTCTGGAACCTCTATATCTTTTTTTCCCTGAGGAACCTGGAAACTCCACTAGCATGAGCTAGTCCAGCATTAGGGCCAGATTGATAGAAAACAAGGAACTCATCCATGGGATTTCTTCCACACTGCACCTGAGGTAATACAGACCCAGGTGAGAGAGCCAAATCAGAATTTATAGAATAGCGTCCAGAAATATAGAGCTACCTAACTACAGTATAATGTATACTGCTGACTCCAGTTTAGGAAATGGAGGGCCTCTATCTCCTATATCTGTACGTCATGTTGCCCCACCCCTCTCGTTCAATGTAGACCCTTTGTGTTGTCGACCACTTTGATTGAAGGATAAAGTGGTATATAAAACTGGTTAAATAAAATCTGCCACCTGAGTAGGGTTGCCAACTGGCTCCAGATGCACCTGACTGGCTTGATCCAGTTCTGGGTTTACCCTGTTGCATGCAGGGACATGTAGTCTTGCTTTTCTTATGGAGTGCAATGGGAAAATCAGAACTACATGTCCCTGCATGCAGTGGGGTAAACCTAGGACTGGATCAAGCATGTCGGGCGCATCTGGAGCCAGTTGGCAACCTTACACCTGAGTGGAGATGACAAAACGGTGTATTAGAGGGATCAGAAAAAAAGACCCTTTCACTCCAAAACTGGAGTATTTTATAGTCCCAAAAAAGGTTACCTCCCAGCCCCTTCCATGGGTCGGGTTTATTTAATACTCTCATGGTAGCAGAACTAGATTCTCATGCTGCTTTGAGTGCACAACCACCTCAGCCACAACTCAGCTCTGAGAAAATCCCAGATAAGGCCTTTACATGGGTAACTAGGGAAGTTACCCATGTAAAGGCCTTAGAAAATCAGGCCCATGATCCTTATCTGTTGATATCTAATATTGGCTCACTACTGTTAACCCTGTCTATGCTGTTCTGCCTATAGATATCTCCCATCCAATAGGTCTCTCTCTGAATGTTTACTGATGCATATAGAAAGTTTTTCGTTCAATTCAAACAGCTTGTAAAACTCATAAAACCATGAGGTAAACTTTGATCCTATTAAGACCACACTAAATGTAGCAATGAGCACAAAAAGGTCTCAGACTTAAAGCGGCACTGGATGCAGACTTTTGTCTTGTCTTATAGCTCCTTATCGCATCAATGACCTTTAGTGTTCCAAACTATTGCTACTGTATTTTTCAAAACGCAGCTCAAGTGAAAATTGCTAAGTGCTTAATCCTCTTCATCTATCTCTTATGACTGCATGTTAATGAAGCACAAAACATTCAATGCCACTTAGCTGTCTTCCAACTGTGAGCTTCCACTGTGTCTAAATAACGATCTCAACACTCTCCATGGGCACCACTGAGGCGTTTCACCGCCGCAGTTTCATCAGGAGATCATTGCTAACCAGCAACTCCGTATACTAAATACAAACAAAAAGTGTAGTCAATAACAATCCTCAACACCCTCTAACAAATAAACCTTATTTTAAAACCCCAAATTAACAGAAATCTCATCCTACTTACAAAGCTTATGCTGCCCACGTCTCCAAAACTGTTTAAAACTAACAGTCCTTCTCTAAAACAGAGCCCTTCCAAGCTCCCCATAGACGCCGCGCATGCGGACCATACGTGTCTGGCTGCCCTTAAAACTCTTTTTTACGTCAACTTTGAAGAGCTTACTTAACTCCCTCCTCACCAGTAACCTCACTGGGTTCTTGAAGCTACAAATAACTACATTCAAGAGCAATGGGAAGGTTATCAAGACAGCAATAAAATACACACAGTTCTATAGAAAATACACCAAAGCTTTGCGGAGAGAAACTGAGAGACACACGTTCTCCCTGTTTACTCTAACTTCTTAGCCATGGTTCACTTTATTTATAAGGCTTTTGTAGATGATACAGCATAATTTCACTTTATCATTATACGTCATGTATGTTTCATATTGTAGGTCAACTTATTCAGTGTGGGTCAGTGTGGAGCCATAAATGGAGTCAGAGACATAATTATTTACTGTTACATGGCCATTATAAGGAGACATACAGGAATCCAAGATATAGAATGACCTAATTGACATAATTGTTTACTGCTAATACCTCTTGATATCTACTAATTACTAACCCTGAGAGTATTTTAGTTAATAACTCTGAGACTGCTATCTGGTATCCCTGAGTCAGAGAGGCTGGGGTACAACCTGCCCTTTCTTTATTTATGTAAACCTTCACCTAGTAAGCTAATATATGAAGTTTTATTTCTAAGCAAGGTTCTGAACGAAATTAACTCTTTCTCAGATTTATTCAGTCTAATAGTATATGGTACCCCGTACGAATATACATGCTTTCAGTCCCTCCTCTGATTCTGTAAAGAATCATTTCTAAGTAAGGAAACTCATATATTGCCATTGAAGTGGAAATACAACTGGATTCTGGGCCAATCCATAACATTATTGCAGGGGTCAGTGATCCTACTGATTGCTGATTTAGAAAGCTGTGAAAGGTAAAGGGGTAAAAAGAAACCAGTGCTGACATAGAGAAACAATTGTCAGTACATAGAGGAGTAATACTTCTAAAATGAAACATCCCAAAATACCAAACAAAAATGCTAACAGGCCTTGCAAAGGCCTGAATACTGAATTCCAGAATGAAGGAACAAGAATCAGTGAGAGCTGAAAAGGAATTTACGTACCTCTCACTTGAAATTAAAGTACAGTTACTAACTTTATCTACTTGGCCTTTCACTATTTTTCCATTATTATCAAGCATACTACAACAAAAATCAACTAGTACTCTGCATACAGCATTTTCTTTGCTGGGAGAAAATCTAAAAACCATTCAGTTCCTGACTGCATAAGCTGACACTATGTTTACTGGACCTTGCAATACACACTAATTGCCTCAGTAAAAAAATAGAGCAGTCACTATGACTTCATCCTGAGGGGAAACATCCCTTTTTCTTCTTAAAGATTTATTCAGGATGGATAACAAATTAATATAGTAAAGTTCAATTCACTATGGGGTATCCACCAGGGCTATATATCAAGCACCTAACCAACCTCTGAGAAACTCTGCACTATAAAAATACTAACCGAAACATCAATTCTCAAATCGGAGATTACAAAAACAGCACAACAAATAAAAATACCAAAAGACTATGTTTCACAGTATACCAAACAGTAAACCAGTGTTTGGAGAGGTTAAGAAAGAGAATCAGAAGTGCAGAGAGAAACGCTCACAGTTTTGGGAAAACATGCAAGAACCTCAAAGCACATGTGATCATTCTGCACATGAAAACCCCCGAAATGCACAGTCCAAAATTAACAATGCAAAAACAACTTGGACAACTTGAAGAAACATCTGCAGCCCTATTGCAACAAAAAAAGAAACATGGCTGTTGTGGGGCAAGCCTACAAGAACTATAGCAGGAGAACAGAAGATTGGAGGAGCTGAACAGACATGCAAAAGATGCTCTACTTTTGCCAAATCACAAAAACTAAATTACCAAGCAGACAATATTTAAGAGAGGCAGATAACAGCAATGTCTGGCTTGTAAAGCAAATACAATGAGCCGCAGCAAAAATGCTGAACCGCTAAAATGTGAGATTTAGAAACTCACTGAGGACAGGATATATTCTGCATACAATTACTCAAAACCCTCTGAGGCATGACCATTAAATTATTTCACTTTAACTCTGGTTAAGTATGCCTAGGTCTGAACTAGAGGCATCCAAAAAGGGTAGCTAGAACTACACACTTGGTTCCCATTAACTGACATTACTTGTAAATTACTGAAATATAGGAACTTGTACATAGGATCTTCATACCTATATCTTTAATTATTCTAGGTTCTGTGTTTGTATTTGTGTTTGTATATGACTATATGTCACAAAACTCCTCAAAGATCTTAGGCCTAACTCTTGGTAAACTTCCATGCTGAGGAGCTGTCACTGTTGGAAGACAAGCAACAAACTTTGATAACTTACAATATTTTTCCCATCAAGTGTAAATGTGCCTCAAAAATATTTGGATATTCCTTCTAACATCCTCATGATTCTGAATACAATACTGATTCATTAATAAATTGCCACAGCACATCTAGGACCAGATTAGGAAATATGCATAGCCAATATGCATAGCAATAAAAATATTCTCAAAAATATTCTAAGACAAACTAAATATATATCTATTCTTCTTAATACTCTTCTTAAGATGATGAAGAGATATACTATCGCTATACTGGCCCTCTAATTCTCAATTACGTTATTAAGTAGAGGTTCAGTACCTAAAGGTTATTACATATATATCAGGAAAACACTAATCTAAACTATCCTCATCCCTCTAGGTCTTACTATAAATACATAAAAAACATTTTAAATGCTATATAAAAGTATTTTTTTTACATGAATAGTCCATAAAGAATTTACTTAATACAATAATCTCTTTGTAATGTCACTGTTGTTCTTTCAGAAAATACTTTAAATCATAAAAGTCCTTTTCTTCAATCACTATTTGTCCAATAAGACTCTGCGTTGCAAACTTGATTCACCGACACAGGAAGCCACCTTCTGGACTTGTGAGGGGGTCACCATATAAGATGCATTCGTTGAGAATGTCTTCTCACTTTACAAGCTGAATATCCCACCAGGAACACACGACATGGACCAGGAACTCCGGAGCTGGGAGTGTCTTCGGATGCAACTTTAAGCAGGACCCAATCGAGTGACTTCATCTCTGCTAAAATAACTCTGCGGATCCCGGATATAAAGAACTTGTCATCTCGTTAAGGAGTCACTTGCAATAAAAGAAAAACAAACAGGACTGAGTGCAACCATACACAATAAGTTGAGATAGCGCTGCGCAACACCGGGTGTCTGGGATAACTGCCAAGGCATTCATTAATTATTTCAAATAGTGTCCGGGGAAACACACACCGCCATAAGGGCTAAAAGGGCCAATCGGAGGCTGTATCAGGAATATCACCTCCCTCCTCTGATACAGAACAGATACCAAAACAGGGTGCAGAATCAAAATATTCAGCAGGCATATATCACTTTCCCTACACTAGCCCTACAATGTCAATCCAGAACACAGTTTCAAAAAAAAAACAAGATGCATAACCACAGCGATAAGCTTCCACTACAGAAACAAGGCAGAAACAGACGATCATGGTAAATAAACAGATGATTCGTTTCCCAGCTGCCCTGGCGAACTTCACGAAGTCCAAAAACTGGGTTTCAAAAGAAGTATCTTCAAAGGGAGATAAAAGAGAAAATAAAGTCATCTTTAACAGTGCTACATACGGTGACATCCGTGACACAGATATCAGAAAAGAGTCTTTTCGGTTCACCGAATAAGGTCCCTTGGATTTCAAAAATCGTGACATGTGCTGGCAAAAAAAACACCAGGAAATCATTGGGATTCAATTACGAAAATCAGAACTACATAACCATAGCAAAAGTTACTTCATTAACTCACTTTGAATAAAAGCTCACTGGCTTACAGCCAGTTACGAAAATTTACAAGAACACACAGATAACAAGGACATCAGAAATAGCTACAAACAATTTGAATAGTTTACAATAACCATGGCACTCTTCCCAGTACATTTTTGTTTTACATTTACATTTAAAACATGGCGCATTTCCCAGTATATTGCAACCATTCAAAAACAAACCTTCTACTGTGATAACAGAGAGACAGAGAGACTTTCTGATCCGTCTGACCAGAGAGTGTTAGGACAATTCCCAGAACATTACATTTTTACAAGACACCGCAGTTTAAACAGAATTAACCCTCAAACCTACTGAACAGGATAAACTAATAAAAGGCACAAATCTGACCAATGACATAAGTAATTCAGTTTACAGTAAAAACAAATCATTCACATAAGAAAATTAAAAAGGAATGGTTGAGTTTCTTCATTAGATAATGCAGTTTCTAGGGCCTTTGCAAATATGCAAGACTAACCTTCAAAAAGAACAGATAAAAACAAAACTGCATTTTTCTTTGCCAAGTCATAAGCAAATCGCAAATCCACAACAAAGGTCCAGGGAGAAATTGGCAAAATCACATTATGTACAGGTTCTGCACAAGTTTATCAGCGTCTTACCGTACAGCCACCAATCTCGCTTGTAGCACAAAAAGAGTTGAAGTCTCACATAATGATGTTGCAGGATACACGTGTCTGGAAATCTGCAAGCACAGACCAACTTTCTTCACCAGCGGCTGCTGGCAATGGACACAGCTGACAGTCTAAGAAACGAAACTTCAGGTCTCACGGCGACCCGTACAGGCGGGATGAAAGACATCCGAAATCTGATCCCAGCACTGTAGATGAAAGTTTTCCAAGATAACGATGCTTTGCACCTGCAGGAAACAGCACTTCATCTGCAGAAAACGGCACTTCAGAGAAAGAAACACAACTGATAATGTGCGACATTTGATCCTGGTGCAGCCCACAGAGCAGATAGAAGTCTTCCGAGATCAGGGTGAATAGCTGTGACATCTGCAAAGAATAGCAAGGAAAGCATCTCTTCTGACCATCCCCCTGCTCTGATTCCAGAGACAGTTTTTGCTTGCAAAAGCTCAATGACAAGCTTATCTGAACTGTCTCGCTTGAAAATTCCTATGACTTTCTCGCGCTCCAATCTTACCCCTCCCCTTGCTCCTGGGAGGTTGAGCAATTGTCAGATTGAGCGACTCAGTCATTTCACATCAAATGTCAGCTCACTGCACCAGGCACTTTTCAGACTTACACAAGCACTTTTCAGACTTATATCAGTACTTTTCCAGACTTACATCAGCTGTTCTTGCTGGCCAATCTATTATTATTGAAGTTGTAAAAAATACCTTTACTCACGGGATTAAACATTTACAAAAACAATTAATGAATCCTGCCTTAAAGATGTTTATTCTCAACCAGTCCTTTTCACAGGTTTGCTATAAGTGTACTATTACCACTGTTAGTGATTTTAACAGAAAATATCAGAAAATCATCTTTTACCACTAAAACAAAATTATCTCTTCGAGTTTTCTCTTGTAAATCTATCACAAGGTATGTCACAAACTAAATAAAAATCAGCTGGGTTATAAAACGCAGTTCTAAGCAAATTATCTAAAGCAGCCCAAGTAGGACATGAACTATTATACTGACGCAACACAGTTTGAAAAAAACTTATAGCACTATGTAGTTGAATACATTTCTCTCTATAGGTCATAAAATGCTTATTCAGACCCTTTTCAATATCATCAACAAGTTTACTAGAAATACCTAATTCCTTTGTAGCAGAAATATTATTTCTTAATGTTTCCTCTAAGGAATCTATGACACGTACAGTACATTTTGTTTCACGACTAAGAAGATCATTCATTTCTCTGAGTTGGGACACATTGCAAGTCCCAAAATTCATGATCTGTGTA
Source organism: Ichthyophis bannanicus (assembly GCA_033557465.1). NCBI lineage: Eukaryota > Metazoa > Chordata > Amphibia > Gymnophiona > Ichthyophiidae > Ichthyophis > Ichthyophis bannanicus. Next base: position 244,957,117 of record CM066037.1, read on the forward strand.
TTTCCCAATATTCTTTGCTTATCTCTTATCTCATATCTTAATTTCGCTAAATGAGTGACTATCTTCCCTTCTGAAACTACATAATTCTCAGAACAGACAGGGGAAGACGGCGGAAATACACCTGGAACATCTTCAAATGCAGCCACCTCTGCTTTCTCCAGTGGTTCACTCGTTGTATCAACATTCACTAATACAAACAATTCATTTTTCAATTTATGTGCCATTCGCTGCCACCAACTAAACACTAGCCCTTCATGAGCATCGCATATTCTGTGTCTAGTCTGCAAAGCACATTTCAGATAACAAAGCTTATCTACAGAAAATGTTCCTTCCAAAGGAAATTATAACAGCACATTATTAATAGTTACTGCATGCCAGTGCACAAAATAAGTGGTAGCCCTATCTCCATATTTGTCACGCATACAACAAGAAGGGCTTCCTTTCTGGAGAACTAAACGCATAGCCTCAACATGCCATTCACACAATTGAGTCAACTCCTGTTCACCTAACAGATTGCTCATTGCTGGCACCAAATAATACTCACAAAACACCTTCCCTCCTTGCCAGGAATGTTGAAATCTGCAGATGAGTCACGGCACCAACTGAAGAGCTTACTTAACTCCCTCCTCACCAGTAACCTCACTGGGTTCTTGAAGCTACAAATAACTACATTCAAGAGCAATGGGAAGGTTATCAAGACAGCAATAAAATACACACAGTTCTATAGAAAATACACCAAAGCTTTGCGGAGAGAAACTGAGAGACACACGTTCTCCCTGTTTACTCTTACTTCTTAGCCATGGTTCACTTTATTTATAAGGCTTTTGTAGATGATACAGCATAATTTCACTTTATCATTATACGTCATGTATGTTTCATATTGTAGGTCAACTTATTCAGTGTGGGTCAGTGTGGAGCCATAAATGGAGTCAGAGACATAATTATTTACTGTTACATGGCCATTATAAGGAGACATACAGGAATCCAAGATATAGAATGACCTAATTGACATAATTGTTTACTGCTAATACCTCTTGATATCTACTAATTACTAACCTTGAGAGTATTTTAGTTAATAACTCTGAGACTGCTATCTGGTATCCCTGAGTCAGAGAGGCTGGGGTACAACCTGCCCTTTCTTTCTTTATGTAAACCTTCACCTAGTAAGCTAATATATGAAGTTTTATTTCTAAGCAAGGTTCTGAACAAAATTAACTCTTTCTCAGATTTATTCAGTCTAATAGTATATGGTACCCCGTACGAATATACATGCTTTCAAACTTAATCAGCTGCAACTTCATCAAAACTCAGAACTCTCTCTTCCCTTTCTTGTAGATACCTTCAATCAATTAATGCCTAAATGAACCCTCCTAATAAAAATGGATAAATGCTCCCTGGAAAAATACTGACTCTTCACACTATCCACCAATGAAAGCAAACCCACGTATACCTAATCATCACATACATACTGCCCAATCAATGGCGCTATTCAAACCCTTCGGAATGATGGATCCCAATCTATGGATCCATCTTTGTTCTCTAATCAAAAGAGTTTTTTCCAAAGTTTTCCCCACCATACTTTTCATCACCCGTTCTATACCAAAACATCGTAACTGATCAAAGGTGTGTCCTGCTGTGATACAATGTGGAACCACTGGTGCCTCTAGTCTATGACATTTCAACCTGCTCCTGTGTTCTCGTATTCTCACTCTCAAAGAACACAAGGTCTTACCTACATACAATAGTCCATAGGGGCATTGGATAGCGTAAACTACTGCTATGGAATCACAGGTGGTGTGTGTCCGAAGGTGATATTCTAACCCTTGATACTTAAATGTGGACAGTTCTACCGTGACCTCACAGATGTCACAGTGTCCACATTTTCTATGGCCTGCCTCCTGTTCCGCCGGCAAAATAGGGGTAAGTGTTGTCGGACTCACCCTCTCTTTTAAATTTCGTCCCCTCCTCCATACACAGCGCATCTTTTTATCTTCCAAACCAGGTACCACCTCTAACACATTCTTATGCTTACGTAAAATACGTTGTATAGGTATACTTAATGGAGAGAAACCTGTAACCAGATTAATTTTATCTGATTCAAAACGAGCCTGTCTCACTGACGACTTTGTTTGCAACAGTGTACATCTATGATTATACAATGAAGAGGGGAAAATATTTTATGTGGGAGGGAAGAAAAATCTATGATTGGCCAGGTATTGGGAGAGTAAGTGGGGATTGAGGATGGAGGGGTAAAATTTGAGTGGATGAAAAAGGAATAAAGAAAGAGATGGAGGAAAGAGCAAATGGAGAAAGATCAGTATGTTAAAGCAGATGTAGAGAGAGAATGGAAAAAAACTAGAAGAGAGAAGAAAGGACAAATGGACAGCAGAAAATGGAGAGAGCAGAAAACAAGAAGAAACCAGAATAAAGTGACTGGAGCAATTGCAGCTGAAAAATAAAATGTACAAACAACAAAAGTAGAAAAAAACTTTTTATGTTGAATTTATATACTGAAATATGTCAGCTCTGCGAAATTTGCATCTTTAAAGTCTGCATTTTATTTAGTACAAGTGCAAATTAATTTATAGTTTTATTTCTGCACTGTTGTTATACATTCCAAGTTTGGCTTTAGGGGTTCCTAGTTTAATTATTGTCTTCCTATTTCTAAATTGTGATCCCCTTGTTCTTTGGTGATGGTCTGGGTTCTGCATGTGTAACCGAGCTGAGATATTCTGTTTATGTCGTTTCTATGTGATAGTTCCACTTGTTCTCTTTCCCCAGTAGGAGATGTATTGGTCTTCTCTGAAATGTATTGGTTTAATATTTGCAGTGTTGCCTTTTGATGGGTAGGGTTTGGTGCTTTATGAGTCCTGGTAGTGCTGTTAGGATACGGCGGGTTTGCTATGGGTTCTAAATGGGCAGTGTTTGTAGTACTTCCTAATGTGCCTGGCGGTTGGCACTGGACTAAATTAATGTAGAAATCTTTTAGTCTTTCTTTATCCATACACTTATTAAGAGGCATGTTTACTAAAGGTTAGTGCATGTTAACAGTATGCAAATATTAATGCAAATGAGGCCCCGCACTGACTCTCTGCACATGGCCCTGCACCCCCCTTGGGCTGCCCCTGGACAGAGCGTGGTAACCACAACTTTTGCAAACATTGCAGGTGCAGCTAATATTATGCTGTCATGCTGTGTTCGCTGATTTTTCACTACGTTATCTGCCAGAGAAGTGCAGTGCTCGCACCTCCAACAGATAACATGAGGTCGTTGCAGCTAGCACAGTGCTACTCGCACTTATGTGCCACATTAGCTGCAAATCCTAAGGCAGCTTTCATCAACTCGTCTTTTTGGGAAGAGTAAAGAAATAATGTTTATTGTTAACCTGAATTATCTTTTCAATGCATATCTTTTGAAGCAATGCTGACCTTTGAAGCTTTGGTTTTGAAGTCTAAGGGGTATGTTTACTAAAACCCCGGTAATGTGCGGGCCACGCTAGTGTGCAGGTGCCATATAAGGAGTGGGCGTTTCTTTCTGAAAAAGAAAAACCGTGATTTAAATATGCGCTAAGGTGCGTGGCGCCCATGTGCGCCCCGCACATTAGCGCATGAGAAAGCTGCGTGGGAGGCATAAGCAGCGCGCTGATGTGCAAGCAGAAAAACAGAGCCACAGCACAATAGTTAAGACACTGACCAAAGATGCAGGGATCAGGGATTCAATCCCCCATAGTGCCCAATGAAGATTGCTGGCTGAGGCATTGTTTTAGGAGCCAGTTTAATATTGGGCAGCATATGGCAGCGAGCTGATGGGCATAAGGCAATGTGCTATTGCTTTAGGAGGCATTTTAATATTAGAAGGCATAAGGCGGCGCACTGATATGCAAGTACAGGAACAGAACCACAGCACAATGGTTAAGACACTGACCACTGGTGTAGGGATCAGGGGTTCAATCCCCCAAAGTGCCCAATGAACAAGGCTCACTGAGGCATTGCCTATTATGGGGAAGATTGCTTTAGGAGGCATTTTATTTATATTTTAATTACTTCTACTAGCAAACGCACTCTCAAAGCATGTTAACATAAGGCGCCCCATAAGGCACATTTTAAAGTGCACTGTCCGCCAAGGCATCCTAGAATGTTGCTTATAGGGCGCTTTATAGGGTGCCGTATGAGTTACCGCAAGGTCATAGCACTGTTTTTGATGGCAGCACTGTGCAGTTTAAGGAATGAAAAGCATAAGTAGGTGCGCTGACATGTAAGGAGGAGCAGCAGTGGAGCACAATGGTTAAGACACTGATCAATGATGCAGGAGTCATGGGTTCAATCCCCCACTGTGCCTAATGAAGAAGGCTACCTGAGGCATTACCTGTTATAGTTAATATTGCTGTAGGGGGCATTTTATTTTTATTTTAATTAGTGCTGCCAGCAAACACACCCTCAAAGTATTGTAACATAAGGTGCTGCATAAGGCGCCTCATAGGGTACCCCAGAGGTCACATTTTAATGTGCACTGTCCACCACGGCACCCTAAAATGTCCCCTATAGGGCACCCTATGAGTTGCATCACTGGATAATGTACAGTGCACCTTATATGGACGGTAACCATAAGGTGCACTATAGGGCAAACTATAAAGCGCCCTCAGAGCCACCTTATGGGTACAGTACGCTGAGGGTGTTATTGCTGGCAGCAATAATGTACATTAAAATAGATAATGCTTTGGGCAGCCCTATCAAATAACCACACTGTGAGTGTAAACCCATGATCTCTGACACCACAGGCAGTGAAATAACCATTGGGCTACAGCTCTATAGCTGCTAGCAAGCCCCTGTCTGGCTGCTGAGCGAGTGCACATCACCACAAAGACAGTCTGCTGTGGTCACCAGCATAGGGTTAGCACACCCGTACCCATGATGCACTGCACATGCAAATCAGCTGTCCACAGATAAACACAAGATGGGGTATGCACCCCCACAGCACCTCGGCCTGGTAGGGGGTACTGACCGTGTGTTTTACTGGCACAGAGTAGCTACACACCCTCACATTGTGCAGGAACTGTGCTCACCCTGAGGGTGCGGTGAGGCGCCCAGCACCAGGTCCACAGCACCTTCCATGGCAGAAATAGGTCATGATGCAGGTACAAAGCAGAGTTAATGTGTGAGATAGGTAGTTTCTGCTGAAACACCTTGGCTATATCTGTTTGCCTCAGTCAGGTGTTACCCCCATGGAACCCTAGGAGGATTACCATCCTCCTCCTCCAGGGCTGAGGGTGGCAAACAGGGTCTCCCATCAACAGATCCACATTCTACCTCCCTGCAATGGTGGCAGTAGAGGAGACCATCAACCCCAGTCCTGCTGGGGAAGAGACACCCTTCAGGGGCAGTCAATGCAGCTCTGTACATAACCATAACACAAAAGCAGACAGACATTAGGCCTGAATATGCTAAGTTGTACCCCACCACTATCTGATATTCTCCTGCAGCAAACCTTCAGCCACTGCACCCTGCAAGGCACTCCATCAAGACACATACCAGCTGCAGTCTGCTAGTTAGTCCATAGTGCATGTTCCTGGAGGAAATGCATGCACCCATAACTGGGATGGCAGCACACACAACAAGCAAATAAGTCAGTGACTGGGCCCCAAAAAGAAACCCATAAACATCACATAAGAAAAATACTACATAGCACTATGGGGGTGCCTAGCCATGCTGTCATCACTGCACAGTCAGGGTGAGAGTGATCTCCCAGCAGGACATACTGAGGTCACCCTGTCTGTGTAGGTGGTGGCCGGGCACTAAAATGTCCCAGTCAGTGCCCTATGCCCTGTGCAGATGCACCCTGGCCAGGCCACCCTGTCCGGGCTATACCCATGGTACCTTGCTCCTCATTATGCACATTGGCAGGCCAATACTGGCAACAGTGCTGGCAGTGTGGGCTGTGGAAGGTGTTTGCAGCCACCACACACTGTATAGACAGAGACACACTCCGACACCTATGCCAGCATTGTGCTACTATAGAGTTCAGCAGCCATGCCCACCACACCAGTCCTGGGCACAGTACAGGCATGGATATGGTACGCAATATTGTTGGGGGTCACTCCCCAGGGTGGTAAACACTGTCAGAGACCAGACCTGAAGCACACACCGCAGACATCAGAATGATTGTTATGATGGAGCTCAATCAGCAAACTGTGCTTAACCTAGGAATTTCTATCTGCCAGTACTCATAGCAAACGTTTGATAGCTGTGTACCATATACCCAGGTGTAGGGTTGCATTGCTAAGGTATGCAAGTGCTAGTATTGGGAGATTCAAGCAGGGCCCAATGTCCTGCCTCTCCAGGAGGCATTGGCCATTGGGGCCTGTGGGTGTGGGTGTGGGTGTGTCTGCCCCTGTTGGCTGCTGCTTTACGGCAGAGGTTCCCAACTCCAGTCCTGGGGTGCCAAACACTGTTCGGGTTTTCATGCTGTCCCTCATGAATATGCATGAGCTACTTCTGCATACCATGGGGGTGGTGCATAGATATGCAGCACAGGCATTTTTAATAGAGGCAGCATGGAACCTGAATGGTGTGGGGCCCTCCAGGACTGCATTTGGGAGACTCTGCTCTAGGTAATGCGCCTGTTTATGGTGTCTCTGCTCGGTGGGCTAAAATATAGGCGTATTAACCATGTGTATGTTCTCAGCAATAAAGGTTTGTCCTTACTATCATGGTTTTGTTGTGGGAAAAATGTGTGGACTGGGTTGGCAGGAGCCCCAGCTGGGATTTGAGCCTGTGACCCTCTGGTCCTGCAGGCACTGGCTGTGTCTGCTGCACCACACTGTGGCCATAGAGACAGTGCAATCCCTGGAGATAGGAAACCTGGCCGAACGAGTCAGAAACCCTGCTCTGCACAATTTTACTGTGGGCTCATTCACCTTGTATGGAGACAAAAGGGCAAATAATCCTCAAAAATGACCTCGAGAAAAAGGGAAAAAACCATAACCAAGCTGGCCAATAGTGATATCAATGGGTAACATTAAAAAAGACTCCCAGGAAAGCTCCAAAAAAAAAGAAATGATTTTTGGAAGGGTCTACGGAGTGTCTCAGCAGTCTCTTTTCCAGGTTGAAGAGCCCTAACCTTTTTAGGCTCTCTTCATAGCAGTATCCTTCCATCCCCTTTACCATTTTGGTGGCTCTTCTCTGAACCGTTTCTATTAACACTATATCTTTTTTAAGATACAGCGACCAGAATTGCACACAATATTCAAGGTGTGGTCACACCATGGAACAATACAGAGGCATTATAATGTCCTTAGTTTTATTTTCCATTCCTTTCCTTATGATACCTAGCATTCTATTTGCTCTCTTGGCCGCCGCTGCACACTGGGCCGAGGGTTTTAACATGTTATCCACAATAACACCTAAATCTTTTTCTTGAGTGGTGGTTCTCAATGTGGAACCTTGCATCGTGTAACCATAGTTTGGGTTTTTCTTTCCTAGGTGCATAACTTTGCACTTGTCCACATTAAATTTCATCTGCCATTTGGATGCCCAGTCTTCCAATTTATCAAGATCCTCTTGCAATTTTCCACAATCCTCTTGGGTTTTAACAACTTTAAATAGTTTTGTGTCATCTGCAAATCTGATAACCTCACTCGTTATTCCCTTTACCGGGTCATTTATGAATATGTCAAAAAGCAGAGGACCCAGTACAGATCCCTGCGGTACTCCACTATTCACCTTTTTCCATTGGGAAAATTAGCCATTTAGCCCTACCCTCTGCTTTCTATCTTTTAACCAGTTCCTGATCCACAATACTATATCACCTCCTATTCCATGACTTTTTAGTTTTGCCAAAAGCCTCTGATGAGGGACCTTGTCAAAAGCTTTCTGAAAGTCCAGATACACTATATCGACTGACTCACCTTTGTCTACCTGTTTAGTCACACCTTCAAAAAAACATAACAGATTAGTAAGCCATGTTGGCTGTCTCCCATTAAGTATGGAGATACTAGGATTTTTGCAGATTATGTCTGGGCCAACATATGATAAGGGGCACACATTGGACCTTGTTTCTTTGGATGGATCACGGTGTGGAAAAGGCATTGTTTGCTTTTACCTCTCACATGTCACATGCCCTTCTGTCCCAGTGGTGACATCAAGGCATAAGATTATTTGCTGCTGCTTGGTTTGACAGGGATCTCTTCCTGTGAATGGTCTCTCTGTATATGAATTTACTGGTCAGGGGAGATATGGCTGCTCTTGCTGTTATTTGTCTCCCATATATGTAGGGGATAATTTTATAAGGAGCTGTAGAAAGTTATGCACTATCCAAATCCATAAATCATAGTTTTGTAATGATTTGTATGTGTAAATAGGCCTTTATGCACACACTGTAGCTGATCACTATTCTATCAGTATGCACGCAGGGCCGATGGGGCATAACTTTCACTGTGGGCATGCACAGGGGCAGAACACAAGTGGAGCATGAGTGGAGTGCACAAGTGTACTCATAAATTACAAAATACTATAATTTATGTGCATTCTTGACAAATCTAGATGCAGGAATTTACACGGTGCAAGTGATTGTGCCTAAATTTAGCGCAAGTTTGCAACACGTATACCCCTATTTTATAAAATAATATACAGGCATACTTTACAAGGTATGAAATACGTGCAGAAAAACACGCATTAACTATTTGGGACTTTATACAATTACCCTTGTAGAGTGCATACCATTGTAGATCTCCTGCATTCTCTAAATCGGTCCCACCTTTCCATTCTCTCTGTGAGCCATCTGACCTTGCTAGGAAATGTTCCCTGAGGCCAGCACAATGCAAGTGGTTTAGGTCAGCTTCACTATAAAAAGTTTTTAATAGCTATTACTCTGCCAGTATCTATAGAAAAAAAATAAATATTTTACATCTGTGATGTGAAGCTCTTTGAATAGTACTCTGGAGCTGCTCTATGTTGCATGACAATTACTTAAAGAGTCCTCCTTTGTTTATCTACCATTTTCTCCACAGTGGTTTTTTGAACTTTTTTACAGACAAGGTCAACCATCTTATTGCTTGTTTTGACACTCATCAGGGTCTCTCTGACCTTCCTCTTAATGAATGTGCTTCTCCATTATGGGATTGGTGCGCTCCTGTCTTGCTTTCAGATATTCAGAAAACCGTATAATGTATGCTCCCTCTGTACATGACCCTTGCTTGGGTGGACAGATTAAGGCATGTATCGTGACTGTTGATACATCACCATTACAGATTGTCAAGGTCTCTTAGGATCAGGGTATTTTACTGGCCTACTCTGGAAAAAAAGTATCCTTGATGATCCTGCTGGTTATTGGCCCATGTCTAGTTCGTCGTCATGCCTGTTTCTGCAAGGCCTTACTCAAGGTCCTGCACACTTATTATTATTCTTTGGCATTTCAGCTGCATTTCTTACTGTGAGTCATACTGTTCCACTGCAGAGGCTGTATTGCCTCTAATGTATTGGCATGGTTTGTATCATATCTTGAGGGTTGTATGCAGCAAATCAGAGAAGCTGGACGAGTCACTGATTGATGCTCCCTGAAGTCAGGAGCTCCTCAAGGCTCTGTGGTGTCAGCTGTATTGTTTAATATTTCTCTTTTGCCCCTATGTGAAGTTTCATACAGATCCAGAGCCCATTATTACCTATCCCTCAGTGACCAGTGCTAATAAATTGGCGCTTCATCTTCAAAAATGTGATACCTTAATTGTCAGTAAGTCCCTATTACCTAATTTTCCAGGTAAACTGTGATTACAACACTATACCATTCTTATGGCTTATCAAATGGATCAAAGGGGAACACAACATAATATTCAGCAGGAAAGCTGGTGAATCGCTGTGTAGTTCAGAGAGGTAGAGAATACTTCTCCTCCCAAAGTCTTGCTGAGCACCTTCACGTGGTGACTTTGTGGTATAAAATCTATATCAAATCTCAGAAAAGCAACACAACAGTAGAAGTATGGTAGGAAGGGAAAAAGAAGGATACTATGCATGTTATCACAAATACAAAAGAGTGGAAGAGTGGCCTAGTGGTTAGGGCAATAGCCTAAGACTAGCAAGACCAGTGTTCCAATCCCACTGACCTTGTGGGCAAGCCACTTAACCATCTGTTGCCTCAGGTACAACCTTAGATTGTGAGCCCTTTAGGGACAGAAAAATGTATACTGTGCCTGAATATAACTTATCCTCTGGAAAGGCATAAGCTAAATACTGCAAATAAAAGATACCCACCTGTAGCTTAAGATCTAGGATTAAAGATGGTAGTAGTGATTGTGCAAAATTTTCAGGAGAAGATAGCATCCCCACTAAAGCAATGATTCATGAACCCACAGCAGCAAAAAATAAATCAATCAAACATTTAAGAGGACTTAAAACTGTCAGGTGGAGTCCTGAGGATAATGTACTCTAACTATTATGCCACACACCCTGTATTCAATTACAGAGGATACACAAAGATAGCTTACTAATTAATGGAAAAAGGCCAGCACAAAGAAAAAGATCCAAAAAAGCATTCATTTGGAGGGGGGCTTCTCTTTGATCTGTCACTGCATGCAAAAACTTCATTTCTACAGCACAGGAACCTTCGCCCAGCTTACCTCATCCCTTCCTGTGATTAGAGCAGCTTTTCTAATGGCTGGATACTACTGACAGTCAAGCATGCACAGAAAAAGCATACATATATGAAATACACAATATATGCAAACATGCAAAGAAATTCTGCCATATTACAGTCTGACCTCGCCCAGTACATCGCAGGATGGTTGACTGATAGACCACAGAACTCACTCAAATGTAAGGAGGATGATTAGCGGGGTGCCCCAGGGTTCGGCCCTGGGACCACTATTGTTCAAAGTATTTGTGAATGATATTGCTGAAGGACTGAATGGAAAAGTCTGTCTTTTTGCAGATGACACGGAAATTTTCAACAGAATGGACTCCCCTGAGGGAGTGGATAACATGAGGAAAGAGCTAAAAAAAACTAGAAGAATGGTCTAATGCTTGGCAGTTACGATTTAATGTGAAGAAGTGCAGTGTCATGCATTCGGGAAGCAGAAATCCAAGGGAAAAATATGCAATAGAGGGCGAGAGGTTGGTGTGCACGGACCAGGAGAAGGACCTTGATGTGATTATTTCTGAGGATCTCAAGGTGACGAAACAGTGCGACAAGGCGGTGGCAAAAGCCAAGAGGATTCTGGGTTGCATACAGAGAGGAATCACCAGCAGAAAGAAAGAGATACTAATGCCACTGTACAAGTCACTAGTGAGGCCTCATTTGGAATACTGTGTTCAGTTTTGGAGACCATATCTCATAAAGGATATAAAAAAACAGGAAACAGTTCAGAGGAAGGCGACCAAAATGATTTGGAGCCTGTCAGAAGACTTATGAGAAGAGACTTGAAGACCTAAATATGTACACTCTGGTGGAGAGGAGGGACAGGGGAGATATGATTCAGACCTTTAAATAATTAAAGAATATTAATGAACAAACAAACCTCTTCCAAAGATGGGGGAGCTGTAAAACTAGAGGGCGTAACATGAAGCTGCAGGGGGGTAAATTGAAGGGCAATGCTAGGAAATACTTTTTCACTGAAAGGGTGGTTGATGCTTGGAATGCCCTCCTGATGGAAATGGTGGGGCGAATACAATGACAGAATTCAAAATGGCATGGGACAGAAACAGTGGATCCCTCTATAGCAACAGGATAAAATCAAAATAAGCATAACTATCTCTTATATCCCAAACAGGGGTGCCCTACATGTAGCGGTGGGTAAACCCCTAAACAAAAGCATGGGGAGGGGTGACCTGCACGGAGCAGCAGGTGCGCCTCTTCTTGCCACCTTGTTGGGCAGACTAGATGGACCATACTGTGTAACATAGCAATATAGTATATGAAGGCAGATAAAGACCAGTATGGTCCATCTAGTCTGCCCAGTAAGGTGGTTAGAGTAGGTATACCCACTGCTCCGTGCAGGTCACCCCCACTATGCCTTTGTTTAGGGGTGTACCCACTGCTCCATGCAAATCACTCCTCTCTATTTGTTGAGGTATAAGAAATAGTTAAGTTTATTTTGATGTATCCTCTTGCTATAAAGGGATCCATTGTCTGTCCCATGCCATTTTGAATTTCGTCACTTCATTTGCCCCCACCACATCCATTGGGAGGGCATTCCAAGCATCCACCATCCTTTCAGTGAAAAAGTATTTCCTGACATTGCTTTTAAGTTTACCTCCTTGCAACTTTATTTTATTTTACAGCTTCCCCGTCTCTGAAAAAGGTTTGTTTTTTCATTGATAACCTTTAAGTATTTAAATATCTGTATCATATCTCCCCTATCCCTTCTCTTCTCTAGGGAATACATATTTAGGTCCTCAAGCCTCTTCGGATACATCTTCTGGCGCAGGCTTCAAATCATTTTGGTCACCTTCTGAACTGTTTTATATCCTTTATGAGATATAGGGGTATGTTTACTAAAACCCCGGTAATGTGCGCGCCGCGCTAATGTGCGGATGCCATATAAGGAGTGGGCGTTACTGGCTGAAAAAAGCAAACCGGCATTAGTCTTGCGCTAATGTGTGTGGCGCCGTAATGGGCGCCCTGCACATTACCGCATGGGAAATGCGCACGGGCGGCATAAGGCAGCGCGCTGATGTGCAAGCACAGGAACAGAGCCACAGCACAATAGTTAAGACACTGACCAATAGGGGGGCGGAGCCTGATGTCCAGCGGGTAGGACGCTTTGCGTTGAAGCTCCCGAGAGGCCTACTTAGAATCCTGACTTAATACCTATACAAATTTACTATTTCGCTCCGAGCTGACCGGGGCACCTAGGGGGGGATGGCGGCCCATAAACCAGCGCGCTTGGACTTCGGGTCTCCTTCTTCTTCTCACGGAAAACGCTCCAAAACAGAAGTGTCCTCCCCACAGAAGATGGTTCCATTTCGTGAAAACCCCGAAATGCACCTGGAGATTTTGGAGGAAATACGCGGCGTGAAGGAATTGGTGCAGTCCAATGGAGAAGCGCTTCGAGCCATGCGAGAAGACTTTGGAGTGCTCCAGGACCGACTTGAAAGTCTTTCATTACGGCAGGACAACATGGCGGGGGTCCTCGACTCGCACGAGGTGCGCTTGGGCAAACTGGACAAGGCTGAGCGCCAGATACAGAATCTTCAAAAGGAGTTAGAAGATAGCAATAATCGAGCCCGTCGCAACAATGTGAGGCTCCTCGGAATGCCGGAGGGGGTGGAAGCAGGAGATATAAGAGAATTCTTGCTCAAAACTCTTCCCTCCTTGCTGAAGATCACTTTTCACAGAGAACTGGAAATCGATCGAGCACACCGTGTTCCTGCCCACATGGCGCTCAACCGCACGACCCCCCGGCCTATTATCTTTAGCTTGCTACGATATCAACAAGTGGAACAAATTTTACATGCTGCCCGAGCGAATCATCATTTGGAATTTGAAGGTCGTAAGGTCTCCTTCTTTCCTGATTTGGCAAAGCCTACCGTTGACCGTCGGAAGAAACTCCTTGCTTTTCGCCCTCGACTTCAACAGCTACAGGCTCGCTTTGGCCTGTTGTATCCAGCGAAGCTCCGAGTGACTCTCCACAACCAAACCAGGACGTTCGAAGATCCTGATCTATTATCAACATTCTTAGACTCCAAAGAAGCAGAGCAGATGCGCTGATCCCAAATCTTGGACTCTTATCTGCCGGCTCTATCCGCCATTTTGAAGGGCCCGATGCGGCGGTCATAGCCAAGCACAGAAATAGCCTGGACTTTCTTTCTTTCTCTATATGACTTTTGTTTTTTGGTCTCCTATCCCTTCATGATGTGTGCCTCGGTCGGATTCGGAGCACGCACAGTCCTACAGGTTATGTGTTTTTTCAATTTCGGCCTTCTCTGGGGTTTCTCCCCGCAGACACATGGTCGCCAGTAATTTTGGGGTTTTGCTTCTCCTCTACCGTACTGCGGTTTTCTTTGTTAATGTGGGGCGCTTCATTGTATTATATTAGCTTATTTTTCCTATGTCATGTGTACAGCCAGATACAGTCAGTTTGAGGGACATAGTGAAATTATGTGTGCTATCATGCTCAGACTTTTTAACTTTTCTGAATGGCCTTATGTAAAATCTTATCATTCACCGTCAAAGGCATTAATGGTCCACTCAAAGGAAAGAAAATCCTTAGCTATCTTAGCCATGAGCATGTTGATTTAGTGTTTCTTCAGGAAACGCATTTAAACTCTGCTGAAACACTGAAACTCAATGCTAAGCCTCACATGGTAGCTGCCTATTCTCCCACCGTTTCCAAATGGTACGGGATAGCCATTCTGGTTGGGAAGTCTTTGCACGCTACTGTACCTGATATTAGCGCTGACAAGGAGGGTAGATGGGCCCGTGTACACCTTGAGGTTGGAGATAGTGAATTCACGTGTATTTGCATTATGCCCCGAATGTGGACAACCCTGCTTACTATGCAAGTATTGCGCAGTTGGCCTTGGCCTCTGCCAATGCTCCATTAATACTTGGTGGCGATTTTACTCAAGTGTTCCCTCAATCTTTTCTTCTCAAACAAGGTGCTCGTTGGTTGGAAGATCCAGTACCGAGTAGACCTGTGTGGCTAGATATAGAAGCGGACCTTTGCAAACCGATTCCTCTTACCTTTCTCCCTGGTATGACTCTCCCATCAGACTCCCACTATCCACCAATGCTTTTAGACACTTTAGGTGCCTTTAATACTCTCATGCAATCTTTAGACTCCCGACTCTGGTCAGTGCAACTTCAGCATCGCCTTCGGAGCACTAGAGGACTCCCGCCATCGGCATTCTCTACATAAGGTTGCTTGGAGCCTTTCCGATCTCTCGGTAGTTCACCGGGTGTAGCATCCACTTTTACTAAACCTTATGTAATGCTATAACTAGAGATACCCCTATAGCGCAGAAAGTATGGGAAAGAGAATTGCATGTGGCTTTGACCTCGGAGCAATGGAGCCTTATCTGGAGTAGAGGGACACGGGTTCCCGACCCGCCTCACTCACTCAGACCCTCTTCTTTCTAGCCCACCGGTGTTTTTACACTCCTCACAGATTAGACAAATGGAACACTACTCAGGGCAATGGTTGCTGGACACGTCCTGCGGCCATTGGTTCATTGCCTCATGTTATGCATGAATATCCCGCACTACAGTATTCCTGGCGTCGGGTCTGGGGTCGTATTTAGTCTATCTCGCACTCTCAGGAGCCCCTTTCTTGGAGGATAGTGGGACTTCGCCCAGTTGCGGGGATCCCCTCTCTCCCAAAAATGGCTTATCTCCTTTCGAACTTTATGCTTGGCATTGCTATTTCCCTAATTAAGTAATACTGGAAAATTAGCTCCCATCTGAGCCCCAATGAATGGTGGAATCATGCTTGTCTTTACAGTAAATATGAATAAATACCTCGTCTGTTCGCTTCCTCCGTTCAGACTCCTTCTCATTGGTCTCAATGGAAGATGCTCAATGACTATGTACATTTTGCTAAATGCTCTCATCTGACTGTCTAACTTTGTATATATCTCTGTCCCATGATCATGCTGTATTGTAGATACTCTTTTGATCGTTTGATGTATAATCACTGTTAATTGGAAGCGCTCACATGCTGATATAATCGGGTAGAGAAGAAGCATCGGGGTGGGGGGTAATGGGTTTACTTTTCCTTATTGTATACTTGTTTTGTCTCTTTTGGTGTGTTGTTTCTTTTGTTTGTTGCAAAATGAAAATAAAAGTTTAAAAAAAAAAAAAAGACACTGACCAATAGTGCAGGGATCAGGGGTTCAATCCCCCACAGTGCCCAATGAGCAAGGCTGGCTGACGCATTACCTGTTATGGGTAATATTGCTTTAGGATGCATTTTAATATTGGGCGGCATAAGGCGGCGCGCTGATGTACAAACATAGAAGCAGAGCCACAGCACAATGGTTAAGACACTGACCAATGGTACAGGGATCAGGGGTTCAATCCTCCACAGTGCCCAATGAACAAGGCTGACTGAGGTATTACCTGTTATAGGTAAAATTGCTGTAGGGGGCATTTTATTTTTATTTTAATTAGTGCTGCCAGCAAACACACCCTCAAAGTATTGCAGCATAAGGTGCTGCATAAGGCGCCTCATAGGGTACCCCAGAGGGCACATTTTAAAGTGCACTGTCCGCCACGGCACCCTACAATGTTGCTGAAAGGGTGGTCTATAGGGCACCATATAGGGTGCCCTATGAGGCACAGCAAGGTCATAGCACTGCATTTGATGGCAGCACTGTGCATTTAAATGCATGGAAATCTGAAGTAGGTGCGCTGACATGTAAGGAGGAACAGCAGTGTAGCACAATGGTTAAGGCACTGACTGCTGATACAGGGGTCATGAGCTTGCTTCCCAGTGTGCCTAATACGTAAGGCTGGCTGAGGCATCAGCTTTGCAATGTACATATTGTTTCCTGCAGCACTTTATTTGTATTTTATTAATTGCTGCCAGCAAACACGCCCTCACGTGCCGTAATTGAAGGTGCCGCATAAGGCACCCTATAAGGCACTCCATAGGGCACATTATAAAGTGCACTGTCCGCCACGGCACCCTAAAATGTCCCCTATAGGGCACCCTATAAGTTGCTCCACAGGATAACGTATAGTGCACCTTATATGGACGGTAACCATAAGGTGCCCTATAGGGCGCCCTATAAAGCGCTCTCAGAAGCACCTTATGGGTACAGTACGCTGAGGGTGTTTTTGCTGGCAGCAATAATGTACATTAAAAAGAGATAATGCTGTGGGAAGCCCTATCAAATAACCCCACTCTAGGTTTGAACCCACAACTTCTGGTTTCACAGGCAAGGAAGTAACCATTGGGCTACAGCTCTACAGCTGCAAGCAAGTTCCTAGCTGGCTGCAGAGGGAGTGCACGTCACCACACAGACAGTCTGCTGTGGTCACCAGGATAGGGTTAGCACACCCGTACCCATGATGCACTGCACATGCAAATCAGCTGTCCACAGATAAACACAAGATGTGGTATGCACCCCCACAGCAACTCGGCCTGGTAGGGGGAACTGACCATGTGCACCCCCACAGCACCTCGGCCTGGTAGGGGATACTGACCGTGTGTTTTACTGGCACAGAGTAGCTACACACCGTCACATTGTGCGGGTACTGTGCTCACCCTGAGGGTCGGTGAGGCACCCAGCATCAGGTCCACAGCACCTTCCATGGCAGAAATTGTCCATGCTGCAGGTCCAAAGCAGTGTTAATGTGTGAGATAGGTAGTTTCTGCAGAAACCCCTTGGATCTATCTGTCTGTCTCAGTCAGGTGTAGCCCCCATGGACCCCTAGGAGGATTATGTACCACCACCACCCTCCTCCAGGGCTGAGGGTGGTAAACAGGGTCTCCCATCAACAGATCCACATTCTACCTCCCTGCAATGGTGGCAGTAGAGGGGACCATCAACCCTGGTCCTGCTGGGGAACAGACACCCCACAGGGCAGTCAATGCAGTTCTGTACACATCCATAACACAATAGCAGACAGACATTAGGCCTGGATATGCTAAGCTGCACCCCACCACTATTTGATATTCTCCTGCAGCAAGCCTTCAGCCGCTGCACCCTGCAAGGCGCTCTATCAAGACACATACCAGCTGCAAACAGTCTGCTAGCTAGTCCATAGTGCATGTTCCTGGTGGAAATGCATGCACCCAGAACTGGAATGTCAGCATACACAACAAGCAGATAAGTGAGTGACTGGGCCCCAAAACAAAACCCATAAATATCACATGACAGAAATACTGTATAGCACAGGGGTGGGCACCTCCGGTCCTGGAGGGCCGCAGACCAGTCAGGTTTTCAGGATATCCCTAATGAACATGCATGAGATATATATGCATTAGAGATATCCTGCCAACCTGACTGGTTTGTGGCCCTCCAGGCCTGGATTTGGAGACCCCTGCCTTACACCTCTGTCATTTAAGATCGTGAGTGGGCAAGGTACAGATGTCCTAGACATCGAAAGGGTATATAAAATGTGTCACATTCCTCCTCGATTCTCACCACCACCAAAAAGTTGTCTAATAGACAATTTTTTGGTGGTAGTGAGAAGTGAGGAGGACTGTGACAAATTCTATCTAACCTTTTTGATGTCTTGGACATCTGCACCTTGTCCACTCACAATCTTAAATGACAGAGGTGTAAGGCAGGGGTCTCCAGATCCAGCCCTGGAGGGCCACAAACCAGTCAGGTTGGCAGGATATCTCTAATGCATATATATCTCATGCATATTCATTAGAGATATCCCGAAAACCTGACTGGTCTGCGGCCCTCCAGGACCAGGTTTGCCCACCCCTGGTATAGCACTATGGGGGTGCCTAGCCATGCTGTCGTCACTGCACAGTCAGGGTGAGAGTAATCTCCCAGCAGGACATACTGAGGTCAACCTGTCTGTGTAGGTGGTGGCCGGGCACTAAAATGTCCCAGCCAGTGCCCTATGCCCTGTGCAGATGCATCCTGGCCAGGCCACCCTGTCTGGGCTATACCTATGGTACCTTGCTCCTCATTATGCACATTGGCAGGCCAATACTGGCAACAGTGCTGGCAGTGTGGGCTGTGGAGGGTGTTTGCAGCCACCACACACTGTATAGACCAGTGATTCTTAACCAGTCCTCCTTGAACCCCTAGGGCAGTCGGGTGTTCAGGATAGCCCTAATGAATATGCATGAGATATATATGCATTAGAGATATCCTGCCAACCTGACTGGTTTGTGGCCCTCTAGGGCTGGATTCAGAAACCCCTGCCTTACATCTCTGTCATTTAAGAATGTGAGTGGGCAAGATGCAGATCTCCACGTCATCAAAAAGGTTAGATAGAATTTGTCACATGCCTCTTTGCTTCTCACCACCACCAAAATATTGTCTATTAGACAACTTTTTGGTGGTGGTGAGAATTGAGGAGGCATGTGACACATTCTATCTACCCTTTTGATGTCTAGGACATCTGCACCTTGCCCACTCACAATCTTAAATGACAGAAGTGTAAGGCAGGGGTCTCCAAATCCAGCCCTAGAGGGCCACAAACCAGTCAGCTTGGCAAGATATCTCTAATGTATATATATCTCATGCATATTCATTAGGGCTATCCTGAACACCCGACTGGCCTAGGGGTTCAAGGAGGACTGGTTAAGAACCACTGGTATAGACAGACACACACTCCCACACCTATGCCAGCATTGTGCTACTATAGAGGAGTTTAGCAGCCCTGCCCACCACACCAGTCCTGGGCACAGTACAGGCATGGATATGGTACACAATACTGTTGGGGGTCACTCCCCAGGGTGGTAAACACTGTCAGAGACCAGACCTGAAGCACACACCGCAGACATCAGAAAGATTGTTATGATGGAGCTCAATCAGCAAACTGTGCTTAACGTAGGAATTGCTATCTGCCAGTATTCATAGCAAACATTAGATAGCTGTGTACCGTATACCCAGGTGTAGGGTGGCATTGCTAAGGTATGCAAGTGCTAGTATTGGGAGATGCACGCAGGGCCCAATGTCCTGCCTCTCCAGGAGGCATTGGCCATTGGGGCCTGTTGGTGTGGGTGTGGGTGTGTCTGCCCCTGTTGGCTGCTGCTTTACGGCAGAGGTTCCAAACTCCAGTCCTGGTGTGCCAAACACTGTTCGGGTTTTCATGCTGTCCCTCATGAATATGCATGAGCTACATCTGCATACCATGGGGGTGGTGCATAGATATGCAGCACAGGCATCTTTATTAGAGGCAGCATGGAACCTGAATGGTGTGGGGCCCTCCAGGACTGCATTTGGGAGACTCTGCTCTAGGTAATGCGCCTGTTTATGGTGTCTGTGCTTGGTGGGGTAAAATATAGGTGTATTAACCATGCGTATGTTCTCAGCAATAAAGGTTTGTCCTTACTATCACGGTTTAGTTGTGGGAAAAATATGTGGACTGGATTGACAGTAGCCCCAGTTGGGCTTTGAACCTGTGACCTTCTGTTCTTGCACACACTGTCTGTGTGCACTGCACCTCCGTGTTGCCACAGATATGCTGCATTCCCTGGGGAGTCCATGACTGTACCTCTGACAGGGCCTGTTTGTTGCAGTGCACGGCACCCACCTGGACAGGGCTAGGCCATGGTCTGCTGTTGCCACCAGCTGCTGCCACCTCCATCACCAGTACCGCTCCATCCTTAGATTGGAGACAGCATAAACCCTGAAGGATTTGTGGCCCTCCAGGACTGCAATTGGGGTAGTCTGCTCTAGGTAATGTGCATGTTTCTGGTGTCTGTGCTCTGTAGGGTAAAATAGAGGTGTTTGAGCCATGCTTATGTTCTCTGCAATAAAGGTTCGTCTTTACTATCACGATATAGTTGTGGGTAAAATATGGGGACTAGATTGGCAGGAGCCCCAGCTGGGGCTTGAACCCGTGACCTTCTGTCGCCAAACACACTGGTTGTGTGCACTGCACCACTGTGTTGCCACAGAGACAGTGCATTCCCTGATGATACCATGACTGTTTGTCCGGCAGGGCCTGTCTGTTGCAATGCATTGCACCCACCTACACAGGGCTAGGCCATGGTCTGCTCTGGGCAGCTGCCTCTGTCCCCTTTCACCTCCAGTACCCCTGTGCCACCATGCTGACATGCCCTTCTGCTGGTGGTGCTGGTGGTACGCAGTCTCAGGCCATCCTGTGTGCAGGTAGGCGGCTGCCTATGGTGCGGGTTCTGGGGTAGGGGTGCCTGCATATCTGTCCGCACGTCCCCCAATCACCGCCTGCCAATGTTCCGTGCCCTTGGGGGTACCTGCTAGGTACTATCCCCTGTGACACTGTGCTAAACACTCTCATGCCCATGTTGGGCCCTCATCAGTTGCTGTCTGGCTGCTGTTCAGTTTCAGCATTCCTAAGTGCCATCTAGGCATCTGCCTAGTCCACACTGTGCCCCAGATGCACCACAGCATGTGCCGCCTGCAGCCCTCTGTATCCCCTTTTCCAGCATCTGTCCAATTGCCCATTCCAACCTGCCCGCCCTGCTGTTGTGGAAATGTGCATGCCATAGGTAACCTGTCCAATGGAGAGGGAAACCCTGATCAGTGCTATTTCACTGTGGGATCATTCACCTTGTATAGGGACGGAGCGTAGACCCTTCTAAAATTCATATTTATTTTTTGGGGCTTTCTTGGGAGTGTTTTTTGATGTTTCCCATTACTATCACTATTGCCCAGCTTGATTATAATTTTTTTATATTTTGTTGGGGTCATTTTTAATGTTTATTTGCCCTTTTGTTCCGTGCACATGTATCACACTGCTCACTTTTTGTAGGTTTCCCTGGTTTTGAGTTACATTGCTGACAGAAATGGTTTCTCTTCCCTTTAAATTGGCTCTACCGCGAGGTTTTCACTCGCGGTATTTTTTTACTTGAATTTCAGCCCCGCTCCTGTGCGGGGAGCCTCTCCCCTCCCACTCTCCACCCATTCACCCCTTCTCTCCGCCCCTGGGGAGCCTTTCCACGCCTCTATCGCACATCAGCGCGTCGCGCACATGAGCGTGCACTTTAGTGCGGCGTGCA
Organism: Ichthyophis bannanicus; assembly: GCA_033557465.1. Classification (NCBI taxonomy): domain Eukaryota; kingdom Metazoa; phylum Chordata; class Amphibia; order Gymnophiona; family Ichthyophiidae; genus Ichthyophis; species Ichthyophis bannanicus. The sequence goes on from CM066037.1 coordinate 244,978,721, forward strand.
CGTGTGCGGAGCACACAAACGCATCATTAGCGTGCGCTAAGGTACCTTAGTGCACGCTATTGTGCGCCGCGCACTTGAGCACCGTTTAGTAAACATACCCCATAGTCTCCAAAACTGAAGACTATACTCCAAGTGAGGTCTCATCAATGATTTGTACAGGGGCTTAATACGTCCTCCTTTCTGCTGGTATTCCTCTTTGTATGCAACCCAGCATCCTGCTGACTTTGGCCACCACCTTGTCACATTGTTTCTCCACCTTGAGATCCTCAGAAATAATCACTTTGAGGTCCTTCTCCTGGTCCGTGCACATCAACCTCTCACCCACTATCGCATACAATTCCCTTGGATTTTTGCATCCCAAGTACAAGACTCTGCACTTTTTCACCTTAAATGTTAACTGCCAAGCTTTAATATAATCTTTGAGTAAATATTATTACAATTAAAAACTAGAGCTTACTCATTAAAGGACTCTAGTTGTGATCTGGGAAACTACAGACCAGTGATTCTAATATCAGTGCTGGGCAAAATAGTGGAAACCATTATTAAGAACAAAATTACCGGGCACTTGGACAGACATAGTTTAATGGCATAAAGTTAACATGGATTTGGTAAAGGGAAGTCTTGCCTCAGCAATCTTCCACGTTTCTTTGAAGACATAAATATGTGGATAAAAGTAAGTCAGTTGATGTAGAGGCCTTTTTATTAAAATGTGTTTCGGCTTTGCACATACTACAGGTTTATCTCTGGAAAAACCATGCAGTAGGTGCAAAGCCAGTGCAGTAATGCAGGGGGTGTGCCCAGAATCTGCCCTGCATTTAGAGCACAGCACTGACAAATACCACATGGCCTTGCATTCACTGCCTTAGCAGGGAGTGCAGGAGCAGTCATGTTCTCTGCCAAGGCAGAGAATATAGACCCACAGGAGATCAGGCACCCCACTCCTGCTGGCAATTCCCCCCCCCCCCCCAAGCAAGAACCTCCACCTCATAATTGTCCCCCTGAGATGCCCCCCAGAGAGACATCCCCCATGATTACCCTCCAAAAGGAGCCCTGTTCCAGATCACCATGGCCAGAAAGCCTTCTGGCCATGGAGGCCCTGCAAAGAGCTGCACCAACACCTTTGGAGGAAATCCCTCCCCCAACCAAACCATCCAAACCCTCCCTTTCCCTGATATCTACCCATGGTCTAATCATGTCAGTCCTGGTGATCTATGGGCGATTGAGGTAGGAGCAGTTTCCCTGCTCTTCTGTCCCATCTCAGGCAGTCTTCAAAATGGCACTGGGATCACTTCATGCTAGTATCACAACTCCTAGCAGTAGTATCTCGAGACTAGCATGAAGTGTCCCGATTAGGGCTGTTCAACCTGGAGAAGAGACATCCGAGGGGAGATATGGTAGAGGTCAATAAAATCCTGAATGAATTGATTATTTACTCTTTCAAAAAATACATGGACTTGGGGGCACACAATGAAGCTACAAAGTAGTATATTTAAAACAGAAAGGAGGCAATATTTTTTCTCTCAACGTATAATTAGTTTTGAAACCCATTGATGGATGGATAATGTGGTAAAAGCAGGCAGTGTAGCTGGGTTTTAAAAGGTTTTGGACAAATCCTGCAGCATAAAAGTCCAATAGAAAACCATTGCTTATCCCTGAGGATTAGTAGCATGGAGCTGGCCACTTTGAGGATTTCTTGGGTACTTATGACCTGAATTGACCACTGTGGAAACAGGAAATTGGGCTTGATGGACCTTTGGTCTGATCCAATATGGTAGTTCTTATGTACTTACATTCATAGTAGTAGTCAGCTGTCAGATCCACCAAGCCTTCAGCATTGCCACTCTGCAGGCTTTGGTAGATCTCTAGGCTTCTCCATGTATTGCTGTTATCACCATCCTCTGTATCTCTCCCACACATGCTTAAATTCTGTCATACATTTAGTTGCTAATATCTTAGCTAGTACTTGTCCAGGAGCTAATCTCATAAGTCAGATGAACTTTTCTCAGCAAATGTTTCTCCTAACAGACTCACCATAAGTCCTAATTAATTTTTACTGAACAGTAAGAGCACATATATAAAAGTGATGGGGGTTTTTTTAACAGAAGAGATACTACATGCTCTGGAAGTCACATGGGAAACCGGATTTTGCATACGTCATCTAGGAATGAAAAGAGATGTCTAAGGCTGGGTGTGCACAATGTTTTGAGTCTTTCACAACATGCTTGTCGAATGGATATTTGCAAAGCAACATGTTCAAAAAAAAGAGAAGTATCACTTAGGATTTTGAATGTGTAAATGCTGGCATCTGCAAGCATAAATGCCAGGATTTACAAAACTGGACTTGAAGGGAAGCCAAGTTAGACATTTTTGGATTTTAGAGGTCATTTTAAATTTTTTTATTGTCATCAATGTTATTAATACAACGGGGATACGATAGTGTAAGTCCAATATAAGAGGACAAGAATAACCAAACTTCTCTAATACAAACAGAAATCAAATCCACATTAACACATCAGTCTATCTAAAACAAATTAGCATTCCACAAAAAACAAGTGCCAGTATAATGCAAAAAAAAAAAAGGCTTAAATAATAATAATATAATAATCAAACCTCTACACAAAGATCTGTCTGGAACAAATTATTCAGCTAAACGTCAGCATCTACAATTATGGATAGAGATGTGATTTCATTTGAAACCAAAGCAGGGATCTAGGCAAAACAGGAAATGACCATTGTGTCATAATTTCTTGTTTCATGCCAATAGTGCATAACCTTTTGAGAGAGTATGTACGGCACACTATTAAAAAATTATATGAAAACAAAAAAAGGAAAAATCAAAGCAAAACTAAATGAAATAAAATGTTTTGGCCCGTAAGTGAGAAAAGAAACATGAGAGTTGGTCTTGTTCAAAAAACACTCTTTTGTTGATAAATATCAATATATTTACAAGTAAAATATAAAAAATAAAGAACACTCATAGCCAGAACCTTTAACTTCAGCAACAAAAAATTTATTCTCCTATTTTGAGTCTCCCAGGCAATATCTGGATAAATTCTTACAATATGACCCAAACTTCAAATTCTAGGGCACCAGCATTCGTAAAAGAAATATCCAAAGTAGAATTACAATGCTCAGACTTCTCTTCATGTATCTTGCCATCAATATGCTGGTTCATAGTAAAATTTCATATTGGACAAATATTAAGCTTAAAGGGAGTATTCCTCTTCCTAAAAAACATTTCTAATAGCCAATCCCAGTCAAAAATTAAATTAAAAGTGACTAGGAGAGTAGCTGGAACCACTGACTCAATAGCTGAATTTTCCAGAATAGCAGAAATGTTTAAGGAGTCAACCTGCTGGAGACCAGGAACCTTGGCACCAGCAGGGGACTTCTTAGCAGTTGGCAAATAATATACTTTAACCATTGGAGGGTGAGATTCTGGAGGAACCCCCAAAGCCTCAGTCAAATACATTTTAAACATTTCCTTTGGAAAAATTTATGAAGATTTAGGAAAATTTACGAGACGTAAATTAGCAGATCTAGAATTATTTTCCATCTCTTCTAGCTTAACCTTCAAAGCTGTAACATCCTTAACATAAGAATCTGTATACCCCCTCCAAGCACACAGTATGTGCAGTATGATCTGTTAGGGTGAGGTCTCCACCATTGTCAAATTCTCAGTGTTCATGTTTATTGCAGCAACATTAGCCTAAGCTTGTGCAGCTAAAGAGTATACTTGTGGGACCAGTGCTTCTCCAAGTTTCACAATCGCTGACCAAATGGCTTCCAGTGTAAACTGCTCCGGTCTAACCAAGGAAAATACTGAAGATGAGCCTCCCAGAACCTTGCCATCGAATGCTATTCCAGTTCTGGATATTGCTGCTTGATTCGCTGCAGCAAGTTCCTCCATTGCTGCAGCTCTCCTTTCCTCTGGGTGCATGCTGCCGAAGAATGACCCCATAGGGTCAAATGTGACCCCGCATCACATCCGGGAATCTGCCCCGCTGAGAAGTCAGCAAGCCCACCCCAGGAACGCCGACCTCCCTTAAAGAATCCAGACCAAATGCCACACCCACCACCTTTGAAGGACTCCACTGCTCAGGAGAGGAAGAATAGAAGCCGGAGTAGGACACTGAGTCACCTGACTCTGGCATCGAAGCAGCTGGGCACATCTCTCCTGTCTGGACTAAAGGCTGCCACTCTGACTGCACCACAAAAATGTCCAAGGGACCTGAGAGTGAAGGTAATCCAGAGGAGGTCTGTCGGGAAGCCGAGAGCTGCTTGCTAGATTTGGCCTTCCTCTTTCCATATAAGAGGAAAAGCGTGTCAGAGCTTACTGATCCTGCCATGTGCCATCTTGGAATCAGCTTCCAGACCAATCTTTAATGTTGGAACCACTAACTTCTGAATTCTGCACTACCCTCGGTGAACGTTATTCATGGTTTTCTAATGGTGCCCCCCATGACCTCACCAGGGGCAACACATCCTAGCCTTCCATGTAGGAGTGTTCAAGTTAATCAGCAGCCTAAAGTAAATCTTCATCAGAGAGAGAACTAGATAACAGAGAACTTCTTGACATAGAATTTCCCAGTACAGGTAATCTATCTTCATAAAACGAGTTGGACTTGAAAACTCTGGAATGTTTTCATAACTTCAGGGCTGGGGGTCAGGCCACCCCCAGGAGATAAAGAAGCCACAGTAATAACGTTTCCCAAGGACCTAATAATATCCCCAGAAACCTCCTTTCTGATAAGAAAAGGAAGAACAGAAGACTGGTAAGTCTCAGAAAAAGGTGAAGCAGATTTCTCCTTCCTTTTAGCCATAATTATAATGATACGCCATTCAAAGATTTAAAAGAGGGGAGTGAATACCCTCCACATGCTGAGATGATGTGAATGAGACGTTCATATTTATTTATTTATTTATTTGAGAGGTTTACTGTATATACCGCATTTCCAATGTTCAATACAGTTTACATATAACAGAACATAACATTACATGGAACATGTTAACATTACAGCGAACAGTGAACAATGTAAGAAATTTACATAACTTTGCAATGAAACAGTAATTCCAAAACAGTAATAACACATGACACAATAACAAAAAGTAGGGATTTATAGGGGAACAGTGATTTGTGAGAGCTATAGTGATTGTTGAGGATTGAAGGTAGGATTATGATACAGAGGTGCCTTCAAGTACATTAGTTATGTTATTTGTTTGGTTATGTTACACCCTGAAAGTGTATTTGGAACCGATACATTTTTAGGAGTTTCCTGAAATCCTTCAGGTCTGTAATTCTTTGGATTTTTACAGGGATGGGGGGCATATGATGAGAACGCTCTTCCACTTGCTGATTGGCTGTACTTCACAAAGTCTGTGTGAGAAGCAAGGCAGTGTTCTGCGGTGCTTCTTCTTTGACTGTTATTTGGGAGTTTTCTTATTATTTTCTGTAGGTACTTCGAGGATTGGTTATGGAGGAATTTGAATATGCTAACAATGTTTTTGTATTTGATTCTGTCTAGTAGAGGTAGCCAGTGGAGCTCTTTCATGATGGGGGTGATGTGTGAGCCCCTTGATGTTCCAGTGAGGACTCTAGCCACAGTGTGCTGGGCCAGTTGTAATGGGAGCAGTTGGGATTTCAGCAAACCTTGGAGAATTGCACTGCAGAAGTCAATGCATGGAAGTGTTAGCACTTGGAAGACAATCCTGTAGTTGTGAGCTTCAAGAAGAGAGCAAAGCCATGTAGAGTTCTTATTTTATTGTAGATATGCTTTGTCACATTATTTATGTGGGTCTTAAGGCTAAGATGCTAGTCAATAGTTACTCTGAGGTAATGGACCTTTGATTTGACTGTTAGTTCTGTTTGACTAATCTTAAGTGATTTTGGCAGGGTGAATGATTGATCTTTGAATATGAATAGTACTTCTGTTTTGTTATAATTAATGGAAAGGCCTTGGTGGGAGAATCATAGAGCAATTGAATTAAAACGTTGTACAATAGCAGTGAATTCTGGATCTGCAGTTGAGAATGATGCGTAAAACATTATGCCATCTGCATATAGGTAGAATAACATATTATGTGACTGGAGGATCTGGCAGATTGGCTGGATATAAATGTTAAATAATAATGATGATAAAGATGAGCCCTGGGGTACACCTCGGTTTTGAGGGAAAGGGTTAGCACTTTCATTATCGGCTTTGACGATTTGTAGTCGGTCCAGCTGAGTGCATTGTCAGTGATGCCAATCCAACATAGTCTCTGTAGCAGAATCTCATGACATACGGTGTCAAAGGCCACAAAGATATCGAGGAATATGAGAATGAAGGCTTGTCTTGGTTTCTCTATTCCCTTGAGATAGATCTGTATGAATTTGGTTCAGCAGGGGGGGTTTTAGTAGTGGGTGTATGGAGGCAGTCTTTAGTTGGTATATGTCCTTGCATGAAGGAGAGTTGTAACATCTTGCATATGGTTGGGGCAAGTTCAGACCTGGTTGATTTTAGCCAGCTTGCAGGACAGAGATCCAGGGGTGATGTAGTCGTATTCAGATTTTCAATTATTTTGACCAGATGGTAAGGTGAGACTGGGATGAATGAATGAAGGGAGCTGGAAGTGCATGGTTTGTGGGAGTCATTTGGTGGTGTGACTAGAGGATGAGTCTGTAGTTTGGATTGGATGTGATGTTTAAGTGCTTGAGGGTTGGGGTAGACTGTGAAGTCGGGGGGTGTGGCATTCTCTCTTAACATGGATTGGCTATTTTAAATAGTTCTCTGGGTTTATTTAGAGATTTTAGTATTGTTTGGGAATGGTAGTCTTTCTTTGCCTTATTGAAGTAGACTCTGTATGAACTGAGGATTTGAAGGTAGTTTTCTTGACTTATTCATCCAAAGAATGCTTCCAGGTGCGTTCAACTTTTCTTAATTCCTGTTTGATTCTTTTTAGGTCTGTTGTGTACCATGGTGTATGATGTTGAGGGTTGCGAGGAGTTGATTTCAATGGAGGTTCAGCTGCAGTGTTGGTAATTGTTTCATTCCAATTGGTTACAAAGGCATCTAAATCATCAGATTCTATGTTCAGATTAGGGTTTGTTTAAATCTTCTGTGGTGCTTTTCTCTGTGCTGGCTGGTGACCATGCAAGTTGGAGGATAAAGGTGGAATGTGATTGTGCAGTGGTCTGAACATCATAGAGGTAAGCACAATTGCCCCTTAATCGCTCCTGTGAATTCCAGGTCCAAATGAGCAATTAGCTGGCAATGTGCCTTGGTGCAGGTGTTAATGACAACATTTAGGTTATTTAAAGTATGCATGTATTGACAGTGCAAAACTGGAAATACACACATAAGGCCTGATATTCAAAGGATTTATGCTCCTGAGAGTTATGCTCCTAAATTGGCCTCTTTGAAAATTTACTAGGGTTAAGTGCCTAAATATTTTCATAAAATTTCTCTAAACTCCTAAATTAGGAACCACCACCCAGGAAAAAGATTTAGATGTCATCGTGGATAACACATTGAAACCCTCTGCCCAGTGTGCAGCTGCAGCCAAGAAAGCAAATAGAATGCTAGGAATGATAAGTAAAGGAATGGAAAATAAAACAAAGGATATTATAATGCCTCTGTATCGTTCCATGGTGCGACCACACCTTGAATATTGTGTGGAATTCTGATCGCCGTATCTTAGAAAGGATATAGCAGAATTAGAAAAGGTACAGAGAAGAGCCACCAAAATGGTAAAGGGGATGGAAGGATACTCCTATAAGGTTAGTGCTCTTCAACTTGGAAAAGAGACAGCTGAATGAATGGAGAGGAATGGGTTAACATAGATTGGTCGTTTACACCATCAAAAAGTAGAAAGATTAGAGGACATGCAGTGAAGCTACAATGTAACCCATTTTAGACTAATAAGAGAAAATATTTTTTCACTCAATGTGTAATCAAACTCTGGAATTCGTTACCGGAAGATGTAGTAAAAGCTGTTAGTGTTGCTGGGTTTAAAAAAGATTTGGATAAGTTCTGGAGGAAAGGTCCATAAACAATTATTAAAGAGGACCTAGGAAATCCACTGCTTACCCCAGGACAAATATTGTGGATCCTATGTACCTTTTTGAGAAGCTTCCAGGTACTTGTGACCTGAATTGGCCACTGTTGGAAACAGGATACTGGGCTTGATGGACCTTGGTCTGACCCAGTATGGCATATCTTATGTTCTTATGTTCTTAAATTTAGGAGCATAAAATTTGGGTGGGGAAAAAGAGTTAGGAGCTTAGAACTGATTTTCAGCACTAGGCACATAGCATAGGCTCATAAATCTAGGTAAATGAATGGCAGGCCAAAATTTAGGAGCATACATTTTAATCTCCTAAATTAGGATAAATTTTCAGCTAAAATCTTAGGCTCCTAAATATGGCTAAAAATAAGGCACAAATTTAGGCGGCTGACCTGGAAGCCTAAATTTAGAAGCTTAGGTTTTTTGTGAATATCAGGATGTGACAGGGTATATATAATGCTACCTTCAAAGGGATTAGTTTAACTTTGGTGGCGAGTAAATTATTGGAAATGCTGCTGAAAGAGAAAATAGTGAGGTTTCTGGAGTCCAGCGAATTACAGGATTCGAGGCAGCATGGATTCACCAGAGGCAGGTCTTGTCAGACAAATCTGATTCATTTCTTTGAATGGGTGAACAGGGAGTTGGACCGAGGGAGAGCCCTAGATGTGTTGTATTTGGATTTCAGTAAAGTCTTTGACACTGTTCCTCACAGGCGACTTATAAACAAACTGACCACCCTAGGGATGGACCCTAAAGTTACTGCTTGGGTTAGAAATTGGTTGAGTGGGAGGCGACAAAAGGTACAGTACATGGAACTCACTCTGAGGAGAAGGAAGTTACCAGTGGTGTGCCCCAGGGATCTGTCCTTGGTCCGATTCTTTTTAACTTCTTTGTTAGTGATACCAAAATCAGCAATAGAGTAGACACCCAGGAAGGATGATACCAAAATCAGCAATAGAGTAGACACCCAGGAAGGTGTAGATAACATAAGGAGAGATCTAGCTAAGCTTCAAGAATGGTCTAAAATTTGGCAGCTGAGACTTAATGATAAAAAATGCAAGGTCATGAATTTGGGCTGCAGCAATCCAAGGGAGCAATATAGTATAGGGAGTGAAGTATTTTGTCCTCTAAAGAAGAGCGAGACCTAAGCGTTATTGTGTCTGATGATCTTAAAGTAGCTAAACAGGTAGAAGAGGCAACAACAAAAGCTAGAAGGATGCTTGGGTGCATAAGGAGAGAAATGGCCAACAGAAGAAAGGAGGTGATAGTGCCTCTGTATAAGTCTTTGGTGCAATCTCATTTGGAGTATTGTATGCAATTCTGGAGACTGCACCTTCAAAAGGATATAAACAGGCTGGAGTTGGTACAGAGGGTGGCTACTAAAATGGTTAGTGGTCTTCATTATAAAGCATATGAGGACAGGCTTAAGGATCTTAATATGTACACCTTAGAGGAAAGGCGGGATAGAGGTGATATGATTGAGATGTTTAAATACCTCCGTAGCATAAACGCACAGGAGGAGAACCTCTTTCAATTGAAAGCAAGCTCTGCTATGAGGGGACATGGCATGAGATGAAAAGGGATAGATTCAGGAGTGATATGTGGAAATATTTCTTTACAGAAAGAGTGGTGGTTCCGTGGAATAGTCTTCCAGTGGAGGAGGTAAAGATGAGGACAGTATCTGAATTCAAAGAAGCATGGGACAAACACAGAGGATCTCTAAAGAAAAAAAGGGGACTGTTGTGGTGGTTGATATGGCAGAACAGACTAGATAGGCCACATGGTCTTTTTCTGTCATTATGTTTCTATGTTTCTATTATCAACATGCCTTTTTAAGAGAACCTGCAACCCAGAGTTCAGGACTGGGAGAGCGTGACTCACAAGAAGAGATTAAGAATCCAGCAGGCTGCAGGAAGGAGAGAAGCCCATGGAGCCAAAAGTGCTTCCCAAATAAGCCATGCAAAGGAGTTCTGAGGTAGGAACTTTAAATGGGGATGGAGGAAGGGCCAGAGGAACCTGTCTTGTGGAGGTTTAACAAGTTGGGGCAGAATAAAAGCTGATTTGTTTCCCCTGAACTTCTGTCTATTCTGTGTTTTCAAGAAAACCCCTTCCTACTGCATGCCACGCTTACCACATACAGTGGCAACTTGGGGATTTCCTCTAACCATGTGAATGAGGACAGATCCACATCCCTCAAGGGCGGGGCCTCTACAGCAGGTCAGGATTTTATTTGTTTGTATGGGCTAAGAGAGTTCGCCTCACCCTAGTTAGGGAGCTTGAAGAAGGTCTAGTCAGTGCCGGACAGGCAGGCTTTGTTTTGGATACTAGAGGCCACTAACGGTTTGTTGGAGTTGGAATACTTCAGAGTTAACTCAGCTGCAGAGCAGTGACCTGTGATTGTGGTTTGCAAGTGAGCTGTGACAAGCCAAAATGGAGCAGCTACTCCAGGTGCTGGTAGAAGGGCATTAAGAACAACAAAGTCAGCAGCAGTTACAGAATCTTGTTCAGGCACAGCAGGAGCTACAGAAGAGTTCCCTAGCTCAGTTGACCCAGGCCCTGCAGAGACTGCAACTCCACCCTTCTTAAAATGACTGCAGAAGATAAGCCGGACCATTTCTTGGTGAACTTTGAATGGCCAGATGGCCAGAGAGACATGGACTACTTATTTGGGGAATCTGCTGACAGGCAGCAGTCAGGCTGCATTCCAGGATGCCAACCCAGATGGGCAAGCTACATATTCAGCTGTCATGGCCACCATACTGGAATGGACCAGCTGTATCCCAGAGGCCTACCACCAGCGATTCAGAAAGGGGAGGGCTTCAGATAAAATAGAACCCTCGGAGGTTCCCCTATTGGTTGAAGGATCTTACATGGAAGTGACTGCAACCGGAGGGAAAGACTGAACCCAAGATCTTTATCTTTATCTTATCTTTATTAGGAGCTTAATATACCGCTCAATGCGTCAGCGTCTGAGCGGTGTACAAAGTATACAAAAGCTGCTAGGAAAAAGGAAAAGAACGCCACTTAAATGATAGGACAGACAAAAAAAGGTTCAAAAAGTAGGGAGAGGTCAGGAGTCATGATAGACAGAGAGAAATCACCGGGGGGATGGGGAAAGAGGGGAAGGTGGTGGGGGAAGGTCAAAGGCTGAGCAGTTTTTGGAGGGCTTGGCCAACCTGATGAAACAGTGGGTACATCGGCACCCCAAGCTTACACTGGAGAGTGCACTGGAAGTAGCCAAAAGATATCATAAAGCCCAGCCCATGACTGAAGCGGACAGAGAGAAGGAGAAAAAGTCACCCATTAGCCCAGGAGGATGGAAGGGGAAGCTGGAACAGATATTGGCTCCCATGTTCCGACTCCCAAAGTCACCTCCTAGGTGAGAACACGGCCCCAGCCATGACTCCTTCACCTGATTTAGGAGTAGAGCCCGGGAACACTTTGTTCAGGAATGTCCCCTGGGTATGGATGAATCCATGGACATCAGCCTAACCTCCCCTCACACCTGCACTTTTATAGACACTCCCTACCCAGGGGCACATACAGTGCCTTGTGAAAGTATTCATTCTCTCGGTTTTTGTCCTGTTTTGTCGCATTACAACCTGGAATGAAAATGGAGGTTCATTTGGATGTTAGGTAATGGATCTAACAATATAATCCAAATTGGTAAAGTGGAATGACAAGAAAATACCTTGCATATTTAAAAAGTTGCAAGTGTATATATATTCATACCTTTTGATATAAAACCCCTAAATTAGATCTGGTCCAACCAATTAACCTCAGAAGTCACATAATTAGTTGATTATGCAATCAGTGTCAGATGATCTGCCTGTATACTGTAAATATACCTGTTCCTAAAGGCCCCTGACTCTGCAACACTACTAAGCAAGCAACATTAAAACCAAGAAGCACTCCAAACAAGTCAGAGACAAAGTTGTAGAGAAGAAAATATCCTAAATTCTGAATATCCAACTGAGCACCATTAAGTCCATTATAACAAAATGGAAAGAATATGGCACAACTATAAACCTGACAAGAGAAGGCCACCCACAAAAATTAACAGACCGGACAAGGGTGGCATTAATCAGAGATGCTACAAAGACACCAAGGATAACATTGAAGGAACTGCAAAGATCGACAGTGGAGATGGGAGTATATGCCCACAGGACCACTTTAAGCCATATACTCCACAATAGGGCTTTATGGAAGAGTAGCCAGAAAAAAAGGCATTGCTTAAAGAAAGAAATAAGAGAACACATTTGGAGTTTGCACAACAGCATGTGGCGGACTCTCCAAACATATGGAAGCAGGTGCTCTGGTCAGATGAGACAAAAATTGAACATTTTGGCCATCATGAGAAAAGCCATGTGTGGCACAAACCCAACACTTCCCATCACCCCAAGAAAACCATTCCCACAGAGAAACATGGTGGTGGCAGCATCATGCTGTGGGGATGTTTTTCATTAGCAGGGACAAGAACACTGGATTGAAGGAACAATTGATGGCACTAAATACAGGACAATTCTTGAGGAAAACCTGTTTCAGTCTGCCAGAGATTTGAGACTGGGGCGAAGGTTCACCTTCCAGCAGGACAATGACCCTAAACATACTGCTAAAACAACACTGGAATGGTTTAAAGGGAAACATTTAAATGTCTTGGAATGGCCTAGTCAAAGCCCAGACCTCAATCCAATTGAGAATCTGTGGCATGACTTGAAGATTACTGTACACCAACACAACCCATCGAACTTGAAGGAGTTGGAGCAGTTTTGTCTTGAGGAATGGGTGAAAATCCCAGTGGCTAGATGTGCTAAGCTAATAGAGACAAACCCCAAGAGACTTGCAGCTGTAATTGCAGCAAAAGGTGGCTCTACAAAGTATTGACTTTGGGGGGGGGGGTGAATACTTATGCACATTCCTGATTTCTATTTTTATTTTTTCTTATTGTTTGTGTCACAATAAAGGATATATATAACTTTCAAAGTGGTAGGCATGTTGTGTAAATCACATGGTGCTAACCCCCAAATTTTCATTTTAATTTCAGGTTGTAATGCGACAAAACAGGACAAACGCCAAAGAGATGGATACTTTCACAAGGCACTGTAACATTGTGATTCCAGTGGAGCTCAAGGGGACCTACCTCCAACCCTTGATAGATTCCGGGAGTGTGCAGATGCTGATTCGCTAGGAAACTTTAACCCAATTTCAAACTGACTATGCAAAGACTGCAGCACTGGCCTGTGTGCATGGAGACCAGAGGCAGTATCCAATGGCAGAGGTTTCACTTAAGACTCCAGCAGGGCAAGCCACAGTCGAGGTTGTGATCCTGCCCTGGCTCCTGTATCCAGTGGTGATTGGCAGAGACTATCCAAACTTCAGAGCAATATGGGCTCACTAACTAATGGCTCTGCTAAGTCGGACCAGGAATATTTCCAAGAGATTTTCCCCTGTAAGACCCAGATCTATATGTCCAGAATCCCAAACCTACTAAGTCTCGGAGTTGGTGTCGCCAGGAAAAACTACGTTACCAACAGAATCTGGGGACAGGATCCAGGAAAGGAGAGCCTAGGAAAGAAACCTTTGGGGATAGTGACCTGAATACAATTGTCTCCTTCCCAGAGTGGGGCTGGGAGAAGACCCAGGGAGCTTCAGGAGGGCCCAGCAAGAGGATGAGTCCCTTAAACATTTATTTATTTATCAGGTTTTTTATACCACTTTATCATTTTAGTCAAAGCCAGTTACTTTGTAACTTAAACTTGGTAATGTACATTAAATAGGGACACTGATAACTTGGATTCTTCTGAGGCAATGGAGGGTTAAGTGACTTGTCCAAGGCCATAAAGAGTGTTAGTGGGAATCAAGCTCTGGTCTCTTAGCACCCAAGCCAGTGCTCTAACCATTAGGCTACTCCTCCACTCCAGGTCAGAGAGTGGGGTTTGGAAGTGAATGGCGTTCCATTAAGTAATGGAGAGTCCTCTGCAAGAACCTTTCCCTATTTTGTGCTAAAGGGAGATTAGTTATACAAAGTGACTGAGGGTGCCCTAGAGGGAGAAGAGGTAGAACAACTTATAGTTCCCTGGCCCTATCTTCAGAAGGTGTTATTGTTGGCTCATAGACATTTATTAGGGGGACACCTGGGGTGTAGTGTGCTTTAGTCCAATTTTTCTGGCCCGGGATCCATAAATAGGTGCAGTTATATTGTCAGTCATGCCCCACCTGCCAACTTCATAACCCCATCAGAGTCCAACCTGCCCTTCTAGGTACTATGCTTATCAATGAAACCCCATTTGAAAGAGTGGCCATGGACCTGGTAGGACCCTTGGAGTGAACCACCCAAGGCAACAAGTACATTTTGGTCATACTAGACTACGCTACCTGATACCTGTAGACAAGGCCATGGGACCGGATGGGATACATCCCAGGATACTGAAAAAGCTCAGAGAGGTTCTTGCAGGGCCCTTAAAGGATATTTTTAATAGATCATTGGAGACAGGAGACGTTCCACAGGACTGGAGAAGGGCTCATGTGGTACCTCTTCACAAAAGTGGCATAAGGGATGAAGTGACAAACTGCAGGCCAGTAAGCCTCACCTCAGTGGTGGAAAAAATAAAGGAGGCACTCCTGAAAGAGAGAATAGTGCCTTTCTCAAAACCAATAGGTTGCATGATCCGAGGCAACATGATTTTACCAAAGGACGATCATGCCAAACAAATCTGATTGAGTTTTTTGACTGGGTGACCAGAGAACTAGATCAAGGGCATGCAATGGACGTGATCTATTTAGATTTCAGCAAAGCCTTTGATACCGTTCCTCACAGGAGGCTTATCAATAAACTGAACAGCCTGGGGATGGATCCCAAGGTGGTGAACTGGATCAGAAATTGGTTGATTGACAGGTGACAGAAGTGATGGTAAACGGAACTCACTTGGATGAAAAGAAGGGGATTAGCGGCGTGCCCCAGGATCAGTCCTGGGACTGGTACTGTTCAATGTATTTGTGAGTGATATTGCTAAAGGACTGAATGGAAAAGTCTGTCTTTTTGCAGATGACACAAAAATTTGCAACAGAGTGGATTCCCCTGAGGGAGTGGATAACATGAGAAAAGATCTACAAAAGCTGGAAAAATGGTCTAATCCTTGGCAGTTAAGATTTAATGTGAAGAAGTGCAGTGTCATGCACTTGGGATGCAGAAATCCAAGGAAATTGTATGCAATAGGGGGTGAGAGATTGGTGTGCATGGACCAGGAGAAGGACCTTGGGGTGATTGTTTTTGAGGATCTCAAGGTGATGAAACAGTGTGACAAGGTGGTGGCCATAGTCAGAAGGATGCAGTGCTGCATACAGAAATGAATTACCAGCAGAAAGGAGGAGGTACTGATGCCACTGTACATACTACTGGTGAGGCCTCACTTGAAATATTGTGTTCAATTTTGGAGATCATATCTCACAATAAAAAAAACTGGAAACGGTTCAGAGGAAGGCGACCAAAATGATTTGGAGCCTGATCCAGAAGACGTATGAGAAGAAACTTGAAAACCTAAATATGTATACCCTAGAGGAAAGGAGGGGCAGGGGAGATATGATACAGACCTTTAAATACTTGAGGTTAATGAACAAACAAACCTTTTTCAAAGAGGGGGAAGCTATAAAACTACAGGGCATAACATGAAACTGTAAGGGGTAACCTGAAAGGCAACATTGGGAAATACATTTTCACTGAAAGAGTGGTGGATGCTTGGAATGCCCTGCCAATGGAAATGGTGGTAGCAAATACAGTGACAGGATTCAAAAAGGCATGGGACAGATACAGTGGATCCCTTTACAGCAACAGGATAAAATAAAAATAAACATAACTTATATCTCAACAAATAGGGGTGACCTGAATGAAGCGGTGGGTTCACCCCTAAACAAAGGCATGAAGAAGGGTGACCTGTACGGAGCGACAGGTGCACCTACTCTTACCACCTTGCTGGGCAGACTAGATAGACCATGCTGGTCTTTATCTGCCATCATATACTATGTTACTATGTTACCTGGAGGCCATTGCTTTAAGGAATATGAAAATTACTATAATCGCGAATGTCCTCTGGGAAGTATTTTTGTAGGTGGGAATACCCAATGACATCCTCATAGATCAAGGAACACCCTTTGTATCTAAGGTGATGAAGCAAGTGTATGCCTTGGTGAAGGTCAAGATGCTGCAAACATCAGTATTTCACCCATGAACGAATGGCCACATCAAGCAATTCAATATAACTCTGAAACAGATGTTTAAAAAATTCATGCAGGAGGAGAGGAAGAATTAGGGCATTCTCCTACCCTATTTGATGTTTGCCATCCGCAAGGTACCTCAGAGTTTCACAGGGTTTTCGCCTTTTGAGTTGCTCTTCGGAAGATGGCCAAGAGGCATATTGGATGTGGTAAGAGAAACCTGGGAAGAATAACTTCTTGTTAGGTTTAATTTGGTGGAGTACATTATACAAATGCAAGACCGGCTGAGGAAAGCCAGAGAAGTGGCCAAACTCAGTCTGGAAAAAGCTCAAGCCAAGCAGACGAAGGGCTACTATCGGGCAGTCGTGCACTACACCTTCCATCCAAGAGAAGAGTTTTAATCTTTCTGCACTCATCTGAGAGCAAGTTACTCTGTAAATGGCAGGGACCAATGGAAGGTCAAAACATTCAGTACCTGGTTATTTAATCGGGAATGAGCTGATATGACCTCAACTCCAGAAGGTGGATGCCATTGCCCAGGTACCCACTCTGAAATCGAAGAAAGAGGTTTGTGGATGTAGTAAGAGCTGTTAGTGTAGTTGGTTTTAAAAAAGGTTTGGACAAGTTCCTGGAGGAAAGGTCCATAAATCATTAGTAAAAGGGACTTGGGATATCACTGCTTGACCCAATACAAGCATTGAGGAATCTGTGTCTTTTGGGGAAACTGCTAGGTACTTTTGACCTGGATTGACCACTGTTGGAAACAGGATACTGGGCTTGATGGACCTTGGTCTGACCCAGTATGGCATATCTTATGTTCTTATGTTCCTTGGATTGATTGGCTATTACCACAGGTTCAGTTCTAATTTTGCAGAGGTGGCAGAGTCATTTACCAATTTTCTCTGGAAGAGTGTTCCTGAATGGAGTCAGTGATTGCCGGATTTGGACCTGGCCTTCTAGCTTCTCAAGAAGGTTGTGTGTTCTGAACCCATTCTGATTAGCTCTCATTTCTCTCTACCATTTATTGTGCAAACTGATGCCTCAGAAGTGGGCCTAGGAGCCATTCTGGCCCAGGAAGTCAGGGGTGAAAAACATCCCATAGCATTCATCAGCAGGAAATTGCTTCCTCGGAAGAAACATTATGCGGTGATGGAGAAGGAGGCCCTTGCTGTCAAGTGGGTGCTTGAAACCTTCAAATACTACCTTGCTGGCCGTCTGTTTACACTGATAATGGACCACCAACCTCTCAAGTGGCTGGTTCGACATAAAGAGTCCAATGGCTGTATTATGCAGTGTTTTTTGAGTCTCCAGCCCTATCAGTTCTAGGTCCGCCATAGGGCTGGTCAGACTCAAATGAACGTGGATTTCCTTTCCCAGGTGGGTTTCCAAATGTGAAGCAGGCGCTCAACGGGGCATAGTAAAGGTGAGGGGGAGGGTGTGTGATGGGGTGTATGGAATGCTATCCATTCCTCTCCAAATGGATTATTAACAGTCCCCTTTAAGAAAACCTGCAGCCCAGAGTTCAGGGCTGGAAGGCATGGCTCACAGGAAGAGATTAAGAACTCAGCAGGCTGCAGGAGGGAGAGAGGCCCATGGAACCAAAAATCCTTCCAAAAAAGCTGTGTAAAAGGAGTTCTGAGATAGTAACTTTAATTGGGGCTGGAGGAAGGGCCGGGGAACCAGCCTTATGGAGGTTTAACAAGCTGGGGCAGAATAAAAGCTGATTGTGTTTCCCCTGAACTTCTGTCTGTTCTGTGTTTTAAAGCAAACTCCTTCCCACCACACACCACACTTACCATGCAGGCCCCTACTTTTCAGGGTTGCCCAAACAATGCTCACAACATGCCTCCTTCAGTGCTGTGCATACACATATTAAGTAGCAGCTTTCTACATGTGGAAATGCTGCTATTTATACATGCAGATGCCACACAAGCCTTCTAACGTGACCTCCTTAGCCTCATATGCTATAAGCAGCACAGAGATCTCTTTTTTTAATGTAGGTACTTTTATCCCTAGAAGCTCAGCCTTCACAGATACTTGTTTAAGTGGTTTCAGCATAATACAGTTTATATAGTGTGGTTCAAGTCTTTCACAGTTGAAGACTGCAATAAAACCCATTATATCGGTCATCATTAACAACAGGAACCACTATGAAGGACAACTTTTCAGCAGGATTTAGTGGGATATTAAGAGAAGCCATTAAAATAGATTTTCAATGTTACATTTTGACAAACTGTGTGGTTTCATTTTCTGTAGATATTCCATGCTTAACGCTGGTTTCTCATAGCTTAATTAAACACAATTGAACCACTTCAAATAGTTTTGAATGGAATTCTGCACCTGGTTTTCGGATGATATGAAAAAGGACACATACAGTACAAGACCAATAGACCTAATCCCAGCTGTTATAGCATATTCTTTGTTCAATAGAATGAAGTTAGTTCTTTGACATGGATTCACCTAGAACATCCTTCACTAATTAGGATGTTTAATCTTCCATTTCTGTCTCGTCTTAGCAGACTGCACAAGGTTTTCAGTACTGCATTATTTTTGGTGCCAGCACTGTGATTATCTACCGTGCAGTTTTGAAAAAAAAATAGCTTGATTCTTGTTTAAGATACTAAATAAGCCGCACTTTGAATGCTTTTTTTGTTTGCTTGAATGATTCCAAAAATATATTTTATTGTGATGTCAAGATAAATTCAGGTGCCTTTATTGACCTATCAAGAGGACCTGCTTATTTTTTTAACACAGTTTGCTAGAAAGTCAGTTTGATGGCCCAGTAATCTGTACCCTGCAATCTCTCACAGAACATCCTAATTCAGGAATGATCTTGAGCCTGCTATACCCAAGGACAAATCAGACTGGAAATGCAAAGCTTTTAAGAACATGAGCAGGATGTTTCACTCTTACAGCACCCCCTAGTGGCCTATACAAGAGGCATTGTCTTCGGGAGGATGCCAGCTCTCACCCATTTAAAACAACGGGGCACATTTTTGGCACTGCTATTGTGCAAAGGCAGAGGGGTAAAGTATTCATGAAAAGTCACATCTGTTATTCAAATCCCTGCCTCAAAATAATTGCCGATTTTCATTGTTTTACTGTTTCCCAAAGTTTGTTCTCACATCCCATGACTATGCTCCAATAAAAGTCACAATTACCCTGCTCTTGCGGTTTCACAGTAAGTGATATCACATTGTCTTCTTTGTGCAGTCAAAAGCACACAGTTCTAAAATGACAACTGAATTTTGTTTGCAACAAACCTTTACAAGGCATTTACTTCAATGTGGAAATCATTTACTTCCATGTGTGAAATCAGACTTTCCCCCCAAAAAATGAGACTGAAAAATACTGAGTGACCTTCAGAAGTCTCCACTCATACGGGTTCTTGATAACTGAGACAGAAGGCAATGTGACAAAAGGAACTCTTGCTTGATGGTGAAAGCCTTGCAGATTGATCAGTACCAGGCAGGTATGAAAGAGTTAGCTAGAATAAACACTGCCATAAGTGGATCATTGCAAGTGCTTTCACATTGACATATCCTAAATACCCTGATTCTGGATCACTAATCAATTTGTAATGAACAGTACCCTCCCAAGTCTCTCAAACAAAATGCTAAATTAATTGGACGAGCTGTCGCTTTTCATTGCATGTGCCACATTGTTTTTAGAGAGGGGAAGTGGAGGGAGGCGTATCTTTCACTGGCACAAAAGCTGGCCCTAAGCCTGACTGTATTTGCATAAATTAGGCATGTGAATAGGGATCAGAGACAAGACAAAGGAGAATTAAAAATCACAGGTATTGACTTGCATTATCATAATGTCAGCATTCTGCAAGCAGGTTGAGTGTTTTTGCAGTTAGTGGCAACAGAGATCAGAAAGCCTGACAGCTGCTTGTCCCTACCTTAATTGCATACCTCTTGCAAAGCATACAGGATGTAGAAGAGATGCTATCATCTGTTTTAATGCAGCCCCAAACTACAACAATGTGTTCCTAGGGAATTATTTGAACAATGGTGCTTGACTTGTACTAGCATCCCAGAAGGTCTTGGGCTGTTTTTCTAGTTACAGATCATGGATAAGGCATTTGTGGTTAGCCAGTCAGATACAGTATTTATTTTTATCTTATATTTTTAAGATTTGACTTGTCCAAGCCATGATATTTTCGATAATGTCATATGGATTCAAAAGTTGGACAGTAAAAATATTGACAGGAAGAAAATCAATGCCTTCGGATTATGGTTTTGGCAAAGAATACTGTGTATACCGTGAACTGCCCAAAGACCAAACGAATCAATACTAGTGGAGATCAAACCTAAGCTTTCTTTAAAAGCTCAGATGACAAGACTTTGACTTTCATATTTTGGCACATTGGGCCCGATATTCAGTTGGGCAGGCTATGTGCCACTATGGTGCATAACCATGCCTTTCAACCCTTAATGCCGGATATTCAATGCCAGGGGCATATGTGGCCCCAGCATTGAATATCTGGAGATCGCCGCACATGCCAGAAGCCGCAGTAGCTAACCGGGCAGTGGCGATATTGCATGATGCCCAGTTAGCTCCTGTGCCTTAAAGATAGGCAAGGGTTTTCCTTGACTATCTTTTAGATGCAGGTCGTTCCACTTCTGCTCTGTCCTGGAACGCTCCCAACACACCCCGATGCTAACCGCATAGCTTTGGGGCATATAGCGGGGTTAGAAGGTGATATCCAACAGCACTAACTGTGTAAGTGTAGTTAAATATCCCAATTAAGGGGATTTACACAGGAGTGGAGGAGTAGCCTAGTAGTCAGATCAAATGTCTGCTACCCAAAAGAAGAAGGGTACAATTCCTACTGGTTCCAATTGTGACCTTGGGCAAGTCACTTAACTCTCCATTACTTCAGAGGGAACAGGCTTTGTAATCTGCTTCCAGTTATACATTGCCAAGAAAACCCAGAGGCTGCTGGGTTGCCAGGTGTCAGCACTGACTTGATGGCACAAAGGAAAAGTAGAGTTTCCTGGGGTGTAAATGCCTTTTGAATATCAGGCCCATTATGTGAAGAGAGAGATCATTAGAGAAAGACATCATGCTTGGCAAGATTGCAGGTCAACACAAAAGAGGAAGGCCAGCAATAGGATGGACGGATACAATAATAGCAACTGTGGATACCAATCTATCAACAACTAGCCGCCTGACTGAAGACCAAACACAGTTTAGGACAACTATCCAGAGGGTTGCCATGAGTTGGTACCGACTCGACAGCACTTAACTACATAACAATGTTTATATACTTACACATCTACGAAGCTTAAGCCAGTGTATAGGAACATAAAACAGAGTACTGTACAACATAAGAAATTGTAAGAACAATAAAATAGCAATAAATAACAGTAAATGACAAAATAAAACATAAAATTCAATACAACATACCAGGCTATGTCCCATCATGTTGGGTACCATGGGGTTGCTTAAGAGGAATTTCCAAGCACATCTTGATAAATTGCTTAGACCAACAAACCTAAATCATAATTTAAACCTATTTTTATGCACACTCCATTACAACCCTAATTAATTTACCTGTCCAATTATATGGGAGAAAGAAACCTCAGGATAACTCACAATATCCCGCTATGTGGTGAACTTAATCACCATAGGGGAGTATAGCTCTCACACATCACCGGTCTCAGAAAACTCCCTTTATCTACTAAAACTGTTATTAATTTACTTCAAAAAAAGTACTTTTCTTGATTCTAAATATTAATTTTTTATTTATTGTTTGCTTGTTTTGAAAAAATTCATATGGTTTTTACAAAAGAGCTAATGCCCTATATACTGTATATTATTGCCATTAATTCATCTCAACAAACTTTCATCTTCAACATGCCTTCAGCAAAATTCTGCAAAAAACAGAAAAATTCAATGACCATCAGCCATTTGAATGCAAAGCCTTAAGCACCTATTCTACTTATCTCACAACGTTGCTCCCGAGTTCTTCAAACATCATCACCTGTACTCCATACATTCACCCAACAAAGATCCTTGTTTATCCTTCAAAAAGGCTCCATCAGGGGTTCTTTTTAGCCACAGACGACAACAGCAGGAGAATACTCCAGCGTCTGGCATCAAACCTTTTAACCATTCCCCAACCTATCATAAAGCTCTACATCACAGGCCTTATACCTTAGGGAGTGTGGGAAATAATATAAGCAAAATCCTATACCTAATTAAATCCCAACAATATAAAGATATAAACTTCACTGAAAAATATGCGTTGGAGCTCCACAGTACAACCAGGGCCGAAGGATAAGGGATCGCTGACCAATAATTCTGCAGGAAAAACCTAAAAAAAATCTGTGTGTCTGCAAAGGGACATAGGGCATGATGCCAAGACAGATGCTGCTGGCTGCCCCACTGTGTACCTATCAGGAGGTGAGGGGGGGGCATACATTGGTACAAGTGCTAGCCCCAAATGCCTGCAGCAGGGGTTATACCCATACATAGCAGGTGGTAAGGGTGCTGAATCACCTGGTTGGTAGCAATGCCACAGGGCATGCACAGCAATGGAAAAGCCCAGTGCAGAAGGTGCCATGGTGGGGCTGGGCACTGAAGAGGACACAGGCAGCCAGTTTAGATGCCCTGAACATCTGCCCTACCCCCTAGCCTCTGTGCCCTGGTGCAGAGGTGTGAGGGGACTGGTGGCAGAAACTACACATGTGGCACCTGTCTGTCCCTGCAAGCAGCTCTGCCACCACAGCCAGGCACAAATTTATTTTATTTTTTTATTTATTTTTTTATTTGGACAGCTTTTATATACCGCTGCTTCCAAGGATCAGCAGCGGTTTACATTATAACAAACAGAACAGGTACATTGAACTTTAAAAACTAGGAACATTTTACATTATAACAAATCAAATATCAATACAATTGATTCAGAACTTTATGAGTTAGTTTACATTATTACAGGTATTGTATAGTGCAATACTAGTATAAATGTATTACATTATAACATAACATTATTGAACTATATTACAAATAATAGTTTACTTTAATTATATTAATGTGAGAAGAATACTTATATCATTAGAAGTTGTAGTTGATTCAGATTAAGGTGTACCATTGGAGAGAGTAATTGATTCAGTTTATGGAGGTTGGGAAGTTATACCTGTTTCTCTATTGGTGTAGTATTGTGTGAATAGATGGGTTTTTAGTGTTTTCCTGAATGTTAGAAGATCTTTTGTTTCTCTTAGTTGATCTGGTAGATTGTTCCACAGTATCGGAGCAACTAGCGAAAAGGCACTGTTACTTGTTGAGTGTTTGGATTTTCTTATTATATCTGGGACTGCTAAGGTGTT
This sequence comes from Ichthyophis bannanicus, assembly GCA_033557465.1. NCBI lineage: Eukaryota > Metazoa > Chordata > Amphibia > Gymnophiona > Ichthyophiidae > Ichthyophis > Ichthyophis bannanicus. The sequence goes on from CM066037.1 coordinate 245,002,315, forward strand.
GAGGTTTTTTCTCCGTCTTATCCTATTTTCAGGTGGGCTGTGAAGGAGGGTGGTTAAGTATGATGGGGCAATATTATTAATTAATTTGAAAGTGGTTAACAGTATTTTATATTGAATTCTACTGAATATAGGTAACCAGTGTAGGGTGAATAGAATAGGGGTGATATGGTCTGATAGTTTGGCTTTAAGTATAACTCTAGCTGTTACATTTTGGGCCATTTGTAAGTTTTTGATGTTCTTCTTGGTTATACCATGTAGTATGCTATTACAAAAATCAAAATGCGGTATGATCAAAGCTTGAGTAACAGTTCTAAAGTCATCGTCTTGTAATAGTGGTCTTAGTTGTTGAATAGAACGCAATTTGTAATAGATTGTTTTTGTTAATTTCTTGATGTGTGTTGTAAAACTGAGCGTTTTGTCAATGATAACTCCTAAATATTTTATTTCTTCTTTGATTGGAAGAGTCGCATTGAGGATATTAATGTTAGCTGGGGGAGTATATTTTGTGTTTTTTGTTGCAATCAGGACTTCAGTTTTTTTATGTTAATTGTTAGATTGTTTGAAAGAAGCCATTTTTCAGTTTCTGTTAGACAGTTTATTATATTGTTGTGGTTTGGGTTAGTTACATTAAACTCAGAGAATAACATAATGTCGTCTGCATATATAGAATAATTAATTTTGTATTTTTTGAATATGGAGCATATGGGTTGAAGGTATATGTTAAATAATAATGCAGACAGAGCTGAGCCTTGGGGTACACCTTGTTCTTGAGGGAAAGGGGATGATGAAAATTGGTTAAACTGAACATATTGAGAACGATCGGATATGTATGATTTAAACCATTCGAGTGTGGTTTTTAGCAATCCTATTTGTTTAAGTCTTGAGATAAGTATGTTGTGGTTGATGCTGTCAAATGCAGCTGATATATCAAGGAAAACCATAAGGAATGCATGTTTAGTATTGTCTAGACCTTTATTAAGAGTGTCAAGAAGTGTAATGAGTAGGGTTTCTACGCCGTGAAAAGGGCAAAAACCGTATTGATGTTCATCCAGTGGGGCAAATGTATCTATATGATCTTGTAACAGTAGTTGTACAGCTTTTTCTATAATTTTAGTTATGAAGGGGATGCTAGCTATCGGGCGATAGGATGATGGGTCATTTTCGTTCAAAGTCTTGTTTTTTAATATAGGGCGGATTGCAGATAATTTTAGTTCTTTAGGTAATACCCCTTGTAGGAGTGATTGGTTCACTATATTTAGAATAAAGGGTGCTAGGGGGCGGAGCCTGATGTCCAGCGGGTTAGACGCTTCGCGCTGAAGCTCCCGAGAGGCCTACTCAGAATCCTGACTTAATACCTACCTAAACGTAATACTTTGCTCCGAACTTACCGGGGTACCTCGGGGGGGATGGCGGCCCACAAACCAGCACGCTTAGACTTCGGGTCTCCCTCTTCTTCACACGGAAAACGCTCCAAAACAGAGTTGTCTTCCCCACAAAAGACAGTTCCACTTCGGGAAAACCCCGAAATGCAACAGGAGATCTTGGAGGAAATACGCGGTGTGAAGGAACTGGTACAGTCCAACGGAGAGGCGCTCCGAGCCATGCGGGAAGACTTCGGTGTGCTTCAGGACCGGCTTGAAGGTCTCTCACTACGGCAGGACAACATGGCGGGGGTCCTCGACTCACACGCGGTGCGCTTGGTGAAATTGGACAAGGCTGAGCGTCAGATACAGAATCTTCAAAAAGAGTTAGAGGATAGCAATAATCGAGCCCGTCGCAACAATGTAAGGCTCATTGGAGTACCGGAGGGGGCCGAAGCAGGAGATATAAGAGAATTCCTGGTCAAAACTCTTCCCTCCTTGCTGAAGATCACTTTTCACAGAGATCTGGAAATTGACCGAGCACATCGTGTTCCTACCAACATGGCCCTCAATCGGACGACCCCCCGGCCTATCATCTTTCGATTACTGAGATATCAACAAGTTGAGCAGATTCTCAATGCTGCCCGGGCGAATCATCATCTGGAGTTTGAAAGTCATAAAGTCTCCTTCTTCCCTGACTTGGCAAAGCCCACAGTTGACCGTCGGAAGAGACTCCTTGCTTTTCGCCCTAGACTTCAACAACTACAGGCTCGCTTTGGCCTATTGTATCCAGCGAAGCTCAGAGTGACTCTCCATAACCAAACTAGAACATTCGAAGATCCTGATCTACTAGCAACATTTTTAGATTCCAAAGAAGCAGACCAGATGCGCTAATCCAACAACTTGGATCTATAACCCGCCGGATCTGCCCGCCATTTTGAATGGCCCGACGCGATGATCACCGCCTGGAACAGAGACTGCCTGGACTTTTCTTTCTGTCTATATATAGCTTTCTTGGTCTCCTATCTCTCCATGATGTGCACCTCGGTTGGATTCGGAACATGCACAGCTATACAGGTTATATGTTTCAATTAGGCCTTCTCTGGGGTTTCTCCCCGCAGACACATGGTCACCAGTAATTTCTGGGGTTCTGCTTCTTCTCTAATGCACTTCGGTGCTTCTTTTTTTATATGGGGCGCTTCATTGTTTAACATTAGCTTATTTTCTATCATGTCATGTGTACAGCCATATACAGTTAATATGAGGGACATTGTGAAATTATGTGCGTTATCATGTTCTTTTTCAGAATTATTAACTTTACTGAATGGCCTTATGTAAGCTCTTATCACTGAATGTAAAAGGCATCAATAGTCCAATCAAAAGAAAGAAAATCCTTAGCTATCTTAATCATGAGCATGCTGATTTAGTGTTTCTTCAGGAAACGCATTTAAACTCCACTGAAACACTGAAACTCAATGCTAAGCCTTACATGGTGGCTGCCTACTCTCCCGCCGTTTCCAAACGGTGTGGGGTAGCCATCTTGGTTAAGAAGTCTTTGCAAGCTACTGTACTGGATACTAGCTCTGATAAGGAGGGTAGATGGGCCCGTGCACACCTTAAGGTTGGAGATAGTGAAATCACGTGTATTTGTATCTATGCTCCGAATGTAGATAATCCTGCTTACTATGCAAGTATTGCGCAGTTGGCACAGGCCTCTGCCAATACTCCATTAATACTTGGCGGCGATTTCAACCAAGTACTTGATCCTTTGATAGATAGACAGCCGCCTAGAACGAGTGGTCCACCCAAGAGTCTTGATACCCTTACAGCTCTGATGAAAGATCTTGCGTTAGTAGATATATGGAGGCTGCTTCACCCCTCCGACTTAGAGTTCACCTTTTTCTCAGCCCCCCATCACTCACAATCTAGAATAGATTTTTTTCTTATCTCCAAAGCACTGATACCCCAAGTGGACACGGCTAGGATTCATCCTCTCCATATTTCAGATCATGCTGCCATATCTTTCTCATTACATGTCACTACGCAAGGTGAACATCCCCGTGCTTGGTTTTTTGATAGATCCCTACTAGACCAAACAGATTTTCAGGTTGACATAAAGGCCGCTATCCAAGACTACTTTCATTTTAATTCACCCCATGACACTGCGAGCTGGGCTTGGTGGGAGGGTTTCAAGGCGTCTATCCGTGCAACTATAACTAGCTATCAAATCCGACAGGGGAAACAACGAAAGCAACATTTACTGATTCTAGAACAACAGATACAAGCTGGAGAGCGTCTTCTCACGTCCCGTACTGACCCATGTATTTTACTTCGCTTACAACGTCTTCGTTTTCAATACAATCAGCTGTTATATACCGCTGCTGCCAAAAATATTGAATCTCAACAAGGGATGTACTATCGGGAAAATAACCGTGCTGGCAAATTGCTAGCCAATGCCCTGAAAGGTCAAAAAGAAGCCAAGCGTGTTACCGCTCTTCGCAATCCGTCGGGGGGGAGTTTGGTCACTAAAGATACAGAAATATTAGAACTCTTTCGTGATTTTTATACTCGGCTTTATCAATCTGAATGTGATTTCGAGCCAGAAGTATTTGAACGCTTACTATCAGGGGTACAGCGACCGACCCTATCTGACGAAGATAGAGAGGCCATGGACAAACCATTCACTTTATCAGAAATTCAATCGGCACTCAAGAGATGTGCCACAGGTCGAGCCGCAGGCCCGGACGGTCTCCCAGCTGAATTCTACAAAACTTTTAGCGCTGACTTAGCTCCGTTTTTGAAACTTTATTTTTCTGCTCTGGCCGAGGAGGGATCTCCCTCTGGATCCTTCTCAATGGCTAATGTAGTAGTTTTTGAGAAAGAGGGGAGAGATCCGCAACTAACAGCTAATTATCATCCAATTTCCCTACTAAACGCAGACTATAAAATATTTGCCACCATTCTCTCCACCCGGCTCTCTGACAAGATGTCTACTTTAATATACCCAGATCAATGCGGTTTCATTCCCGGTAGATCAACTGCTGATAATGCTAGGACCCTATGTCATGTACTGACTGCCGCAGTTAATCTTGATCGACCATTGGTTGGCCTCTCACTTGATGCTGAGAAGGCCTTCGACCGCTTAGAATGGCCCTTCTTGTTTGCAACTCTTCGCTGGTGCGGATTCGGAGAAGGCTTTCTCCGTTGTCTCCAAACCATGTATGCACAGCCCACTGCTAGTATCTATGCTAATGCTTTAAAGTCTCAGCCATTTCCCCTGCAACGCGGTACTCGCCAGGGATGCCCACTGTCTCCACTTCTTTTCGATCTCGCACTCGAACCCTTAGCTTTACTAATCCGGCAATCCAAGGATATTCATGGAGTCCCTTTCTCTCATAGGGAAATCAAAATTTCAGCGTATGCTGATGACCTGATGCTCTTTGTCTCCCTAGACTCAGTACCGGCTGTCCTAGAGCAAATTGGTAAATATTCACAACTCTCGGGCTATAAGATAAATTGGACCAAATCGGTTGCCTTTCCACTAAATCCTTTGATCCATCAGGCAGATATGCAATCCTTTCCCTTTTTATGGCAACCTCGCATGGTCAAATACCTTGGGGTGCACTACTGCTCTCCTTTAGAAGACACCATCACCTTTAATGCTAAAGACTTAACTTCTAAGGTCCGGGCGCTTACTCAACGCTGGACTCCTTTAGCACTTACTTGGTGGGGCCGCCTAGAAACCATTAAAATGATGATTGTTCCCAAAGTGAACTACATTTTAGAAATGTTGCCATGTCTCCTACCTCGACGTACATATAAAGACTTAGAGTGTCTTCTGACTAGATACTTATGGCAAAACAAGACACCTAGGATAGCGAAACATCAGTTACAAGCAGATAAAGAAAATGGTGGTGTCCGATTCCCTGATTTCCTGAAATACCATCACTCTTTTCTTCTCAAACAAGGCGCTCGTTGGCTGGAAGACCTAACACCGAATAGACCAGTGTGGCTAGATATAGAGGAGGACCTTTGCAAACCAATCCCTCTTACTTATCTCCCTGGTATGACTCTCCCATCAGACTCCCACTATCCACCAATGCTCTTAGACACTTTAGGTGCCTTTAATACCCTTGAGCAATCTCTAGACTCCCGACTTTGTCCGCTAGATAGACTCCCGCTTTGGCACAATGCTCGATTTCAAATACAAAATAAACCGATGGCGTGGAGCCCCTGGTACACTAGGGGCATTTGGATCCCTAACCAGCTGTTCTCTGATGGTCGCTGGAAGACTTTTAGTGAATTACAAATTGAATTTGGTCTCCCAGCGAAACACTACTTTCAGTTGGTGCAACTTCAGCATTGTCTTCGGAGTGCTAAGGTGCTCCCGCCATCGGAATCCCATACCCAAGGATTATCGGAGATTATCCGCTCTATCGGGAGCTTATCGGGTGTAGCATCTAACTTTTACAAAACTTTATGTAATACTGTAAATAGAGGCACTCCTATAGCACAGAAATCCTGGGAGCGGGAAATGCATGTAACTTTGACCCCGGAGCAATGGAGCCTAGTCTGGAGCAAGGTGACACGGGTCTCTCGATCCGCCTCACTCATTCAGACACTTTTCTTTCTAGCCCACCGATGTTTCTATACTCCTGACAGGTTAGCCAAATGGAACGCCACCCAGAGCAATAGATGTTGGACATGCCATGCGGCCATTGGTTCACTCACTCATGTTATATATGAATGCCCCGCATTACAGTATTACTGGAGTCGGGTCTGGGGTCGTATTCAATCTATTTTACACTTTCAAGAGCCCCTCTCTTGGAAGATAGTGGGACTCCGCTCAGCTGCGGGGATCCCCTCTCTTCCCAAATCGGCTTACTTCCTTTTAGACTTTATGCTGGGCATAGCTATTTCCCTAATTACGAAATACTGGAAAAATAGCTCCCATCTGAGCCCCAATGAATGGTGGAATCATGTCTGTCTCTACAGTAAATATGAGCAAATACCTCGTATGCTAGCTTCTTCCGCTCAGACCCCCCACCACTTGTCTAAATGGAAGATGCTCAACGACTATGTTCAAACTGCTCAATGCTCTCATATGACTGTTTAAATCTATGTAAATCTCTGTCACATGATCATTCCGTATCGCAGATAATATTTCTGTTTGTTTTGATGTACAATTACTGTTGTTTATAAGCGCTCACATGATGATACTTATCAGCTTAGAGAAGAAGCATAGGGGTGGGGGGTTATTGGGGTTGCTTTTCCTTATTGTATGTTTGTATTTGTTTCCTTTGGTGTGTTGTTTCCTTTTGCTTGTTGTAAAATGAAAATAAAAGTTTTAAAAAAAAAGAATAAAGGGTGCTAGTTCTTGCTTTGTTTGTTTGATCCAGAGAACTGGGCAGGGATCAAGTATGGATGTAGTTGTATTGATATTCGATATAATATTGAGTAGTTGCTTCTTATCTATTGGGAGGAAAACGTTCCAGGTGTGATTACTAGTAGTTGGAATAGTATTAAACGGTGTAGGTATCATTGATGATTTAAGTTTGCTGGCAAAATAGTCTGCCATATCTTGTATGTTAATTGAGGCTAGTTGTTTGTTATCTATGGGAGCTTTAGATAATGATTTTACTATTTCAAACAGTTCTCTGGGGCGGTTAATGGCTTTATTTAGAATCCTTGCATGGTATTGTTTTTTGGCATTGTTTGTAGATGATCTGTAGGTGTTGAGAGTTGTAAAGTATAAGACACGTAGGTCTGTTGTTTTTGTTTTTCTCCATTCTTTTTCGATTTTGCGAAGGTTTTTTTTGATGGAGGCTAATTCTGTTGTGTACCATTTTTCTGATTGTCTAGTATGGTGTTTTTTAGTGTATTATGTGTTGGTTTAGATGCTGCTTTTATGGTTGAATTCCAGGTAGATGTAGCTTCATCGAGGTTTATTATGTCAGTAGATAATTGAGGAATAATTGTGTTGAGGAATTCTTCAGGTGAGAATGGTCTAAATTTGGGTCCCAAATGAATTTTATGTTGATTAGAAGAGGTAGTAGAGGGTATTTTAATAGAGAGGTTTATTAGGAAATGGTCAGACCATGGGATTTGTGATATTATGGGGGGGGGTATATTCATGGGAAATAGTAAAAGACATGGGGAGGAATATTAAATCTAGAATATTACCTTTAGTATGAGTAGGTTGTTTAATGATTTGTTGATAGCCTATATCTTCCATTGATTCTAGGATTATTGAGGATTTGTTATTATTGCAGGTTGGTAAGTTAAAATCGCCTAGGATGATATGAGGTTTGTTCGTGGATGCTTTGCATGCTGTTTCTAGTATAGATGTTAAATTATGAGTGTCTGAAGCAGGGGGTCTATAAAATAGGCAGATTGCTAGGTTTCTGTTTTCTATCATTAGTATATCTGTATTTTCATTAGTTTCACTAATGGAAGTGGAACAGTTCAAGCTGGAGTTTGCTAGTATCAGGACTCCACCACCTTTTCTTTTATTGCGGTTACAGATGAATAAGGTATATCCTTTTATTTTTAGTTGGTTAGTTAGGACTGTATCAGAATTGCTCAGCCATGTCTTGGTTAAGCAGAGGTAGTCTGGGTTCTCATCAGTGAGGAGATCTATGATGATTGGAATTTTGTTCCTGACAGATCTTACATTTATGAGGATAATTTTTAGGTCTTGATTGAGTGAGTTCAGTTTTTTTATTTCATTATCAGTTTTAGTTTGTAAAGTAATTAATCTCCTTATCCGTGTGTCTGAGTATTTAGTTGTTGGTGAGTTATGTGTGTGTGTGTATGATTTGTAGTTATTAATGTGCATATGATTGATATGTGGTGGAGCAATATAAAGATGAGCCATTCTAGCATAGTGATAGGGTAGGTGTTGTGATTGGTAGCATATTCCACAAATGGGTGTGCCCCTGCCCCTAGGAAGGGCATGTCACCAGACCGCTGCAGGATACAGGTATGCACAGCAGGCAAAATGGTAGTGGTCAACTGAGCACATGTCTCCCCCTCTTTCCCACAAGGAATATGAAGTATGCTGGACACTGGAGGCCCTTAAATGCCACTTCAGGACACTGCACCAGAGGCGACCCAACCAACTCCAGAGGATCAGAGAGTGGCTGGCGGCTGAGGAAGGTCAGTGGGGTACACAGTGATGCCCAGTAGATGCAGGGGGCAGCAGCAATGGCTTCCAGACTGGTGCAGGCAGACCATCTGGTGGTGGACATTCCCTATATGCAATGGTGGGACTGTGCTGGAGGCAGTTGTCATCCCCCGGTGCCACCAGTCTGCCTGTGCACCAGCCACACACACGACACACAGGTGTGCACGAACCTGGCTGGGGCATGGCACATAAGGAAAATACAGGGGCACACACCCCCAGCCGAGGCCACAGGGCATATAGTGCACTTGCCCATACTGTCACCTGTGCACCCAGCATGTGAGGAGGGGGGAACAGAACAGGCTGTAGGTAGGCAAAGGGAGGAGAGTGCAGTGTGCAATGTGGTCTGAGGCAGGCCCCTGTGGGACAAAGGTGAGTAAGTGATGCATGTGTGAGCCCTCCAGGGGTGTGCCAGTCTCACCCCAGGGCCATGCCAGAGTGTACCAGTAACCTTCCCTCCCCTCTCCCCACAGCTAGCTCCAAAGCTACCCAGGGGACTGCTGGCCCACCATGTCAGCCACCCAGATGTGGCAGGACCTTACCAGGTAAGCAGATCAGCAACAGCAGTACCACCAATTGTAATGATGATGAGGAGGAGATGTCGCCATCATCAGTGACCAGTGACACCACACCACACCAGAGGACACCACATTGGAGGAGGGAAGCAGCGAGGGGTCCATGGCACAGTGGGAGGAGTGGGTGTCAGAGAAGGAGGAGGGATTGGAGGACCAGGGGCAGGGTGGAGAGGAGGGGTCAGAGGAGGAGTGCTGGGTTGACCAGGGGCAGGGTGGGGAGGCTGAGGTGGCTGTGGAGGTATGAGCAGAGGAGGAGGTGGCAGGGGGGACACAGGAACTATCCACCAAGGGTTCCAGGTGCGACAACATGGCACAGGGCACCACTGGCAGGCAACTGGTGGGGAGGCCAGAGATGCAGCTGCACCCCCTAGCAGAACCCCACAGCACAGAGATGCGCCCACCAGCTGACCAACCAAGGGGCCATATGCCTGCCACATGGCACAGCACAGGCCAGGGGAGACCTGGAGCAGTGCATGGTCCACCCCCTGCAGCTGAGGTCCTCCACAGCCACCTCTGCACGCAAGGGTGCACCCTGGCCGTGTTACACCTGGACCCATAGCACCACTATCCCCTCATCCACAGAGTGACTAGGCCCTGGCTGCCCTGGTGGCAGAGGTGCGCCTCTTCAGGGAGGAGGTGCATACCACAGCATGGACCATCAGCCTGCACCTAGAGTCCCTCACAGCAGCTGGGTCAGGGCACAGGCAAGGACCCCCTGCACCATAGGGTGACCCCCTATCATGTACACCCTGGGCTTGGGTGGATCGCAAAGACTTTAAAGTGCAAAAATGTCTTCCACTGTTGGCAGGATGTACATATGTTGACACAGTTGTCCAATAAATGCTTTCTTGTTTGTAAGCACTGTGTCATCTAGTTTGTGGGGCAGGACAGGGCAGTGCATCTGTGTGGGTGGTGTGGGGGCCCAGGGGAGGGGAACCATGGGCATGGTGAAAAAGGGATTACAGTAGTTGGAGTGCAAGGGCAGACTGGAGCAGCCATCCTGTGCGGGTATGGCAGAGGGCCCCTACCCAGGTAGATGGCACAACACAGTGGTGCAGTACATGCAGGATGCCCCTGGCCCATGAAGGCACACCATCAGGGTGAAGCGCTCCGCGGTTGACATGTCCGCCTATATTGCTATGCGTCTTATCTGGGTTTCACGTTCTGGGCATCCCTGCATGCCTATCATGCAATTGCACAGAACTGTGCTGGTATAGCATCCTATGGTGTTAAGCCGTCATGCAGATATTCATAGCATCGGTGCCCAAAGGCCTACACACATATCAGATATGTCTTTGGACAGGGCATGGCCCCGCTGCATGCTCCACTCATGTATGCATAAGAGGACCTACATGAGTACACGAATGCGGCCTTATCACATGGCTATTTCACGATGGCTGACAAGGCACTGGCAGCGACAAAGTGCACAAGGAAGACAAACTTCACTCCATCTAAGACAGCCATGGCGCTGGAGCTCATTCTATAGTAGCACACTGCCCTCTTTGCAGTTGAGGATGCCAGCGCCCAGCAGGCAGTGTGGTGGGACATCGCAAACAGGGTCAATGTGGTATACACCACAACCACGACATGGAGGACTTCAAGAAAAAGTGGTGCATGGTCCGTGTGCCTGGGGGAGGGCTATGAGGTGGCACACCCTCCGTAGCAGGGCTCTGGTGAATGTCTGATACAGTGGGTGGCAGTGGGCTGTGTGATTCCGACAGCCACCCCTATCACATGCTAGAAGCTGCCGGTTGCAAGGAATCCCAGAGCAATGGTCACCATCTCGGCCACCAACAGGGCCTAGCTTCTGGATTTGGTGGTCTCAAAGTCCATGCTGAGTATGCTGCACAACTCAGTTATGGTTGCCCTATCTAGTCTATATCTCTGGTAAACCTCCTCTGTCAGTTGCAGGTAACTCACCCTGGGCCTGTGTACATGTGGGACATGGTACCTGCGTCTCAAGTGCTGGGCCACTGCCTGCTGCTGGGAATACACTGTCTGTTGGATCCTCCACTGTGCCCGGGCACGGCATACATGTCTCCACCTCTGTATCACCATATGCATGGCCCATATGGCATCTTTGCCGGTCCGTCGGTGCTTTACGTCTGCCAGGTTTGGATGCAGGCCTGCTCACATATCCCTCACTCTACTGTACCCTATTCCACCACTACACAGGTTGGCAGCTCACAATCAGCAGTCGTATGCTCCAGGTTCCGTCGCTTAAGGCTAAGCGGTTAGTGAGATCCAATGTGGGCGCACGTGGTTTTTGTGAATCCTCTTTACGTGAGTTTCACCATGACATGCCCCCGTTCCACCCGGGGCTTCAGCACCTGGCGCTGTGCGGGTAGCTGGTCCTCAACAATTCAAGCCGCCTTACTGAATATGTGGTTTACACGGTTATGGCGGTTTTCCATGGGTAAGGCCAGCACTTACCTGTGTAGTTCGCGCCTAGGCCTTTGAATATCGGGCTCTGTGTTTATACCAATACTAAAGAAATGTAATCCAAGTGACTGTAGAAATTATCACACAATTGTTCTGATCCCACATGCCAGCAAGATTCTACTGAAGATTATTCAGTAGAGACTACAACCATACCTGGAACAAGAACTACCTGAAGTGCAAAAAGGTTTCAGGAAAGGCAAAGGAATGAGAGATATCATTGCAGATGTGAGATGGATCCTTGAAAAGACTAAAGAATACCAAAAGGATATCTATATGTGTTTTATTGACTACAGCAAGGCTTTTGATTGTGTAAATCATGAGAAACTCTGGATCACATTAAGAGGTATGAGTATACCAGAACACCTGATCATTCTCTTGCACAACCTTTACATTGATCAAGAAGCAACAGTTTCAGATGGAACAAGGAGAAACTGAATGGTTGAAAATCAGCAAAGGTGTATGACAAAGCTGCATGTTTTGCCCCCTTTTTTAGGGCTATCAAGTCAGCACTGACTCCCAGCTGCCTCTAGGTTTTCTTGGCAATGTATCACCAGAAGTAGATCAGACCTTTTCTTCTGAGGCTTTGGAGAGCAAAGTGATTTGCCCAATGTGTGCCAGAAGGAACCAAACCCTTGATCTTCTAGATAGTAGGCAGTTGCACTAACCACTAGGCTACTCCTCCACTCCATGTTCCCCCTACCTGTTTAATTTATATGCAGAAGATGTCATCAGAGAAGCAGGACTTTATGAAGACAATAGAGGTATGAAGATTGGTGGAAGACTCATCAGCAACCTTCGCAATGCTGATGATACCACATTACTGGCCGAAAGTGAAGATGATCTGAAACATTTGCTTCTCAAGATCAAGGAACATAGTCTTAAAATGGGCCTGCACCTTAATGTAAAGAAGGCAAAGATCCTGACAACTGGAAAAATCAATAAGTTCATCGTTGATGGAGAAGAAATTGAAATAGTAGACAACTTTAACCTACTTGCATCAACTATCAATAAAGAAACAACAAGCAGTCAAGAAATCAGACGACGCATTGCTCTTGGCAGAATAGCTATGAAGGACCTAGACAAGATTCTCAAGAGCAAAGATGTCTCTCTCCATACAAATATTCGACTCGTTCAAGCCATGGTATTTTCAATAACGTCATATGGATGCGAAAGTTGAACAGTGAAAAAAATAGACAGGAAGAAAATTGATGACTTTGAATTATGGTTCTGGTGACGAATACTGTGTATACCATGGACTGCCCGAAAAAAAAAAACAGTCAGTACTAGAGGAGATCGAACCTAAGTTTTCTTTAGAAGCTCAGATGACAAGACTTTGACTTTCATACTTTGGACACATCATGCGAAGAGAGAGATCATTAGAGAAAGACATCATGCTTGGCAAGATAGGTCAACACAAAAGAGGAAGACCTGCAATGAGATGGATCGATACAATAACAGTAGCTAAGGGTGCCACTCTTGTCAACAATGAGCCACCTGACTGAAGACTGAACACAGTTTAGGACAACTGTCCTGAGGGTCGCCATGAGTTGACGCCGACTCGATGGCACTTAACAACAACAACAACATTAAAGAATCAGTGATTACTCTGTTAACTGAGTTTGCATAAATAACTGCACCTCTCAACTGTTATTAAAATGGACAAATAAATCATTAAAAATACAGCTAAAAGTTTTCCTGCAGTAGGGAAGAGAGGTTGAATCAAGGCAAATAAGGAATACCCACTTGCAAGCAGCTATATGGCAACATGCAATGCATTTCTTCTGGCAAAAAAGGTGCCGGTACTTTCATGAAGGGCTATCCTTAAGGTATGCAGTAACCGCAGAGAGACCTACTCCTATAGCCACATTCCCTGCAACCATCTACAGGGTCTATGAAAAATCACCTTGATTCACATATGAAATATAAATAGAACCTCACCAAAGACAGAATAAATGAACATATATTAGAAATAGAAATGTGCAAAGAAAATCTGACTTGGAAACCTCAAGAATGTGGACTCCACCTGTAATGCAACACTGGGGAACTAGAAACAGAAATGCATTTCTTCCTATACTGTACAAAATATAAATATAGCAGGGATTCTGCACATTCATATTACCAAAACTGTCATATTCAAATCACCACACCAAAACTAAAAATCTTTGTCTACCTTTGTCTGGACAGTTCAACCTCTGTAGGCCGTGTCGTCCACATTTGCCAGGGGCTGAGCAATCATGTGGTAGCTGAAGCATGCATCTCCACATTCTGGGGGCCTACTGACATTGGCTGAAAACACTGCTTCTCTCAGGGGCAGTTTCTTCAAATGGGTTAGTTTTGCGCATACAATGACAGTCATGAACCTCTCTCCCAGGGGTGGTTCTTCCATTAGGCCACCTGAGGCAACGGCCTCAGGGGGCAATCTGATGACACTCTGAGGGGGTGGCACTCTGACTCTGGCACTCCGGCACTGTTTTAATTTTAGATTTTGCAGCCTCTGGCCTGCCTCTGATTTCCTGAGTGAGAAGACAGAGGCAGGTCAGAGGCTGCAAAATCTAAAATTAAAACAGAGTCGGAGTGCCGTCGCCAGACAAATCAGTCTGATCGCTTGCAGGAACCCTGCAAGCGATCAGGCTGATTCATGCGGCAGTGGCGTCGGCGGCATTCTGGCTGTTTTTATTTTAGATTTTGCTGCCTCTGGCCTCCTCTGCCTTCCTGCTGTTTTTTTTCTCGCTACAAGCATTCTTGAGGAAAAAAATGTGGCAGGAAGGCAGAGGCAGGTCAGAGGCGGCAAAATCTAAAACAAAAACAACCGGAGTGCCGCCACCGCCACCAGATGAGAAGTGCAGGTGGAGCAAGTGGTGACAGGAGGAGGACAAGGAGAGACAAAGGGGAGAGGCAGGGGGGCAAATGCTGGACAAAGGGGGAGACAGGGGGATATACTGGACAAAGGAAGAGACAGGGGGGGCAAATGCTGGACAAAGGGGGAGACAGGGGGACATACTGGACAAAGGGAGAGACAGGGGGGCAAATGCTGGACAAAGGGGAGAGAAAGGGGGCAAGTACTAGACAAAGGGGAGAGACAGGGGCAAATGCTGGACAAGGGAGGAGATAGGAAGACAAGCAATAGACAACAGGGAAGGAGGGCAGGAAGACAAATGCTGGGCAATGGGGAGGAGGGAGGACACAAGAGAACAAATGCTGGACAACACTGGGGACAAATGCTGGACAACAGGGGAGGGGGTCAGGAAGACATGTTGGAGGGGGAAGCAGGGAGACAAATGTTGGATGGGGGAAAGTAGGGAGACATGCTGGACTATAGGGAGGGGAGACAGGAGGACAAATTCTGGACAACACAGAGGGGAAGAAGAGCTGAGGAATGGAAGGACTGGGGGTGAAGGTTGAAAAGTGGTAGGTAGATGGCGTGAAAAAGAGGGAGATTGAGAACTGGATAGTAAGGGGTAGTGAAATATGGGTGGCCAGAGAGAGAGAGAAATAAATGAAAGAAAGGTGGAAAGAAAAAAAATCAGTATTCAAGATGGAAGGAAGTGAAGAAAACAAAAGGAGAGACAAGAAATGGCAGATGGAGTCGAGACCGTAGAAAGACAGCTACATGTAAGAGATGAGAGAAGAAAGCAGAAGCTTCAGATCAGGAGCAGCATGATCAGAGTATAAAATGGTCAGACAACAAAGGTAGAAAAAACAATTTTATTTTCAAATGAGTGACTGGACTTTGCATTATTTTTATATTTTACACAGTACAGGGAAATTAGTCTCTTTTATTTCTCTGGTATTGCATTGCATGCAGAGTCTGTCTTGGGCTTTCTGTTTAATTTTTGTCTTCATACTTTTATTTTCACTTTAGGTTATCCTCACTTATTCTGTACTTGGTGAGGGTCTGTGTTCTGAGTGTGTGACTGAGGCCTGGAGTTCTGTTAACATGGAGTTTGTGCGAAGGGATCTGTACTGTAGTAATTTGACTTGTTTAGTCTTTCAGTCGGTGTATGGATGTTCTAGGGCCCTCTACGGTATTTATAGTGCTGCTTTTATCTGGGTAGGCCCCTTGTTGTATGAGTTTTGGAAGTTTATGCTGGTATGATATGGTTGATTTGGCCTTGTAGATCATCTGTGACTTTTGTAAGGTTTTGTATTAGTTCACAATATGCCTAGTACTGGAGAATGTTTGTTAGTGAGATAACCAGAATCAGATTTTTTTTAAATTAGATTTTGAGTTTTGTGGGTGGATGTCCTAGTTCTGTTCTGCACCCATTGTTGAGGGGGGGAGGTTCTGTGAATGCAAAATATATGTTCAAAAAGAAAAAGCAAAACCATAACACAGTTTATAACAACAAAATAAAAATGAGTTATTTAATTTGGTGTTATAAACTGTGCAATGGTTTTCGCTCTCTCTTTTATTTCTGTGGTGTGCGAAAATCTTTTTATTTCCTCCACAGTATCTAATTAATTAACGTTTTGATTTGGTTCAGTCCCTGACTGCAGTTTTGAGAAAGTATCCCCCTCCCCCAGCTTGGGAGGGGCACCATCTCATTCCTCACCTCAGGCAGCAGCTTGCCTTGAGTCGCCCCTGCTCTCTCCTAAGCCAAGGTAGGTGCTTCTCCCCTGGGGTATACTCTTTATATCTGTTTAGGGTGTGCAGAGCCTGGGCTCTGGCATTAATACTTGAAGAACTCTGGATAATCATACAACCTTCTCCCACAGAGAGTTTCCACACACCATTAGGGTTTCCTCTTTTTTTTAAATTTGTAGTGGACCCTAATGGTTGGAAGCTCTCTGTGGGAGAAGGCTGTATGATTATCCAAAGGATTTTTAGGTGCTGATAGTAGTAAGATCTCTGGAGCAGTTGATGTTGGTGATTAATTCTTGAAGGCCATGGGTCAATTTTAGCTGGCATTGGAAAAGGTGCCAGTACTCAGTACCACTACCACTGAGTACCCCCTGAATAAAAGCCCTGGCAACAGTGAAGAGCTATATATGGATTATTTCAGTTTTTGTTAGGAAAAAAAATTAGAAAATGTCAAAACTGCATACATACTGTACATCACAACTTGAACCTTTTGAAGATATGTCTTCCATGAGCTGGAGTAACTACGTGTATTTGAGTTTTTGAATTTTGGATGGTAAATAACAATTAGTATAAGGAAGTGAGTGAATAACCCTGTGGCCCCATGAAAATGAGATACCCTGATGTGCAGGGGATGTTCCGAATACATGCCCTTAGCTTATAGTGTAACCCGGGATTGTTTATTCTGGCCTGCAGTTGCTTGAAAACTACAAGATAGGCCCTGAGACACCTTCAGGAAGCTGGAGTTTTTTGATGCTTCTGATATGCAAGCCAACCCCTGGAGAATGTTAGAAGATCCATCCAAGTGCATCTGGGACGTCTAAGCCAGAACGTCTGAAAAAAAAAAAAAGCTGGCACATCCAGGTGTAGACATGATTTCACAAATGTGGATATGCAGGATATAAACCTCGGTGAGGGTGACTTCCTAGACATCCCCATAATAGTATTTCAGCAGCTGGATGTCTAGGAATAGCCTAATGATTAGAGTAGAGCCCTAAATACAGGGCAACCAAGGTTATTTATTTATTTATTTATTTACATTTCTTATATACCGTGCTATTATAATCAGTGCGGTTCACAGAAGAACAGAAACACACTACAATGCAGTATGGTACATTGAGTTTACATGGAACAGGTGGTCAAAAACTTGGGTGAACTGGGGAGAACTATATACAGAATATATACAAATTATACAGTAGTAAGTATTCACATGCGGTATATGGATTCAGAGTGGGTGCAGGAGCTTTTGGGATGGAGTGATGGAGATGGCGGTTGATTAACAGGTTCAAATCCCACTGCTGCTATTGTTGAAATTGAACTAGGGATGATGAAGAGCTTTCTTCTTTACACTCTCTGAATGTTTTTTAGCCAAAGCGAGCACTTTTCAGATGCCTGTTTGTACCTGAAGCAGGTCTAAACTAAGACGTGACGCTGGACACCTGGGGTGTTTCTGAGATCAGGCAGGAACCTCCAGGTTCCTTTAAACTCTGACTGGATCAGGACACAGGCCCAGTCCTATCCAAAATCTTTGGTACTCTCCTGCTAGGAAAAATTCTGCTTTCTTTACATAAGTTATGGAAAGGTCTCGCTGTTTGGAGGCAGTCCACTTGGCTTCAAGGCAGTTGCCAGGTTCAACCTTTTTTCTTCAAGGTAGCCTTTAAATTGCAGGGCTGACAGCAAATGCTGACTCTTTTCTTTCTGAAGTCTGACCCAGAGCTGGGGCAGAATAAATCCTTGTGTTTTAGATTTGAGTCCCAGGCTTGAAACTCTGGATAAGAGCTGAGCCCAATTCCCAGCCTTCTCTTCCAAAAATCAAAAGCAGCCGTTCACTATATTCTAGCTAAAAGTCAGACAGTAACCAATTGACATCAATTGAAAAAAGTCAGGAAGTTTCAATTAATCACAGAGGGCTGCAGTTCAAGGATAGTGTTAACCCTTTTGTTACTGACCACAGAGTCAGACCAAAGCATTCATGCCAAGATTAGTATCTCTAAAGCAGAAATCTTTGGAAAGGGGTACGTTTTTAGCAGTCCATCTGTAAATATATACAAGGGCTGGAGCCTCTATTTTTAATGAGGTCCTCACAATAGATTCTATGTATTGGTTTCTATACCAGGGTATCATTAGCCCCAACCCCTGCCCCTGAACATAAGAATATAATATATGCCATACTGGTTCAGAACAAAGGTCCATCAAGCCCAGTATCCTATTTCCAGCAGTGGCCAATCCGGATCACAAGTACCTCTCAGTTTCCCAAATGTAAGTGAGGAATTTTCTAGTTGGCTCTGCCTCTAGGACAGTGCTTCTTAACCATCTCCTAGAGGCATACCTAGCTAACCAGGTTTTCAGGGTTACCACAATAAATATACAGGAAATAAATTTGTATATATTGGAGACCCACTGTATTCAAATCTCTCTCATTCATTGTGGTAATCCTGCATAGAGCCTATGACCACTTGGGTTAACTGGGGAATAGGACTGAAGATATAGGGGTATGTTTACTAAAGGGTGGTAAGGGAGTAAGTGCACTGTTAATGGGCGTTATCGGTGCCTGCAAGTGGCTAACAGCCCGTAAAGCACCAATAACTTTGGAGTAACGTGCGAAAGTGAGAGTAGGCATTAATGGGGCGGAGACTGGGCAGGGATAGCATCTGCTCCCTTAACACTGGGCTGTCTGAGCAATCGTTAGAGCTCCTATCACTGGAAACCCTAACGCTAGTGGAAATCTCATGGTAGCTGTTTCTAAGGGGAGAGAGCCTATTTCAAAGTATGTAATGTGCATCTCCCACCGGATCATCCAAAACTGTGATAGCAGTGCTCCATTGGCAACAACAGCATGGTGCCTGATTAATAAAGGGCACAATGCCATTGGTGTCAAATTTGCAATGGCAGCGACACATGTGAGGTAGTGGGGCTGCCAGGCCCACTAAGCCATTAAAGCCACCCAGTCCAAATGCATGGTTTAATGGGAAGGATTACTTTATTAAAATTCTGAAAACTTGACAGCATTAAGGCTAAAATAGCCTGACACAGGCCGTGTTTCGATTTCACTTCATCAAGGGTTTCGGGCACGCTAAATTCATAAATACACAAACATAAATGTTATAAAAACCATAAATGGAAAAGAATTATAAAACTCCAAGTTATACAATCATATCAGTTTCGTTTACATATACAGATACTAAAATAATAAAAAAAATCACATACAAATGATAAAAATAATAAAAGCATATGAATTATACTAAAAAGCCATTAAAAACATGCACATACCTTAAACATAAAATAAAATGAACATTCTCAATAAATAAAAGATGAACTGTAAACATATGAAAGGGTGTTTAAAACATCACCTCTTCTATATCTATACCTTAGTTGTTAGATAGAGTCAATTTGGTTGGTCTGTACACTAAAAAAGGAAGAAGAGGAGATTACTACATCATCACACTAGTGATCAATAAACAGGAGCAGGAGTATCTAAAATAATCCAGTTGTCTATGAGTGAAACTTAAAACACTTTTAGTACCTTCATCTTAAACTATTAAACCCCTACACTTTCTCATTGTAGGATTAAAAAGCTAAAGTTAATAGTGATATCATCATAACAGGGGGTTATTTAAAAATTACAATAGCATTTAGACAAACTATATCTAACATTTAGAATTATAAATAATTAAAAACTAATTGTACCAGCATTACTTCATAAAGGGAACCATCCCTTTCACCGTCTGTTCAAAAATGTTTTGAACGCCCGAGATAATTAATCATGTATCTACTCTCATGTTAGGATTTGCTGATATAAAAAGTGCTTGTTTCATCAGATGTGCAATCAATTGGAATCTTTTGATTTTCTCTATCGGTTTGCATATACGGCCTCATTATAAAACCAGGGGCCAT
The DNA here is from genome assembly GCA_033557465.1 of Ichthyophis bannanicus. Lineage (NCBI taxonomy): Eukaryota > Metazoa > Chordata > Amphibia > Gymnophiona > Ichthyophiidae > Ichthyophis > Ichthyophis bannanicus. Next base: position 245,022,349 of record CM066037.1, read on the forward strand.
TAAGGCAGCTGCCTAGGGTATACATCCATGATGGCTGCTTGGACTCCACTGTGACAGTGGCAACATATCCACATGCTGCTGCAGACAAAAGACAGTGCACCACCCCGCCACAACCATGATGCCATATTGGCACTGTGTGAGGATGGGGGTGGCGGTCACAGATCTTGCAGTCTGACATGGATGATATCTGTGTCCCAGCCCTGTGTGTCAGTGGCAACACTGCACAACACTGTGAGTGGGATGGCAAGTGTGGCAGCAGCAGGTACAGTGGAGCACAGGGCACCCCTCCCCACCAAAGCTGGAGACAGCAGCATGCATTCCCACAACCCCCGGTGGAGGAGGGCAGGAGGAGAAAGGTGTGCCAAGCTGCAAGTGCAAGGGGCGCCTGTGCCACGATGGCAGGGATGGAGGGAACAGCCAGCATGCTGTTCACCCTACGTGATGGACCCTGGCACCCAGTCAGCTGCCCATGTGGATGGGCTGGCCCTGCGATTAGGATGCCCTCCACCTGCACCTTTGAAGTGGATATGTGTAGTTGGGGGGAAAAAGATGCCATTGAGGCTGGAAGAGGAGGCAAAGCAGTACATCCCAACATAGAGGAAAACTACCACACTGCTGTTTCAGTTGCCAAATGATAACCAGTGACCTTCTCATTAGTAAGCAGTTGGATGTCATAGCAATCCGCACCACATGGGAGTCCAAGCTGCTTAGTGTGGCCTGTCAACCATGGGAACATACCAGGAGTGGCCCACAAGCACACTCCATGAAATGGTAATGTTGGCCACTCTGCTAGATCTGCCAGGGTCTTGCATGTAGCATGCCCTGCCCCACTGGCAGGACAGATCCCATATGTAAGACATGAACATCAGTTCTATCAACAGTATATCAATGCAGGTCCACACACTCATCTGACAGGATGTCCCACTTTCACAGCAGCCTGCCAAACCTGGTCAGACAAGTAAGGCAGAGAGACTGCAGAGATCCAAGCAGACACAGGCATACCCAAACCCATGCCTGCATGCATCTAGACACTGACCACAGATATACCAATGGATTAATAAACCCACATGGCCGCCCTGTGGCTCCAAAAACAAAGCCAGTTTGTGCATGAGAGAAGGAGCCACAGGTTCAAAACCAGCCTATAGATCAGGAATGGTATGTCCAGGTGTGCTAACTTTATTCAACCCCTCAAGAAATGGATCAGCATGTGCAACCTTCAGTATTCTATCCAGCAGGAGTCCACACACCCAGCAGTCAAAACTGTGAAGCTCCACCACCCACAGCTGGATGGCAGAGGACTCTGATAGCACTAGCACACTGATCCGCCATTGATAGCGCCTGCACACTGAACAGGCTTTGACAGTGCCTGTGCATAGCAGAGCACACTGATAGTGCCTGCACACTGGGCAGGCATTGACAATGGTGGTGCAGCAAATGAAACCTAAGGGGCAGATTGGAATGCCTACCTGCACCAGTTTTGGTCAGCGAGGTCATGTGTGTGTATGTCTGTGTTACCAGAGTTATGTGACCCTCAGCAATATACTATGCATGCATGTGGTGCCCATGCTATATGGCTGTGCATACAATATGCTGCTGATCAGCGGTTCAGCAACCCCACATACTATATGTCACACCAATTGTAAGCAGAAGGTTATGTAGCAGTAAGTAGTTGCAGCCTGTGCTGGTGACGTTGTAATGCAGTCCTAGTTACCCCATCGACAAGGCCCCATACCACAACATTCCCATACACTTATCTTCCAACATGACACTGTTGAGCAGCTCCCAATACATCTGCTGATTTGACTGGAGAGGGCAGGGGAGAAACATGGTTGTGTTTGTTGCAACCTCCACCTCTGGCACAGCCTCCAAGCTTCAGGACATCCCAAGGAGCCCATGTGAGAGGCCAGATGAATGCTAACTGCCATAACATCTGTATCCATGGCAACAGTGTCCACCCACCTGGCACAGCTTCAGTCTGGACCGACTGGACCTAGTCCTTAGTGGAACACCAGATCTGGTGCAATAAATAAGGGTGTTGGGACCACTTGGCAATAGTGATCATAGCATGATCGTGTTTGATTTAATTAGTGGAGGAGGGATAGTAAAGAAATCCACAGTACTACCTTTTAACTTTCGAAAGGGAGACTATGATAAAATGAGGAATGTAGTTAAGAAAAAACTAAAAGGAGCGGTTGCAAAGGTTAAAGACTTACATCAAGCTTGGGTGTTGTTTAAAAATACTATCCTGGAAGCCCAGACCAGCTGTATTCCACGCATTTAGAAAAGTGGAAGAAAGTCCAAAAAACTGCCAGCATGGTTTAAAGGTGAGGTCAGAGAGGCTGTTGCTGTCAAAAACGCATATTTCAGGAAATGGGTTTATAAGAGTGTCTCTGAACTACCGTGCACTGCCCTCCCCCCAGGTGTCTCTCATTAGTTTCCAAGCCTGCCCTTGGATTAGCAGAGCTTGGGTGTGTCCTGTCCTCAGTAGCTGCATGTTTTTTTTCCTTGCCTGCACTTTGAGAGCTACTGATTCCTTGCCTGTCTCTTTCTTTGAAGGTAAATGTCTGATTTTCTCCCCATTCCATGGGCTCAACCATACTCTCCTCATCACACTAGTCAAGAAGATAACATAGTAGCTGTAGACATGCGATACAGCTAGGGGAAATGGTAAGGAAACACAAAGGAGATCAGGAGAATCAAAATCTGAAAGAGGCAGCAAAGAGGTGAGTTTTCAACCTGGATTTGTAAAGGGCCAGAGAAGGTGCCTGGCATACAGACTTCAGGCATAAAGAGCAGCAAGGTGAAAGGAGCGAAGTCTGGAGTTAGCAATAGAAGAGAAGGGCACAGATAGAAGCGATTTGCCAGAAGAGCAGAGCTCCCAAGGAGGGTTGTAGGGAGAGATAAGCGAGGAAAGATAATTAGGAGCTGAACAGTGAATGCACTTAAACGTTAGCAGGAGAAGTTTGAATTGAATGCGGAAACAGATAGGGAGCCAATGAAGTGACTTGAGAAGAGGGGTAATATGAGCATGATGAGTCAGGCAGAAGATTAACCGTGCAGCAGAGTGCTGAACAGATTGAAGGGGAGAGATACGATTCCGAGAGAGACCATCAAGGAATAGGTTGTAATAGTCTAGATGAGAGGTGATTAAGGATTGGATAAGTGTCTTAGTAATGTGTTCAGAAAGGAATGGGTGAATTTGTTGATGTTGTAGAGAAAGAAACGGCAGTTGGATATGTGTGGAGAAGGAGAGAGAGGAGTCAAAGACGACCTCAAGGTTTCGAACTGAGGACCAAGGAAGGCTCTGGGGGATTTGGGATTTGGATTTGGTTTAGGATTTTAATTTAATTTTATTTTTTTCTCAAAGCTGAGTTCAAGGTGTGTTGCATATTTTAAAAACTACTTAGAACTTTAAGATTAGTGGAATATATATATATATATATATATTAACTCTACTTCCTGGAATGGCAAACATATTTTTTGTACCTGAATAAAGCATTGGAAGGCACTGTTAGTGTGAGCAAGTCATTTCTCGCAATTATTCTTCCTTTGCCCCTCAGAACCCACAGAATAGAGGTAAGGAGCTGTTTCTGCCAGAAGCATTTAGAACCACACACTCAAGGATCTACCAGGCGATCAGTCTCCGGACCATTTGACACAATCCAGATGGTACTGAGGCAGCTTGTGGTGATATTCAGTGGTATTATTCATACCATGTCATTGAATATCACGATCAGCAGGGCTTATTTGGTTAGCAGGTATTGCTAACCAGATAAACCCCACTGAACATCAGGACGTAAGTAGTTACCTGGGCAGAATCATTTGTTGAAAATTGTCCTTGCTCTTTATGAGTTAAAATATCTATGATGCACAAGGGTGGGGTGGGTAGAGAGCATTTGGGTTATTCGTTTTAAAATCCCTGAACATGTTATAGGGTCAACAGAGCACCTGCTAAGAAGGAGATGTGAAGTCTATGGGCACTGAATTAGTTGGCAGATAAATGGGCACCATATACCTGTCACCAATTTGCCCATTTGGAAAACTGCCCCATATGTGAGCATAACGCACAATATAGTTCAATTTTTTTTAAGTGCCTTCAAGTCAATGCTGACTCCTGGTGACCCAGTAGCCCCTGGGTTTTCTTGGCAAGGTATGACCGGAAATAGATTGCCAGGCCTTTTCTTCTGAAGCAATGGAGGGTAAAGTGACTGCCCAAGGTCACAAGGAGTGCCAGTGGGAATCAAACCCTGATCTCTTAGGTACTCCTCCACGCCCTATAGTTCAATAAACCAGTTTAAAAAGCACTGTGGATATTGCAAATTGTTTAGCAAACAGATCACAAGTGCATTTCCATTATAAATGTTCTTTACCTCTTTTTTTCATTTGAGCTTTTGCCAAGTCATTTCAGGAGAACGAACTTAATCGAAAAAAGAAAATCTTAGCTAAATATACTGCTACGTGCACAATAATAATTCCTTTTGGACAAGCATACAATAACTCCTTATGCATTTATTAAAAGGCACGTTTTAGAAAGGCCATTCAGGGGGTGTTTGGGATATGGAAGCGAAAAGGTTTGAAATGTTATGTTGATTTTAGAAGAGATGCTGTGCATATAAATGGTTGTTCCAAAAACAACACATCAGCACATTCTGAATCCGCAGGGAGAATGGGCACACACATAGAAGCAAAGTTAACAAAGCAATGGCAAAGTAATATGTACTATGAGGCCCCCAAACAGGATGGAAGTAGTAGGGGCAGTGTTCTGAGGACTATGGACATTGAATCTACCAAAACATTCACAGGGAAGGGGTCTAGGCTGAGGGTTTGCTCAGGGCATCCAATCCCCCTGCCCCAGATATGAGAACATTGCTGTGAATACATGTTACCTGCCAAAGAACAGCCCCCTGCAGCCGCATACATACATATCCACACACATACACATATACCACTGGCTCAGCCCATGTCATATCAGGATCTGACAATTAGTAAGGAAGTGTAGCAATAACCCCTTACAAAGGTTGTGTTTGTAGAGGAGAAGCTACTTATAAAGCCTCACAAGCACTTCATCACGCTTAAAAAGCTAAAAGATATTTTTGCATGCTCTTTTATATTCAAACTGTGCTTGCTATAAACCACGTAGACTCAAGTCTACATGGAGTATAGCAAAAACAGTTTTAATATAAATGAGCATGAAAAGTTATAATAAAACACAAAAAAAAGGCTGGCATGTGGCACAACAAAATTTAAAAAAGTTGACTGTGAATTAAAAGAACTGATGACTGAAAAGGGAGCGTAAAGGATAACTTATGCAATGATATAGCAGTTTGTGTCCTTAAAGGTTTCATTCTAATGGTTCTTCACACTCCATTTCACTTTTTTCATCTTTTAGCCTTTTAAGTATGATGAGCAGCTCTGAGACTTTAGAAGTGGCTTTTCCTCCACAAACCCAATCTTTGTAAGAGGTTATTGATACACTATATGAGCATTCCTTCTTACACAAGGGGACTTTAGTTATTGAATTGGTAAGGAAGGCCAGCTGAAGAAGGATGACACATGGCAAGGGCATAAGGACCCACAGGTAGTGACATATGGAGATGTGTGCCAATGCCATGAGCCGTTGATACAGACTGGCATGCGGATATCTATGGGATCCTCCCTATGTGTAACATGCTTGCCTCATGTACCATTAGTTACCTTCCTGCTGCTACAGTTCCTGGTGGAATTGTTCCAGCAATCGGGGTCGGCTTCTCCACGTGGCCCCACCCCACAGTTCTGGACATATGCTGATTGCAGAGACACAGTCAATACAGGCACACAGAACCATATCAGAAGGAACCCACCCCTACTGGGCCCAGATAGCACACAACCACAGATCACTGCCAACAACTAGATAAAGAAATTGTGGCGTGCAGCAGAAGATCATGTGAAAGGTTACAGATGTGCTATGCAACTATTAATATGGTATCTCCAATATCCACATGCTACAGCTTGCACTCATCAGGAAAGGCCAGCCCTCAAGACAAAGACCTGTCATCCCAGGACCCCAAGAGTGACATAGGTTGTAAAGATGGCAGGAGATGAATCAAAGCCTATTCTCTCCACCTATTCCCTACATATGCTTCTGCCTGGAGTCACTGAAGATGCACTTCAGGGCCACTTGGAGAACCCGACACCGATTGCTGGAACAATTCCACCAGGAACTGTAGCAGCAGGAAGGTAACTAATGGTACATGAGGCAAGCATGTTACACATAGGGAGGATCCCATAGATAGTTATGTACAAAGCACAAAGCCATGAGACACATGCCAACACCAGGCATTCATGATATGGAGTGCCAGATTCCATGCACAGCGGCCAGGGCATGGACTGGAATGGCTGTACCCAGCAGAAAGCCATGCATAGCTGTTAGCAAATGTGAAAGGCAGCGCCAAAAGTGAGTACAACGGGACAAGATGTCACATTGCACATGGAGTGGCAGCAGGGGAGGCCCACTAGCAAGGACATGGGACCTCCAAGATGTGTCACAGGAGCAGAGAGAAGCAGTGCATATGTACTATTAATGTCATTGTTTCCCATAGCATGCATATTAACGTTTGGTTGAGCTTTTTTGTTAGCAGTTGTGCAGTCTGCAAATCATTAGCTTAGTGAAATGGACACTACACCTGATTTTAACATGTACACTAGAAATATTGCTAAGGCAAGCAAAAACAAAATTTTACAAAATTAGTGAACCGACCCCAATGTTTGAAAATCAAGCAGAATCCATTTGAAACTCAGCAGAGAGAACATTTAAGAAATGTCTGTGCTATACAAACAAAAGCACAGGAAAGAAATATGAAAAATAAAGATATTGTAGGACTTTTAAAACTGAATTTTATCAAAAACTGCATTTTATTTACTTTTGACAATATATATGGGGTTTCCATTAAAAGTCCATTGATTTAAATTCTATCTGGTAAATATTTAAATACCACAGTCAGTGCTTACTTTAGACCCTGGTTGCAAGGTTAAATATAAAATGCATATTCAGTGTTGCTATCCACAGAAGTGGCACCACTGAATATACATATAGAACGGTGTACACTGCCTCTAGAGAGCCTCTTTTCAACCTTTTTAAAAACAGAAAAATATCAGTGTTTGAAAACATGCCTTTGTTTGGTAGGCTATTTATATCTTGACAAATTAAAATGTAGGGGCATATTCACAAAGAAATATGCCGAGTAGCATATGTGGAGGCTGAAAGTTAGCGCGGGCACGATGCTAACTTTTGAGGGCATATACATCCATATACAATCTAGCATTCAAGCTTTTTTCTATGCAGACGACATTCTTCTCATTCATCATACTTCCCCTTTATCTCCAGACTTTTCTCCTCTCAATTCCTGTCTTCACTCAGTTTCCACCTGGCTTGTCTCCAATTGCTTACATGTTAATCTCTCTAAAACACTTGCAATCTGGTTCCCTCATGGCAGTCCTTCCCCTCAACTGGCCCCATCCTTTGCTGGCTCTCCCATTCCTTTAGTTTCTTCTTTCCGCTATCTTGGGGGTATGCTTACTAAACCGCGCACACGTGCGCGGCGCACAGTAGCGTACGCTAATGATGCACTTAAGTGCCCCGCACGCATGCGTGTCACACTAACGGGCCCCCGCACACGTGCCCCTCACACTGACGGGCCCGCGCAAGTGTGCGGTGCACTGATGTGCGATAGAGGCGTGGAAAGGCATTTCGAGGGTGGAGGAAGGCTCCCGAGGGGCGAAGGGACGGGGTCAATGGGTGGAGAGTGGGAGGGGAGAGGCTCCACGCACAGGAGTGGGGTTGAATTTCGGCAAAAAAAATACCGCGAGTGAAACCCTCGCGTTAGAGCCGATTTAAAGGGAAGAGAAACCATTTCCGTCAGCAATGTACAGCAAAACCGGGGAAACCTGAAAAACGTGAGCAGTGTGATACATGTGCACAGAACAAAATAGCAAATATAAATTGAAAATGACCACAACAAATGCCAAAAAAATTATAATCCAGCTGGGCAACAGTGATATTAATGGGCAACCATAAAAAACACTCCCAGGAAAGCTCCAAAAAAAAGAAATGATTTTTGGAAGGGTCTACGCTCCGTAGACTCTTTCAAAAATCATTGCATTTTATTGGAGCTTTCCTGGGAGTGTTTTTTATGGTTGCCCATTGATATCACTGTTGCCCAGCTTGGTTTTGGTTTTCATCCCCTTTTTTGGAGGTCATTTTTGAGGTTTATTTGCACCTTTGTCCCCATACAAGGTAAACGAGCCCACAGTAAAATTGTGCAGAGCAGGGTGTCTGACTCGTGCGGCCAGGTTTCCTATCTCCAGAGACTGCACTGTCTCTGTGGCCACAGTGTGGTGCAGCAGACACAGCCAGTGCCTGTAGGACCAGAGAGTCACAGGTTAAAATCCCAGCTGGGGCACCTGCCAACCCAGTCTCCATAGTTTTACCCACCACTAAACAGTGATAGTAAAGACACTCCTTTATTGCTGAGAACATAAGCATGGTTCAAACACCCATATTTTACCCTACACCGCACACAAACCATAACAATGGGCATTACCTACAGCTGAGTCCCACAAATTCAGTCCTGGAGTGCCACAACTCAATCAGGTCATATGCTTTTTCCCAGATAAGGACATGTCTGCATGTTGGCAGAGGGTACAGGTGGTGGAGGGGGCAGTGGCTGCAAGCCACAGCAGACAGTGGCATAGGCGTGTGCAGGCTGGCACCGTCCACCGCAACAGACAGGCTCTGTTGGATGTACAGTCATGGACTCCCCAGGAAAGACAGCATATCTGTGGCAACACGGTGGTGCAGTGCACACAGACAGTGTGTGCAGGAACAGAAGGTCACAGGTTCAAAGGCAAGCTGGGGCTACCTCCAATCCTGTCCACATATTTTTCCCACAACTAAACCGTGATAGTAAGGACAAACCTTTATTGCTGAGAACATATGCATGGTTAATATGCCTATATTTTACCACACCAAACACAGACACCATAAACAGCCGCATTACCTAGAGCAGAGTCTCCCAAATGCAGTCCTGGAGGGCCCCACACCATTCAGGTTCCATGCTGCCTTTAATAAAGATGCCTGTGCTGCATGCATATCTATGCACCACCCCCATGGTATGCAGATGTAGCTCATGCATATTTATGAGGGACAGCATGAAAACCCGAACAGTGTTTGGAACACCAGGACTGGAGTTGGGAAACTCTGCCGTAAAGCAGCAGCCAACAGGGCCAGACACACCCACACACACACCCGCAGGCCCCATTGGCCAATGCCTCCTGGAGAGGCAAGACATTGGGCCCTGCCTGTATCTCCCAATACTAGCAGTTGCATACCTTAGCAATGCCACCCTACACTTGGGTATATGGTACACAGCTATCAAATGTTTCCCATTATAACTGGCAGATATCAATTCCTACGTTAAGCACATTTTGCTCCTTGGGCTCCACCATAACAATCATTCTGATGTCAGCGGTGTGTGCTGCAGGTCTGGTCTCTGACAGTGTTTACCGCCCTGGGGAGTGACCCCCAACAGTACTGAGTACCATATCCATGCCTGTACTGTGCCCAGGACTGGTGTGGTGGGTATGGCTGCTGAACCCCTCTATAGTAGCACAATGCTGGCATAGGTGTAGGGGTGGCTGTCTGTCTATCCAGTGTGTGGTGGCTGCAAACACCTTCCACAGCCCACACTGCCAGCAATGTTGCCAGTATTGAGCTGCCAATGTGCATAATGAGGAGCAAGGTACCATGGGTATAGGCCGGACAGGGTGGCCTGGCCAGCGTGCATCTGCACAGGGCATAGGGCACTGACTGGGACATTTTAGTGCCCGGCCACCACCTACACGGACAGGGTGACCTCAGTATGTCCTGCTGAGAGATCACTCTCACCCTGACTGTGCAGTGACCACAGCATGGCTAGGCACCCCCATAGTGCCATATAGTATTTCTCTCATGTGATAGATATGGGTTTCCTTTTGGGGCCCAGTCACTGATTTATCTGCTTGCTGTGTATGTATCTCCACTGGAAGCTAACTAGTGCACTGTTTGCAGCTGGTATGTGTTGTGATGGAGCAGCTTGTAGGGTGCAGTGGATGATGATTTGCTGCAGGAGAATATCAGATAGTGGTGGGGTGCAGCTCACCATATCCAGGCCTAATGTCTGTCTGCTATTGTGTTATGGATGTGTATAGAGCTGCATTGACTGCCCTGTGGGGTGTAGGACTGGGGTTGGTGGATCCCTCTACTGCCACCTTTGCAGGGAGGTAGAATGTGGATCTATTGATGGGAGACCCTGTTTGCCACCCTTTGCCCTGGGGGAGGGGGAGGTGGTGTATGGCCCACCTAGGGGTCCATGGGGGCTACACCTGACTGAGTCAGACAGAGACATCCAAGGTATTTGTGCAGGAACTACCTATCTTCACACATTAACACTGCTTTGGACCTCCGGCATGTCCTCTTTCAGCCATGGAAGGTGTTGTGGACCTGGTCCTGGGCGCCTCATTGCACCCTCAGGGTGAGCACAGTACCCGCACAATGTGACGGTGTGTAGCTACTCTGTGCCAGTAAAACACAAGGTCAGTACCCCCTACCAGGCCGAGGTGGTGTGTGGGTGCACATGGTCACTTCCCTCTACCGGGCCGAGGTGCTGTGGGGGTGCATTGCCCATCTTGTGTTAATCTGTAGACAGCTGATTTGCATGTGCAGTGCATCATGGGTATGGGTGGGCTAACCCTATCCTGGTGACCACAGCAGACTGTCTGTGTGGTGACGTGCATGCTCTCTGCAGCCAGCCAGGGGCTTGCTAGTAGCTATAGAGTTGTAGCCCAATGGTTACTTCACTGTCTCTGAAGCCAGAGGTCATGGGTTCAGACCCACAGTGGAGTTATTTGATAGTGTTGTCCAATGCATTTTTTTTTAATGTACATATTTTGATGCCAGCAAAAACACCCTCAGCGTACTGTACCCATTAGGTGCCTCTGAGGGTGCTTTATAGGGCGCCCTATAGGGCACCTTATGGTTCCCGTCCATATAAGGTGCACTATACAATATCCTGTGACGCAACCTATATGGTGCCCTATAGGGGACATTTTAGGGTGCTGTGGCAGACAGTGCAATTTATAATGTGCCCTATGGAGTGCCTTATAGGGTGCCTTATATGGCACCTTCAATTACGGCATGTGAGGGCGTGTTTGCTGGCAGCAATTAATAACATAAAAATAAAGTGCTGCAGGACAAAATATGTACAATGCAAAACTGATGCCACAGCCAGCCTTACGTATTAGGCACACTGGGGAGCAAACTCATGACCCCTGTATCAGCAGTCAGTGCCTTAACCATTGTGCTCCACTGCTGCTCCTCCTTGCCTGTCAGCGCACCTATTTATGCTTTTCATTCCTTAAACTGCACAGTGCTGCTATAAAAAACAGTACACTGACCTTGCCGTACCTCATACGGCACCCTCTAAAGCGCCCTATAAGCAACATTCTAGGGTGCCTTGGCTGACAGTGCACTTTAAAATGTGCCTTATAGGGCGACTTATGTTAACACGCTTTGAGAGTGCGTTTGCTAGTAGTGATAATTAAAATATGAATAAAATGCCTCCTAAAGCATTCTTCCCCATAATATGTTATGCCTCAGCCAGCCTTGTTCATTGGGCAATTGAACCCCTGATCCCTGCACCATTGGTCAGTGTCTTCACCATTGTGCTGTGGTTCTGTTCCTGTGATTGCACATCAGCGCGCCGCCTTATGCCTCCCAGTATTAAAAAGCCTCCTAAAACATTAGCGTGCCGCCTTATACCGCCCATCATTTAAATGCCTCATAAATTAATGCCTCATCCAGCTGTCTTCATTGGGCACTGTGGGGGATTGAACCCCTGATCCCTGCATCATTGGTCATTGTCTTAACTATTGTGCTGTGGCTCTGCTCTGTTTTCTTGCACTTCAGCGCGCCACTTATGCCTCCCGCGCAGCTATCTCATGCGCATATGTAAATTCCTGCTTTTCTTTTTCAGGATGGAACGCCCACTCCTTATATGGCACCCGCACACTACCGAGTCCCGCACTCTACCGGGGTTTTAGTAAACATACCCCTTGGTGTCCTCTTTGATTCTGGTCTCTCCTTTCACAATCAAATTTCTATTGTCACAAAATCCTCTTTTTTTCATCTCCGGCGGATTCGGGCCATTCGTTCTTTCCTCACTCCCCAAGCTCTCACTGTTCTGGTTCTTTCACTGATCACCTCCCATCTCGATTTCTGTAACTCGGTACTTATTGGCATTTCCCGTTCACAATCTAATAGACTCCAACGCATTCAAAACACGGCAGCGCCCATCCTTACAAACTCACTCCACGTCTCATTCATTTACACTGGCTCTCTATTGAATTTCGCACCCACTTTAAGATTCTTACACTTGTACACCATGTCATTTACACTTACACTCCTCAATATCTTGCCAACCTCATCCGCTCCCATACCCCCAGCCGCATTTTACGGTCACTCCATGTCAATCGCCTTCACCTTCCATCTCCCTCCCAAGCTCACCTTCAGTCCACACGTACCTCTGCCTTCTTCTTCATTGGACCAGCCCTCTGGAACTCACTACCCACCCCTCTCAGGTTAGAACAAAACTTCACCACCTTCAAATCCCTCCTGAAAACCCATCAGCAAACTGAAATGCACTGTCATCGAGCACTTTGCAACAGATGATCACATGGTCTACTATGCTGGAAATGAAAGACAAAGAAAAAATGGTGCTGCATCTATAATTAAGAAGAAACTTGCAAAAACTGTAATGAAATACAATGCAGTCACTGAACGCTTAATTTCTATTCTTCTACGAGGAATGCCTATCAACACAACTATAATTCAAGTATATGCCTCAACAATAGTTGCAGAAGAGGATGAAATTGATGAGTTCTATGAACAAGCACACGCTGAAATTGACAGAACATGCAAACAGGATATCCTGATAGTCAAGGATGACTGGAATGCAAAGGTTGGCAACAAAAAAAGGAGGTAAAATGGTTCGAAAATATGGACTTGGCAACAGAAATGAAGCTGGAGAAAGAATGATAGAATTCTGCAAGACCAATGATCTATTTATCTCAAACACCTTCTTCCAGCAACACAAGCAGTGTCTGTACATATGGACTTCACCCAATAGATTGTACAAAAATCACATTGACTACATCTGTGGAAGTCAACGATGGAAAAGCTCTATAACATCAACAAAGACAAAACCTGGAGTTGACTGTGGTACTGATCACCAACTACCAGTATGCAAGCTAAAGTTAAAAAAGAGCAAGCCACTCATGAATGTAGAAAAATATGACCTTGGGAATACACCACTGGAATTTAAAGACTGCCTGCAAAATCAATTTTCTACTTTAGATACAAATGACAGAGCTCTAGAAGAGTTATAGGATGACATCAAGAAGATTGTGTTGGAAGAAAGCGAGAAGTCTCTACAAAAGGTGTCAAAGCAAAAATGGCCAAAGTGGATGACCGAAGGAACTCTGAAAATTGCCCAGAAATGCAGAGAAGCTAAAGCAAGAGGAGAGAGAGAGGCAATCACAGAACTCAACAGAGATTTCCACAGTACAGCAAGACAAGACAAGGAGAAGTACTACAATGTCTCATGCAAAGAAATTGAAGCAGAAACTATTAGAGGCAGAACAAGATCGTCTTTCCTAAAGCTACGAAAGTTAAAAAAAAATCCAGGCTCGATTTGGAATGTTACAAGATGCTCAAGGATCTATGTTGAATGATGTTAAGAAGATCAAGAAAATGTGGAAAGAATATACAGAGTTATTATATGATAAAGATCAAGTGGACCAACAGCCGTTTCAACCTGTATCTTATGATCCGGAACCACTGGTGATGAAAGAAGGAGTCGAAGCAGCATTGAAAACCTTATCAAAGAACAAAGCACCAGGCATTGATGGCATTCCCAAAGAAGTATTATAGCAATCTGATGCAGCTGTTACCATACTTTCAAGGCTCTGCCAGGAAATTTGGAAGACAACATCATGGCCAACTGACTGGAAAATATCTGTGTATATACCAATACTACAGAAAGGTGATCCAACTGACTGTGGAAATTATTACACAATCGCTCTGATCCCACATGCCAGCAAGATTCTAATGAAGATTATTCAACAGAGACTACAACCATACCTGGAATGAAAGCTACCTGAAGTTCAAGCAGGGTTCAGGAAAGGGCAAGGAATGAGAGACACCATCGCGGATGTGAGATGGATCCTTGAAAAGACTAAAGAATACCAAAAGGATATCTATTTGTGCTTTATTGACTACAGCAAGGCTTTTGACTGTATAAGCCATGAGAAACTCTGGGCCACATTAAGAATCATGGGTATACCAGAACACCTGATCGTTCTCTTGTACAACCCTTACATTGATCAAGAAACAACAGTTCAAACGGAACAAGGAGAAACAGAATGGTTTAAAATCAGCAAAGGTGTACAAGAAGATTGCATACTTTCCCCCTACCTGTTTAATATATGCAGAACAAATCATCAGAGAAACAGGATTGTATGAAGACCACAGAGGTGTTAAGATTGGTGGAAGACTCATCAATAACCTTCGCTATGCTGATGATGCCATAGTAATTTGTTACTTTCTGTTTGAATCATCAACATTGGCCTCTTGGTGACGGCCCAACCCCTTTTTTCTGTTGACTTGATCACCCCCCCCCCCCCCTTTTTGTTCAACTGCTTTGACCCGGTGAAAAGCAGGATATAAATGTAGCTAAATAAATAAATAAATTACTGGCTGAAAGCAAAGATGATCTGAAATATTTGCTTCTCAAGATCAAGGAACATAGTCTTAAAATGGGCCTGTGCCTTAATATAAAGAAGACAAAGATCATGACAACTGACAAAATCAATAAGTTCATCGTTGATGGAGAAGAAATTGAAATAGTGGACAACTTTACCCTACTTGCATCAACTATCAATAAAGAAGCAACAAGCAGTCAAGAAATCCGACGACGCATTACTCAATGCAGAATATCTATGAAGGACCTAGACAAGATAATCAAGAGCAGATATATAGGAAGAAAATTGATGGCTTTGAATTATGGTGCTGGCGACGAATACTATATATACCATGGACTGCCCCAAGAATAAACCAGTCAGTACTGGAGGAGATAAAACCTAAGCTTTCTTTGGAAGCTCAGATGACAAGACTTCAACTTTCATAGTTTGGACACATCAAGCGAAGAGAGAGATCATTAGAAAAAGACATCATGCTTGGCAAGGTAGAAGGTCAACGCAAAAGAGGAAGGCCAGCAATAAGATGGATCGATACAATAACAGCAGCTACGGGTGCCAGTCTGTCAACAATAAGCTGCCTGACTGAAGATCAAACATAGTTTAAGACAGCTATCCAGAGGGTTGCCATGAGTCGATACTGACTCGATGGCACTTAACAACAACAACAACAGCTATGCTTGATTATCCAGCTATCTACCAAGTCCCACTTGGACTGAAATTTACACCTACACTGTTATCTAGATTCCAAATGAAAATTGTTTCTATTTAGGAATACACACCCATGTATGTGACTTTGCAATTCCAAGAATAATACATAGGTTTCAAGATATACAAAAGTTATTTTTATCTTTTCATTTTACAGTACATGGGAAGAACTTA
This sequence comes from Ichthyophis bannanicus, assembly GCA_033557465.1. Taxonomy (NCBI): domain Eukaryota; kingdom Metazoa; phylum Chordata; class Amphibia; order Gymnophiona; family Ichthyophiidae; genus Ichthyophis; species Ichthyophis bannanicus. Next base: position 245,038,057 of record CM066037.1, read on the forward strand.
CAGATCTGATTTTTACAAGTTTATAATATCGGTTAGCAGAAAGAAAGGAAGAATGGACCAGTGGCAACAAAATTTGCAAATGAATATGGTGTTTTGGATAAAATTGAAAATCAACTCTTTTCCTGTAGCATCTAGCCAGAGCTGCAAATATATACCACAACTACTGGATCCATGTCCTTCACAAAATACATGACCTTTCTGAGAGTTAGTTCTCGGAAGCTCACAATTACCCAGGGTGCATTTGTGATACGAAATAATTGTTCATGAAAGCTCTGCAGAAACCATCTAATTTATTTCATTTAAAAGCACAAATTGGACTCAATCTGGAGATTCATTGCTTTGGCCACTTGACTGCTAAGCCTTTTGCTTGTGAATGTCAAACAGCTTTTCTCTACTAGAGCAGTGCATGTGCTAAAAAAAAATAACCCAGACTCATTATGCTTTACCTCTTATTGAAAATATTTTCAGGGTTTATCCTGTGGCTGTAATAGCTTATTTTGCTTTCATGGGTGATTAGGTTATGTGAGTCCTAGGACAGAAACATCAGTGAATGGTTTGGAAAGAGGCTGCTATTTTACCCCCTATGTTTGTCTGCAGGAGCGATGGGCAAGATGGACATAATATAGAGTGTAATTGTATAAAAGGACACCTAGGCAGGAAAGAACCTTCTAAAATTACCCAAGGGAAGTGAGCATGCACATTTACACATGGTCCAAAGCATGTGTAATAGTGTGGGTGTATGTGCTGGTAAGAGTTAGTGTAGATGCAACTGCTTTATAAACTATAAGTGTGGGGGGGGCAAACTCAGCACCGGTGGCTAGGCAAAATAAAATGCCTAGCCGTTACCACTTTAATTAAAACGGATGTCCCATTTCTGCCACTGAATATCCAGGCTACCTGGCCATCCGAATCACTATCCAATTAGAGACCGATATTCAACCGTTAACTGGATAGCACTAAACGCTTAAAGTTAGGACAGCCATTCAGCTGCCCTAAATTAAATGACTTAAGCTATCTAGTTAGCGGCTGAATACTGTATCGCCACTGCCCAGATAGTAGCCCCCACTCTGCCAACAGATCACCCTGGTTTTAACCAGGTGTATTTTCAGCGGTCTGTGGAAATATTCAGCAGCTGAGTGTATTTTGAATATGCCTCCTTGAGTTCCCAACCTGCTCCCTCTCTCTACTCTCTCTCTATATGTATGACCATGTGAAAATATGCACTATGAGGGTATTTTAGAAGCCCTGTTTGTGCTTTGGACATCTTTATTGGATGGTGTGGGTTTTCTTAAGGTTATTTCCAGAAATCTGATTGCGCATATGTGGTGATTCAAAGGTATTTCTGTCAAATTATTTCCAAAGCTTCAATACACCTAACAGAATAATTTCTGGAATGTCTAGAAACTTGATATATGACCAATATGAGTGCTTAACTAAGAAACAAGAGAAGCATGGCATTTCAAAGTGCTGCTGCTATCTGCAAATAATGTTTAAGATGAAACAGTAACAGCTGAATTTCTGAAATTTCATTTGCATCTTGGGGAATTCACACAGGGGGCAGTTGGCGAGATGGTAGAACAGTTGCAGGAAAATAGCTTTTTGGTGTGGGGCATTTTGGTGAGGTAGTGGGATAATTGTGGGGGGTATTTTTTAGGAGTGGGACGGTTAGAGGGGCAGTAGGACAATTGTGAGGGTTTATGTTTTTTAAGGGTGGGGCGGGGTGCTGTTTAGGGGCATTCACAGCATCGTAGTTTTTGTGGGTGGGGCAGTTTTCAGGTGGTGGGGCAATTGCAGGGGTGGTTCTTGGGAATGGAGCAGTTCGAAGGGTGGGGGTCAGTTGTATGGGCATTTTTTAGAGATGGCGCAGTTTGTGAGGGGGTAGGGAAGTTGTGAGTGATATTTTTGGGGGGTGGGGCAATTTGCAATATGGTGGGGAAGTTGATGGGGGGTGTAATTTATAGGAGTGGGGCAGTTTGCAGGATAGTGAAGCAGTTGTGGAGGGATCTTTTTCATGGTAGCAGCATATAGCAGGTTGGTAGGGCAGTTACAAGGAAGTATATTTTGGGGATGGGGCGGTGTGAGGGATGGTGGGGCAACTGTGGGGTGGGCAGATTTTGGTGGTGGGAACAGTTTGGAAGGATGGGAGTGTAGAGATCAGGGAGAGTGAGTTTGAAAGGAACAATTCCCTAACTACTATGTTTCAATATGTTAAAGTTTCTATGCTGCAGAAGTTGGAACTCTTTCTCCCATAGAGATTCATAGGGGCTAGCTTTTGAGGGGCTTATTTCTCTGGACCCCTGGTCTGATTTGGTCTATTTTTGAAGTTGATGTGTCTTTTTACTCATTTTCTCAAATGCCAAAGTTCATTGTATTCTGTAAAATTTTCTGAGAGCTATTTTGTCCCCAAATATACAGACAGCAGTGGTGTTTCTAGCCCCTTTCCAACCTGGGGTGGGCACGCACCCTTGTGCCCACCCTTGTACCCAGTACCACCCCCCCCCCATGGCACACCACTCTGTGACATGGTATGCACCTCCCCAGCCCCACACTTTGGAGGCAGCGTGTCAAACTTACCTGCAAGGCCAACTGTTCTCTTCTGGCTGAAGTTTCATGAGAGTGAGACCTCAGCCAGAAGGGAAGAGTCAACCTAGACTGGAGACAGCGCAGCAAGCCACCCATCTTGCAGGTATGTTTGTTGTGCTGCCTCCAAAGTGTGGGTCTGGTGGGGATTTATCCCCCTCCCAGCCAACATCCCAGGCAAGCCACACCCATTGCCCCACCCTTGTTACACCACTGACAGACAGAGAGATAATCTTGACCCCTTTTATATAATTCTTTCCAATTTCCATTGGGTTGGAAAGAATTAAGAGGGAAATACAGGCCATATCAAGAGTTGTGCGAGAGGTGCGGCCGCACAGGCCGCAAGCACAGAAGGAGCACCGATATCATCACTGGGCTTTCAGGAAGCCCAATAAGAGTGAGTTTGCGCATATGGTAGGGGAGGCAATGGACTCCAAGTTCACAAATTGCACAGGGCACATTTTGAGCTTGGTACAGTCCTGAGAGAAATGATATGAAAATGAAACAAAATCAAAAAATTTCCAATGCAAACCTCAGTCTCAAAACACATAGGGCCCGATATTAACGTGGGCAGGCTATGCCCCACTATGGCACATAGCTGTCCTGCCAACCCTTAACCCCAGATATTCAATGCCGGAGTCGTATGTGGCTCCAGCATTGAATATCCGGGGATCGCCGCACACACCAGAAGCTGCAGTAGCTAACTGGGCAGTAGTGATATTGCATGCTGTCCAGTTAGCTCATGCACCAAAAAGATAGGCAAGGTTTTTTCTCACCTATATTTTAGGCACAGGTCACTAACCGGGCAGCCTGTAATATTGCTGCTGCCTGGTTATCAACTGTCTCCAGATCTGCACCTGCCCAGAATGCCTCCAACACACCCCGATGCTAAGCTATCGGGGCGTGTAAGGGTCATAATCGGGGATATTCAGCGACACTAACCATGTTAGTGCCATTAACTATCCCTCTCAGCAGCAGTCACATAATTTACAGGGCTGCAAACTGTGTAACTGCCTTTCGAAAATCGGCACCATTGAGTCTCTGAACCAAAATTCACAGGGTCCTACAGCACACACAGCTGTTCATTTGCTAAAGACACTGAACAATCTCCTACTGTGTTATTGACATACAAGAACCTCACAAAAAAAGTAGCAAGTACCTTGTCCCATGGGCTTCTTTATAATTAGATAGAGCCTCAGATGGCAAAACTTTGGGGGGAGTGGCATCAAGCGCCCCTAAACCCTGTGGCAGCCGCCTCCCTTTTCTTCTGGATGGGAAGCTGGCCCGTCTTTTGCCAGTGTGAGGCCCCTGGCACCTGGCGGCCTGCAGGGGCCCTGGATGGGCCGGATCCCAGATGATGAGCCCAGCTGCCCATGCCATGGACTCCTCACTAAAGTCACTCGTGACATCATTTCGTTACAAATCATTGAAATCAACTTTAATCAATTACTGACAAACTGACCTACAAAGCCAACAATCATATGTCCACATCACAATTCACAAACAGCTGTCAGCCTGTCAAACACTTAACAATTGAATTGGAAATTTACCGTTTCAAGCATTCTAACTTTGCAATACATTAATGCACGTTCCACGTGCTGACTGCTGACAGTTAGCTACATATCAACATGTTGAAGTTCGAACATGTGTTAATGCAAAGTCACGGATAATGCACTCAGAGTCAACTTCTCTCAGAAGGTCCTGCTCGATACTCAACAAGCTAAGCATGTTCAGACGCTCATGCGACATCACTGATCTGAGATGATTCTTAATCAGCTTCAGCTTGCCGAATGACCGCTCACCTGAGCAGTTTGTCATCATGAGGCAGAGGAAAATGTGCAGCATGATCTCTGTGTTCGCAAACGTGCTACGGAGGCTATTATCAGTGATGAAGCAATGCAACTGAAATTCAATCTTGCTGTAGATTGTAGCATTATCTGGATCGTCATTCTCATCTTCCCCCAGGTCATTCGACTACGACGCCTGCAATGCTTCCTTGCCCAACTTTGTTTGCAGAGCTGCCTTAAATTGTACTAACTCTTCCGCCAGTTCAGGCTGCAGATCTGAGACATAGCGATTAACTAATTTGCTTGCACCTTCTCGAAATTCTGCATCAGAAAGTGATGAAAGTTTATGCAAGAAAGCAAATCATAAGAACATAAGAACATAAGATATGCCATACTGGGTCAGACCAAGGTCCATCAAGCCCAGTATTCTGTTTCCAACAGTGGCCAATCTAGGTCGGCCAATTCAGCATATGCTTTCTTGCGCTTCGACAGTGCAGCAGCAAGGCTGTCGATGATAACAATGAATGTGTCAGTACGGAATTTATCACGTGGTTGCAACCGAATCTCAGTGCCCGCGCTGGATTCATCATATCTGTGATTTCCTTAGTTTTCCATCAGCTGCATAGACAGTTGTGGTTGGAGTGAAATCCGAGTCCCAGTGGGCACATTGCGCACTACCTGCTGTCGCCCAGTACTCGCGCATGTCGTCGACAATCTCGATGGGCCATTTGCCGAGGTCTGTAGAGTAGCAGACAGCAGATAGACACCAAACTGGAACATCATCACGTTCTAGAAACTCGGTAACGTCCGTTGCAGCGTCATCTGTCTGCTGGAATAGCGGACAGTCCACTTCCAATTTCTCTTCAGTTTTAAGTGCTGTCTCATTTATGTTAGTAGTCGTAGTCATTGAAGCTTTGACATCTACTCCTACCTCAGCCTCCTGAGCTGTAGCAGTCATGCAGGGCTGAGTTGTCTGCCCAAAGTACGTCATAATCGACCGCGTTCCAGTTATAGCGGCAGCATCTAGCTGTGCCTGTTCATGGTGTTTTTGCCAACCGGGCTTATACTTGCGGTTTATGTTGCGCTCCCTTGAAGTCATGCCATTATATTAACTGTAGTTTTGTTATATAATCTGTAATATAAAATATATAAGCAAGTTAATATTATGGTAACCAGTAAAACTAACCACACAGACACGGTTAAATTAAACCAGCAAAACTTATTAATAGCAGATGACCATGACAAAACTTGTGTTTACATTACATTTACATTACAAAGAATAGCAAACATATATATTATATTATATAACATATCAGACCTTCAGACTTCTTTGTAGTTTAATACAATTTAATATTATTTAAATTAAATGTTACGCTATTAGGTGAGGTGTCAGCATCTTTCAGTTTTTACAAGTTAAACCGGAAGTAGATTATGATAGCCTGGTTCCCGGTCTATAGTCCACTGTTCAGGAACACCGAACAAGCTGAACGAAGGACCAAAACATTTAAAAATAACTTTAAAAAAACTTTAGAAGTGTAAAATAAAAATGTAAAAAAAAATAAATTGAAACTAGAATAAGCAAAGAAATAGCATAATAAAAAAAATTAAACTTTAAATGTCTTAAACATAGAAAGGACTTATAAAACTAAAACATTACAACAAGCAGCTGCTGGAGCACACAGGGCCCCTTAGATGTGCGGGGCCCCTGGCACACTGCCAGTGCCAACCCATAAAGCAATCATTAAATGCTCCAAGACTACGAGCAACCGTGCCTTTTCTTTCTACGCACCCTCCTGCTGGAATGCTCTCCCACCTGACATCCGCGCCATCAACAACCTTCTTCAATTTAGGAAAGCGTTGAAACGTCACCTATTTACCCAGTACTTCTCCATCTCAAATGACAGCTCTCAGCCACCTTCACTCACGTCCAACTCTCTCCACACGAGCCCCATGCCCACGACACCACTGCCTTCCGAACCCACCTCTATTTAATTTACAGAATGTCATTCCCGTATCAACTGTACTTACCAACGAGATAGGTGTAAAAAGCCTGCATACTAAATTGTAAATAGTTGTTACCTGTTAACCTGTTATCCATGTTTTATTTACCCCGTTTATTGTAAGTGCATTGAACTGCCCTCTTTGCACAAATACGTTTCCTGTAAACCGCGCTGATAATAAATAGTGCGGTATAGAAAAGCAATTAAATAAATAAAGACGGGTCAGGCGGGAAGAGGCTACGTTTCCTACTCTTCCCAACTGCCCAGGCAGCAAGCACAGCACTGCTGAGAGGCACGGATGGAGGAGCAGCTGAATGGTGAAGGAAGCAAAAGTGGGAAAACAGAGTGACAGGCAGTGTGGTGCCTTCCAGCCATTGTGCCTGCTCAAGGTTTGCCAGTCCTACCCCCTCCATAACAGGAAGTCTGCATCAGAAGGGGTAGGAGTGACTGACTTTAGGTGCACATACAGGCTGAAAGTCCCATGCTGCAATCAATCTGGAAGCCAGAGGAGGTTAAGTGAGGAGGGATGCTTCAATGGGTCTGAGGAAGGGAGAGATGTTGCCCCAACGGGGTCAAGGAGGAGAAATGCTGCCTTGGGGGGAGTGAGGAAAGATACAGCTTGGGGGGGGGTAAGGTCAGTGAGGATAGATGATGCATAGAGGGAGAGGGAACTAGAAGGGAAGTAAGAGGAGATGATGAACTTGAGGGATGGGAGTTAGATGCAAGAGTAAGATGCAGGATGGAGGAGGGGTAGGTAGTGAAGCAAGGGTGATATCCTGGACCTGGAGGTGGAGGAGGGAAGGAAAGAAAGGATGAAATCCTGGACCTGGGGTGGGAAGGAAGCAAGGATGAAATTGACATGGGGAAATGGGATGTAAGGGTGAAGTACCGCATAGAGGAAAGGGCGGGAGTGGGGTGAAATGCTGAATGAAGGATAGGGGTGGGAAAGGAAAGAAGGGTAAAATGCAAATCTGTGGATGGGGATGGGAAGGGAAGCAAAGGAGAAATCATGGACCTGGGGTTGGAGGTGGGAAGGGAAGCAAGGAGGAGATGCTAGATCTGGGGGTTAGAGTGCGAAGGAAAGTAAGGGGGGATGCTGGACTTAGGGGTGGGGGTGGGAATGGAAGCAAGGAGGAGATGCTGGACCTGGGTGAGGGGGTGGGAAGGGAAACAGAGGGGAGGGGAGATGCTGGACACAAGTGTTTCCTCTAAGGTACGCAGCAATCCTCCATTCGTATTCCTACCACAGGAAGTGATGCAGCAATATTGCAGTTTCATTTATCAGGAACTGATAAGCTCTTCAGGATTCCCAGTGGGCCTGCCCTTTCCAAATTGAAAACCATGATATTCCTGTACCAGTAGAAATATGAGTGGAGGACCTCTATGTACTTTATGGGAAATGTTGCTGGACATAGGTGTGAGATAGAAAGGAGCTAGTGGTCATGAGGGGAGAGATACTGGAGAATTAGAGAAGTTTGAAAGAAACTGAGCATGAGGAGGAGAGATAAACAGGTCAAATGCTGAACATAGGGATATATAGAGGGGAGATGCATGAGGGAAGAATTAGAGAAGGAGGGGTGATGTTGGGTATGGGGAGGAAGAGGTAAAAAGGGGTGGGTCTGGAGGATACAAAGGGAGAGAAAGAGAGAGAGAGGGGAGATGCTATACACAGAAGAGGCAATGGAGAGTAAAGGGACAGTTAGTGAAAGGCTGTGAAAAATGATGGATAGCTGCAGATAGATGCAATAAAAAGAAGGAGCTTTAAAACTGGATAGTGAGGAAGGAGAGGTGAAATCTGAGTGGATAGAGGCAGAAAAATAAATAGAAAAAGGGTGAAATTGAATCCATATCAGAGATGAATGTAGGGGAGAAATAAAGCAAGGAGAGAAAAGAAATGGCAAATGGACACAAAACCCTGAGAACCGAGTTCAGAGAAGACACAAAGGAAAGGAAAACTCAGCGACGGAGACTAACATGATTAGAAAAAGAAAATCAGCAAACAACAAGGTAGAAAAAAGATTTTTATGATCAATTTAGTGATTAGAAAATGTCAGTTTTAAGAATGTATGTTTGTTTTCTTTATGTTTTGCACTATATAAGAGGAAATGCAGAGCTGCTTCTATTTCTCTGATGTTGCACTGCATGCAGTGGGATTGATAGGATAAAGTGCATGAGACTTTGCAAGCTTTGTGTATATAATTTTGTTGCAATGTTTGAATGTCAGCAGACCATCACTTTACTTTTCATAGCTGCACAACTCCCCCTCAGCTCCTTGTCCTCTGCCTTTTTTTTATCCTTCTCCTTCAACAAAACTAGAAAACAGTTGCAGGTCCTTCATGCCCTTACTAAGGGGCATGTTTACTAAAAACCGCTAATTTGCGCGCCGCAAAATAGCGCACTAAAAGCGGTACTTAAGAGCACTTAAATGGCCCGAAAACGTGCGGGTCACCACCGCACGCGTGCGCGTCACACTAACGCGCCCCGCACAAGTACGGGCCCGCAAATGTCCGATAGAGGTGTGGAAAGGCTAACGGAGGGCGGAGGAAGGCTCCGGAGGGGCGGAGAGACGGGGCTTATGGGCAGGGAAGGGGAGGAGAGAGGCGCCCCGCACATTATCGGGGCTGAATTCGCAAGTAAAAAATAGCGCGAGTGAAACACTCGCGGTAGAGGGCATGTAAAGGGAAGGGAAACCATTTTCGTCAGCAATGTACACCTAAACCGGGGAAACCTTCAAAACGTGAGCAGTGTGATACATGTGCACAGCACAAAAGTGCAATTACAAATATAAAATGACCACCACAGAAATAGTACAAAGAGGAGGTCAGCTGGGGAACAGTGATAGTAAAGGGCAAAACCAAAAAACACACCCAGGAAAGCCCCAAAAATATAAATGAATTATGGAAGGGTCTACGGAGCGGAGACCTTTCCCAACACACATTTCCTTGTTTCGTACGTTCCCTGTGAGTGGTGTTTATGGTTGCCCATCAATAGCAAGGTTGCCCAGTTTGTTTATATATTAACCCCCTTCTGCGGTGGTCAGTTCCGGGGTTTATTTGCACGTTTGTCACCAGACAGGGTGAATGAGCCCACAGTAAAAATGTGCAGAGCAGGGTTTGCGACTCCATCCTGCCAGGTTAACTATCTCCAGGGACTGCACTGTCTCTGTGGACACACTGTGGTGCAGCGGACAGAGCCAGTACCTCTAGGACCATAAGGCATAGGATCAAATCCCAGCTGGGGCTCATGCCAGCCCAGTTCCTATGTTTTACCCACCACTAAACAAAGATAGCACAGACACCCCTGTATTGCAGGGAACATAAGCATGGTGCAAACACCCATATTTTGCCCTACCCCGCACACACCCCATAACAATGGGCATTACCTACAGCCCAGTCCCCCACATCCGGTCCCGGAGTGCCACAATGCAATCAGGGCATATGCATTCCCTGAGAGTAGGAATGCCATCATGTTGGCGGACGAGTACAGGTGGTGGAGGGGGCAGTGGCTGCTAGCCACAGAAGACAGTGGCCTAGCCATGTGCAGGCTGGCACCGTCCACTGCAACAGACAGGCCCTGTCGGATGTACAGTCATGGACTGCCCAGGGAATCAAGCACATCTGTGGCAACACAGTGGCGCACTGCACACAGACAGTGTGTGCAAGAACAGAAGGTCACAGGTTCAAAGCCCTGCCAATCCTGTCCACATATCTTTACCCACAACTAATCCGTGATAGTAAGGACAAACCATTATTGCTGGGGACATACGCATTGCTCATACGCCAATTTTACACCCCACTGATCACAGACACCATGACGAGGGGCATTACCTAGAGCAGAGTCTCACAAATGCAGTCCCAGAGGACCACACACCATTCAGGTTCAATGCTGCCGCCCATACAAATGCCAGTGCTGTATATCTCTGCACCACCCCCATGGCATGTAGATGTAGCTAATGCATATTCATGAGGGACAGCAGGAAAACGCGAACAGTGTGTTGCAACCCTGGGCTGGATTTGGGAACCTCAGCCGTAAAGCAGCAGCCAACAGGGGCAGACACACCCACACCCACAGGCCCCAATGGCCAATGCCCCCTGGAGAGGCAGGACATTGGGCCTTGTGTGCATCTCACAATACTAGCATGTGAATACCTTAGCAATGTCACTCTACACCTGGGTATACGGTACACAGCTTCCAAACACTTGCTCTGAGTACTGGCAGATAGATATCCCTACGTCACGCACATTCTGCTCCTTGAGCTCCATCATGACAATCTGTCTGTTGACTGCAGTGGGTGCATCAGGTCTGGTCTCTGACAGCGTTTACCACCCTGGGGAGTGACTCAAAACAGTATTGCTACCATATCCATGCCTGTACTGTGCCCAGGACTGGTGTGGTGGCTAATGCTGACAAACGCCTCTACAGTAGCACAATGCTGGCATACGTGTGGGAGTGTGTGTCTGTCTATACAGTGTGTGTTGGCTGCAAACACCTTCCACAGCCCACACTGCCAGCACTGTTGCCAGTATTGGCCTGCCAATGTGCATAATGAGCAGCAAGGTACCATGGGTATAGCTCTGACAGGGCGGGTTGGCCAGGATGCATCTGCACAGGGCAGAGGGCACTGACTGGGATAGTGTAGTGGTTGCCCACCACCTACACATACATGGTGGCCTCTGTATGTGCTGCTGGGGTTGCACTCCACCCTGACTGTGCAGTGAAGACAACATGGCTAGGCACCCCCATAGTGAATGATAGTATATCTCCCATGTGATATATATGGGTTTTGTGTCGGGGCCCAGTCAATGACTTAACTGCTGGTGTGCACTGCCATCCCAGTTCTGGGTGCATGCATTTCCAACAGGACTAACTAGCAGACATATGTCAGCTGGTGTGTGTCCTGATGGAGCGCCATGCAGTGGCTGATGCCTTGCTGTAGGCGAAGATCAGATAGTGGTGGGGTGCAACTTAGCATATCAAGGCCTAATGTCTGTCAGATATTGTGTTATGGATGGGTATGGAGTTGCTGTGACAGCGCTGTAGGGTGTCTCTCCCACAGCAGGACTGGGGTTGATGGTCCACCCTACTGCTACCATTGCAGGGAGGTAGCATGATGATAAGAGACCCTGCTTTCCAACCTGAGGGGGAAGAAATGGTGGTAAAGAGCCCACCTAGGTCTCACATAAGGGGTGCCCCTGACTCTGACCGACAGAGATATCCAAGGTGTCTCTGCAGAAACAACCTATCTCACAGAGTAATAGTGCTGTGTAACTCTGGCATGGCCTCGTTCTGCCACGGAGGTTGTGGTGGACCTGGTCCTGGGTGCCTCCACGCACACTCAGGGTGAGCACAGTACCCGCACAATGTGACGGTGTGTAGCTACTCTGTGCCAGTACAACACCCACTCAGTACACCCTACCAGGCCGAGGTGCTGTGTGGGTGCACATGGACACTCCCTCCTACCAAGCTGTGGAGATGCCGGGGTGCATTCCCGATCCTGTGTCTATCTGTGGACAGTTGATTTGCATGTGCAGTGCATCATGGGTATGGGTGGACTAACCCTATCCTGGCTACCACAACAGACTGTCTGTGTGGTGACATGCAGGCTCTCTGCAGCCAGCCAGGGGCTTGCTGGCAGCTATAGAGCTGTAGGCCAATAGGTACCTCATTGCCTGTGAAGTCAGAGGTCATGGGTTCAAACCCACAGTGGTGTAATTTTGTAGGGCGGTGCATAGGTATTTAACATTTAATGTGCAGATGTTGCTGGCAGCAAATCAACCCACAGCGTACTATACCCACATGGTGCCCTTGAGTGTGGTTGATAGGGCACACAATAGGCCATCTTTTAGTTTAGGTCCATATGAGGTGCACTAGTCTCTATCCGGAGACACAACATATATGGTGCCCTATAGGGGACATGCAAGGGTGCCTTGGCGGACAGTGCACTCTAACATGTGCCTCATGAGCTGCCTCATGTCAACATGATGTGCGAGTGCGTTTGGTAGCTGTGCTAAATAAAGGAAAACTAAAAGCCACCCTACAGCACTACTCACCAAAAACATACTGCCTCAGCCAACCCTGTGCACTGAGCACTGTGAGGGATCGAACCCCTGATCCGTGCACCATTGGTCAGTGTACCCACCATTGTGCTGTGTCCCTGTTACTGTGCTGACACATCAGTACGCCGCCTCATGGCCATCTGCGCTCGGCCCTAAGCTGCTCACAATGAACAGTTCGCCGCACACTGCCGCCCCAAAAAACAGTGCGCCGCTTCATGCCGCCAAGAATGAATAGTGCGCCGCCTGCTGCTGCTCAAAATTAACACTGCTCCGCCCTATGCCGTGCAAAAGTAAGATGCCCCCTAAAACACTTCTACCTATTAAAGGTGATGCCTCAGTCAGGCGTTTACGTTGTGCACAAAGGGGGTTTGAACACATGGCCCCTGCACCATTGGTTAGTATCTTCATCGTTGTGCTACAGCACTGTTCCTATATGTGCCCAGCAGCGCCCCACTTAGCCTTCCCAAGCGCTAATGTGGACCCCACAAATGTGCGCGCCGCGCACAGGTACGGTCGTTTTTATTCCTTTTTTCTGCCTGAACCGCCCACTCCTTATATGGCACAGGCACACTAACGGGGCCCCGCACAATTTCGGTGTTTAGTAAACATGCCCCTAAGTCATTATACCATAAATATCAACTACTAATACTACTACTACTAATCATGTGTACACAGCGAGTGGACGAACACCCATTTCAACCTATACCTTATGTTCAGGAACTGTTGGTAATAAAAGAAGTCGAAGCAGCATTGAAAACTTTATCAAAAGAACAAAGCACTGGGCATTGATGGCATTCCCAATGTAGTATTATGGCAATCAGATGAAGATGTTACAACTCATGAAACTGCCAGGAAATTTGGAAGACAACATCATTGCTGACTGAATAGAAAAGATCTGTGTTCATACCAATACTGAAGAAAGGTGATCTGACTGGCTGTGGAAATTATCAAATTGCTCTGATCCCGCATGCCAGCAAGATTCTACTCAAGATTATTCTGTGGAGACTACAACCATACCTGGAATAATAACTGCTTGAAGTGCAGGCAGGATTCAGTAAAAGGTGAGGAAGAAGAGGCACCATTGCGGATGTGAGATGTATCCTTGAAAAGAAAAAAGAATACCAAAAAGATATCTATATATATTTCATTGGCTACAAAAAGGCCTTTGATGAATAAATCATGAAAAGCTCTGAACCACATTAAGAAGCCTGGGTATAGCAGAACACCTGATAGTTATTGTGCACAACCTTTGCAATGATCAGGAGAAACAAAATGCTTTAAAATCAACAAAAGTGTACGACAAGGCTGCATACTCTTCCCACTAATTTATATTCAGCACAAATCATCAGAGAAATAGTACTGTAGGAAGATAACTGAGGTGTGAAGATTGGTGGAAGACTCACCAACAACTTTAGCTATGCTGACAATACCACATTACTAGCTGAAAGTGAAGATATCTGCTTTTTAAGATCAAAGAACATAATCTTAAAATGGGCCTGCACCTTAACAAGAAGAAGAACAAGATCCTGACAACTAGCAAAATAAATAATTTCCTTCTTGATGGAGAAGAAATAGAAATTATAGATAACTTTAACCTACTTGGATCAATCAATAATGAAAAGACAAGTAGTCCAGAAATCCAACATAATATTGATTTTGGCAGAACAACTATGAAGGACCTGGATAAGATTTTCAAGGGCAGAGCTGTATCTCTGCATACAAAGATTTGACCTGTCCAAGTCATGATATTTTCAATAACATCATATGGATGTGACAGTTAAGAACATAACATATGCCATACTGGGTCAGACCAAGGGTCCATCAAGCCCAGTATCCTGTTTCCAACAGCGACCCATCCAGGTCACAAGTACCTGTCAGGTTCCAAAGGTCTTGAAAGACTACCAAAAGGGACTGCTACAGCTGGAAAAAGATCTGCACTTGTATGTTTTTATCTTCTGGGAAGTACTCTAAATCTTGGGGGAATGGGAATTCTTTGGATTAAAGCTGATAAATCTGTGTATTTTAGAATTCAGTGTTTTTGCTGATTCAGTCAGGTCTTAGCAACAACAGATAACTTTTCAGTTAAATCAAATCAGAGTATAGCTTAGCATACAAGTAGAATAAATAGTTTCTGAGTAAAAAGAAATAAATTTGTTTCTAGTGACCTTTACAAAGAGGTCTTCTAGTTAGGAGGCAAAAAATCTATGAAGTTGTCTTAAATAGGTGCTAAAGCCAAGCGACAGATCAAAGGGGCAATTTGAAAGGCATCATCTATCAAATCAAGGGTTGTGTGCATCACCCAGGAAATTAGTAATACTTTAGCTTAGAAGAACAGGTCACGGCACTGTGCAGCAAACCAACTTCTATTAAGTCTTCTTTCCCTCCCACCCACCCCAATTCCCACCCACCCAGGAATAATCTTAGCTTTATATACTCTTAAACCTATTAAAGGGAAGAAGGTGCCCATATTCACTTCCAGCTGTGACTGGTTATCCTCATCAGACATAGGGGCATGTTTACTAAAATCCGCAAAATAGCGCGCCGCAAAATAGCGCACGGCAACGCGGCAGTGAAACACGCAGAAACGCGTTTAAACGCCCCGCACACGTGCGTGTCACCCCCGCACAGGTACGCGGCTCACTAACGGGCCCCGTACAAGTGCGGGCCCGCAAATGTCCGATAGAGGCGTGGAACGGCGAAAGGAGGGCGGAGGAAGGCTCCGGAGGGGCGGAGGGACGGGGTCAATGGGTGGAGAGTGGGAGGGGAGAGGCTCCCCGCACAGTATCGGGCCCGAATTTGCATGTAAAAACTACCGCGAGTGAAACACTCGCGGTAGAAAGCATTTAAAGGGAAGAGAAACCATTTCCGTCAGCAATGTACAGGAAAACCGGGGAAACCAGCAAAATGTGAGCAGTGTGATATATGTGCACAGCACAAAAGTGAAAATAAAAATAGAAAATGACCACAACAGAACTATTAAAAATAGTAATTCAGCTGGGGAACAGTTATAGTGATGGGCAAATACAGAAATCACACCCAGCAAAGCTCCAGAAAAAAGAAATGAATTTTGGAAGGGTCTACTGAGAGGAGACTCTTCCAAAAAACATTTCCACGTTTTGGAGCTTTCCTGGGAGTGTTTGCTATGGTTGCCCATTAATATCACTGTTGCCCAGCGTGGTGATATTTTGTCCCACATTTCCCGTGGTCATTTCCGGGGTTTATGTGCACGTTTGTCACCAGACAGGGTGCATATGCCCACAGTAGAATTGCGTAGAGCAGGGTTTGTGACTCCATCCTGCCAGGCTTACTGCCTCCAGGGGCTGCACTGTCTCTGTGGCCAAAGTGTGGTACAGCGGACAGAGTCATTACCTCTAGGATCAGAGGGCAGAGGTTCAAAACCCAGCTGGGGCACCTGCCAGCCCAGTCCCTATATTTTACCCACCACTAAATAAAGATAGCGCAGACACCCCTGTATGCATGGGGAAAACACCCATATTTTACCCAACACCGCACACACACCACAACAATGGGCATTACCTACAGCCAAGTCCCCCAAATGCAGTCCCATACTGCCACATTGCAATCAGGTCAACTGCTTTTTCTGAGAGAAGTTCATGCCAGCATGTTGGCGGACAAGTACATGTGGTGCAGGGGGCAGTGGCTGCTAACCACAGAAGACAGAGGCCTAGCCATGTGCAGGCTGGCACAGTCCACTGCAACAGACAGGTCCTGCCGGATCCACAGTCATGGACAGTCCAGGGAATCCAACCAATCTGTGGCTACACAGTGGTGCAGTGCACACAGACAGTGCATACAAGAACAGAAAGTCACAGGTTCAAAGCCCAGCTGGGGCTACTGCCAATCCTGCCCACATATTTTTCCCACAACTAAACAGTGATAGTAAGGACACACCTTTCATGGCGGGGACATATGCAATGGTAAGACATCTATCTTTTACCCCACTGAGCACAGACACCATGAACAGGGGCAGTACCTAGAGCAGAATCACCCAAATGCAGTCCTGGTGGGCCACACACCAGTCAGGTTCCATGCTGACACTCATACAAATGCCTGTGCTGTATATCTATGCACCACCCCCATGGCATGTAGATGTAGGCCATGCATATTCATGAGGGATAGCAGGAAAACCCGAACAGTGTGATGCAAACCTGGACTGGAGTTGGGAATCTGTGCCGTAAAGCAGCAGCCATCAAGGGCAGACACACCCACACCCACAGGCCCCATTGGCCAATGTCTCCTGGAAAGGCAGAACATTGGACCGTGCATGCAGCACCCAAAACGAGCACTTGCATAACTTACCAATGTCACCCTACACCTGAGGTATACGGTACACAGCTCGGAGACGTTTGCTAGGAGCACAGGTAGGCAGTTATCCATACGTTACGTACATACTGCTAGTTGACCCCATCCAAACAATCTGTTAGGTGTTTGCGGGGCATGCTCCAGGCCTGGCCTCTGACGGTGCTTACCACCCTGGGGAGTGACCACCAGCTGTAATGCGTACCATATCCATGCCTTGCCGTGCTCAGGACCGGTTTGGTGGGCAAGGCTACTTACCCCCTCAATCGTAGCACCATGATGGCAGAGGTGTGGAAGTGTGTGTCTGTCTATACAGTGGGTGTTGGCTGCAAGCCCCTTCAACAGCCCGCACTGCCAGCACTGTTGCCAGTATTGGCCAGTCAATGTGCATAATGAGGTGCAAGGTACCATGGGTATAGCCAGGGCAGGGTGGCGTGGCCAGGATGCATCTGCACTGGGCATAGGGCCCTGGCAGGGACATTGGCTGGGATATTGTAGTGTCCGGCCACCACCTACACAGACAGGGTGGCCAAAGCATGTCCTTCTGGGGGATCACGCTCACCCTGACTGTGCAGTGACCACAGCATGGCTAGGCCCCCCCCCCCCCATAGTGTTGTATAGTAGTTCTCTCATGTGATAGATATGGGTTTCTCTTTGGGGCCCAGTCACTGATCTATCTGCTTGCTATGTATGCAGACAGCCCAGTTCTGGGTGCATGCATCTCCATTGGGAACATGCACTATGGACTAACCAGTAGACTGTTTGTAGCTGGTAAATGTCTTGCTATAATGGCTTGCAGGGTGCAGTGGCTGTTGGCTTGCTGCAGGGGAATATCTGGTGGTGGAGTGCAGCTTACCATACCCTGGGCTTATGTCTGTCTGCTATTGTGTTATGGCTGTGTATGGAGCTGCCTGGGTGGGTGGGGTGGGGGGGGGGGGGTGGTGTTCCTCAGCAGGACTGGGGTTGATGTTGCCCTCTACTGCCACCTTTGCAGGGAGGTAGAGTGTGGATCCCTTGATGGGGACCATGTTTGCCACGGGGGGGTGCGCCTGATGGCGGCAGACAGGGATATCCATGGTGTTTGTGCAGAAACTAGCTATCTTACACATTAACACTGCTTTGGAATGCCCGCTTGGCCTCCATCAGCCATGGCAGGTGTTGTTGACCTGGTCCTGGCCACCTCATTGCACACTCAGGGTGAGCACAGTACCCGCACGATGTAACGGTGTGTGGCTACTCTGTGCCAGTAAAACACCCGGTCAGTGCCCCCTACTAGGCCAAGGTGCTGTGTGGGTGCACCCGGTCACTTCCCCCAACAGGGCCGAGGTGCTGTGGGGGTGCATTCCCCATCTTGTGTCCATCTGCGGACAGCTAATTTGCATGTGCAGTGCATCATGGGTACGGGTGGCCTAACCCTATCCTGTTGACACCAGCAGACTGTCTGTGAGGTGACGTGTAGGCTATCTGCAGCCAGCCAGGGGCCTGCTTACAGCTATGGAGCTGTAGTGCAATGGTTACATCACTGCCTGTGCAGCCAGAGGTCATGGGTTCAAACCCACAGTGGGGCCCTTTGGTAGGGCTGTCCACAGCTTTATATTTATTTACTGTACATATGTCTATGCCGGCAAGACCACCCTCAGCTTACTATACCCATTAGGTGCCTCTGAGGGTGCTTCATAGGGCGCCCTGTAGGCCACCTTATGGTTGCCATCCCTATAGGGTGCACTATACATTATCCTGTGTCGCAACATACATGCTGCCCTATAGGGGTCATTCAAGGGTGCCTTGGCGAACAGTGCACTGTAACATGTGCCTTATGGGCCGCCGTATGTTAACATGCTGGGAGAGTGCGTTTGCTAGTAGTGATAACAAAATAAATTATACAGCCTCCTACAGCACTCCACAACATAATACATACTGCCTCAGCAGGCATTTTTCACTGGGCATTGTGAGGAGTTGAACCCCTGATCCCTGCACCATTGGTCAGTGTCTTCACCGTTGTACCACAGCTCTGTTGTTTTGTATACTCAGCAGCACGCCACTTTGCCTTTCCACGCGCTAATGTCGACCCCCGCACATTAGCGCGACGCACACACGTCCGGTTGCTTACTACCGTTTTTTTTCTATTTTCTGCCTGAACCGCCCACTCCTTATATGGCACAGGCACACTAGCGCGGCCCCGCACGTTAGGAATGTTTAGTAAACATGCCCCATAGACTAATTAAGGTTTTAGTACAGCTGTGTTAAAAAGGTTGGACAAGTTCCTGGAAGAAAGGTCCATAAACCATCATTAAAGAGAATCCAGGAAATCTACTGCTTGCCCCATACAAGCATTGTGCAACCTGTGTGTCTTTTTGGGAACCTGCTAGGTACTTGTTTATTTTGTATTTATTTATTTATCATTACTTTTATACCGCTCCTTCCTGAGATGAACACTATTGCATAGAACAAATTTTAACATTCTAAAATTCTAACAGTCAGAATTATGTACAAGGTATGGTGTGTGCTTTTAGGAGCATTCTAACAGTCAGAACTATGTACAAGTGGTAGCAAGTGAGACTATTTACAATTGGTGCAGAGGTTAGTATCATTGTATGGGTTGAGTTTGGGGTGATTTGAGGGATAAACCATTACTTTCATTAAGTTCTCCAAAATGTTGAGTGAACAGGAAGATTTTTAGTTCTTTTCTAAATGTTTTTATATTTTTGATTGTGTGTAGGAAGTCCGGGAGGTCATTCTATAACATAGGTGCAGCAAGGGAGAAGGCTCAGTTACTTATGTTTATGTTTATGTTTATGCAAATTGTTTTGATTTGCGATAGGTGGGAGGGATTGCAAGGGTGTTCTGAGAGCGTTCTCTTCTCAATATAGTGTTAGTGGATTGGGTGATTAATGTTGAAAGGTAGGATGGAGCAATATTATTAGTGATCTTGAATGTTGTTGTTATTGTTTTATATTTAATTCTGCTAATTATTGGTAACCAGTGTAGGGTGTATAATAGGGGTGTTTTATGATCAGAGAGTCAGGTTTTGCATACAATTCTTGTGGTTACATTTTGTGCAGTTTGCAGTTGCTTGAGGTGCTTTTTGGGAATACCGTGGAGAAGGCTGTTACAAAAATCAAAGTGGGGGTGATTAGAGCATGAACTGTTGATCTGAAATTGTGTGTGTCCAGAAGGGGTCTGAGGCGTTGTATTGTTCTTAATTTGAAGTAAATAGATTTGGTTAGTTGTTTTATTTTTTATTTATTTTTTATTTATTTAAGGTTTTTCTATACCGCACTATTCAGCATCAGCACGGTTTACAATAAACAAGTTTGTACAATGAGGAACAGCCATACATTGAACTTACATAGAACAGGGAGTTTAAACATGGATAACAGGTGAACTTTATACATAGCAAACAAAGGGAGATTTAAACAAGGGTAACAGGTGAACTTTATACATTATATACACAGGGATTGCATCACATCTAAGTTTATGATACAGGCCCTAAGGGGGATAGATGGGGGAGGTGACGAGTTTTCATCGGAAATTGGTTAGACAGCGTTGGCTTGTTAGACTATAAGATCATGTGGTACTGTCTAGGTGATGCTGTCGGAGTTACCAAAGTGTTGTATAAATAATTGCAGTTTGAGGGCTTTTCTGAACTGGGGGAGGTTATTTATGCTGCGGATTTCTGTTGGGAGGGAGTTCCAGCAAGAAGGGGCGAATAAGGCAAAGGCACGCTTTCTAGTGGATTTGTTGCATTTTGTGATGGCTTTTGGAAGGAGGATGGTATTGCAGGATGTGGTTCTTCTTAATCTGTTGTTTGGAGTAAGTTGGATCATATCTGACAATATATTTGCGGTGATACAGTTGACTGCTTTGAAGGTCAAAGTGAGGATCTTAAATGTGATCCTGTACTGGACGGGGAGCCAGTGTAAGCTCTTCAGGATAGGGGTGATATGTTCTCTGCGAGATGCGCCATAGAGGGTTCTTGCTGCGGTATTCATCGCAAGCTGTAAGGGGTTTATCGAGCTCTTTGGGAGTCCAAGTAGGATGGGGTTGGCGTAATCGAAGTGGGGCATGATTATGGCCTGGAAGACTGTTCTGAAGTCGTTTGGTTCAAGGGTGTTCTTTATGAGGCGTAGTGTCCGTAATTTGTGGTATATTGTTCTGATTGTATTGTCTATATGAGCATGCATGTCCAGGTGCTGGTCCAGTGTTACGCCTAAGTATTTGATCGTTGTCTTGGAGAGGAGTTCTGCGTTGTTCACTTTGATTGAAGATGGGGGAGTGAATGACTGGTTTCTTCCGATGAATAGAACTTCTGTCTTTTTCAGATTTATTCTGAGCATTTGGTTGTGTAGCCAATCTGTGACGGCATTGAAGCAAGAGGAGAGCTGGTCGAGATTTGGGTGATCTGTGTCTATCGGGGTGAACATTAGGACATCATCAGCATATACTAGGCAGTTGATGTTAAAGGACCGGATAAGATTGCAGATGGGCTGCATATAGATATTGAATAAAAGTGCTGAGAGGGATGAGCCCTGGGGAACGCCTTTTTCTAGTGGGAAAGGGTCCGATAAAGAGGATCCGGAGCGGACATGTTGCCATCTGTTATTCAGATATGAGGCGCACCAAGCTAGAGCGTTGCCACGAAGACCCTTCTCAGTGAGGCGTGATAGGAGTATCTTGTGGTCCACCGAGTCAAAGGCGGCTGCGATGTCCAGAAAGATAAGGGCAAAACCCTTCCTGATGTTATCGAGCCCAATGGTAAGGGAGTTGAATAATGTAGTCAGAAGGGTATCGACTCCATGGGACTCTCTGAATCCATGCTGGCAGTAATCAAGAGGCGCGTTGTTTTCAATGTGATGGGTTAGTTGCTGTTGGACTGTTTTTTCGATGATTTTAGCTAGAAGCGGGATGCTCGATATGGGCCTGTAAGAGTCCATCTTTGTGGGGTCGAGCTTTTTGTTCTTCAGTAGGGGTCTTATTGAAGTTTGCTTCAGGTTCTGTGGGAAAATCCCCGAAGTGAAGGATGATCCTATTAGTTTGGCGAGGAAAGGGCTGAGGTCTGATTTTAGCGCTTTTATCCATTGTGCCGGGCATGGGTCGCTCGGAGCTGTGGTGGTATTAATGCATGTGATGGTATCTTGGATCTCCCTTGCTGTTGGGGGGGAGAAGGAGTTAAGAATGTGGTGGTTATCTGCTGTCTCATTTAGAGGGAGGGAGTCGGGAGGTAGCGGGCTTGTATGTTTCAGAGGGTGGTGATTTGCAGGAGCAATGTGTTGGCTTGTCTTTGAGCGAAGGTAGTCCGCATATTCCTGAGCGTCAGGTAGATTTGTTTGGTTGGAGGTGGGCTCCTTAGCCAGATTTTTGACCAGATTGAATAGCTCACGTGGTTTGTTTATGGCTCTCAGTAGGACGTCTGAATGGTATTGTTTCATTCTTGATGATACTGCTGTTCTATGGTCGTCAAGGTGGGTGTTATAGGCTTCATGGCTCTCGGTTGTCCTTGATCTGCGCCATCGTTTTTCGAGTTGACGTAACCGCCGGAGGGATGCTGTTAGTTCAGGTGAATACCAAGGTGCTTTTTTCTTATCTCTGAGGTTTTTCTTGGTAGTTGGGGCGTCTATTACTGCGTTGAGGGACTTGTTCCATAATGTTAACATGTCGTCAAGGTTGAGTTCAGGTGTTTCCAGGAGAGGGTGTATTCTCCCAATGATCTCCTGCTCATTGAATGGGAGATAACGTTTCCGAGTAGTGATGGTATTGTCAATTGTGGTGGGGAGGTAGTTAGATCCGCGAAGGGAAGGCAGTGAGAATCTCACAAGACTGTGGTCAGACCATGGTACTGGGCTCAGTGAGAGATTGAATTTGTGAAAGGGGTAGTTGTCTATTTGAGGTGCAAATACCAAGTCGAGGGTGTTTCGCTTAATATGAGTGGGGGAGTTAACTAGTTGGGTGTATCCTAATGCTTTGAGGGCATCAAGGAAGGCATTAGCTTGTGTGTCTTGCAGTACAGGGAGGTTAAAGTCTCCTAACACCCAGTTTGCTGTACGGGGATTGCTGGGGTTGCATGCAAGGTCAACAATCACTGAAAGGTCATCAGCTATTGGGGAGGGTGCTCTATATATCAGGTTGATGGTGTGGTTCTTATTTGCTATGGATAAATAATCAAGGTGAGTGGAACTGTTAGAGGAGATAGGCTGGAATTGTAGGCTTTCCTTAGAGAGGATGATTACTCCACCTCCAGTTCGGTCTGTCCTATGACAGGAGTGTATGGCAAAATAGGGAGGGACATGTTGGTGGAGGAGGACAGAGTCTGAGGTAGACATCCACGTCTCTGTGATGCATAGGATGTCGAGATCGTGGTCTGCTAGCATGGCGGTAATGGCAGGCCATTTCTTGCGGATGGAGCGGGCGTTAATGAGTGCGCACTTCAGGTTATGGGGGGGGGACTCAGATTTGGGTGGGAGGGACTGTTGGATGGATATGTAGAGAAGGTGGGAGTGTAGTGGTTGCCCATGTCTTTGAGGTTGTATGTTTGGAGGTGTGTGATGTCTCTTCCATGCATTATGTAGAACAGGGATAGAGTTATAGGTGAGGGCTTGAGAGTGGTGAATGAGGGTGAAAATTATGCAGTAAGCTGCAAGGATATGTAGTGAAGTTAATGCTATGGGTGAAATCATGGTGTGAGTGTGAAAACAGATACAGCTAGATAGAACAGAAACAAGTTGCAATGTAATTGTATTTAATGCCCTTAGTAAAAGTTACTGGTAACAGTATAGTACTTAAGTAGCAGTCTGGCAAGTGGCGATAATAAAATAACACTGGAAAGGCTGTTGGTAACAAAATAGTAGTTAGCTATAAAGCAGGCTACTGACCATAGTATTAAAGCAGCTGACGAAAGTATAACAGCAACAGTGTAGAAAATAAGTATCAGTTAGGCTATTGACAAAATATAATTGCAATATAGGTACTGGTAGCAAGACAAAGGTGGTTATTAAAGCTACAGGCAGTAGTGTAATGACAATGTAGCAGTGCTGTTGCGGGGTTATACTTGCACGGAAAGCATCATCTGGGCAGCTCTATGGGTTCAGGTCTTTGCGGCGCGTTGAATAGTTGCTGGTGCTTTGTTTTCGTCTTTTTCTGATACGGACGGCTGGCTCTGTTCTGGGTGAGAGTTCTGCCTTTATTTGTAGAATTGCTGAGGTGCCACTGCCTAAGGGCCACGCCAAAGGGCCCTCTGGCGAGGCCCTCAGGCGCGGGCCCGCCAGGCGCGGGCACGCCTGCCGGCGCGCTGAAAATTTAAAGCCCCTGCTGCACGTGGCTGCCCCGACTGGGCAGGGTTAGATGGCCGCAGCTCCTCCGGTGCAGGAGGCTCGATCCTCCGAAGAGGAGAGCTGATGATGGTGCCGGGGGAGTCTGTGAGATGAGCGCCTGCCGGCGCGCTGAAAATTTAAAGCCCCTGCTGCACGTGGCTGCCCCGACTGGGCAGGGTTAGATGGCCGCAGCTCCTCCGGTGCAGGAGGCTCGATCCTCCGAAGAGGAGAGCTGATGATGGTGCCGGGGGAGTCTGTGAGATGAGCGCCTGCCGGCGCGCTGAAAATTTAAAGCCCCTGCTGCACGTGGCTGCCCCGACTGGGCAGGGTTAGATGGCCGCAGCTCCTCCGGTGCAGGAGGCTCGATCCTCCGAAGAGGAGAGCTGATGATGGTGCCGGGGGAGTCTGTGAGATGAGCGCCTGCCGGCGCGCTGAAAATTTAAAGCCCCTGCTGCACGTGGCTGCCCCGACTGGGCAGGGTTAGATGGCCGCAGCTCCTCCGGTGCAGGAGGCTCGATCCTCCGAAGAGGAGAGCTGATGATGGTGCCGGGGGAGTCTGTGAGATGAGCGCCTGCCGGCGCGCTGAAAATTTAAAGCCCCTGCTGCACGTGGCTGCCCCGACTGGGCAGGGTTAGATGGCCGCAGCTCCTCCGGTGCAGGAGGCTCGATCCTCCGAAGAGGAGAGCTGATGATGGTGCCGGGGGAGTCTGTGAGATGAGCGCCTGCCGGCGCGCTGAAAATTTAAAGCCCCTGCTGCACGTGGCTGCCCCGACTGGGCAGGGTTAGATGGCCGCAGCTCCTCCGGTGCAGGAGGCTCGATCCTCCGAAGAGGAGAGCTGATGATGGTGCCGGGGGAGTCTGTGAGATGAGCGCCTGCCGGCGCGCTGAAAATTTAAAGCCCCTGCTGCACGTGGCTGCCCCGACTGGGCAGGGTTAGATGGCCGCAGCTCCTCCGGTGCAGGAGGCTCGATCCTCCGAAGAGGAGAGCTGATGATGGTGCCGGGGGAGTCTGTGAGATGAGCGCCTGCCGGCGCGCTGAAAATTTAAAGCCCCTGCTGCACGTGGCTGCCCCGACTGGGCAGGGTTAGATGGCCGCAGCTCCTCCGGTGCAGGAGGCTCGATCCTCCGAAGAGGAGAGCTGATGATGGTGCCGGGGGAGTCTGTGTGCAGATAGTATGAGAGTTTGATCCAGTTTAACGCCAAGATACCTTACTTCTTTTTTAACAGGGAGGATTGTGTTAAGTATCTTGAATGTTTGAGGGGGAGTGTAATTTGTGTTCCTTGAGATTAGAGTACTTCAGTTTTCTTAAAGTTGATGGACAGATTGTTTGAGTTTAGCCAATCTTGGGCTTCCAAGTTGCAGGTTTCGATTATGTGTTGGGCTGTGTTTAGACTATCTATGGGGAGATATATCATAATGTCATCCTTACAGATGTGATAATTCACTTTAAATTTCTTGAATATGTTACATATTGGTTGTAGGTATAGGTTAAATAATAGGGCGGATAATGCATGCAGAGCCCTGGGGTATTCCTTGTTCCTGTCTAAATGTATTGGAGGTTTTGCTACCTAATTGGACTTGTTGCCACTTGTGACTTGGATTGACCACTGTTGGAAACAAGATATTGGGCTTGAAGGACCTTTGTCTGACACAGTATAGCATATCTTATGTTCTAATGCTCTAAAGGGAAGGAGGTGATCAAATTCACTTTCAGATTCAGCTGGCTATCCTCATCAGGAATAGATTAATTAAGGATCTGAAATTAAATAATCTTGAGGTGAACAGTCCATTAAACATATTAGATATAATTGTCTTAGTACAAGTATCCCCTGAAAACTGAAGTACTGTAAGTAAACAACTTAAATAGTAAACAAAACCTTAAAACTAAGGTGCAGACAACAGTCCAACAGCAATATGGGGACTATTCAGCCTTTTGCAATGAGTGTCACATGTATGATTTTCTCCCAGTTGGTGAAGGGTCTTATGTGTGTACTTTATTTATTTTATTTATTTATTTAACACTTATTTATATACCGCATCTTCCATCGATCAGTTGCGGTGTACAATTAACAACAGTTAACAAAGCAGCGTTTGTTTTACATAGAACATTTAACATTATAACTTATTACTTTATAACTTATTACATAGAACATCTTAACATACATAAGTCAGGAATTCAGCAACTAATCAGGATATTTCAACTATAACAGCGTGTAAACAGGAGTACTGTCTGTACTACATTAGGCAGAACATACCAATTGTAACTATATACAAGTAGGAGAATCAAGGCATAGTAATGGGGTGTTATTTATTTAAGTTTTGTATATTATCCTTTGTCGTAGGGTGTATAATCGTGATGTGGATAGGTTCGTTTTTAGCCTTTATCTAAGTTGAGTGGAGGGATTTCTATGGTATTATAATGTTTATTGAATAGATACGTTTTCAATTTTTTTCTGAATTCTATTATCTCAGATAGTGAACGTAAGTCCTCTGGCAACGAGTTCCAGATGGTTGGAGCTATATGGGAAAAGGCTCTGTTATTTGTTAATTTATGGGTTTTTATGAATTCTTTTGGAATCTTTAGTTTGTTTGATTGTCCTTTTCTAAGAGTGGGTTTAAGTGGTTCTTTGTCTATAAGATTACATAATGTTTTCGGGGCCATGTCATTTATGGCTTTGAATGTGGTTATCATTGTTTTGTATATTATTCTGCTTTGTATTGGTAACCAATGAAGGGAAGCTAGTATCGGTGTTATGTGTTGAAGGGAGTTTATTTGTAAAATAACTCTGGCTGTTGCATTTTGAGCAAGTTGGATTCTTCTGATGTTTTGTTTTGAGATGCCCATAAGTATTAAGTTTGCGAAATCGAAGTGGGGAGTTATGGTAGCCTGAGTACCTTGGTACAAGGAGCTCTTTGCTCTTAGGGAACAAGTCCAATCTCTGAAAGCTAGAGTAGTGGAGGACATAAGGAAGACAGAGAGGTATATAGACAAGACCTACAGGGACATAGTGCTTGACCCACCTCCAGTCTGGCAGCTTTTCTGATGCCATGGAAAAGAGAGCTCATGTGATAAGACAGCATCACCCTAGTGTGGCAGGAAGTGATCCTTAGGCTAGGACCTGTCCTCCAGGTGATGTAAAACCCTCTTGCACTGTGGAGATTTCTCCAGAGCCATATGCCCATGAGGGAAGGGTTTGATCAGTCATTATAGTTGATGATTCAATCATTAGGCATGTAGATAGCTGGGTGGCTGGTGGACATGAAGATAGCCTGGTGACATGCCTGCCTCGTGCGAAGGTAGTGGACCTCACAAGCCACCTAGAGAAGGTTTTAGATAGTGCTGGGGAGGAGTCTGCTGTCTTGGTAATGTTGGTACCAATGACATAGGAAAGTGTGGGAGGGAGGTTCTGCAGGCTAAAGTTAGACTTTTAGGGAGGAAGTTGAAATCCAGAACATCCAGGGTAGCATTCTCAGAAATGCTTCCCGTTCTACATGTAGGACCAAAAGATAGGAAGAGCTCCGGAGTCTCAATGCATGGATGAGATGATGGTGCAAGGAATATGGTTTTGGATTTGTTAGGAACTGGGCAACATTCTGGAGAAAGGAGGGGCTTTTCCAAAAGGATTGGCTCCACCTTTGCTGGGATGGACTCCAGCTGCTGGCATTAACCTTTAAAAAGGAGATAGAGCAGCTTTTAAATTAGATAATAGCGGAAAGCCGACAGTCGCCCAAGAGCGCATAGTTTGGAAGGATGTATCCATGAAGGATACTAGCAAAAGATTGAAGTTAGGGCATATCGACAAAGAGGTCCAATAAAGACAAACATAACTCAAATGCCCTTAAGTACACGGCAGATAGGGCTTAAAGATTCAAAATTACCACTGTCTTCTGATAACCAAATTAATATGAATAAAATACAGTTTTAAAAATACTTGTATGCAAATGCTAGAAATCTAAAAAATAAGATGGAGAGTTACTGTAGAATAAATAGAACTAAATGAGAGGTTAGATATGATTGGTATCTCAGATTCCTGGTGGACGGAGAACATCCAATGGGACACTGTGATACCTGGGTACACATTATATCACAATGACAGAGTAGATCAAATTGGTGAAGGCATTGCACTCAATGTTAGCGTGCATTGAGTCATACAGGATTAAAGTTTTGCAGGAAACAACATACACAGTAGAATCTCTATGGATCGGAATTCCATGTAAAAAGGGGAAGGCAATGGCAGTGGGAGTGTACTACCGACCACCTGGCCAGAACAAATACATGATAAAATGCTAAAATAAATCAGGGAAGCTAACAAAAGTTATAACACAGTAACAATAATGGGTGATTTAAATTACCCTAGTATCAACTGGGTCAATTTCATAGCAGGACATGATATAGAGATAAAGTTTCTAGATTAAATAAATGACTGCTTGGAGCAGCTGGTTCATGAACCAACAAGAAGGGAAGCTATTTCGGACCTAGTCCTTAGTGGAACACAGGATCTGATACAAGTGATAAGAGTGTTGGGGCCACTTGGCAATAGTGATCCTAGCATAGTCGCATTTGATTTAATAAATTCAGGAATGACAGCGAGAAAATCCTCAGTACTACCTTTTCACTTTCAAAAGGAAGACTATGATGAAATGAGGACAACAGTTAAGAAAAAACTAAAAGAAGAAGCTGCAAAGGTTACAGATTTATATCAAGCATGGGCAATGTTTAAAAATACTATCTTGGAAACCCAAACCAGATGTATTCCATGCTTTAAGAAAAGTGGAAAGAAGGCCAAAAAACTGCCAGCATGGTTTAAAGATGAGGTCAGAGAGGATGTTGTAGCCAAAAAAGCATCTTTCAGAAAATGGAAAAACAACATAAACACTGGCAAGTTAGATGCAATGCACTGATAAAGCAGACAAAGAAACAATTTGAAAAAAGGTTTGCCGTGAAAGCAAAAGTGCATAATAAAAACATTTTCAAGTACATTCATAGCAAACAGCCTATGAGAGAATCAGTTGTACCATTATATGATAGAGGGATAAAAGGGGTACTAAGAGGGGACAAGGCCATAGCGGAGAGACTGAATGAATTCTTTGCTTCAGTCTTTACTGAAGAAGTCGTAGGGAGGGTACCCATGCCTGAAATGGTATTTAAAGGTGATGTATTAGAAGAATTGAAATAAATATTGATAAAAAGGGAAGATGTATTACAACTATTTGATAAACTGAAGAGTAGCAAATCACCTGGACCGATAGTATATATCCGAGGGTGTTGAAAGGACTGAAATATGAGATTGCAGATGCACTATTAGTAAATTGTGAACTATATTTAAAATCATCTTTAGTATGCCAATTTTTCAAAAGAGTTCCAGGGTGATCTGGGAAACTACAGACTAGTGAGCTGACGGCAGTACCAGGCGAAATGGTAGAAACCATTATAAAGAACAAAATTACTGAACATGTAGATAGTCATGGTTTCATGGGAGAAAGTCAACATGGCTTAAGCCAAAGAAGGTCTTGTCTTACTAATCTGTTATAATTTTTTTGAAGGTTTGAATAAACAGGTAGGCAAAGGTGAGCCCGTTTATATAATGTATATGGATTTTCTTAAAGCCTTTGACAAGGTCTCTTATGAGAGACTCTTTGAGAAATTAAACAGTAATGGGATAGGAGGCCATGTACTAATGTGGTTCAGGAACTGGTTAAAAGATAGAAAGCAAAGAGTAGGGCTAGATGGACAATTTTCTGAAAGGAGAAAAGTGAATAGTGGAATGCCCCAGTTATCTGTGCTGGGACCGCTGCTTTTTAACATATTCATAAATTACCTGGAAATGAGAATAACGAATGAGGTGATCAAATTTGCAGATGGCACAAAATTATTCAAAGTTGTTAAAACACAAGAGGATAGTGAAAAACTGCAAGAGGACCTTGATAAATTGGAAGACTGGATGTCCAAATGGTAATGAAATTTAATGTTGGCAAATGCAAAGTTACGCACCTGGAAAGAACAACCCAAATTATGATTACACGATGCAAGGTTCTACATTAGGAATCACCTCCCAGGAAAAAGATTTAGGGGTATGTTTACTAAACTGCAGTAATCGTGAATAACGCGCGTAACGTACACTTAACGATCGTTCGCACATCATAACGCGTGTTCTGACGTGCGAACGATCGTTAAGTGTACGTTACGTGCTTTAACCGCAGTTAACGATCGTAAACCCCCGCGGCGCGTTAAAACACCGCAGAAAGTGGAGAGTGGGCGGAGAGAAGGGGTCAATGGGCGGAGAGTGGGCGGGGAGAGGCTCCCCTCACACTAACGCGCTGAATTTCTGAGCTCAATTCCAATGCGAATGAAAACCTGTCGTTAAAGGCATATTAAAGGGATGAGAAACCATTTCCGTCAGCAATGTACAGCAAAACCGGGGAAACCTACAAAACGTGAGCAGTGTGATACATGTGCACAGAACAAAATTTCAAATAAAACGTTAAAATGACCACAAGAAACAGTGTAAAAATTATAATTCAGCTGGGCAACAGTGATAGCAATGGGCAACAATAAAAAACACTCCAAGGAAAGCTCCAAAAAAAAGAAATGATGTTTGGAAGGGTCTACGCTCTGTAGACCCTTTCAAAATTCAGTTCATTTTATTGGAGCTTTCCTGGGAGTGCTTTTTAAGGTTGCCCAATGTTATCATTGTTGCCCAGCTTGGTTACGGGGGTTTGCCCCTTTTTTTGAGGTCTTTTTTTAAGTTTATGTGCACTTTTGTCTCCATACAAGGTAAATGAGCCCACAGTATAATTGTGCAGAGCAGGGTTTCTGACTCGTCAGGCCAGTTTTCCTATCTCCAGGGACTGCACTGTCTCTGTGGCCACAGTGTGGTGCAACGGACACAGCCAGTGCCTGTAAGACCAGAGGGTCACAGGTTCAAATCCCAGCTGGGGCTCCTGCCAACCCAGTCCCCATAGTTTTACCCACCACTAAACAGTGATAGTAAAGACACTCCTTTATTGCAGAGAACATACGCATGGTTAATACGCCTATATTTTACCACACCAAACACAGACACCATAAACAGGCGCATTACCTAGAGCAGAGTCTCGCAAATGCAGTCCTGGAGGGCCCCACACCATTCAGGTTCCATGCTGCCTCTAATAAAGATGCCTGTGCTGCATATCTATGCACTACCCCCATGGTATGCAGATGTAGCTCATGCATATTTATGAGGGACAGCATGAAAACATGAACAGTGTTTGGAACACCAGGACAGGAGTTGGGAAACTCTGCCGTAAAGCAGCAGCCAGCAGGGGCAGACACACCCACACACACACACACACAGGCCCCATTGGCCAATGCCTCCTGGAGAGGCAGGACATTGGGCCCTGCCTGTATCTCCCAATACTAGCAGTTGCATACCTTAGCAATGCCACCCTACACCTGTGTATATGGTACACAGCTATCAAACGTTTCCTATGATAACTGGCAGATATCAATTCCTACGTTAAGCACATTTTGCTCATTGAGCCCCACCATAACAATCATTCTGATGTCTGCGGTGTGTGCTGCAGGTCTGGTCTCTGATAGTGTTTACCACCCTGGGGAGTGACCCCCAACAGTATTGCATACCATATCCATGCCTGTACTGTGCCCAGGACTGGTGTGGTGGGTATGGCTGCTGAACACCTCTATAGTAGCACAATGCTGGCATAGGTGTGGGGGTGGCTGTCTGTCTATCCAGTGTGTGGTGGCTGCAAACACCTTCCAAAGCCCACATTGCCAGCAATGTTGCCAGTATTGGGCTGCCAATGTGCATAATGAGGAGCAAGGTACCATGGGTATAGGCCGGACAGGGTGGCCTGGCCAGGGTGCATCTGCACAGAGCATAGGGCACTGACTGGGACATTTTAGTGCCCGGCCACCACCTACACAGACAGGGTGACCTCAGTATGTCCTGCTGAGAGATCACTCTCACCCTGACTGTGCAGTGGCCACAGCATGGCTAGGCACCCCCATAGTGCTATATTGTATTTTTTTCATGTGATAGATATGGTTTTCCTTTTTGGGCCCAGTCACTGATTTGTTTGATTGCTGTGTATGCTGACATCCCAGTTCTGGGTGCATGCATCTCCACTGGGCACATGCACTATGGACTAACTAGCAGGCTGTTTGCAGCTGGTATGTGTCTTGATGGAGTGGCTTGTAGCAGGAGCATATCAGATAGTGGTGGGGTGCAGCTTACCATATCCAGGCCTACTGTCTGTCTGCTATTGTGTTATGGATGTGTACAGAGCTGCATTGACTGCCCTGTGGGGTGTCTGTTTCTCAGCAGGACTGGGGTTGATGTTCCCCTCTACTGCCACCTTTGCATGGAGGTAGAATGTGGATCTATTGTTAGGAGACCCTGATTGCCACCCTTGGACCTGGGGGAGGTGGTGGTGCATGGGGGGCTACATCTGACTAAAACAGACAGAGATATCCAAAGTGTGTCTGCAGAAACTACCTATCTCACACATTAACACTGCTTTGGACCTGCACCATGGCCTCTTTCAGCTATGGACAGTGCTGTGGACCTGGTGCTGGGCGCCTCACTGCACCCTCAGGGTGAGCACAGTACCCGCACAATGTGACGGTGTGTAGCTACTCTGTGCCAGTACAACACACGGTCAGTACCCCCTACAAGGCTGAGGTGCTGTGGGGGTGCACATGGTCACTTCCCCCTACCAGGCCGAGGTGCTGTGGGGGTGCATTCCCCATGGTGTGTATCTGTGGACAGCTGATTTGCATGTGCAGTGCATCATTGGTGTGACTGGCACAATCCAACCCTGGGAAAATCCAGCACCTGCTTGCAGGCTCTGATAAACCATAGGCCATCACACGTACATCTGTTAGCATAATGCATAGGTGCAAGACACCCTAAAGAGTCTGTAATATAAGGTGCCCACGCTGGTAAAAACACACGTACCCACGCACGATTGTACGCACGCACCAACGCACGCAGCCTCGCACGGGGCTATGCCCGTACCAACGCACGCAGCCTCGCACGCACCAACGTACGTGGCTAGGCACACTCCGAGGGTGTGTTTCTGACATCACTACTCCACGTAAAGAAAAACATGCCTCCTCATTCCCTATGTAATGTACAGGGTGATGCCTGGGCTAGCCTTCTGCGTTAGGCACACTGGGGACTCGAACCCATGCTACCTGTAACAGCGGTCAGTACAGTAACCATTGTGCTATAGCTCTGTTTCTGTGCTTTGTGTCTGTACGCCTTCTTACGATTAACGCGCAGTAACGCGCCACGGTGCCCTGTAACGTTCGTTAGTTTTTGGAATGCGCGTTAATGGTAACGATGTACCGCCCATGTCCTTATTTTGGGTTTCTGTCACTACCGCGGCTCCTAACGTGAATTGCACTAACGCAGTTTAGTAAACATACCCCTTAGTTATCATCGTGGATAACACATTGAAATCCTCTGCCCAGTGTGCAGCGGACTGTGTGCATGCTAGGAATCATAAGGAAAGGAATGGAGAATTAACCAAAGGATATTATACTGTCTCTGCATTGTTCCATGGTGCAATCACACCTTGAATATTGTGTGCAATTCTGGTCGACGTATCTTAAAAAGGATATAGCCAAATTAGAAAAGATACAGAGAACAGTCACCAAAGTGGTAAAGGGGATGGAAGGATACCCCTATGAGCAAATGCTTAAATGGTTAGGGCTCATCAATGTGGAAAAGAGGGGAGATATGATAGAGATATATACATTAATGAATGGAGTGGATCAGGTAAATGTAGATCGACTGTTTACACCATCAAAAATTAGAAAGACTTGGGGGCATGCAATGAAGCTACAATGTAGCCCACTTAAGACTAATAAGAGAAAGTATTTTTTCACTCAATATGTAATCAAACTCTGGAATTCATTACTGGAGGAAGTAGTAAAATCTGTTAGTGTAGCTGGGTTTAAAAAGGTTTGGACAAGTTCCTGGAGGAAAGGTCCATGAATTATTATTATAGAGGACCCAGGAAATGCACTGCTTGCCTCATGACAAGCATTGTGGAACCTGTGTGCCTTTTTGGAAACCTGCTAGGTATTTGTGACCTGGTTCCTGATGTAAGTGTGCTATTCTGTTCTGCTAGAATCAGGACAATTGAACAGGGCCCCAAGGACCCTAGATATGACCCAGCAGCACATGTGTGTATGTTTCCTCCAATATGCTGCATACCTGCACTGCACACATACACATATGAGTTACTTGTGCTAAACAGAGCTCATACTCTTGTTAAGACAGACAGCAGAATAGACAGAGATCCTGTGGAAATCCAAAAGGCAGATGTATGTAAGGCACATAGGTACTGACAGTCAAAGACGTCTGTGTATATGTCCTGACTCGAGAACAGGCGTTGGAACCACAAGTCACACTAGAGCCCTTTGTAAGCCTGAGCAAGTCATCTGACCCACCACAGATGACTGCACGTTTACAATATCCCGCTGTCATCTATGTGACCAATATGACATAAAAATGTACTGCGCATGGAAACCAGGTGCACTGCATCATAGGAAACAGGACCACCTAAGAGGCATATATGCACCCAGGCATATGTAACCTATAGGGAGCCAATGGAAAGATCAGTCCATCATGTACATGTGCTCATTGTGGCAGTTGCCCCCTTTATTGCGTTCAGAGACACATGTTACATGACTGCATGATTACATGCTCTCGGGCCCCATCTCGTGCACCCTTGCCCCCAAACAACATTTGCACCCACACATTCCATATCCCAAATTCCACTACCAAAGCCATGTGCCAACCCATATCCACCAATGTTGGCCAAACTCCACATACCCCACCATCCACCATACTGTGCATGCACCATACCCCCTCCTGCACACACATGTAGGCAATCATTTGACCCTCCCTCGGTCCCTGCCCCTCCCTCTTGCAAAGGACACATCGACCTGTACTTCACTGACAATGATGTTTGGAGTGGAGGGCAGTGTCGCACCAGAATCAGAGCTGTTGCTCTCCCCATCTCCCCCCTCCAGATTCTCAAAGCAAGCGGGGAATCAAAGGCTGGGCCCATCACCACAAGGAACCAGGCCCAGAATATTGGCAGACTCTGTGCATGTCATGGCAGATGTGGGGCCTGGTATGCGCTGCAATAGGTGTACATGTAACTGGAGCTTGGGCCTGGGACAGCCCTGGCAGAGGAAACAGAAGTGTCAGTTTGTCCGTCCGCTCTCTGGTAAGTGCAGGAGGCGGAATGCTGGCCATGCACTGTGCAGGTGTGGCTCTGCTGCAGCTCTATGAGGACTATTGACACTGTTTGCTGCAGGAGGGTGTTGGATCTGTCCAGGCTCTGCACTGCCTCAATCTGGCTCCATTGCAAGGTAAGACTCTCAGGATCTCCAGCTTCAAACATGCACCTGCTCACTGGTCATCATTCTGCACCAGCAGCCTGTTGACACTCAACAAGCCATCCTGTGGTCCTGGGCCTGCTGTGTGCCTCCTCTACATTCCCCTCCTGCTGTTCCAGGGCAGGTGATGATGGAGCCAAGAGCTCGAGATCAGCAGGTGGTGTGTCCATGGTTGGTGATAGTTGCCCTCCATTGACAGGAGTGGCATCTATGCTCACTCCTTGGACTGCTTCCAAAGGCCCTGCAGATGACTGTGAAGGGAGATCAGCAGAACTAGTACCAGGCACCTGGTCATCACCAGCAGCAACTCAAAGACACAGGACATGTATACGATGCAAACAGTATGATCTGGCCAGCAGCAACACAGGGTTGTCATATGCTCTGCAATCCACAATGTGCATTAGACCACCATCTGAACAGGGCCATTGTGCATTGCAGCTAAAAGTACTAAGGTAGAGCAGACCCCCAACATGCTGTCTCACAATCCACAGTGCTGCACAAGTTGACAACTAATATGCATAGGTTTTATGGACAGCACAGTTAATATATGCCCTAAGCAGGCCGCAATCAACTAACCCTTAGGTAACAGGGCAAGTACAGTGACAACACAGCTACAACTGATTCCCACTGAGCACCCCCTAAACATCCATTCATGGCCACTATGGATGATATACATAGGAACAACAGCTCTCAGCCCAGTAGGACAAACTGACCCTGTCATGGAGAGAAGTGGAGAGTACTGTGTGGCTGGGAAGGCTAGCATGGCTGTGGTACCTGGGGCCCAGAGTAGTGCTCCAGAGGAACAGTGTCCTAGATCATGCACATGGACACTGCCCAGGTGTAGATACATAGATGCCATCACGGCCACTAGGCCATTGTCCCATCCTCTCTGTGATGTCTAAGATGAATGAGTCTGACAATACCACTTTCGCCCTTCATCTTCTCACTAACATATCTGAAAAATTTCTTATCCTCCCCATTTTATATCATTGGCTATTTTCTTCTCTTTATGAATCTTTGCTTTCCTGACTATTTTGCTAGCTTCTCCAAGTTTTTCCAAATATAGATAGAAACAGGGAAATATGACAACAGAAAAAGACTACATGGCCTACATAGTTTGTCCTTCCATATCAACAACTACAACAGTCCCCTTTTTTTTCTTTAGAGATCCTCTGTGTTTGTCCCATGCTTTATTGAATTCAGTTACTGTCCTCATCTCCACCACTTCCACTAGGAGACTACTCCATGGATCCACCACTCTTTCCGTAAAGAAATATTTCCTCATATCACTCCTGAATCTAACCCCCTTCACCTTCATCCCATGTCCCCTCATAGCAGAACTTGCTTTCAATTGAAAGAGGCTCCCTCCCTGAACATTTATGTCATGGAGGTATGAGTATTTAAACATCTCAATCATATCACCTCTATCCCGCCTTTCCTCTAAGGTGTACATATTAATATCCTTAAGTCTATCCTCATATGCTTTATAATGAAGACCACTAACCATTTTAGTACCCACCCTCTGCACCGACTTCATCCTGTTTGCATCCTTTTGAAGGTGCGGTCTCCAGAATTTCACACTATACACCAAAGACTTATACAGAGGCACTATCACCTCCATTTTTCTGCTAACTATTCCTCTCCGTATGCACACAAGCATCCTTCTAGCTTTTGCCGCCGCCTTTTCTAAGATCATGAGACACAACCACACCTAGGTCCCGCTCTTCTTTAGTGGACAAAAGTACTTCACCCCTCTATTATATTGCTCCCTTGGATTGCTGTAGCCCAAATGCATGATCTTACATTTTTTAACATAAAAGCCCAGCTGCCAAATTCTAGACCATTCTTCAAGCTTAGCTAGATCCCGCCTCATGTTATCCATACCTTCCTGGGTGTCTACTCTATTGCATATTTTGGTATCATCCGCAAAGAGGCAAACCTTACACGATAGCCCTTCCGCTATATCACTAACAAAGATGTAAAAAGAATCAGACCAAGGACAGATCCCTGGGGCACACCGCTGGTAACATCCTTCTCCTCAGAGTGAACTCAGTTTACCTGTACTCTTTATCGCCTCAAACCCAATCAACTTCTAACCCAAGCAGTAACTTTAGGGTCCATCACTAGGGTGCTCAGTTTGTTTATAAAGTCGCCTGTGAGGAACAGTGTCAAAGACTTTACTAAAATCTAAATACACTACATCTAAGGCTCTCCCTCGGTCCAACTCCCTGGTCACCCAGTCAAAGAAATCAATCAGATTTGTCTGACAAGACCTGTCTCTGGTGAATCCATGCTGCCTCGGATCCTGTAATCCACTGGCTTCCAGAAACCTCACTATTTTCTCTTTCAGCAGCGTTTCCAATAATTTACTCACCACTGAAGTTAAACTAACCGGTCTGTAGTTTTCAACTACATCCTTACTTCCGCTTTTGTGTAAAGGCACCACATGAGCCTCTCTCCAGTCCTTTGGCACCACTCCCAACTGTAACAAGGCATTGGAACTCCCAACTCTAACAAGGCATTGGTCAGTCAGTGGAGCTGCTAGAACATCCCCAAGTTCCCTCAGTATTCTAGGGTGTATCCCATCCGGTCCCATCACGTTGTATACTTTAAGTTGAGCTAGTTTCTCATGAACACAGTCTTCTGAAAATTGTTCAAGATGTCCCTCTCTTCTATTCCTGTTTGTGGGTGTTTTCTGAACTCCTGCTCCTGGTTCTTCATCTGTGAACACAGAACATAAATATTTGTTCAGCAATTCCGCTTTATCCTCATCAGCTTCTACATATTCTTCCCCTTAACCCTTGAGTCTGACAATACCACTTTTGCCCTTCCTCTTCTCACTAATATCTGAAAAATGTCTTATACCCCATTTTATTGCATTGGCTATTTCCTCCTTTTTTTGAATCATTGCTTATCTGACTACTTTGCTAGCTTCTCTAAGTTTTTCCAAATATAGATGCCTGTCTTCGTCTCTCTGTGATCTCTTGTATTTCATGAAGGCCTCCCTCTTTTTCTTCACTTTTTCAGCTACTTCTTTCGAAAGCCATAGCGGTCTCCTTTTCCTTTTACCTTTATTTACCATTTTAACAAAAAGGTTGGTTGCCTTTAAAATATCCCCTTTCAGTTTTGCCCACTGTTTTTCTACATCACCCAGTTGTTCCCATCCCGCTAATGACTCCTTGAGGTATTGGCCCATCTTGGCAAAGTTAGTCTTCCTAAAGCCTAAGACCCTCACCTTATTTCCCATGCTACGGGCATTTATACCCCTGTTACCCTTTTCCATAGATATTTAATGTATCACTTATCTGGGGGCTTTCACTTACCTGGGGGCTTTCTTTACCAATCCCCAATGAATCTAGTTTAAAGCCCTGTTCAGTAGATTAGCCAGTCTACTACTGAAGACGCGTCAACCTTTCTTGGACAGATGGATGCCATCTCTGCTCTTCAACCCTTGGAACAGCATCCCATGGTCTAGGAAACCAAAACGCTCTCGATGACACCATCCACGCAGCCATGCATTCATCTCCAGTATGCGAGCGTCTCTGCCTTGGCTTTTACTCTCAACAGGGAGGATTGAAGAGAACACCACCTGTGCACCTAACTGCTTCACCCTCTGTCCCAGAGCCATGAAGTCACTCTTGATACGCTCAGAGGGATACCTGGCAGTATCATTTGTTCCGACATGGATTAGCAACATTGAGTAATAGTCAGTGGGCTTGATGAGTATCGGCAAACTCTCCATAACATCTTGTATTTTGGCATCAGGTAGACAGCATACCTCTCTGGACATCAAGTCTGGTCAGCAGATGGATGCCTCAGTACCCCTCAGAAGAGAATCACCAACCACCACTACCCTTCCTTGCGGTCTCTGATTCTGCAACTTTCGGGTACTTGAGCTCTGATTCTTCCCTTTCCAGGGATGATTTCACCTCCTCCACTTCCAGGGCTGCATAATGTTTCTCCAATTCAAGGCCTGGAGAAGTTGGATTGGTGATTCTGCAGGTCCTGGTGACTTGTGTCCAACCTTCGTCATTCTGTCGGCATCCATCTTCTCCTCTGCTGGAGAGCTTGGTTGCTGCAAGAAGCATATTATCAATGTACTTCTCACTGTCTTGAATGCTCCTCAGCCTCGCAATCTCCTCTCTGAGTTACTCCACTTGTTTCCTCAGAGCTTCAGCATGCAGGCACCCTGCACATGGAGCCGGTCCTTCAACTGGCATTGGGACCTCTGTCTGGACAGAGGCAGAAGCTGTAACGGGAGCAACAGCTTTAGCGATACAATTTTTCCCAGCCATTGTTCTGTTCATGGAGCTTAGGTATCTGTTAAAGCAAAAAAGAGAGATCTACCAAAGTACCAGTCAGTTTCCCAGCTGTCCTTTCAGAGAAAAAGCAGTTAAATCTGTTTAAGTCCCTGTGTTTTGCTAAATGGAGAGATACCTGTCTTACTCTCTCTGTGATCTCTTATATTTCATGAAGGCCTCTCTCTTTTTTTTCACCTTTTCAGCTACTTCTTTTGAAAAACATAGCGGTCTCCTTTTCCTTTTACCTTTATTTACCATTTTAATAAAAAGGCTGGTTGCCTTTAAAATATCCCCTTTCAATTTTGCCCACTGTTTTTCTACATCCCCCAGCAGTTCCCATCCTGCTAACAACTCCCTGAGGTTTTGGCCCATCTTGGTAAAGTAAGTTTTCCCAAAGATTAAGACCCTTGCTTTTGAATGGATTTTATCAGCTCTAGTCCTGATACCACACCATCTGGTGATCACTGGATGTGAAATGATCTCACACTATAGCCACAGAAACATTTTCATCATTGGTAAGCACCAAGTCCAGTATGGCCTCTTTACATGTGGGTTCTGTTACCAGTAGCCTGAATAGTTCTCCCCGTAGAGAATCCAGGATCTCCCTACTTCTAGATGATACTGCAGCAGAGATGTGCCAATCAACATCTGATATATTGAAATACCCTATCAGTAGCACTTCCCCTTTCCTTGCAATGTTCCCTGTAAAATAGTTATCTCCAAGTTATAATGCCCTGTT
This sequence comes from Ichthyophis bannanicus, assembly GCA_033557465.1. Taxonomy (NCBI): domain Eukaryota; kingdom Metazoa; phylum Chordata; class Amphibia; order Gymnophiona; family Ichthyophiidae; genus Ichthyophis; species Ichthyophis bannanicus. The sequence continues at coordinate 245,078,564 of CM066037.1, forward strand.
CAATGTAATTTCAGTTTGTTCAATGTAAACCGCACTGATGCAGAATAGCGCGGTATATAAGAGAATTAAATAAATAAATAAATGCAGGGTATGTATTCAATTAACTCTCCATCCACCTCCTCCTCTTGCGAGGAAGGTCTGTATATCACGCAAATGCAAATAGATTTCTCTTTCCCTCTTTCTAGTTTAACCCATAGTGCCTCCTCTCTCCCTTTTAAGCCCTATTTTTCCATAGCTTTAATATTATTTTTTACATATAGTGCCACTCCCCCTCCCCCTTCTTCTTACCCTGTCCTTTCTGAATAAAATATAGTCTGGTATAGTTACATCCCAGTTATGGCTGTCCGTGAACCATGTTTCTGTTACTGCCACTCAATCCAAGTCAGCCTCTCCCATTAAAGCCTCAACATCTGGGATGTTATTTCCCATGCTATGGGCATTTATAAATACTGCTTTCCTTACGTTGTCCCTTTTGCCCATTTCCATAAAGGTATTTAATGTTTCACTTACCTGGGGGCTTTCACTTACCTGGGGACTTTCTTCACCCATCCCTATCAAATCTAGTTTAAAGCCCTCTTCAGTAGGCTACTGAAGACACATTGACTCTTCTTGGACAGATGGATGCCATCTCTGCTCTACAACCCTTGCAACAGCATCCCATGGTCCAGGAAACTAAAATGCTCTTGATTACACCATCCACGCAGCCATGCATTTATCTCCAGAATACAAGCTTCTCTGCCTTGGCCTTTACCCTCAACAGAGAGGATTGAAGAGAACACTACCTGCACTCCCATCTGCTTCACCCTCTGTCCCAGAGCCATGAAGTCACTCTTGATATGCTCAGAGGGATACCTGGCAGTATCATTTGTGCCGACATTGGGTAATAGTTGGCTTGATGAGTCTCGGCAAAATCTCTGTAACATCTTTGATTTTGGCACCTGGCAGACAGCATACCTCTCTGGACATCAAGTCTGGTCTGCAGATGGATGCCTCAGTACCCCTCAGAAGAGAGTCGCCAACCACCACTACCCTTCGCTTTCTTGTGGTCACTGATTCTGCAACTTTGGGGTGCTCGAGCTCTGGTTCTTCCCTTTACAGGAATGCTTTCACCTCCTCCACTTTCAGGGTTGCAAAATGGTTCTTCAATTTAAGGGCTGGAGGAGTTGGATTGGTGATTCTGCAGGCCCTGGTGACTCGTGTCCAACCTTTGTAATTCTGTAGGCTCCCATCTTCTCCTCTGATGGAGAGCTTGGATGTTTCAAGAAGCATCTCATCAATGTAATTCTCACTATCTTGAATACTCCTCAGCCGCACCACCTCTTCTCTGAGCTCCTTCACTTGTTTCCTGAGAGCTTCAGCATACAGGCATCCTGTACATAGAACTTGTCCTTCAACTGGCATTGGGATCTCTGTCTGGACAGAGGTGAAAGCTGTAACAGGAGCAACAGTTTTGGCAATATGATTTTCCCCAGCCATTGTTCAGTTGGTGGAGCTTAGGTATCTGTTGAAGCAAAAGAGAGAGAGACCTACCAAAGTATCAGTTTCCCAGCTGTCCTTTCAGAAAAAATGCAGTTAACCTCTTTTAAGTGTATTCTAAATGTGCTGTTCCAAGTCCCTGTGTGTAACTACTTGGGGAGGTGCCCTATAAAGCAAGACTGCTCACATGGGGTGTTTGGGAGTTGGGGAGGGGGGTAGGGAGGGAACTAACACCTGAGGAGGTGTCAGTAGCTTCAAAGAGCTGAGAAAGATACTAAAAACAGAGTTTTAAAACTATGCCACTAAAGAAAATATTTCCCCTTACTAAAGCACCAAAAAAATGTAACTTTGTTTTAAAAATGTACCAAAACCCTTTTAAGCGCTCTCAGGCAGAGAGCTAGTAATTAAAAGCCACACACTCTTGCCTTTGCTTGAAATGCAGAGCCCCTGTTAGGAATGCCCCAACAGTGCAAGGCTCTGAAGACAGTATGTTTATGCGCCACACCCATACAGGACACATATAGCCCTAGTGACACTGGCTCTGCCTCCCAGCTAGCAGCTGTGGGACTGCCAGAGCTGAGGTCAAAGCCCAGGCAATAGCACACATGTGTACTGACCAAAGCAAGTTAGCTGCTAATGTAGTTCACCAACATGGTACCCCCCTATGTTTCCGTCAGCTGAATGAACAGAACCCAGCCCTCCCCACCCCTCTTCCCTAGATGACATGTCAGCTGCCATATAACATGTTTTGGACATCAGTGATCCTGCAGTGTTATTCAAACAGAACCAGAAATGTGATACCAGGCAAGAGGGGCTGCTGATAACTGGGTCTACCAGCACTGTCCTGCACCTTCGAACAAGGCCTAGGAGTTAATGGGCAGGTGACATGCCCCAGGGTAGCAGTGCTGTGCTCATGTGACTAGTGCTACTTCTCTGGGCCCTGCATGGGCAAGCCATGTCATTGCCAGTATGGAGGAGTGCAGAGCCTGGGACAGGGGTGTGCAGTTGACAGCAATGCAGATGTCTGCATATGTGCAGCAGGAGGATGTTCAGGCTACCCTAATCCCTGCCAAGCAGATAACATCTGAGTGTTTGCGCAAGCTATATGGAAATGGTGTGGGTGGAAGGGTATATATTGTGAGCAGGTGACACAGGTGGGGGGATCTATTGAGTAGTTAAGGGAGAGGACATCATGCAGCCATTCACCTGACTCCTCTGTGACCTGGGATGTGTCCAGGGATCCCACCCCATCAAGGGTGGCAGGGTAAAGGGTATTCAGGACCCTCTGCTCCAGCTTGGACAAAGTGACTGACTGGCCATCTGGGTCCACCTCTCTGGACCTCTTTGCTGTTTCATGGGGCACCTGCCTCTATTTGCGCTTCAGATCCTCAATATCACGGTTGTTATGGTAGATGGCATTCAGCTTCCTGCAGATGCCCAGCCACTGCTGCTGTTTTTTGTGTCACAGTTTCTCCATCCAAGATATTCAGGTTGCGCAATATCTCCTCCAGCATAATGGTGAGCTTCCCCTCACTGAAGTTGCGCTTACAGGTCACGATCTTTGGAGTCATGTCCCCTATCTCCACACACAATCTGCACATACAATATGCATGGATGTGCACAGCCATCTGTGTATGCATATATAGTACGGATACCTGTGGAAGCTTCTGGAACATGTAAATCTTGCGCCAATGAACCCTGCCCCTGTATATATAACTGCCTGTGGAAGCATTCTGGGAAAAGGCACACACACATAACCATGGCCACATGTATGTGTAGACATCTCCGTGGTTGCTTCTAGAATAGTTTCAGAGAGTCATTAGCTTGCCAAGAATTCCCTCCTGGGGGGGGGGGGTTGACACATCCCCTAGACCACTCAAAGGAGATTCAACAAATTCAACAGAGAAGCTCTCATAAGCTCTATCGCATCACACATAGATCTGGAAAACACTGACCTCGACGATCTAATAAACAATTGGAACTCAGGAATTCAAGCGACATCAGAACCAAAATGGAAAGCCGCAACTAACACAACTAAATCCAAAACAGAACCATGGTACACCGAAACTCTGACCAGATTGAAGAGAGAACTACGAAAACTGGAGAGAAAATGGCGGCAAAGCAAAACATAAAACGGAATACCTGACTCTTCTCTCAAAATACAAAAATGAAGTCAACCTGTCAAAAAGAACACATCACACTAACTTACTAAACAAGGCCATAAATAAGCCCAGAGAATTGTTCGCACTGGTTAAATCACGCACCAAGACCGCCCAAGATGATCATCACTATAACAACAAAATTAAGGCCCAAACCCTAGCAGATCACTACGCAAGCAAACTAAACCCACATGTGGCCACAAAACCCACACAATGCCTGGGTGCAACCCCCCCCCCCCGCGCCACAACTCAACATGGCGTCGAGCAAAACCCGCATAAATGCCCACGGTTTATAAATGCCCACGGTTTACTAGAATAAATAACTCTATGTAAATACTTGTATATACCATGTGAATAGTTTTCCCTGTTATCCCAGTTTGTTTATGCCATTGTTCTATGTAAGCACATGTTCTATGTAAGCCATGTTCTATGTAAGCACATTGTGATATTTATGCATTGTTGCTCTGTTCATTTTTAATGTAAACCGCGCTGATTTCAATAGCGCGGTATATAAAAAATAAAAATAAATAAAATAAATAAAAATCAGTAACTGGAACACTTTCCGTAAAATCGGAGACAAGCACATTATGAACATAATCACTAACATTAACACCACAACCTCTCCACTGGATCCCTGCCCTGCTGCATGGGTCAAGGCAGCGAAAATAGAGACTGCCAAACACGTCTCGCACATAGTAAACCAGTCACTCCAACAAGGAACCATGCCTGCGCAACTTAAGAAATCCATCATAAGACCGATACTATAAAAACAAAACACTCAATGAGGACGACCCAGCATCTTATCGCCCAATATCCAGTATAGCCCTCCTAGCAAAGATTATTGAAAAGGCAGTCCTACAACAACTGCAAGACCACCTGGACGACAACGAAACCCTAGATGATCACCAATACGGCTTCAGGCAACATCATGGGGTTGAAATCCTGCTTATTGCACTACTGGACAACCTACTCAAAGGCATAGAAGACAAAAAGAAAATGTTTATTCTCATATTTATTGACATTTCAGCAGCATTCGATACAGTACACCATCGAACCCTCCTGAACAGAATTGAAACAATAGGAATATCGGGAACCCCCCCTAAAATGGTTCTCATCATATATAACAAACAGAATGCAACAGGTCCAGTTCAACGATGAAAAAGCAGACGCATTCCCCCAAACACAGGGCATACCACAAGGCTCAGCTCTTTCCTCACTTCTCTTCAAGGTATACATGCAACCAATCTGCGAAATTTTCAAAAAGCACAAAATCAACTACCACATATACGCAGATGATATTATGCTGTATACACAAATTGACGCAAATAATCCAAATTACACCCAACTTGAAGAATGCATAAGTGAGATGCAAACATGGCTACAACGAAACAACATGGCTATAAACCATAAAAAAACTGAAGTGATGTACATCACAAGAAAACCGGAGTTCAACCCGCCTGCAACAGTCACCCTGTGCAATAATACCTACCACACGAAGAAAGAAATAAAATATCTAGGGGTAACGCTTGATAGTGACCTAAAGATGGAAAAACACCTCCGCATAGTAAACAGGGCTATTTTCCACAAACTTAGAGTCCTGCAACCACTACGGAGCATCATTGAAGCTAATGATTTCAGGACAGTAGCTCAAGCTCTCACCACACCTCATTTCGACTACTGCAACGCCATTTTACAGGGCCTTCCAAAGAAAACTCTAAACATACTCCAAATGGCGCAAAACGTCGCGGCTAGAATCATCATGAAAAAAGGTTTTGCTGAACACATCACGCCAGTGTTAATCGAACTATACTGGCTCCACATTGTAGCTTGCATAAAATACAAAACCCTAATAACCACTTTCAAACTCATCCATAACACAGCACCATCTTTCCTCTCCAACCTAATCAACACACAACCTCTTAACAGAAGCAGAAGAACCACCAATTTAAATACCTTATGCGTGCCAAAAAGTATTAGATCTGTCAAAACCGCTACAAGTAACAGAGCATACTCCTACACAGCACCCGCACTCTGGAACCAACTCCCGCCTGAGCTACGCTCTAACAACGACCTGATAGACTTTAGGAAAAAACTCAAGACTTACCTATTTCAGATTTACTATAACATGATCTAGACAGTAAGAACTAACTCTTGCCATCCACAGAAATAAAGATGTACATATGTGTAAAAATGTATATATGTAATTAATCTCCTCCCATCTTATGGAAGGAAGATCAAGTTACCTAACTACTGTGTGTCGTGCTTATCCTGTAAATCACCCTGTATATACTGAAATTTGTTCTGTCCTGATCTGACAGCTCCGTCATATAATCATATCCGCTCCTGATCACTGGAAGTAGCAGTATACAAATGTATGCTAAATAAATAAATAAATAAATGATATGTGCCTTTGCTGAGCACAACATATTCGTTAAGCCATCTGGGATACTGACATGCACACAGTACCAAGACACTAATGTGTGGAGGCATGGCCTAATGGTTACAGCTCTCTGGTGAGAGACCCAAGGAACAGCATTCATTTCCCACTTCGACACCCTATTGTCATGTTCAGGACATAGCATCTTCAATAGCATCAGCAAACAATATATTTATGCACCAATGTTTGCAAGGCCCAGTTTGTCAGATACATGTATTCTCATATTTCAATGTACGTCACCCTGCCAATGGAAGACAGTCCGAAATATGCACATTGCATTTGCACATGTGCAGGGATGCTCACGACAGACCATGTACATAGCACTTGTACGTGACCATGCAGCATTGTCAATGTAACTTCAAATTCTCCTGTAAGTGTTCATGTGTGTGCATTTGGAGGTTTCCATGTGAGTTGCTGATATGTCAGAGGGAAAACATGGACAGCAGTGACTCCTGGTTTGTAATGTAATTGCTGCATGGGCCAGACATGGATTGATAGAGAGTATCATGGCAGATACCATGGAGTACCATCCTGTTCCTGGGCATGTGAGAGGAACAATGCTCTACCAGGTTTCATGCCCCTGCGGCTGGCACACATGAGCTGTGCCACAATTTGCCATCAACACTCCCAGGGGACTGTCCCTGCCAGTGCGTATCACAGTCCCTACAGCACAGGCCTTCCCATGTCCACATATATTCCAGTTGCTGCTGGCAGCCATGGGCGGTCTGAGCGAGGTGGCAGTCTGGGCATGTCCACCACAGGTATTGAGTGATATTATGTAGCAGCTTGTGTACCACATTTATTTTATTTATTTAACAAGATTTTTATACCGCCTTTTCCTTCAATCAAAGCGGTTACAAAGACATACAAAGGTTATACAAAGGCAAGGGAAACATGCACCGCTTAATCAATATATCAAAGCAGTAAGGTGTCCCACAAACACTGCAGCCAAGGCATCATGCACTGCAAGACTGCCATGAGTTAGCCAGGTTGCCATCAGTCCTTGGCAGCAAGATGTGCATGTATGTGGCCCTTAGGACCACACAACAATGTGCAGTCATATGATGCTTCCTGATGGCAGATCACCCACAGATCCTCCGCCTCCTCTGACATTTCGGATGCTGGTGGTGGGGAGTTGTCCTCTAGCCCAGCTGTATTTGGGAGACAGAGAGGTTCACATTACCTATTGAAATGGGCATGCATGTATGCTATGTTGAGGGACAACATCCTGGTTAGATGCAGATGGGAGGGATGGAAGATACTCCTATGAGGAGAGGCTAAAAAGGTTGGGGCTCTTCAACCTGGAAAAGAGACGGCTGAGGGGAGATATGATAGAGGTCTATAAGTTAATGAATGGAGTGGAACGGGTAATCATAGAGCGATTGTTTATCTCATCAGAATATAAAAAGACTAGAGGACATGCAATGAAGTTACAGGGTAGCCTATTTAAGACTAATAAGAGAAAATATTTTTTCACTCAACGTGTAATTAAATTCTGGAATTTGTTACCGGAGGATGTAGTAAAAGCTGGGTTTAAAAAAGGTTTAGTGTAGCTGGGTTTAAAAAAGGTTTGGACAAGTTCCTGGAGAAAAGGTCCATAAGCCATTATTAAAAGGGACCCAGGATATCATTGCTTACTATCGTTCCTTACTAGATCCAGAGGACTTCAGAACCATCTACTAAGCACTAATCTTACCACATTTCGACTTCGCCAATGCCATCCTGCAAGGACTCCCACAATCCACCTTGAGCTCACTACAGCTTGCCATGAATACTGCTGCAAGGGTTCTACAAGGAGCGTCCAAGAGTGAACACATTACACCTATCCTCAAGCAACTCCATTGGCTCCCTATTCATGGCAGGCTTATGTTCAAGACTTTGATTCTCGCATATAAGGCCATCAAGGGTATATCATCCAACTCACTTACTGAGCTCATCCAAACGGTACCACCAAACAGATCTAGAAGACAATTAGCGTTAAACTCTCTAATAACGCCAAAGTCCATAACAACATGTAGCCACTCAACAGCAAACAGAGCTTTCATGCTCTGTGCCCCAAAATGCTGGAACTCGCTACCACCTGAAATCCGTGCCATAACTGACCTAGCCCAATTTAGAAAGGCCCTTAAATTTAACCTATTTATCAAATACTACCCTTGATGAAGTGAAACATATTAATCCCACCAAAATACTAGCACCAGGCTAATGTATCTATACTATGTAAATAGTTTGATCATTATGATCATGTTATCTAGTTAACAGATGTTATATTCTTTGTAAATAGTTCCCCATGTTTTTCCAAGTTGTTTCTCCTGTTATATGTAACACCGAACAACCTGTCGTTCTGGTCTTTTGTGTTATCTGTAAACCGCGCTGATACCGAATAGTGCGGTATATAAAAAATTGTAATAAATAATAAATAAATAAATTGCTTGACCCAATACAAGCATTATGGAACCTGTGTGTCTTTTAGGGAAACTGTCAGGAACTTGTTACCTGGATTGGCCACTGTTGGAAACAGGATACTGGGCTTGATGGACCTTGGTCTGACCCAGTATGGCATATCTTATGTTCTTATGTTCTCTTCTAGATTCCTAATCCAACAGTAGATTACACATTGACTGCTGATGTCATTGGGGGTTACCTATTGGTTATAGCAGTGATGTGGACACCAGGAGACCTGGGTTCATTTCACAATGACATTCCTTGTGGCCTTAGGCAGGTCTGTTGACCATCCATTGCCTCAGAGAGATCTGAGCTCTGACTTCCCCTGTATACCACGTTGCAGTGTGCAGCACTTAGATCAAGGGATGAGGCATTGTGGACACATCAGCAAGATACATGTCTTTCACCTCTTGGTCTTGAATGCATTGCTGTTAGTGTTGCATGTCCACTGGTCCTTATACATTTGTATGGTGTTCTCACACGGAGTGTAGGGGTAGCCTAGGAGCAGGAACAACTGTTTATACCCCAGGAGATATGGGTTTGGCTCCCACAGGTGATCATTGGGAGTTTTGCCATTTCAATTCACCCTCTAAATAGCTTCCATGGAGAAGTACTGCCAATCTACTTCTGGTCATCTCTTTTCATTACACAGAAGCTACTCATCATGGGAGCCACACATTAACCATTTCTACTGCATGTACTAATGTTTAGGCCTGCGTCATATCTGCCCTCTGCCATCTGTTTTCCACACTGTGTGGCCCTGCTACCTTTCTTCATGTGGGTATCCTTCCATCCCCTTTTACCATCTATTGCCCTCTTCCCATCCTTATTCAGATTCCCATAGATCCTGCTCGCAAACAATAAGAGGGCAGTGCAATTCAGTCAGTAGTTTAAAGAGTAGAAATAGCAGCAAAGAAAATGAAATATATATGTGAATCTTTTAAAATGGAGTACATCACAGCTAGAGAATCATTTGTAACCCCTATGTCTCTGTGTATCACCTAGTCCTCTATTTCTGTCTTGGATAGATTATTAGTTCTTTTGAGCAGGGATTGTCTCTTACATGTACAGCGCAGCATATGTCTTGTAGACTTATACAAATGATATATAGTAGGAGGAGGAGGAAGAGGAGGAGTGTTGTTCATGTGTTTTTGTGTTATGTGTGTGTATGTATATCTCTTGCGTGTTCTGCATGTGCTGTGCACTTGTGTCTGTGGAGGGCTAGCTGAAGGTGGTGGGGCATTTACAGAGGATGTAATTATGGGGGTTGGTGATTGTTACTATGAGGTAGTTTTGGGGGTGGGGTAGTTTGCAGGATGGTGGGGCAGTTATAGCATGGAGTTATTAGGAGTGGGTCATTTGCATGGCAGAGGTTAGGGGGTTCTTTTAGAGTTGGCAGTTGCATGGGGAGTTTTTCGATGAGTGAAGCAGTTTGCAGGAAGGTGGAGCAATAGCAGAGGAGCAGATTTTCAGGGTGAGGCAGTAGTTTTTGGGAGTGGAGGAAGTTTGCAGGGGGTGGGGCAGGTAGAGGAGTAGCCTAATGGTTAAGAACACTGGCTTGGGAACCCAGAGATCAGCATTCAATTCCCACTAGCACTCCTTGTGGCCTTGGGCAAGTCACTTAACCCTCCATTACCTCAGAAAAATCCACATTATCAATGTCCCTGTTTAATGTACATTACCATGTTTAAGTTTCAATGTAAACCATCTTGACTGAAATGATAAAGCAGTATATAAAACCTGTTAAATAAATCAATAAATTCTGTGAAGAGGTCAGCAAGAGGCAGATTTTGGGGGCAGGGTGATGAGGCAGTTTTGAGGGTATTTTTTAGGGGCAGGGCCGGCCTGCCCATTGAGCAAGAATGTTGTTTGCACAGGGCCCCGCTTTTCAGGGGGCCCCACGCAAACAACATTCTGCCCATCAGCCACTTTAAAAGAAAAAAGAAACTTGCTGCTGCCGCTGCCACCATGACAGCGGCAGAATGAAGTGTCTCCTGCACTCAAGTGTCTCCCGCGGGCCCCCCCCCCCCCTGGCTGCCCGGCAGAGCCCGCCTCAATCACTCTCCTCGGTGCAGCTTTCAGAGGCGCGAAGGGAAAGTGTCCCTCTCGTGGCTCTTTTAAGCCTGCCGGGGCTGATGGGAAATTTCTTTATCCATATACTCATTAAGAGGCATGTTTACTAAAAGTTAGTGTATGGTAGCATTATGCAAATATTTATGCAAATGAGGTCCCTTATGCAAAAGAGGCCCCGCACCAAGTCTCCGCACATGGCCCCGCACCCCCCTTGGGCCGCCCCTGATTAGGGGTGGGGCAGTTTGTGGGATGGTAGGCCATTTGCGAGGGAGAATTTTTAGGGGTGAGGCAATATGCAGGTTGGTGGGAGAGTTGTGAGGGGGTAGTTTTTAGGGGTGAGACAATTGTTTTTGGAGTGGTGTGGCAGATTCAGGGACAGATTGTGAGGTGGTGTGACAGTGGTGGGAAGATATTTTTTGGGGTGGGAAATTTTGTGAGGTACTAGGGAAGTTGTGGAGATATTTCTTTAGGGGTGGGGAAGTTTGAGGCAATAGGGCAGTTGCGAGGAAGTGTTCTTTTAGGGGTGGGGCATTGTGCAGGTTGATGGGACAGTTACAGTGTGGTAGATTTTGGGGGTAGGGTAGTTTGTGCCAGGGTAGGGCAGTTGTGCGGATATTTTTTTTAGGAATTGGGCAGTTTGTGGGGTGGTAGGGCAATTGTGGGGACAGTTTTTGGTGATGGGGATGAGGGCAGTTTGAAAGGTTGGGTAAAGCTGAGAATGGCATGGCTCCAAGGGCATCAGGGAGAGGGAATTTGAAAGGAGAAATCTCTAACTGCTATGTTTCACTTTAAGTACGTTTCTATGCTACAGAAGCTGGAACTCCACCTCCCATAGAAATGCTTTTGGAGGCCTTATATTTCTGGAACCCCCCATTCTGATATGGCTCATTTTTGACCTCCATGTGTCTTTTCGCTAGTTTTTCTCAGATGCCAAGCATCACCCCATTCCATTTTATGGAAGTTATTATGCCCCCAAACAGACGGACAGACAAGCAATCAGGCAGACGTTCTGAACCCCTTTTAATTAATCCTTTCCAATGGTTGAAAAGAATAGAAAAGCTATAGAGATTTATGCCAGGATTCATAAAATATAATATTCATTTGGAACCAATTAATTTGTAATCAGTGTACTGCAAGCGATATGTTTCTGCTGTTTAGCTCTATGTCCTATTTAAAGTATCAATTAAGATCCCAATTTTCAAGATAAATTATTCACTAATATCATTGGTAAAGGTAGGCATTAATTTTCTACACTGCATATCCACTTCTTGTAAACCATAAGACTGAATTTTCTTTTTCTTCTAGGTTAAGTGTCTCCAAATGGGTTTGTTTTGTGCATCAATCATTGTATAGGAGCTTATATCAACAAAAGCAACATGACAGCTCTTAATCAAAAACCCAGTTTACCACAACTATTACTCCTCAAATTTATTAAACACCTCCTTATCTTTAGGTAAAAATGACCTCAGGATGGCTTATACCCTACATATATTGAACAAGTTCACTATAGGGAACAGCTGACGCTCACATCACCGGTCAAAAAGCCTTCTAAATACTATTTATATATTTTAATAACAATTTATAGCATTTGAACTCCACATGAGTACTCTTGGGGATTAAAAGCTTACTCATAACTAACCACACCACTAAGCGGGGTGAATGCGGCAGGGTGAATGCAGTAGGCAATTGTGGTTGAATAAATTACGATCATTCTTAACCCCTGAAGAAGCCGGGAATTGGCAAAACAAAAGCTTTTGTAGGGTTACTTTGGAGAAATACATTGCCTGCCCGTTGAATGATTGAGAATTCATGACGGACTTTGCTTGAGCAGCTACGGAGTCCTCGATGGATTAGAATCTAGCAGCCATGGGCTTTATATGCTGAATCCTAAAGATAAGTATTGTGGATCTATTTGACCTGGTTCTTGATGTTGAGATTTACTAAAATTGTTCTTCTGTTACTTTACAGGGGAAGAAATCGAGTCTAATGGCGCCTTGTTGAGTTTTGTTAAAATGACGCTATATGTATTGTTTTGCTTAGTGGTGTGGTTAGTTATGAGTAAGCTTTGAATCCCCAAGAGTACTCATGTGGAGTTCAAATGCTATAAATTGTTATTAAAATATATAAATAGTATTTAGAAGGCTTTTTGACCGGTGATGTGAACGTCAGCTGTTCCCTATAGTGAACTTGTTCACTAACAAAAAGACTGGGTTTTTGATTAAGAGCTGTCGTGTTGCTTTTGTTTTGTGCATACCATGAAGGCTTGAACCTCAGTTTAATGCAATATGAGTCTCTCCGACTGACTGCTTGTGCCTTTAATAAGTTTAAGTTTAATTAATTTCAAACTTGATTAACCACTCAAGACAAAAGCAACACGACAGCTCTTAATCAAAAACCCAGTCTTTTTGTTAGGAACGTAAATCAATTCAAAAGTAAAAGGAGGCCACTGTGGTTCTCAAAAGAAATAGCTAAAAAGGTGAAAAAAGGGGGTGGCCTTCATAAAATAAATGAGATTACAGAAAGAGTAAGGCAAGCATCAATATTAGAGAGAGCCAATAGAAGTTAGGAAAGTAGTCAGAAAAGCAAAGATACAAATAGAAGAAAAAATAGCCAATGCATTAAAATGGGGGCACAAGATATTTTTCAGATATGTTACTGTAATGGCAGAGAAAAATGTAGAAATACCTGGCCTGCTGCCATAATTTTTTGTTGCAGAGTCCAGGATGTTCTGGTGCTGCAGGGAGGCGGGGGGGGGGGCATATTTTCTGGCTCCCCAGGTCTCCCATGGCATTGAGAAGGTACTGGGAATGTGCCCTTCACAATCATAGACCCCCTGCCAAAATTGCAGTGATGTCATCTGGGGCCCGTGCATGGTTCTGAGGGCATCAGGCAGACACAGGGAGGTGTGCCCAAGGCTCCCCACACTGCCTTGGAGCTCAGCCATCCTAGATTTAAAAGTATCAGTCATCTGGCCCGAACCCAGAAATGTCCACACGTGTGATTGTGCAATTGTGCTTGCACGAGAGCAGTCTGGGTAAGGGAGGGAGACCGGCAGGACAGAGGAAGCACCAAGGAAGATAAAAAAAAGTAAATTAGGTTAAAATAAAAGCACAACAAAAGGCTCATTTTAGGCTGGAGTCAGGTCAGAGGGGCCAGTTGAACCCCTAGAGGGCAAAAATCAAAGGCAAAGTAACAAAAATGAAAATAATTAAAATGGAAGTGAAAGCAACATTAAAATTAAAAGGTGCCAGAAAAGTATCAAATAAAAGAAATAAACATGTACACAAAGAAAAAATGTAATAAATGCTAGTGGGTAGGCATGTGTAAAGTGTTTAAACAGTGTGCTGGATTATGGTGTTCACATGCAGGCAAGAAACAGCTGTAAAGCACATGGGGAGAGCTCGCAGGAGACTAAAGCCCATGATGTAATTTAACTAAAGAATACAGATACTCAGCAAACTTTAAAGAAAATGCCTTATAAAATTTCTTTAATGTGTGAACAAGTCTATTAGGGGCTTTAAAACACTAACAGAGTGCTTTGTGAATTAAAATAAAGCTAGAAACATGGGATTATTTTCAAACGGAGCTAGGTGGAAGAACACTTTTACAATTCAAATATAATACTAGTGCAGGAACTTTAGTTAGAGGACTTAGGGGTATGTTTACTAAACCTTCTTAACGTGCGTGCCGCATTAGTCTGCAGGATGCCATAAAAGGAGTGGGCGGTCCGGTCAAAAATAGCAAAATGGGATTAGCGCGTGCTGCGCTGCGCGCTCTTGTGCACCGCGCACATTAGCGCACGAGTAACGCGCTCAGGAAGCATAAGCAGACACGCTGATGCGCAAACAGAGGACCAGGGCTGCAGTACAATGGTAAAGACACTGACAGATGGTGCAGGGGTCATGGGTTCAATTCCCCACTGTGCCCAATGAATAAAGCTGGCTGAGGCACTGCCATTTATGTGTAATATTGCATTATGAGGCTTTTTAATTTTATTTTAATTACTGCTGCTAGCAAACGCACTCTCAAAGCGCTGTAACATAAGGTGCTGCATAAGACACCCCATAAGGTACCCCAGAGGGCACACTTTAAAGTGCACTGTCTGCCACGGCACCCTACAATGTTGCTTAAAGGGTGGCCTATAGGGCACCATATAGGGTGCCGTATGAGGCACAGCAAGGTCATAGCACTGTTTTTGATGGCAGCACTGTGCATTTAAACGCATGAAAATCTTAAGTAGGTGCACTGACATGCAAGGAAGAACAGCAGTGTAGCACAATGGTTAAGGCACTGACTGATGATACAGCGGTTATGAGTTCAATCCCCAGTATGTGTAAGGTTGGCTGAGGCGTCAGCTTTGACATGTAAGTATTGTTTCCTGCCACACTTTATTTGTATTTTATTAATTGCTGCCAGCAAACACACCCTCATGTGCCGTATAAGGCACTCCATAGGGCACATTATAAAGTGCACTATCCGCCACGGCACCCTATAATGTCCCCTATAGGGCACCCTATCAGTCGCTCCATAGGATACTGTATAGTGCACCTTATATGGGCGGTAACCATAAGGTGCCCTATAGGGCTACCCTATAAAGAGCCCTCTGAGGCACCTTATGGGTACAGTATGCTGAGGGTGTTTTTGCTGGCAGCACTAATGTACATTAAAAATCGATAATGCTTTGGACAGCCCTATCAAATAACCCCACTGTGGGATTGAACCCATGACCTCTGACTCCACTGGCAGTGAAGTAACCAGTGGGCTACAGCTCTATAGTTGCTAGCAAGCTACTGGCTGGCTGCAGAAGGACTGCAAGTCACCACACAAACAGTCTGCTGTGGTCACCAGGATAGGGTTAACCCACCCATACCCATGATGCACTGCACATGCAAATCAGCAGTCTACAGATGATCACAAGATGGAGTATGCACCCCCACAGCACCTCGGCCTTGTAGGGGGAACTGACCGTGTGTGGTACTGGCACAGAGTAGCTACACACCATCACATTGTGCAGGTACTGCACTCACCCTGAGGGTGAGGTTGGGCGCCCAGCACCAGGTCCACAGCAGAGATAGGCCATGCTACAGGTCCCCAGCAGTGCTAATGTGTGAGATAGGTAGTTTCTGCAGACACACCTTGGATATATCTGTATGTCTCAGGCAGGTGTAGCCCCTATGGACTCCTAGGAGGATTATGTACCACCACCCTCCTCCTCCAGAGCTGAGTGTGGTAAACAGGGTCTCCCACCAACAGATCCACATTCTACCTCCCTGCAATGGTGGCAGTAGAGGGGACTATCAACCCCAGTGCTGCTGGGGAACAGACACCCTACATGGCAGTCAATGCAGTTCTGTACACATCCATAACGCAATAGCAGACAGACATTAGTCCTGGATATGCTAAGCTACACCCCACCACTATCTGATATTCTCCTGCAGCAAGCCTTCAGCCGCTGCACCCTGCAAGGTGCTCCATCAAGACACATACAAGCTGCAGACAGTCTGCTAGCTAGTCCATAGTGCATGTTCCTGGTGGAAATGCGTGCACCCAGAACTGGAATGTCAGCATACACAACAAGCAGATAAGTCAGTGACTGGGCCCCAAAAAGAAACCCATAAATATTACATGAGAGAAGCACTATGGGGGTGCCTAGCCATGCTGTGGTCACTGCACAGTCAGGGTGAGAGTGATCTCCCAGCAGGACATGCTGTGGCCACCCTGTCTGTGCAGGTGGTGGCCGGGCACTAAAATGTCCCAGCCAGTGCCCTATGCCCTGTGCAGATGCATCCTGGCCAGGCCACCCTGTCCAGGCTATACCCATGGTACCTTGCTCCTCATTATGCACATTGGCAGGCCAATACTGGCAACAGTGCTGGCAGTGTGGGCTGTGGAGGGTGTTTGCAGCCACCACACACTGGATAGACAGACACACACTCCCACACCTATGCCAGCATTGTGCTACTATAAAGGAGTTTAGCAGCCCTGGCCACCACACCAGTCCTGGGCACAGTGCAGGCATGGATATGGTACGCAATACTGTTGGAGGTCACTCCCCAGGGTGGTAAACACTGTCAGAGACCAGACCTGAAGCACACTACACAGACATCAGAAAGGTTGCAATGATGGAGCTCAATCAGCAAACTGTGCTTAACGTAGGAATTGCTATCTGCCAGTAATCATAGCAACCTTTTGATAGCTGTGTATCGTATTCCCAGGTTTAGGGTGGCATTGCTAAGGTATGCAAGTGCTAGTATTGGGAGATGCACGCAGAGCCCAATGTCCTGCCTCTCCAGGAGGCATTGGCTAATGGAGTCTGTGGGTGTGGGTGTGTCTGCCCCTGTTGGCTGCTGCTTTACGGCAGAGGTTCCCAACTCTTTGCTCTGTAGGGTAAAATGTAGGTGTTTTGGGCATGTTTACGTCATCTGCAATAAACGTTCTGTCTGTATTAGCACGTTGTAGTAATGGGTAAAATATGGGGACTGGGTTGGCAGGCACCTTTTGATGGGACTTGAATCTGTGACCTTCTGCCTCCAAACACACTGGTTGTGTGCACTGCACCACCGTGTTGCCACAGAGACAGTGCATTCCCTGGTGATACCATGACTATTTGTCCGGCAGGGCCTGTCTGTTGGAGTGCATGGCACCCACCAACACTGGGCATGCTGCCACTGCCCCCTCCACCACCAGTACCCCTCCGCCACCATGCTGACCTGGCCTTATATTGGAGACAGCATAAAACCTGAATGATTTGTGGACCTCCAGAACTGCATTTGGGGGACTCTGCTCTAGGTAATGCGCATGTTTCTGGTATCTGTGCTCGGTGGGGTAAAATATAGGCGTTTGAACCATGCGTATGCCTTGTTTGGTCAGGCTTTTCTCAAACACCTGTTCCATACCTAATCAACTCCTACCCCCCATCCCTGGTTGGATGCCCGAGATCCATGGGGGCAGGTAGAGCCCTTCTCAGGGACTCACAACCTTGGAGATCTCCCTGGCATCTCTAGCTGGGGAGTCCCCATATGTGAAGACTCATTCCTGCTTGTTCCTGGAGATAGCACAGTTACTTACCTGTAACAGGTGATCTCTGGGAACAGCAGGAATAAGTCTTCACAACCACCCACCTCCCCTAGGAGTTGTATCTCTCTATCTATCTTTCCTTTCCTCTCTCTCTCTTTGTCTCAGCTTAAAACTCAAACTAGAGAGAGGCGGTTGGGAAAGGTGGGAAGGCAGCATGCAGGCGTTGTGGGATGCTCCCAAAAGCTTTCTTTCTGGATGCTGGGGAGCGTTCCCGCACAGGCTCCGTTGGTACCGACGATACCCATATGTGAAGACTTATTCCTGCTGTTCCCAGAGATCACTTGTTACAGGTAAGTAACTGTGCTTTATGGAAAGAGTGGTAGATGCATAGAATAGTCTCCCAGTGGCAATGTCTCCTAGGTAGTAGAGACAAGGACTATATCTGAATTCAAGAAAGCATGGGACAAAAATAGAAGATCTCTAAAGGAAAAAAAAGGGATTGTAGTAATTGGTATGGAAGGAGCAGACTGGATAGGCTGTATGGTGTTTATTTGCCATCATGTTTCTATATTTCTATGTTTAAGAAAGGTGAAATATATACTTGGAAGTTCTTTAAAATCAGGCTTTTAGTACCTCTGATATTTGGAACTATTTCTATATCCTTCTGCCACATTTTACTCTCTGCATTTCTTGGTACTTGATTGACTTCTGTTTCTCCATACACAATAAAGATTAGTAGGATTGTACATTAATTTGAAATGACATGGAAAATGACAAGAAAAAAATGGGAGTTTAATTATTGTGTCATTAATAGTGTGATCCGGGAAACTGCAGACCGGTGAGCCTCACGTCAGTACCGAGAAAAATGGTAGAAACCATCATAAAGAATAAAATTACTCAGCATGTAGATAGTCGTGGCATAATGGGAGACAGCCAACATGGCTTTAGACAAGGAAGATCTTGTCTTACTAATCTGTTATGTTTTTTTGTAAGTGTGAATAAACAGGTGGACAAAGGTGAGTCCGTTGATATAGTGTATCTGGACTTTCAGAAAGCCTTTGACAAGGTCCCTCATCAGAGACCTTTGGCAAAACTAAAGAGTCATGGGATAGGAGGCAGTGTACTACTGTGGATCAAGAACTGGTTAAAAGATAGAAAGCAGAGGGTTGGGCTAAAGGGCCAATTTTCCCAATGGAGAAATGTGAATAGTGGTGTACCCCAGGGATCTGTGCTTGGTCCGCTGCTTTTTGACATATTCATAAATGACCTGGAAAGTGGAATAACGAGTGAGGTTATCAAATTTGCAGATGACACAAAACTATTTAAAGTTGTTAAAACCCAAGAGGATTGTGGAAAATTGCAAGAGGATCTTGATAAATTGGAAGACTGGGCATCAAAATGGCATATGAAATTTAATGTGGACAAGTGCAAAGTTATGCACCTAGGGAAGAACAACCCAAACTATGGTTACACGATGCAAGGTTCCACATTAGGAACCACCACCCAGGAAAAAGATTTAGGTGTCATTGTGGATAAATATGTTAAATCCCTTGGCCCAGTGAGCAATGTAGGCAAGGTCCACCTACAAAAGTTTCCTCAATATTACCAATTACCAACAAATTGCTCAGACAACTTCTGCTTAGCTGCAAAAGATATTTATTCGGGTACCAAAACAAACAAATCACAAATGCAGATAGCAAAAGACTCTGTCTGAAAGTGTGGCAGGCAACCTACTCTCTGTACCGGAGATAGAGAGCAGATTGCCCCCGATCTAGAGAGCTGCCCCCCCTTATATACATTTTCTCTCTCCGTCACAAAGTTCTAGAAAGTCCTGCATCGCTTCTGATGTAATATGCAGGGCTTTTTCTATGGAGTACGTGCCGCTTTCTGCAAAGTCTGCAAAGTTTCTACTTGGGGAGGGGGCCTCCCATGATTATTTGGGCCAGAAATTGCTTTTCTTCACGGTTCTTGCTTATCTGGTGCTTTCAAGCGTGTCGTTCTCTACCTTCCTGTGTCGGGCCTGTGTTCTGCTATTTTTTTGGCACTAAACGCAATCTTCAAGGCTGAAAGTATTTGTACTAATTAGTTTTAGATTGGCCTGTATTTCTCTGGGCTCACATTCTGAACACTTCTGCACAGGACATGGATTCCCAGACTATAGTAGGCCTGATATGCTTTCTCTTATAGCCCACATGCTGTATTTTTGTGCCATAAACAGGATGCTTGTGTGCGTTGCAGGCCAGCAAGAGTGTAGACATAGAAGGCATATGAAGCAGAGCTGAGCAGAACTATCCCTAAGCCAAAATATCCCAACATTCTCCAATGTTTCTTTTTCTTTTTCTGTAAGGGGGGGAGGGCAAAGGCCCAGATATACCCAAATTTAGGGGCCATGAATGACAAGTATTTGTGACAAAGCAGGATCATCAAGAGGCAGCAGCTCATACTGGTCTCTAGAGACAACATACAAAGTCTTAGCAGAAGACTTAATCAATTTACGTACAAAAGTTAATAGAAGAGGAAAAACACAACACATTATAAGAATACAGGCAATACACATCATCATGGAAATTAAAACACTATGTAAGCCACCCAAAGAAGAGAAAAAAGATCCAAACCAACCTCCCAAATTAAAACCTTCCCAAGTTTGCACAGGAACATGTGCAATTTTTCTCATACAGTCAGTAATTTCAGCAATAACACGGCTATGATCATCTATCTGTAAGCAGAAATTGGTCAAATTAAACTTTTCACATACACCACCTTCAGCAGCAAGCAAATAATCTAAAGCTAAACGATTCTGATAAATGGCAGAACGCATTTGAGTATGTTGTTTGGCAAGCAATGTAAGCGCTTTGCTAGTTTCATTGGTTATAATCTCTACAACAGCTTGCAAGCGAATAATATGATTTAACATATAAACAGGTGTACGGTAGCCCCAAGTACCATCATCAGCCCAGGTAGCAGGACCATAGTAATTAATAATACGCTCAGGGGGCCACTCATTTTCTTTCCAAGAAGCAGTATGCAGGTCCCTTCGAGATCGGGAACCATAAACACCAAGACAGGTGAGAACCCCAACTTGGAGGGTAAAAGAGAATAACAATAAAGAAATCATGTGACTTATCTGAACTGGAGGGAAACACACAACAAAACAGGATACAATAAACTAGATCAATGAAGTATGACTGCTAAACAGAATGTTCAAATGTGAGTCTAATTCAAAGGCAGAGTCTAATTGTGTGCTGATGCAAATAAGTAATAAGGTCCATCAGGCTGAAGGAATGTGATAAGCAGTATAAACACAGTGGATATGAAAAGCAGGAAGCACAGGAGGGGAGATTGGTCAAGCAGATGAGACAGCCAGCCCAGCTTTCAGATGATGACGTGTATCCAGGTGTCTGTATCATTTAGTTGAGCAGCAAAAAGTGAGGTAGCAGTAACAATCTGAAGTCCAGGTAAAGCGCTGGGACACGAGATATCGTCTGGTTAGTCTGGTGCTGTCCCTGAAGGAACAAGGCCAGTTGTCCATCCGGGTGTAGACACTCAATAAGGAGGATGATAATGACTGAAATTCCCAGAAGAATACACAAAGATGCCCATGGAGCAGGTTTAGCAGCAAGCATCTTAAGCAGTAGCAAATCTGCCTGTGGATAAGTATGTATTGGCTCTGTGGAGGGAGAGGGATGATTGATTGGAGGAAACAACTGGAGCTGCTTTTAAATGGCTGACGCGTATCCAAGCATCAGTATCATTCAAACGGGCGGCAAAAGGGGAAGCAGCGGTGACAATGCAAGGTCCTGAAAAAATAGGGCAGTCCCAGGATCTGCAAACACAATTTCTTTTATAAACAGTGGTCCCTATGAGAAAACAAGGTAACAAAGGTGAGCTGGTGTGGGTATTGCAATTGCTGAAGGCTAAAGGGCTTGTAGATTTCAGTTAGGTTTCTAAGAAAACAATAATAAAAGGATAACAATAGAATCATTCACTAAAGTTCCCAATCAGCCTAATAGTCCATTACTTATTTCCAGATAATTTAGTCCTGCTTCTCAGCAGTTCTTCAGGAGTGTGTGTCACTTTTCTCTGAAGGTTTATCTCAAAATTTGAACCTCTCATTCTCATAGGCAAATATTATTGTCCCTTTTTCCAATGTGATGCACTGATCCATTCATTTGCTGGTAGGAAATACTCTATTGTGCTTCACATCATTAAATCAGTTTCATCAGAGTCCTTCCCTTTTAATATCCCACAGCATCTCTCATAGCATATTTTCCTCTTGCATCATTCTACCAACTACATACATAGGTCCTTCTCATGTTTTTATACCATACTAATGTATCCTTATTTGGCAAAGTTGCTAGGAACATCAAACAATTTGTTAAAAACTTAGTATTGCTGTAAAGAAACGGTAGGCAGAAAACATAAACTTAGATTCTAAACATGATGGATATATGTGCTCATTCTAAATAGCAACTGTCTAAACAATTAATTATGGCGTTTACTACTTCCAGCAACTGAAATTTAAAAAAAACCTTCAGTACACTTTGTTTCTGGACACTAAGATGTAAAATTCAAATACAGAGAAACGGGTGAATTTATCCTAAAGTTCAGCAGCTTTGGTGTTACTGTCCTGTTCAGCAGTCATCAGCACAGAGCTTAACAATGCAAAGTAATTACCTTGAATCTTACAGTTCAAAAAACCGGCATGACATGAAACTGATACTTTTTCATGAAAAGGCTGGTGGGTATCTGGAATGCAAACGCTTCCCTTTTTAAGTTATTTTTAAAGCAAATTACTGAGAGCTTCAGCTAACCTTGACGTTATCTTAGCAAAGTAAACAATAGGTCTCTTCTCTGACTTTCAAAGCAACTGGAAATTATCTTGCAGCTGAGATACAGCTCTTTTTTGTTTCTGTAATTTATAAACAATAACTATGTCCTCTATGAGGTGCTTGCCACAATATATTTTAACTTAATTTTGCTCAATAGCAAATGCAGTCAGAACCAAATATACATAGAGATATTCCAGAGATAAAATTCAAGCACGATTAACTTATTCACTCAGGATTTAAATCATTTTCAAGTTACAATCTGGTAACTACTGGCTCGGGATGTCTCATTGTCCTGTCAGGGCTCTTAACCTCTACTTTGAAGGTCAAAGGAAAAACGGAAGCAGTCTTTATTAATTTTTCTATCTTTCTTGTTTGTTTTATTCAGCTTAAGTAAAGAACTCTAATCAGTTCAGTTGCAGGGACCATAAAACCTCAGTGTTCTATGCCTAGCAGCCTATCTGATCAGAATAAGGTATTTATTTTAAGAAATATCACCCTTCATACTGAAAACTGAACTAGACCCTCCCCCCTGGATAGTTCTGAAAAGAAACATGCCGTAACAATCAGCTAAAACAACTAATAAAATCTTCGCTTTGTCATGACAATTAATACTAGCTCTACAGATAGTCATTTTTTTTTGTTTAAAGCACTGAACTAAACATCTTTGCATCACAAGGTCACATATTTTTCCTAAAAAGTTTTTTTCTTTCTCAGCTGCAGAATTCAGCTGCAGTCATCTCCTTCATTCGCTTTGATCTTGAATTTGTAAAGTAATGCATTCATCTACCTACAATTAGTCAAAAAGATACCTAGAAAGCTATTAGAAGAATGAGAACTAGAAAGCTAATTACAGAGGAATAATGCTTCACAATAAACATAATAATGAAAAATGTACATTGAACAAATCACTGTTGTTTTTACTCCAATGTTCCCTTATGATTTGTATTATTATTTTTTGTCTTATAGTGGTATAGATTTATCCGGACATAAAATAATATATATAGGTAGGTTCTTTCCATAGTTTTTTTGTCACACCTTTCGTCAGTGCGTTTTAAATAATTTATAACAACAGGACTACAATTAATTATGATTTTTCATGATTTATGTGTTTTAATGATTTTATTATTTATTTGTTCATTGTACATTTTTCATTATTATGTTCATTGTTTTTTCCGATTCAAGTATCTTTGCTGTATGTGTAAATTTGCACATGAATTGATTTATGATTTAGAATATGTCATTGATGTTTGTATCTTGGTCCTACATGTCACATTTGAGTGCTTATTCACTTAATTCTTATTGTATATTTTTATGATGTTATTTTTTAGCCATTTTTAGCCCCTGAGGAAGGCTTAACGAAACACGGCCTGTGTCGGGCCAATGGCTGGAGTTGATCAATGAAATAAAGTATATTTTTCCTTTGCAATCCACGGTTTGTACTGGGTTATCATATGTGTTTCATTCCATTGCTCATAGAATAGTAAACTTTGAAGCTAGAAGATAGAAATATAAAGTAAAATGTTGCAGTGGAGGAGCAGTCCCTGGGAGTCTACCAATGTCATGGAACCTTATTATAATTCCATTATAAACCGTTTTGATTTAAAGAAAAGGTGGTATTGAAAACTTGTTAAATAAATAAATTATAGCTGCAAGTGCAGCATAGCTGGTGGGCAGTGGGCTGACACATCACCCCACCCCCAAGTCCTTGTGTCAGCAGAGGTACACAGCCCTAGCGGGCAGGCACTACAGGGCAGAGCCAAGACTGGGTATAGGACCTTGGCCATGATATCTGAGGCAGGGCACAGGGCACCTTATTATATCTATTCCATTTTGTTGTTCACAGATTAGTAAACTTTAAAGCTACAGTACAGTAAAAGAGAATTTAGAAGTAAAACATTATAGTAGAGAATGAGTCCCTAGGAATCCAACAGTGTTATAGGAGCCTTTAAGTACAGCATAGCTAGTGGGCAGTGGGCTAAGATATCCCCCAGGTCCTTTCCAGAGTGTCAGCAGAGGCATGCAGATTTAGTGAGCAGGCAATGTAGGGCAGCGATGAGGCATATCATAATGTTTGGGATGGCTAGATCTGGAAAATGTAATGCTCATAGAAAGAAAGAAGGCGGGAAGGCAAGAGCAGTCCTGGCATGAGTGCGCAGAAAGAGACAGGACTTTCCCAGGGTATGGTAAAGGTCAGTGCAACTCTGGAAGAGCAGGTGTGCATTTCTGGTGTCATTTCCACAGAGGGGCAAAGAGAAATTAGAACGGTGCAGGGTGGAGAGACACAAGAGAAGCAGCAGGTGAAAGCACATCAGCTTTGCAGCAGGCACACTATATTCCCTGCTGAAAAGCGTGAGGAGATGGTCTTGGCACATACAAAATCCAAGGGATCCACAGGTATTGAAAGTGTACTGGCTGGAGAAGATTTTGAGGAGGTGGTTGTTAGTGTGCCAACTGGTGAGGAGGTAGAAAGAGGTTGTTGTGTGCCAACAATTATTCAGTGATTGCAAATATTTTATATGAGGCCTATTGAGCATCCATCTCATGTTCAATAGGCAACATATAAATTATTTCAGCAATTAATGACAGCGGTTGAGGTTTCTTGTAGGTTGTCATGGCAACTCACTGCAGCAACCATGACATAAATGGAATCCATTGCAGGTTGCCATGGCAATATGTGTCATATTTGCTTTAAAATGGGAAGCCAGAATCTAGTAAAAATAAAAATAAAGTCATGTGCTTCTGTTACTACTTACAGGTTTTCTTCTTGAAATTAAGCAAATATTTATTTTCAATAGAGGGCAATTTTTTAAAAAGTCATTTCTGTGAAAATGGACTTCTATTAAACTGCTTGTCCTGTATGCAGATAAAGTCTGTACAGACTGTATATAATGTTACCCAAAGGTTGACAAGTATTCCTAAGAGAGGGCTAAGATGACATAGGTACCATTTGTGCATCCAGAGGGCAAAGACCACAGCAGTATTGTGGCAGCGACCAGTGGCCTATTTATCAAAACAACTGGATGTGGTGGCAAAAGGCTGGCCCCCTTGTTTGAGAGCCATTGCAGCTACAGCCCTTTTGGTGAGCGAAGCAGACAAGCTCACGTTGGGACAGAATCTTCAAGTCATCGTACCACACTCTGTCTTGACCCTTATGGAGCACAAAGGAAACTTCTGGCTCACAAATTCACGAATGTTGAAATATCAGAGTATGCTGTGTGAAAATCCTCGACTACAATTGATGGTCAGTCAAGCTTTAAATCCAGCTACGTTTTTACCAGTTGGTCCTGGCCCCCCCTATCATGACTGTTTGGAAATTATGGACACTGTATTCTCAAGTCGCCCGGATCTGACTAATATTCCTTTGGAGAATCCTGAATGGACTTTCTTTGTGGATGGCAGCAGTCTTATCATCAATGGACATCGTTGTGCCGGGTATGCAGTTGTGACCCTTGATCTGATAGTTGAGTCCTCAGCTCTGGCCCCGGGGACCTCAGCACAAAAAGCAGAACTAATAGCCCTCACTAGGGCGCTGATACTAGGAAAAGGGCTCCATTTAAATGTGTACACAGATTCCAAGTATGCCTTCACAACTGTGCACGCACATGGGGCCCTGTACAAAGAACGAGGGCTGATAACTTCAAGAGGCAAGTCCATTAGATATGGCCCCGAAATATTGACATTGCTAGATGCTGTGTGGGCCCCTAAGCAAGTGGCAGTCATGCACTGCTGAGGTCATCAGGCAGGAAAAGGAGAAGTTACGCAAGGGAATAGGTTTGCCGATGCCACAGCCCGAAGAGCAGCCATGACTGGACAAGTTTTGGCCCAAGATACCTCAGTTCAGGCAGCCTTATTCCCTGTGCCCCTTAGTTCATGGGCCCCCCGATACACCACAAAAGAATTAGACTATTTCTGTGAGAAGGAGGGAGGTGTCCTAACAAAGAAGGGCTGGATAGTGTTGCCACCTCCAGAGGGGTGTTCACCTCCAGGTCCTACAGTAATCCCTGAAGCGTTAGGTCCAGCCTTTGTTCATGCTTTTCATCGGGCCACGCATTATGGGAAAACTGCTATGGAAAAAGCTCTCAAACCTTATTTTTATATTTCATTATTAGGACCCCTGTCTGCCTCAGTGACTCAACGATGTTTAGCATGTGCTAGGAATAATGCCAAGCAAGGTCCTAATCCACCTCCAAGAGTCCAGTCCGTAGGAGTTACCCCTATGAGCAATATCCAGGTGGATTTTACTGAAATGCCACGAGCAAATGGATATCATTACCTGTTGGTCTTAGTTTGTACTTTTTCTGGGTGGGTAGAAGCGTTCCCCACCAGGACTGAGAAAGCCAGAGAAGTCACCAAAATTCTGCTTCATGAGATTATTCCCCGATTCGGGATACCATTGACTATAGGATCAGATAATGGGCCCTCATTTGTATCTCAGGTGACTCAGCAGTTAGCACGAGCCCTACAGGTGTATTTCGTATCATTATAAAAACTTCATTTTTCACAGCTTGCCTACACCTCTATTGTGGGACATTGCCTTCCTCACCACAATAGAGGTGTAGGCAAGCTGTGAAAAATGAAGTTTTATAATAATACGAAATACACGAAAAATAAAAAAAGAAAAAGATAAAAAAAAGAAAAGAAAAGGAATAACAGCACAAAGATCCATGAAGACCGAGACTATTCAACATTGCTCAATGAGCTAAGTATTTTTTTGCTATTTCTTGTTGAAGTAACCAATTTTACATAGTTTATCGGTCTCTCATTACTCCTAAGCCGTTGATGTACTACACCCCTGCACACACTCAAGAGATTATTTAATATTCTTTGATATTGTGGTGCTTTGTGGGCTGTTTCTGAGGCTTTTGGAGTGACATTCATAAAGACGTTGATTTGTGATACACAGGTTAATTGTTGAATGAGTTTCCATTGAAGATCTTGTCAACCCCGACAGCAGTCAGAGTTGCTGAACTCGAACCCTGGATCCATCACAGTCGAGTAAAGCCAGCAGCCGCTTCTGAACTTGGTCATTGGACTTTAGTAAATAACCCTGCAACCCCATTGTGGCTCACGCTACGATGACAGCCACCACTGTGAACGTCTTTAGAGTCTGCAGCCCTACTCCTGTCACACGGCGTGGAAGCTGACAGGTCTACGTATGGCAGAAGCTTGAGGATCTACAACCCTACTCCTGTCACATGGCGCAGAAGCTGACAGGTCGACGTACGGTGGAAGCTTGGATAAGAAACCTTCAAGTATGGAGTTATTAATATTTCAATTTATCCATCAGAGACTGTGATCATGATGATTTCTTATTATTGTTTTATTGTTGCGGTAGCCCTAGGGTCCCTCAGGACATCTTTTGCCCTACCTCCCTGTGCAGCCTGTATAACTACTACCCGAACAGGGATAAAGGTCACTCAAACTTTACTTTATCATTCTTACTACACTTGTACCGGTGTAGTTAGCCGGTGTGTGTATAATGGTACAGAGTTAAATATCTGTACAAACGGAAAGAGCAAAACTTGTTTTAGTCCTCGACAGAACCCTTCTTATTATGTTTTAGAGTTGCGATGGAATGATGAGGATGGGGCCCTCAACTTTCTGATCCCACAAGACCCGTAACCTTACATTTTGATGCTTGTGATCTTATCAATAGAAATGACCATTACAAATGTGGGACTTGGGAGCAAGCCTACTACCACGATGATAAATATATGTGCCCTGAAGGAGCGTATGGATGGGGAAAATGCACTGGAAAGCATTCCCCATCCACCTAAGTACGGCATTTAAAGATGCATACTTTTGTCCAAAATGCTACCTGGTCAGGTAGCCCTACTGGACAAGATGGGGATAATCGTAAGGCCAATTTAGAAAGACTACCCTTGCTTGAGCCGCATAAATGTAAGAAAGGTGCTTGTAATCCCCTGCGGTTCCTTATACTTGACCCTAGCCAGTGGAAGCAGGGGTTCAGATTTGGTTTATGTATAGCAGGGGGAGGAACTGACCCTGGAACTTTTATATATATACACCTTAACACCAAGACCCTTACTGAATACATCATACCTTTTATGAAGCTATGAAGGCAGAGTTCGCAGTTCCTCATACCTCTCAGAACTTGTTCATTGAACTAGCTGGAGCTGTAGCGTCCAGTCTTCACATTTCTGATTGTTTCTTCTGTGGTGGAACTAAGATGGGAGATCAATGGCCTTGGGAGGCACAGGAATTGAACTATTCTATCCCATATAACCAAACTGATCTGCATAAAACTACCAGTGAATGGGTATTGGCTAACTTTATTGTTGGTAACTTGTGTTTCGCTCGCACAGGACCACAGTTTACTATGCTAGTTGGACAGCTGGTCTGTCTGAATCAGATGTTTTACAATGCCACTACTAAGAAAACATCCTGGTGGTCGGGTGTAAACACCTCAGAACCTTCCAATCCTCTCGTCATCTTTCCTAATCTTGCTAAGATATAGACTAATTTGGCTTCTTACAATACTTGGCAAGCCTCACCTGGACTATATTGGATTTGTGGAACCCGAGCATATGCCAAGCTCCCTAATAACTGGGGAGGTGCATGTGTACTGGGAACTATAAGACCTTCTTTCTTTCTCTTGCTTATCTCCCATGGGGAGCAATTAGGCTTTCCTGTCTATAAAAGTCGACAGAAGCGAGAGGCTTTAAAAATAGGGCAATGGGATAAGTGGGACGATGAAGAATGGCCACCTGAAAGAATTATTTCATACTATGGACCCGCTACTTGGGCACAAGATGGGACCTGGGGATACCACACCCCTGTGTATATGATAAATCGTATAATACGCTTACAAGCTGTTGTTGAAATAATAACAAATGAAACTAGTAAAGCTTTAACCTCTTTTAGCTAAACAAAGTACACAGATGCGTACAACATTTTATCAGAATCGCTTAGCATTGGATTATTTGCTAGCCGCTGAAGGAGGAGTGTGTGGAAAATTAAATTTAACTAATTGTTGTTTGCAAATTGATAATGAAGGTCAAGTTGTAGAAGATATAGCTAATCAGATGTGAAAGCAAGCCTATGTACCAGTCCAGACTTGGCATGGCCTGGAACTTGATGGATGGTTTGGTTCTATGTTTTCAGGATTGGGTGGCCTGAAGACCCTGGTGTTTATTGTACTATTAATATTGGCTACATGCTTGTTTCTCCCATGTCTCCTACCCCTTTGCTTACGTACAGTCACCTCCGTTATTGATAGCACTGTAGAACGGAAAACAGCTACGAAAGTATTAGCCATGTGGCAATATCACCCTATACCCCAAAATGATGCTGTTACACGAGTATAATATGTGATTTAATTCTCACCCTTTCTCACTTGCGGGTGAGAATAATCAAAGGGGGGAATGTGGCAGGCTAAGACCTACAATAGCCTGTGAACGTATGAAAGGCCTGTAAGCTAGGCCTGAGTCCCTACCCCCACCTGAGACTAGTAGTGCTGGGAAAGACCAAAGTCAGTGAAAGTCTGAGAATCTGCCTTAAAACGCTTTAAACTGCTTTTTGATAAGTTTGTATGAATCCTTTATTAAATTCTTTTATGCTGATGTTAGATATGTTCCAGTGTTCTGCATTCTCACATTCTCTGAGCTAGAAATAACCTTGAAGTAGAGATGTATCTATGTCTAAGACTGTGCCTTTGTGAGGATAGTCTGAGCAGGGGGAGCAAGGAGCTAGGCCCAGAGGGGGTCCCCGATTGGGCAGGTGCAAGGGGCATTGGGACCAATAGAAAGTTTGCATGTATCAAACTGAAAAGAAATGTATATAATGAATTTGCTCCTGTATAACTTTGCTCAGTTTTTTTTGGATGCTTTATTGTCTGAGCCTTGTGCACAATAAATTGGCTTGGAACCTGCAATCGACTCCTGGTTTTATTCATTGCGTGCACTTTGCTGCTACAGTATCATGTGCAAAAGGCTTCCAAGGTCACAAAGAGTTTGAAACATTGATATATTGTGTAGCTTACGAACATAAGAGCTGTCATACCGGGTCAGACCAAGGATCCATCAAGCCCAATATACTATTTTCAACAGTGGCCAATCCAGGTCACAAGTACCCGTCAGGTTCCCAAAAGGGTATACAGATTCCACAATGCTTATCCTGGGATAAGCAGTGGATTTCCCTGGTCCTCTTTAGTAATGATTTATGGACTTTTCCTCTAGGAATGTGTCCAGACATTTTTTAAATCCAGCTACAGTTGTGGTCAACATTATTGGAACCCTTGTGATTTAGGTATCTTGTGTACAATATCTTGGGAAATAATTTGAAATATTCCAACAGTATGTCATGATAATATTTTAAGAGTATGTTCAAAGGTATACAACAAAAAAAAGTTGTCTGTGCAACTTGGACATAGTAATTTCTGAGAAAACAAAAACAAAATATGACCTGTACAAAATTAATGGCATCCTTCACTAATATTTGGTTGCACAACCCTTGGCAGTGATGACAGTTTCCAAACATTTCTTGTTGCCATCTATACGTTTTGTACATCTGTCTGCTGGTAGTTTCTCCCACTCTTCAATTGCATTTTGTTTCAGCTCATGAATGTTTCCAGTATTCCTTTTACCAATGGCAGATTTCAGCTTTTTCCAAAGATTCTTGATTGGATTGAGATCAGGACTCATTGCTGGCCAATTTAAAACAGTCTATTTGTTTCTTTTTAATCATTCTTTTGTACTTTTGGATCTATGTTTTTGGTCATTGTCCTGCTGGAGGACCCATAACCTTTGAACCAGTCCTCTTTCCAATGCTAGGTAGCACATTTCACTTCAAAATACCTTGATAGTCCTTTGACTTCATGATTCCAGCCTCCAGTTCCTGAGGCAGCAAAACAGCCCCACAACATTATGTAATCTCCACCATAGTTAACTGTAGGAAGGGTGCTTTTTCCTTACAAGCTTCATCTCTTCACCTGTAAATGTATCACTGGTCTGCAATGCCAAAGAGCTCAAGTTTGGTTTCATCTGTCACAGAACATTTTCCCAGAAGGATTGCGGTTTCTCAAGGTGGGTTTGGACAAAGATCATGTGTGCCTTTTTATGTCTGACTTTGAGCAGTGGGGTCCTCCTTGACCTGCGCCCATGAAGTCCATCTTTGTTTAGTGCAAGGTATATGGTGCAAGTTGAAACCACCACTCCTGATTGCTCCAGGTCAGCCTTAAGCTCTTTGGATGTTGCACATGGTGTTTTTCCAACAGTTCACACTTCTTAGATTAATTTTCCTCTTCCCACTACATCCTGAGAAGTTCTTCAGCCGTCTCTTTTCCAGATTGAAGAGCCCTAACCTTTTTAGCCTTTCTTTATAGGTGTATCCTTCTATCACTTTTACCATTTTGGTGGCTCTTCTCTGCACCTTTTCTAATAACAGTATATCCTTTTTAAAATACAGCGACTAGAACTGCACACAATATTCATGATGCGGTCGCACCATGGAATGATACAGAGGCATTATAATATCCTTTGTTTTATTTTCCATTCCTTTCCTTATAATACCTAGCATTCTATTTGCTCTCTTGGCCGCCGCTGCACACTGGGCGGAGGGTTTTAACATGTTGTCCACAATGATGCTTAAATCTTTTTCCTGGGTGGTGGCTCCTAATGTGGAACCTTGCATCGTGTAACCAAAGTTTGGGTTGTTCTTTCCTAGGTGCATAACTTTGCACTTGTCCACATTAAATTTAGTCTGCCATTTGGATGCCCAGTCTTCCAATTTATCCAGATCCTCCTGCAGTTTTCCACAGTCCTCTTGGCTTTAAACAACTTTAAACAGTTTTGTGTCGTCTGCAAATTTGATAACCTCACTAGTTATTCGCTTTTCCAGGTCATTTATGAATATGTCAAAAAGTAGCGGACCCAGTACAGATCCCTGGGGTACTCCACTATTCACCTTTTTCCATTGGGAAAATTGGCCATTTAGCCCCACCCTCTGCTTTCTATCTTTTAACCAGTTCCCGATCCACAATAGTACACTGCCTCCTATCCCATGACTTTTTAGTTTTGCCAAAAGTCTCTGATGAGGGACCTTGTCCAAAGGCTTTCTGAAAGTCCAGATACACTATATCAACCGACTCACCTTTGTCTACCTGTTTATTCACACCCTCAAAAAAACATAAATGTCCTAAATCATTCCCTCTGGACCACTGAAGATGACATCAGCATGGAGGAATGGCATGTCCACAACGCCGGACTCTCATTCAGGGGCCTCCCAGGACTTTCTTAGCACTATCTAGCCTCGGAGAACTTCAGCAAAGGTCGCCACAGGTAAGGAGGGACAGAATCCCCACTCACACCATATTTAAGATGTTTTGACTTGGACATCCCAGATTTAGCCTACACGGCCTTTCTAAAGCGTGCCTTAATGTAAATATATAAATATGAATATGTGAAGGAAACATAAAAATACCACAAGTGGGAAAAATTTATTTAAAAACAACCAAAAAACAATTCTTCAGGCTGTGCATATATCTAAAGGACATTCATTTTTTCAGGGGCCTATTTATCATTCTGTAAGAAATGTAAGGCCTGCTTATCTTTACTTTTAAAGTTGTGTTTATTTTTGTTCTGTGATTATTTTATGACCAACATACACCAGCCCCAACATTTTCATCCTTCCAAATCTGACCCAGACACCCTCACCCTTCTCCTCCTGCTAGCACTCTCTCTCTCTTTGCCTTCCCTTCCCCACGGCATTCCCTCCCCCCCCCCAACCTCGTTTCCCCAGGCATTCACTCATTCACTATCACTGTCCTTCCCTTCCTTTCCTCCCAGCAGTCTTACTGTCTTTTTCTTTCTTTCCTTCTTCTCTTTCCCCATTGTCCTCTATCCTCCTCTGCTACCTTCTTCTCCCTTCTCTTTCCTCCTCAGCTCCCATGGCCCCAATGGCATACCTCCTCCTGAGGTATCATGGTTCTTCATCTCCCACTGTTTCCTATTCCTGTGGTACCTGCTATTGAAATCCACATGGTCCAACAGCAACTAGAGATGTGCAGAAGCGGAAATTTTTCACTTCATTTTCGATTTAATTTGTCTTTTTTCTTCCTCATTTTCAGACTTTTTTTGGATTGCTTCTCGCATTCATTTTAATAAAAAAAACTTTTTAATGCACATTAGTGCATGTTTAAAAAACCTTTATAAAATGTACTGCCTTAATGTTCATTAATTCATAAGTTAACTGGTGTTAAATTTACTTAGTGCACACAATTTTTTTAAGGCATGCTAATAAACTGAATGCATGCTAACAAACTGAGTGTTACATGTATGATTTTCTCCCAGTTGGTGAAGGGTCTTACATGTGCACTAGGTGCAAGGAGCTCTTTGCTCTCAGGGAATGGGTCCGATCTCTGAAGGCTAGAGTAGCAGACTTGGAGGAGGACATAAGGAAGACAAGTACATAGACAAGACCTACAGGGATGTAATACTGAAGTCCCACCTCCAGTCTGGCAGCATCCCTGTTGCCTTGGAGAAGAGAGGTCACATGATAGGATAGCATCACCCTAATGTGGCAGGAAGTGATCCTCTAGCTAGGACCTGTCATCCAGGTGATTCAAAACCCTCCCGCACTGAGGAGGTTTCTCCAAAGCCATATGCTAATGAGGGAAGTGTTAGAACAGCCGTTATAGTTGGTGATTCGATCATTTGGCATGTAGATAGTTGGGTGGCTGGTGGACGTGAGGATCGCTTGGTAACATGCCTGCCTGGTGTGAAGGTAGCGGACCTCACACACCACCTAGACGAGGTCTTAGAGAGTGCTGGAGAGGAGTCTGCTGTCTTGATACATGTTGGTACCAATGACATAGGAAAATGTGGTAGGCGGATTCTGGAGGCCAAATTTAGGCTTTTAGGTAGGAAGTTGAAATCCCGAACTTCCAGGGTAGCATTCTCTGAAATACTTCCCATTCCACTTATAGGACTCAAAAGGCAGGCAGAGCTCCTGAGTCTCAATGCGTGGATGAGACCATGGTGCAAGCAGGGGCGGCCCAAGGGGGGTGCAGGGCCATGTGCGGAGACTCGGTGCGGGGCCTCATTTGCATAAGGTGCATCATTTGCATAAATATTTGCATAATGTTACCATACACTAACTTTTAGTAAACATGCCTCTTAATGAGTATATGGATAAAGAAAGACTAAAAGGTTTCTACATTACTATAATCCAGTACCAACCGCCAGGCACATTAGGAACTACTACAAACACTGCCCATTTAGAACCCATAGCAAACCCGCCGTATCCTAACAGCACTACCAGGACTCACAAAGCACCATACCCTAACTATCAAAAGGCAACACTGCAAATATTAAACCAATACATTTCAGAGAACAATAATACATGACCTACTGGGGAAAGAACAAGTGGCAATGTCAAATAGGAATTATATAAACAGAATACCTCAGCTCAGTTACACATGCAGAACATAGACCATCACCAAACAAGGAATCACAATTTAGAAACAGGAAGACAATAATTAAACTGGGAACCCCAAAAGCCAAACTTGGAATATACAACAACACTGTAGAAATAAAACTATAAATTAATTTCCTCTTGTACTAAACAAAGCGCAAAAATTAATGATGCACATTTCCCAGAGCTGACATATTCCAGTTAATAAATTCAAAATAAAGAGAGATTTTTCTACCTTTTGTGCATTTTTTTTCAGTTGCAATTGTTCCAGCCACTTTCTTCTGGTTTCTTCGTGTCTTCTGCTAACTCTCCATCTGCTGTCCATTTGTCCTTTCTTCTGTCTTCTTGGGTTTTTTTTCCATTCTCTCTCTACATCTGCTTTAACATACTAATCTTTCTCCTTTTGCTCTTTCCTCATTCCTATTTCATCCACTCAAATTTTATCCCTCCATCCTCAATCCCCACTTACTCTCCCAATATCCGGCCAATTGTAGATTTGTCTTCCCTCCCACGCAAAATATTTTTCCCTCTCCATTTCACTCTCCCAGCTCCATCCCATTCTAATCCTCCCCCAACATCAGCTCCTTTCTAGTTCCAGCCCCACCCAGCATCTGCTCCCTTCTTGTCCCTGCATCAGCCCATTTCCAGTCCTAGTCCCCCATCAGCCCATTTCCAATCCTATCCTAGCCCCACCATCAGCCCATTTCCAGTCCTAGCTCCCCCATCCATTTCCAGTCCTATCAGTTCCTCCATCAGCTCATTTCCAATCTCAGCCCCCCATCAGCTCATTTCTATTCCTTTCCTAGCCCCACCATCAGCCCATGTCAAATCCTAGCTCCTCTCCACTCAGCCCATTTCCAATCCAAGCCCCCCATGAGCCTACTTCCAGTTCTAGCCCCTCCATGAGTCCATTTCAATTCAAGCCCCCACCACAGCCCATTTCCAACCTTAGCACCCCCAACAGCCCATTTCCAGTCCTATCCTGGCCCCTCCATCAGCCCATTTATTTATTTATTTATTTTTTTATTTAACAGTTTTTTCTATACCGCCCCTTCCAGAGATCAGGGGCGGTTCACATTGAACAAAAATAAATATACTTCCGTATATTTTACATGGAACATGTGTTGACTATATACACGTTTTGTTACATTGAACATGTTTTGAACTTTAACTAGAATAACATTTTTCAAACTATGTACAGGTCATAATGCATGGAGCATAACATAATTGAGTTACCGGTAGTTATTTACAATAGTGATATAACCGTTTGTTTGTGTAAGTCTTTGCCTGTTGGGTATAGTAAAGTAGAGTAAGTGTCTTTCTTCTGTTTAATCATTTGTTCTGTCTTGAGAACTGTGGATGTGTTTCTGTGATTGTATTGGAGAAGTTTTTTGTTGGTAGGGGATCTCAAAGTGTTTTGTAAAAAGGTATGTTTTTAGTTCTTTTTTGAATTGGTGAAGGTCCTTTATCGTGCGGAGGGTTAATGGGATTTCATTCCAGAGGGTAGGGGCAGCAAAGGAGAAGGCTCTATCACTTGTCGTTGCTTTGGTCTTTCTGAAATTTGTTTTTATGTTGAGGGAGTGGGTTGCGTTCTGTCTTCGTGTTCTAGTTTCTGATGGGGGTTGTATTAGGGTAGATAGTTGGGAGGGGGAGATGTTATTGATGAGTTTAAAGGTAGTCAGAAGAACTTTATATTTTATTCGGCTGCCTATGGGGAGCCAATGAAGGTCTAATAGTAATGGGGTCACGTGGTCTGTTAGTTTAGCTTTTGTGACCATCTTGGCACATATGTTTTGGGCTCTTTGGAGGAGGTATATGCTTTTTAGTGGTAGGCCATTTAGAATACTATTGCAGTAGTCAAAGTGGGGGGTGATGAGGGAGTTGACCACTGATCTAAAGTCATGTGTGTTGAGTAGGGGTCTCAGGTGTTGGATTGTCTTGAGTTTATAGAATATGGTTTTTACTGTATGTTTTATATGTGGGATCATGGTGAGTGATTGGTCCAGAATTATTCCAAGGTATTTTACCTCCTTTTTAACAGGTATTGGTGTGTTATTTATTGTGATTGTAGTAGGGTAGTAGGGTAGTTGTGGTCAGTGTCAGGTGTCAGCCCATTTCCTGTCCTAGCCCCCCCCCAACTCAGCCCATTTCCAGTCCTAGCTCCCTCTCCTCACAGCCCATTTCCATTCCAAGCCCCCCTCCCCATCAGCTATTTGCAGTTCAAGCCCCCTTTCCACTCAGCCCATTTCCATTCCAAGCCCCTGTCCCCATCAGCTATTTGCCGTTCAAGCCCCACTTCCACTCAGCCCATTTCCAGTCCTAGCAACCCCCCATCCCATTATCAGTCCTAGCTCCCCCATCAGCCCACTTCCAGTCCAAACCCCCTATAGCCCATTACCAGTCCTAACCCCCCCATCAGCCCACTTCCAGTCCGAACCCCCTATAGCCCATTACCAGTCCTAACCCCCCCTTCAGCCCACTTCCAGTCCTTACCCTCCCATCAGCCCATTTTCAGTCTTACCCCCCCATCAACCCATTACCAGTCCTAACCCCCATCAGCCCATTACCAGTCCTAACCCCCCATCAGCCCACTTGTAGTCTTAGCCCCCCCATAGCCCATTACCTGTTGTAACCCCCCATCAGCCCATTACCTGTCCTAAACCCCCCCATAGCCCATTTCCAGTCCTAATCCCCCCATCAGCCCACTTGTAGTCGTAGCTCCCCATAGCCCATTACCTGTTGTAACCCCCCATAGCCCAGTACCAGTCCTAAACCCCCCCAGCCCATTACCAGTCCTAACGCCCCCCACAGCCCATTACCAGTCCTAACCCCCTATCAGCCTACTTGTAGTCTTAGCCCCCCCATAGCCCATTACCTGTTGTAACCCCCCATCAGCCCATTACCTGTCCTAACCCCCCCATAGCCCATTTCAAGTCCTATCCCCGCCATCAGCCCACTTGTAGTCGTAGCTCCCCATAGCCGATTACATGTGGTAATCCCCCCCCCACTGCCCATTACCAGTCCTAATGCCCCCCACAGCCCATTACCAGCTTCCCTTTCTCGCGGCTCTGTTAATCCCGCCGTGGGGCTGATGGGTTTTCCCATCAGCCCCGCGGCGTGATTAACAGAGCTGCGAGAGGAGAAGCTCTCTCTCTTCGCGCAGCTCTGACAGCCGATGGAGGCCGCATAGAAGACAGCAAGACAGGGGGGCCCCGCGGGATTCTCCATTCTGCCGCTGCCACAGCGGCAGCAGCAGCCGGTTTCTGGGTTTTATTTTTTTTTAAACTTAGCTGGGCTGATGGGGGGGGAGATGGTAAGGACTGTAAATGGGCTGATGGGGAGGGAGGGGGTGGTAAGGACTGTAAATGGGCTGATTCTCGATTCTGCCGCTGCCACGGCGGCAGCGGCAGCCGCAGCCGGTTTATGATTTTTTAAAACTTTGCTGGGATGCAAGATGTTTTTTGCGCGGGGCCCCCTGAAACGCGGGGCCCTGTGCAAAAAACATTCTTGCTCAATGGACGGGCCGGCCCTGGGTGCAAGGATGAGAGTTTTGGATTTGTTAGGAACTGGGCAACATTCTGGGGAAAGGAGGGGCTTTTCCGAAGGGATGGGCTCCACCTTAACCGGGATGGAATCAGGCTGCTGGCATTAACCTTTAAAAAAGGAGATAGAGCAGTTTTTAATTTAGATAATAGGGAAAGCCAACAGCCGCCCAAGAGCGCATGGTTTGGAAGGATGTATCCTTGAAGGATACTAGCAAAAGATTGAAGTTAGGGAATATCGAAAGAGGTTCCAATAAAGACGAATATAACCCAAATGCCCTTAAGTACAGAACAGACAGAACTTAAAGATTTCAAATTACCCCACCTACTGGTAACCAAATTAATATGAATAAAATACAGCCTCTAAAATGCTTGTATGCAAATGCTAGAAGTCTAAAAATAAGATGGGAGAGATAGAATATATAGCACTAAATGAGAAGTTAGATATGATTGGTATCTCAGAGACATGAAGGAATGAGAACAACCAGTGGGACACTGATGCCTGGGTACAAATTATATCACAATGATAGAGTAGATCAAATTGGTGGAGGGGTTGAGCTCTATGTTAGAGAGAGCATTGAGTCACACAGGAATAAAGTTTTGCAGGAAACAAAATACACTGTAGAATCTTTATGGTTTGAAATTCCATGTAAAAAGGGAAAGGTGATGGCAGTGGGGGTGTACTATCGACCACCTGGCCAGAATGCACAAATGGATGATGAAATGCACAAAGAAATCAGGGAAGCTAACAAAAGTTACAGCACAGTAATAATAATGAGCGATTTCAATTACCCCTGTATCAACTGGTTCAGTGTCACGGCAGGACATGTCAGGGAGATAAAGCTTCTAGATGAAATAAAAGACTTCTTCTTAGGGCAGCTGGTTCATGAACCAACAAGAGGGGAAGCCATCTTGGACCTAGTTTTTAGTGGAACACAAGATCTGGTACAAGAGATAAGGGTATTGGGGCCACTTGGCAATAGTGATCATAGCATGATTGCGTTTGATTTAATAAATAGAGGATGCACGGCAAGGAAAGCCACAGTACTACCTTTTAACTTTCAAAAGGGAGACTATGATAAAATGAGGAAAACAGTTAAGAAAAAAAACAAAAGGAGCAGTTGCAAAGGTTAAAGATTTACATCAAGCATAGGTTTTGTTTAAAAATACTATCTTGGAAGCTCAGACCAGCTGTATTCCACGCTTTAAGAAAGGTGGAAGGCAGTCAAAAAAACTGCCAATATGGTTTAAAGGTGAGGTCAGAGAGGCTGTTGCAGCCAAAAAAGCATCTTTCAGGAAATGGAAAAAGGAGCCAAATGACAAAAACTGGAAACAACATACAGTGGTGTGCAAAAGTCTGGAATCACTTGTAAATTTGACATTTTTCAACTTCGTGACTTTAAATCTTAATTTTGTTTTCCTCCCAGTGGCTTTTTCTGTGTATCTCATGATAAGTGATAGATTTGGCTATTAGGGCCAACTTTTAGTATTGGTTTGGCCCTTATTTTCTGAGTTTGTTCCCCATAGTTGTCCTGTTGATAGATTTTCTGTGAAAATCGCGTAATGTACATCGTTGGCCAACGATATATTATTGTAAGTATGCTTTAAAATATTATGGACGCATGCCAGGTTTCCTTCAAATTAATGTATGTGGCCTTGAAAAAGGCTGTTTTTATGTGTCAGTGATGGCTCAGTATTTGATGGACCACCCTTTGTTCTTGATCATCTGACTGCACCTTGTCAGCATTGAATGAACCAGTCTGACAAGGTGATCGTTGGTGACAACGCAGTTCCAAGCTGAAATGAGTGACTAAATCAGCTCACGCTTTGATGTCGGATGCCTCTTGGATATTTCCAAGGCCACCTTGTGCCACAGGTTCTTGATTGGATTCAGATCTGGAGACTGGGCAGGCCAGTCCATTGACTTGATGTTGTTCCGCTGCTTCCAGCTGATCACCTGTCTGGAGCGATGGCAGGGTGCATTGTCATCTTGGAACAGGAACTGGCCAGGAAACAGCTGGTGTGCTGATGGCACCATGCACTTTTGCAGTATGGTGATGTATTTGGCCCTGTTGACCATTCCATCGACGATGTGAAGACATCCAATGCCACTGGCAGCCATGCAGCCCCAGACCATGACCTTCAAAGGATGCCTCACAGTGAGGTTGAGACACTCAGGCATCTCCTCACATAGGCGTGGGCCTGCTTACCAAACAGGCAGAAGGTGCTTTCATCGCTGAATAGCACCTTTTCCCACATTTCAGTCGACCAGGTTGAGTGCTTTCTCGCCTATACGATCTGGTTGCACCTTTGTATGTCAGTCATCAGTGGCTTATTCCGTGCTTTGCAACCCCGGAGACCAAACTGCAGGCACCGGCGACGAACTGTTGATGAGTTGGCACTGACCTCACTCTTGTCTGACCACTCTCGAAGTAGCTGAGAAGAGGTCAACTTGCGATTAGTCAGTGAAATGCGCCATAGTGCGCTGTCCTGGCGTGATGTTGATGCATGTGGATGACATGAACGAGGCTTGTCCACCACTGAACCCATTTCTTTCTTCTTCTGTACAATCTTAACAACAGCGCTCTGACTGCAGTCAACTTTCCTGGCTATCTAACAGCTTGAAAATCCTTCCTCTCTCATAA
This sequence comes from Ichthyophis bannanicus, assembly GCA_033557465.1. Taxonomy (NCBI): domain Eukaryota; kingdom Metazoa; phylum Chordata; class Amphibia; order Gymnophiona; family Ichthyophiidae; genus Ichthyophis; species Ichthyophis bannanicus. The sequence continues at coordinate 245,119,619 of CM066037.1, forward strand.
AGGACACACGAACATGCTCCTCCAACGTCAGGGTCCGAGTCATCTTCATGGTCGATCCAGAAAGTGTATGAAATTCAAAATCTCCACACATTTTTGTAGCTGCACTGTTGGCTAGATATCTGCATTGTGATTGGTTAGTGAAACCAGTCTCCTGATTGGTCAGAAATAACATGTGCATATTGGATAATCTCGATCCAGTTTTGACGCAGGATCCACAAAAATCGCAGTAGCTATCCCCGAGTGTCTGTAAAGTATTTAAATTGGAAGCAAGGAATGCAAAAAAGTCAACCCTAATAGCCAAATGTATCCCTTTTAACATGGTAGAAAGATGAATATGCTGGGCTAACGCAAAATTTTAAAAAAAATTACATTGGACAAAAAACGCAAAACTCACAAGGGATTCCAGACTTTTGCACACCACTGTAAGCACTGGCAAGTTAGATGCAATGCATTGATAAGGCAGGCAAAGAGAATTTGAGAAAAAGCTTTATTTATTTGAAAGAACACATAATAAAATATTTTTCATGTACATTTTTAGAAAAAAACCTGCAAGAAGGTCAATTGGATCATTGGATGATAGAGGGGTAAAAGGGGCACTAAGAGGGGACAAGGCTATAGCAGAGAGACTGCATGAATTCTTTGCTTCGGTTTTTACTGAAGAAGATGTAGGGAAGTTACTCATGCCTGAAATGGTATTTAAAGCTGATGCAGCAGAAGAATTGAAAGAAATATTGATAAACCAGGAAGATGTATTGCAACTATTTGATAAACTGAAGAGTAGAAAATCATCTGGATGCGATGGTATACATCCAAGGGTGCTGAAAGAACTGAAATATGAGATTGTAGACCTACTATTACTAATCTGTGAACTATCATTAAAATCATCAATAATACCTGAAGATTGGAGGATAGCCAAAGTAACGCCAATTTGGGGTTTTTTTCCCAACTATTTTTTTTTATAGTGAACATCTCAACAAATATATAAAACACAGTACATTGTCAGCAGTCTGTACAGGTTTAACTTCCATCAAGTATATATACAATGGGCTCCAAAGAAGGCTAATACACCTGTACCTCTATATTTGGGGGATCATCATTATCCTGTTTTACAATGACCTCCATTTCTCCCTTACTGTTCTCCGAGTATCCCTAACCTCCCTTGGATGTCCCTTACCCACATATCCTGCATGTCCCTGGAATCAGGGGGCTATCCTCCCCCTCTGAGGTATTCTCTTGTCCCTTTTGCTGACCAATGTGCAATAGAACAACCAATTTTGCAAACTTTACAAACTGTGTATTCTGTTGGTGCAGTGTTTTCTTATCATCCCACTGCTGGAATGCATTTAGCTTTCAACCTTTCCTTTGTGATGGCACCTGAGGAGGTGTCCTGGTTTACAGTTCCTATTTCTTATGTTCTTTGTTTTCCTCTTCTGAGAGTATGGTGCAAGGTCTGGGATTTATTTTAGGGTTGATTCCTTTTGGTCCCGATTATTCCCAAACAGATAGGGGTCCCAGATCTTTTTAAAATACTATTCTTTATCTTTAAGTCTACAAGTCAGCCTATCAAATTGTACTGCTTCTTCGATTTTTTGGAACCACTCCTTCCTGGTAGGGCCAGTGGCCAATCACCATCTCCTCGCCAATGCTATTTTGGCTGCTAGGATCAGTTTGCCCCGGAGTATCCCCTTTTGGCCTTACTTGGGGTTCTGGGGTCTATTCCTATTTTACATGGGGTTATTTGATGGTGTCCTTCTCCCATTCCACCCAGGCTTTCCCCTACCTCCGCCCAATATCTTTGTATGATGGGGCATTCCCACCACATATGGGCAAAGGTTCCTGCTTGCCCACACCCCTTCCAACAACTATCTGTGTCCTTCCTTTTTGCTTCATGCATTTGGATCAGGGTTGTATATGACCTGTGTATAATTTGAAATTGGGTCTGCCTCCATGAAGTCACTGCCGTGAGCTGATATATCTTTAGATAAATCTGTGCCCATATTTTCTCTTCCAGCTCCAGCTTCAGCCAATCATGCCATACTGTCTGATGTAGTTTGAGTTGTACATCTATTTCCTCCAACTGTACTATATATAGTTTGGAGAGTACTGCTTTCAACCCCTTACCTTTGTACAAGACCTCTTCCACTGGGGTTGTTTGACAGGCATTATACAGTATATAAGGCATTGTGGGAGACACAGATAGTATCATAACTGAAAGAATTGGTAGAATGCTCTGATGCTCTCCCGATTTCCTGGGGTCAACAAAAGTTTCAGGCATTTTGAGATATATTCCAAATGCTTCTGGGGAGAGAAAAATGTTCTGACCCCATTCAACACCACTGTAAGGCAAGAGGGATACCATGCTGCCACGTGGATGCCTGCTTGAGTCCATCTATCCCTGCCCCGTAGGAGCTCTTTCCACCGCTTAATTGTTTTCGCTGCAAGATCAGGGTAGACATAGACTCTTCAGTCCTTAAATGTGACAAATCCTGTTTTTCACACTTCCCGAATGATGTATTCTTTATCCTGGAACCTAAGCAATTTCACTATGAAAGCTCTTGGCTTCCCGTTGTCATCAGAGCGAGGCCGCAGCTGTCTGTGTGCCTGTTCAATTTCATACGAGGTGGGCGATGATCCTCCAGGCAAGCACTCCAGCAGCATGTTTCCGATAAACTTAATGAAGTCTTGCTCCTCTGTATCTCCATTTCCTCCAGCTAGATCCCTATTGCAGTGAATTTTTCCTTGTTGACTATTTCAGTCTTTGTTTCTCTAATTTCTTGTAATACGGTCGCTATATCTGCCATAGTTTTCTCCCCTTCGTCTTCCCTTCCACTCGTTGTCAACAATGCAGGTGAGGTCAGGGCCTGCAGATCTTTCACCATGCTTGCTGAGGCCACCTTCGCAGCATATAACTCATGCAAAGTCTTAGTTGCTTTCAACATTACTGTTTGTGGCATCAGAGCTTTCGTGGGTCCACCGGGAAGGTGACTTTATTGCGTTTTTTAGCACGGGCTGCGGAAGCAGATCTCACACACATCTGTTCCCCTCTGTGTCCACACCAGACGTCATAATGCCAATTTTTAAAAAGGGTTTCAGTGGTGATCTGGGAAACTACAGACCTGTAAGCCTGATGTCAGTACCGGGAAAAATGGTAGAAACCATTATTAAAAACAACATTTCTGAACATGTAGTCATGGTTTAATGGGAGACAGCCAACATGGCTTTAGCCAGGGAAGGTTTTTTCTTGCTAATCTGTTATATTTTTTTTAAGTGTAAATAAGCAGGTAGACAAGGTGGGTCAGTGAATGTAGTGTATTTGGATTTTCAGAAAGCCTTTGAGAAGGTCCCTCATGAGAGACTCTTAGGGAAATTAAAAAGTCATGGGATACAAGGCAGTGTACTATTGTGGATCAGGAACTGGTTAAAAGATAGAAAGCAGAAGGTAGGGCTAAATGGCCAATTTTCTTAATGGAGAAAGGTGAATAGTGGAGTACCCCAGGGATCTGTGCTGGGTATGCTACTTTTTTTTTTTTTTTTAACTTTTATTTTCATTTTGCAACAAACAAAAGAAACAACACACCAAAAGAGACAAAACAAGTATACAATAAGGAAAAGTAAACCCATTACCCCCCACCCCGATGCTTCTTCTCTACCCGATTATATCAGCATGTGAGCGCTTCCAATTAACAGTGATTATACATCAAACGATCAAAAGAGTATCTACAATACAGCATGATCATGGGACAGAGATATATACAAAGTTAGACAGTCAGATGAGAGCATTTAGCAAAATGTACATAGTCATTGAGCATCTTCCATTGAGACCAATGAGAAGGAGTCTGAACGGAGGAAGCGAACAGACGAGGTATTTGTTCATATTTACTGTAAAGACAGGCATGATTCCACCATTCATTGGGGCTCAGATGGGAGCTAATTTTCCAGTATTACTTAATTAGGGAAATAGCAATGCCAAGCATAAAGTTCGAAAGGAGATAAGCCATTTTTGGGAGAGAGGGGATCCCCGCAACTGGGCGAAGTCCCACTATCCTCCAAGAAAGGGACTCCTGAGAGTGCGAGATAGACTAAAGACGACCCCAGACCCGACGCCAGTAATACTGTAGTGCGGGATATTCATGCTTAACATGAGGCAATGAACCAATGGCCGCAGGACGTGTCCAGCAACCATTGCCCTGAGTAGTGTTCCATTTGTCTAATCTGTGAGGAGTGTGAAAACACCGGTGGGCTAGAAAGAAGAGGGTCTGAGTGAGTGAGGCGGGTCGGGAACCCGTGTCCCTCCACTCCAGATAAGGCTCCATTGCTCCGAAGTCAAAGTCACCTGCGATTCTCTCTCCCATACTTTCTGCGCTATAGAGGTATCTCTAGTGATAGCATTACATAAGGTTTAGTAAAATTGGATGCTACACCCGGTGAACTACCGAGAGATCGGAAAGTCTCCAATCAACCTTATGTAGAGAATGCCGATGGCGGGAGTACTCTAGTGCTCCGAATGCGATGCTGAAGTTGCACTGACCAGAGTCGGGAGTCTAAAGATTGCATGAGAGTATTAAAGGCACCTAAAGTGTCTAAAAGCATTGGTGGATAGTGGGAGTCTGATGGGAGAGTCATACCAGGGAGAAAGGTAAGAGGAAGCGGTTAGCAAAGGCCCGCTTCTATATCTAGCCACACAGGTCTACTCGGTACTGGATCTTCCAACCAACGAGCACCTTGTTTGAGAAGAAAAGAATGAGGGAACACTTGAGTAAAATCGCCACCAAGTATTAATGGAGCATTGGCAGAGGCCGAGGCCAACTGCGCAATACTTGCATAGTAAGCAGGGTTGTCCACATTCGGGGCATAATGCAAATACACGTGAATTCACTATCTCCAACCTCAAGGTGTACACGGGCCCATCTACCCTCCTTGTCAGCGCTAATATCAGGTACAGTAGCGTGCAAAGACTTCTTAACCAGAATGGCTATCCCGTACCATTTGGAAACGGTGGGAGAATAGGCAGCTACCATGTGAGGCCTAGCATTGAGTTTCAGTGTTTCAGCAGAGTTTAAATGCGTTGCCTGAAGAAACACCAAATCAACATGCTCATGGCTAAGATAGCTAAGGATTTTCTTTCCTTTGAGTGGACCATTAATGCCTTTGACGATGAATAATAAGATTTTACATAAGGCCATTCAGAAAAGTTAAAAATTCTGAGCATGATAGCACACATAATTTCACTATGTCCCTCAAACTGACTGTATCTGGCTGTACACATGACATAGGAAAAATAAGCTAATATAATACAATGAAGCGCCCCACATTAACAAAGAAAACCGCAGTACGGTAGAGGAGAAGCAAAACCCCAAAATTACTGGCGACCATGTGTCTGCGGGGAGAAACCCCAGAGAAGGCCGAAATTGAAAAAACACATAACCTGTAGGACTGTGCGTGCTCCGAGTCCGACCGAGGCACACATCATGAAGGGATAGGAGACCAAAAAAACAAAAGTCATACAGAGAAAGAAAGAAAGTCCAGGCTATTTCTGTGCTTGGCTATGACCGCCGCATCGGGCCCTTCAAAATGGCGGATAGAGCCGGCAGAGAAGAGTCCAAGATTTGGGATTAGCGCATCTGCTCTGCTTCTTTGGAGTCCAAAAATGTTGATAGTAGATCAGGATCCTCGAACGTCCTGGTCTGGTTGTGGAGAGTCACTCGGAGCTTCGCTGGATACAACAGGCCAAAGCGAGCCTGTAGCTGTTGAAGTCGAGGGCGAAAAGCAAGGAGTTTCTTCCGACGGTCAATGGTAGGCTTTGCCAAATCAGGAAAGAAGGAGACCTTACGACCTTCAAATTCCAAATGATGATTCGCTCGGGCAGCATGTAAAAATTTGTTCCACTTGTTGATATCGTAGCAAGCTAAAGATAATAGGCCGGGGGGTCGTACGGTTGAGCGCCATGTGGGCAGGAACACGGTGTGCTCGATCGATTTCCAGTTCTCTGTGAAAAGTGATCTTCAGCAAGGAGGGAAGAGTTTTAAGCAAGAATTCTCTTATATCTCCTGCTTCCACCCCCTCCGGCATTCCGAGGAGCCTCACATTGTTGCGACGGGCTCGATTATTGCTATCTTCCAACTCCTTTTGAAGATTCTGTATCTGGCGCTCATCCTTGTCCAGTTTGCCCAAGCGCACCTCGTGCGAGTCGAGGACCCCCGCCATATTGTCCTGCCGTAATGAAAGACCTTCAAGTCGGTCCTGGAGCACTCCAAAGTCTTCTCGCATGGCTCGAAGCGCTTCTCCATTGGACTGCACCAATTCCTTCACGCCGCGTATTTCCTCCAAAATCTCCAAGTGCATTGCGGGGTTTTCACGAAAGGGAACCATCTTCTGTGGGGAGGACACCTCTGTTTTGGAGCGTTTTCCGTGAGAAGAAGAAGGAGACCCGAAGTCCAAGCGCGCTGGTTTATGGGCCGCCATCCCCCCCGAGGTGCCCCGGTCAGCTCGGAGCGAAATAGTAAATTTGTATAGGTATTAAGTCAGGATTCTAAGTAGGCCTCTCGGGAGCTTCAACGCAAAGCGTCCTACCCGCTGGACATCAGGCTCCGCCCCCCGGGTATGCTACTTTTTAACATATTTCTAAATGACCTGGAAATGGGAATAACAAGTGACATAATCAAATTTGCAGATAACACAAAATTATTCAAAGCTGTTAAAACCCAAGAGGATTGTGAAAAATTGCAAGAGGACCTTGATAAATTGGAAGATTAGATGTTCAAATGGCAGATGAAATTTAATGTGGACTAGTACAAAGTTATGCACCTAGGAAAGAAAAACCCAAACTATGGTTACATGATGCAAGGTTCCACATTAGGAACCACCACCCATGAAAAAGATTTAGGCATAATAATGGATAACATGTTGAAACCCTCTGCCCAATGTGCAGTGGCTGCCAAGAAAGCAAATAGAATGCTAGAATTCATAAGGAAATAATGGAGAATAAAACAAAGGATATTATAATGTCTCTGTAGCGGTCCATGGTGCGACCGCACCTTGAATATTGTGTGCAATTCCGGTCGCTGTATCTTAAAAAGGATACAGCATAATTAGAAAAAGTACAGAAAAGAGCCACCAAAATGGTAAGGGGTTGGAAGGATACCCCTATGAGGAGAGGCTAAAAGGTTTAGGGTTCTTCAACCTGGAAAAGAGACGGCTGAGGGGAGATATGATATAAGTCTATAACTTAATGAATGGAGTGGAACGGGTAAACGTAGATCGATTGTTCATGCCATCGAAATGTAGAAAGACTAGGGGACATGCAATGAAGCTACAGTGTAACTCATATAAGACTAAGAGAAAATATTTTTTCACTCAACGCGTAATCAAACTCTCGAATTCATTACCGGAGGATGTAGTAAAAGCTGTTAGTGGAGCTGAGTTTAAAAAAGGTTTGGACAAGTTCCTGGAGGAAAGATCCATAAACCATTATTAAAGGGACCCGGGAAATCCATTGCTAGTCCCAATACAAGCATTGCGGAACCTGTGTCTTCTGGGGAAATTGCTAAGTACTTGTGACCTAGACTGGCCACTGTTGGAAATACGAAACTGGGCTTGATGGACCTTGGTCTGACCTAGTATGGCATATCTTATGTTCTTATGTTATGTTATGTAAATGTGCATCTCTAATAGCCATGTGTCTGTCCATGGCTGGTGGAGTGCTAATGCATGCTAGCATTTCTATGCATACCCCTACACTTCAGTAACAGACACCCCTAGTTCCTGACTTCCAAATACATAATGGCCCCCTATTTCTTAAAGTGTGCTAAAGTTTTGAAGTTACCCTGTAAAAATTTCCAAAATTACTACATGCTAGCTACAACATCTCCGTATTAACTGTTGGGATCATTTCCAGCATTTTTTGGAGGGCCGCTGTGCACTTAAGGCAAAATGAAATAGCTACTGCTTGTTAACTGCATGGCACTTAACATGGAGAACTCAGATCAGAGGTATAGCAAACAGTCAACATGTGTTAACTATCTCTAATTAACTGTAAAGCACAGTCCTTACCCATTCCTTGTCCCAGGATGTCATGTTCCAGATTAGCTCCTTCATTCAGGAATTACAGTGCAGTAACATTAATGCACTACAGTAACTGTTAGCACAAACCCACACTATTAATGCTCAGCAATTCTTGCATTAAATAACTGATGTTGCTGAGTAAATAAGAGTCTAAGGGCAGTTTCTCCAAATGGGTTAGTGTTGCGCATACCATGACGTCGTGAACCTCACTTCTAAGCCAGGGTATGTGATGTATGATCTCGGTCTCTCACATTTACTGCTAAGACTCAGCATAGCACTTGCGTGGTGCCAAAGAGGGCATCCTGCTAGAGTTCGTAAGATCTAGGTTTTTTATATAGAGATATTTATGCTGTGTTGTTATATTGCTTTATGTGCCCTATGTTTTACTTTATTGTATTAGATGTATGTTTTGTTTTCAGCTTGAAGTTGTTTTGAATGGGTGATATGTTAATAATTATTTTATAATTTTCATTAACAGATATATTTACTAATGTGTGCTAGCTGGTTAAGGTGTATTAATGCATATTTACACATGTTAATATGATTTAACAAATGGAAAATAGCACAAGACCCCTTATTCTATTTAATATCTATATGCTAAATCCAAATTAATGTGCATTTATACACATTAATTCGTTATTGCATATTAGTAAATAAAGCCCAAAGTTTGCTAGAAAAACAAATTAAACACAAGTTAAAATACGAGAAATACTTATATTTTTAGCAAACCAAATCAAACCTCAGAACAGCTTCCAAAACCCAAACTAGCAATTTTGTAGAATGTTTATATCTACTATTGCTACAAAAAGATCTTGAGATTTGGGTAAACAGTTTTTCCAGCATCGAAGCGCTGCTTAATGATTGTTTTAAAATCTTAACCCCATCATAAATTCTCATAAAATGTTGCCGCAATCATAATTGGAACTGCCCTGCCCATTCACAATGATCTACCTAAGAAATTATTCCAACTTTTAGCAAGCTGATTCACAAAACTGCGGTAAGTTTTCAGTGTAGAAAACCTACCTTATTTACTGCAAATCCCATTTTATTTAGCTGGGGCTATTCACTAATAACACAGGTTTTCCACCTTGAAAACTTAACATAGATTCATGAGTCAGCCTTAAGACATTTTGACTTGCAGGTCAATATTCAGCTGCCACAATCTGCATTTTTTAAAAATGTCAACTGTGATGGCTAAAAAATATCTAGATATTTGGAACCAGTATCATAGTGGCTGGCGCTGAATGTCTGCATAGGGTAGTGAGCTGTGGCACTATACAGATAGCGGTGCTGAATATCGCTCCCATTAGCATAAGGACCCCCCCATTCCAAAAAAGCCCCTATTCTCTACCCAAATGAGTCCCCCTCCCCCAGCACTTACGGGGGGTTTGCCTAGTGGTATAATGGCAGGACAGGGGCAATCCCCTAATGCCCCTGCACCTATCGTCACCTGGGTTTAAAATGGTAGGTCTGCCCCCTAGAGGTAGTCTCGATGCCAAATAAAGGAGGTTTTTTGCTTCCACCTAGCCTTGATGTACTCAAAAAGAAGCCCTTCTTGGGTTTATGCCACAAGTGCTCAATATAAATAGGGCTTTCAGTTCTAGGTGTTTATCATTTGGGATTTTAGGGGTTTATTTTCAAAGCAATTAGATGCTTTCTGAGAGTTGGAAAAATAGGGGTTTATTGGTGGATTCGTGGCATGAAAACAAATTTCTGCAGCTTTTCGGATGGATGCTATTTAATGATATAACACACAATTTTTCAGTGTCTGCTATTTCTTCCATCCCCAGCATTGTACCCCTCCAAGCTACAGCCACAGCATCAGCATTCCCCTATTACTACATATCCCTACTTAGAAACTCCCTGCCAAGAGACCATGGAGCCTCATTCACATACCCTCCAGTTCTCTTGCATTGGGCTCATGTTCTCATGAGACCAGTGCCAGAGCTCCTACACTATGCATCATCTTTAGATAACAATAGTTATGCTTGTGATAGCAAATGTCTCTGTGGATGTGTGGTGCAACAATGGTGTGCCTGTCTGTGTGTGGGATGTGGCAGTGGGTGCAGTGTAGCAGTGGGTGCAGTGTGTGTCTAATACGGGGTGGGGTGCATGTGTAATGTGAGGTGAAGTTCTTGTGCGTATGCTCTTGGGGGGAGTTGCCCTCCTTTAGCATATACAGATTGTCATTCTTGTCCCCATGCATTCATCCCTTTAACCTCCACCTTACACTCTTCCTTCCCCACTTCAACCCCACCCCACTCTCTTTTCCCCTTCCGACTCTCTTCCCTTCTCTCGCCCCCCCCCCCCCAGCAATCCTACCCCCTATCCTCAATTCCCCCATCCTCCTTACTTTCTTTTTTAAGGTACTGCCCCTTTACATTTTATCTGCCCCTTCCCCCGTCTTTTTTTTTCTGAAAGTTCTGATCCCTAAGGCTCTTTGCTGTTTCAGGCTTCCCCCTTCTGTTCTGCCCATAGGGATCTGATCTCCCATGGGCAGAACTGGAGGGATCTTTGCCATGATCCCGTGGGGATCGGCTCTCTGCTGCATCTAAGCCCATATCATGGCAAAGATCGCTCCTGTTCTGCCTGCAGGGATCTGATCTCCCACGGGCAGAACAAGAGGAACCTTTGCCATGATGATGCCATTGGGGTGCAGAACAAATCAAAGTTTATTAGTTATAACCAATAACCACGATTAGAGCATCGGGGGGGGGGGGGAATGTTCTATCAGTAGTTATTGGTTATAACCAAAAACCGGAAGCCCTAAATATAAAGCCCCATCAGAGGCTATTCCTCTGTAAAATAATGAAGAAACCCTTCTGAGGGTTAGACTGCATCCTTCATCCACCTCTCCAGAATGACCACTCACCATTCTAGAAGTCCCTGCATTCTTCATCAGCAGGAGGAAGTGCAGTCTCTCTTACTGATTCATTCCACCCAACTCCAAATGACACCAACTACAAATTATTCATTAAGCTTAATAAGCAGTGAGATGCTGCTAGGCAGTGTCATTTAGGTGGCTGAGCCAGAAGTAGATCTCTATAGTCCCTCCTGCTAGTAAAGAATACAGTCATCTCCAGAATAGTTAGTGGTTTTGCACATTTCTAGCTTGGTATGTCCATGCGCTTTTCCTCCACAAGTAGAAAATTTGGGGCTAAAATGCAACTTTCCAAACCCCTCCTTAGGTACCACTCCCAATGAAAACACCACTGGGTCCTTAAAAGGAAGACCCCCAACAAGCCCTAAGATCCGCCACCTATGCCACTCCTTTCCCAGCCAAAAACCTATTCCTCTCCTTCCCCCAGTGTGCAACTCCTCGAACCTACATTATCCCCCATCTCACAGATCCATTCCCTGAACCAATGTCTGCTCACTTGCCTGTAGTTCTGGAGTAATTTTCTGTTCTGTATACCCCCAGCCCTTTACCCCATGCCCACAAATCACAGTGCTGTTGCTTCCTCTTCCCTAGCATCTATTCTTGTCCACCACATCCTCCCTGAAATCTGCAATAAACAAATGAGTTCCCATGAACTACGCTCCCCTGGCTCACCTCTTTCCCAGTGCTGCTAGCATCTCCTCATCTTTGAAGTTGTACCTACTGCCAGTGCCTACATTGCATTGCCTGGCACTGCAAACCTCTCAAGAGCAGATGACTATTACAGCAAAGACTCATCTGTATGAGTGAGCTCCAGGCATCCAAGCCCATCATCCCACACCACCCCCCATGCAGAAAACTGCCACCCATGCTTCTCTCTCTAACTGCTCAACAGGCAGCCTTTATGTGCGCTGCTTTTTATTCAGTCACCCTAGACCTTGCTTTCCCCACTGCTTGACCCCTGAGCACCTCCTCCAAGAGCTATCCTACCCCAGAACAAGGGAAAAAATGCAAAGACATTGGGCACTGTAGGTGAACCTGCAGCCATATGCCCCCCTCAATATTCTGTTAATTAAATTTAACAATCATGAACATCCAACACAACCTCTCCCTCAACCATCCTATAAATTGCATAATTGGAAATCATATTTTCAGGGATGAAACCTTGTTGTGTATGGATGTGTGTCCCCACTCTTTTTACAGACAAAGGCATGAGCCATCAACACTTTGGGGTATGTTTACTAAACCGTCTTAAAGTGCGCTGCGCGATGTTATCTCGCGATAAGGTACCTTATCGCGCGATGATGGCGCTTTTTAAAGTGCACAGGTACCATATCACGCGATAACGCGCGCTGCAGCGCAAACAAGCGTTGAAGGCAGGGAAAGGATCCCGGAGGGCGGAGGAAGGCTCCCCAGGGGCGGAGAGAAGAGGTCAATGGGTGGAGAGTGGGAGGGGAGAGGCTCCCTGCACACCAACGCTGTGAAATCCGAGGCTCAAAACTAACGCCAGTGAAACCCTGGCGTAAGAGCTGATTTAAAGGGAAAAGAAACAATTTCCGTCAGCAATGTACAGCAAAACCAGGGAAACCTACAGAAAAGTGATAAGTGTGATACATGTGCATGGAACAAAAGTGCAAATAAACATTGAAAATGACCCCAACAAAATAAAAAATAATCATAATCAACCTGGGCAATAGTGACAGTAATGGAAAACATCAAAAGACACGCCCAAGAAAGCCCCAAAAAATAAATATGAAGTTTGGAAGGGTCTACGCGCCGCCCCCATACAAGGTGAATGATCCCACGGTGAAATAGCACTGATCAGGGTTTCCCTCTCCATTCGACAGGTTACCTATGGCATGCACATGTTCCACAACAGCAGGGCGGGCATGTCGGAATGGGCAACTGGACAGATGCTGGGAAAGGGGATACAGAGGGCTGCAGGCGGCACATGCTGTGGTGCAGCTGGGGCACAGTGCGGACTAGGCAGATGCCTAGGTGGCACTTAGGAATGCTGAAACTGAACAGCAGCCAGACAGCAACTGATGAGGGCCCAACATGGGCACGAGAGTGTTTATCACAGTGTCACAGGGGATAGTACCCAGCAGGTACCCCCAAGGGCACAGAACATTGGCAGGCGGTGTTGGGGGGAAGCGTGGATGCCTATGCAGGCACCCCTACCCCAGAACACGCACCATAGGCAGCCGCCTACCTGCACACTGGATGGCTTGAGACTGCACACCACCAGCACCACCAGCAGAAGGGCATGTCAGCATGGTGACAGAGGGGTACTGGTGGTGGAGGGGGGCAGTGGCAGCTGCCCAGAGCAGGCCATGGCCTAGCCCTGTGTAGGTGGGTGCCATACACTGCAACAGACAGGCCCTGCCGGACAAACAGTCATGGTATCACCAGGGATTGCACTGTCTCTGTGGCAACACGGTGGTGCAGTGCACACAACCAATGTGTTTGGAGGCAGAAGGTCACAGGTTCAAATCCCAGCTGTGGTGCCTGCCAACCCAGTCCTCATATTTTACCCATTACTACAACGTGCTAATACAGACAGAACGTGTATTGCAGATGACGTAAACATGCCCAAAACACCTGCATTTTACCCTACAGAGCAAAGACACCATAAACAGGCGCATTACCTAGAGCAGAGTCTCCCAAATGCAGTCCTGGAGGGCCAAACACCATTCAGGTTCCATGCTGCCTCTAATAAAGATGCCTGTGCTGCATATCTATGCACCACCCCCATGGTATGCAGATGTATCTCATGCATATTCATGAGGGACAGCATGAAAACCCGAAAAGTGTTTGGCACACCAGGACTGGAGATGGGAGCCTCTGCCATAAAGCAGCAGCCAACAGGGGCAGACACACCCACACCCACAGGCTCCATTAGCCAATGCCTCCTGGAGAGGCAGGACATTGGGCCCTGCGTGCATCTCCCAATACTAGCACTTGCATATCTTAGCAATGCCACCCTACACCTGGGAATACGGTACACAGCTATCAAAGGTTTGCTATGATTACTGGCAGATAGCAATTCCTACGTTAAGCACAGTTTGCTGATTGTGCTCCATCATAGCAACCTTTCTGATGTCTGTGGAGTGTGCTTCAGGTCTGGTCACTGACAGTGTTTACCACCCTGTGGTGTGACCCCCAACAGTATTGCGTACCATATCCATGCCTGCACTGTGCCCAGGACTGGTGTGGTGGCCAGGGCTGCTAAACTCCTCTATAGTAGCACAATGCTGGCATAGGTGTGTGGTGGCTGCAAACACCCTCCACAGCCCACACTGCCAGCACTGTTGCCAGTATTGGCCTGCCAATGTGCATAATGAGGAGCAAGGTACCATGGGTATAGCCCGGACAGGGTGGCCTGGCCAGGATGCATCTGCACAGGGCATAAGGCACTGGCTGGGACATTGTAGTGCCTGGCCACCACCTGCACAGACAGGGTGGCCACAGCATGTCCTGCTGGGAGATCACTCTCACCCTGACTGTGCAGTGACCACAGCATGGCTAGGCACCCCCATAGTGCTATATAGCATTTTTTTGTGTGTGATATTTATGGGTTTCTTTTTGAGGCTCAGTCACTGACTTATCTGCTTGTTGTGTATGTTGACATCCCAGTTCTGGGTGCATGCATTTCCACCAGGAACATGCACTATGGACTAGCTAGCAGACTGTCTGCAGCTGGTATGTGTATTGATGGAGTGCCTTGCAGGGTGCAGTGGCTGAAGGCTTGCTGCAGGAGAATATCAGATAGTGGTGGGGTGCAGCTAAGCATATCCAGGCCTAATGTCTGTCTGCTATTGCATTATGGATGTGTACAGAGCTGCATTGACTGCCCTGTGGGGTGTCTGTTCCCTAGCAGGACTGGGGTTGATGCCAAACACTCTCTACTGCCACCATTGCAGGTAGGTAGAATGTGGATCTGTTGGTGGGAGGCCCTGTTTGCCACCCTCAGCCCTGGAGGAGGAGGGTGGTGGTGGTACATAATCCTCCTGGGGGTCCATGGGGGCTACACCTGACTGAGACATATATCCAAGGTGTGTCTGCAGAAACTATCATATCTCACACATTAGCACTGCTGGGGACCTGCAGCATGGCCTATTTCTGCCATTGAAGGTGCTGTGGACCTGGTGCTGGGCGCCCCACCGCACACTCAGGGTGAGCACAGTACCTGCACAATGTGACAGTGTGTAGCTACTCTGTTCCAGTAACACACATGGTCAGTTCCCCCTAACAGGCTGAGGTGCTGTGGGGGTGCATACCCCATCTTGTGTTCATCTGTAGACAGCTGATTTGCATGTGCAGTGCATCATGGGTATGGGTGGGCTAACCCTATCCTGGTGACCACAGCAGACTGTGTGGTGACGTGCAGTCCTTCTGCAGCCAGCCAGGGGCTTGCTAGCAGCTATAGAGCTATAGCCCACTGGTTACTTCACTGCCTGTGGAGCCAGAGGTCATGGGTTCAAACCCACAGTGGAGTTGTTTGATAGGGCTGTCCAAAGCATTATCTGTTTTTAATGTACATTATTGCTGCCAGCAAAAACACCTTCAGCGTACTGTACTCATAAGGTGCCTAAGAGGGCGCCCTATAGGGCACCTTATGGTTACCGTTCATATAAGGTGCACTATACGGTATCCTATGGAGCGACTTATAGGGTGCCCTATAGGGGACATTATAGGGTGCCGTGGCAGACAGTGCACTTTATAATGTGCCCTATGGAGTGCCTTATAGGGTGCCTTATG
Source organism: Ichthyophis bannanicus (assembly GCA_033557465.1). Classification (NCBI taxonomy): domain Eukaryota; kingdom Metazoa; phylum Chordata; class Amphibia; order Gymnophiona; family Ichthyophiidae; genus Ichthyophis; species Ichthyophis bannanicus. The sequence continues at coordinate 245,135,319 of CM066037.1, forward strand.
CAGCACCTTCAGTTACGGCACGTGAGGGTGTGTTTGCTGGCAGCAGTAATTAAAATAAAATTAAAATGCCTCATAATGCAATATTACACATAACAGGTAGTGCCTCAGCCAGCCCTATTCATTGGGCACAGTGGGGGATTGAACCCATAACCCCTGCACCATCAGTCAGTGTCTTCACCATTGTATTGCAGCTCTGTTTCTTCACCATTGTACTGCAGCCTGGTTATGCTTCCCGCGCGCGTTGCTCATGCACTACTGTGCGCGGCGCACAGTAGCGCGTAGCGCACATTAGCACGCGATAATCCCGGTTTGCTATGTTAAGACTGAAACGCCCACTCCTGCACACTAGCGCCGGGCGCACATTAGGATGGTTTAGTAAACATACCCCCTTGAGTTTTTGTGGGTGTCAGTATCTATTGTTTTGCTTTGATTCCTGCAGCTCTTAGTCCCCCTCAGAAGCTACCACCCTAAGTGGCAGCCAAATTTTCCTAATGGTGGGGCCAGCCCTGCCCTTGGCAAATCTACACTACATCACCCTGGCAATTTCATCCTACCATCCTAACCCCTCTTTCACACTGATATCCTCTCCAACTTTCAACCATTCCCCTGAGCACCACCAGCCACAACTCTTTGCCTTATCTCTTGCCAATCCTTTCATTCCTTCACTCACCCACCAGAACCCACCCCCCGAAGCCTGGTGTGTCTGTAACCTGCCCAATGTTGACCAGAGCTGACTGCAGCTGCAGCAGCTGTCATGTCTTCTCACCCATCTATAGGCACCCACCAGCCACTACTACAGGCTCAAAGCAGGCTGCATCAACACCCCAAACTGCTATTTGATTTCACCCTAGATCACCATGCACAGTGGCATTACTGGACCCATGGAGCCATGGCCAAACAAAGCAGGCTGAAAGAACAACCCAGACCACCATAGCAGCCCAGCCCAAGACTACTCTGCACCGTGGTTTCATTGGGCCTGAGCTATTGCTGAACAAAAAGCAAACTGCTCAACCACCCTCAGACCACTGTAGCAGCCTGCCTAAAACCACTAGTCACAGCAGCATTGCTATACCCCTGAAATGCAGCTAGCTATAAGCAGGCCATGACAGCGTCCCCAGTGCACAAGGAGTCCCCTCCCCTGCCTGTTGTAGTATCTCAACTCTAAGCACAGCAACTCTCAAGGCCACCTGGGACAAGCAACTGCCTCCATAACCCAGTTGGGACACCCGAGATATATTTATTTGTTTATTTCCAGCCTTTCTATACCTCTGATCTAATAAAAATCACCGTGGTTTACAAAATCACAAAAGAAATAATAATACACTTAAAAATAGCAAACACAGTAAATAATAAGACACATGCAAAATTAAAACTGCTCAAACAAAGACATTCTATCCATCCCCTACCCTAAATGCTTTCTTAAAATAAAAAGCTTTCAATTTCTTTTTAAAATCAATATAATCTTGTATAAACTGGAAGTTCTGCGGGTAATTTATTCTAAACCAACAGGACAGATACTGACACCAGCTAATTCAAAATATAAACCCCAGAGGCTGATGGAGCAGTTGGGCATTTCCACTGACCACTATTCTATGAACCCAACATACGTGAGGAAGGTAAAGCTTCCCAAGGGAATTTCTGTGGCACAACCACACCTAGGGGTATATTTACTAAACCGCGCACACGTGCGCGGCGCACAAGAGCGGACGCTAATGATGCACTTAAGTGCTCTTAAGCGCCGTGCACGCGTGCGGGTCACATTAACAGGCCGGCGCACGTGTGTGGGGCGCTGATGTGCGATAGAGGCGGGGAAACGCTTACGGAGGGCGGAGGAAGGCTCCCGAGGGGCTGGGGGACGGGGTCAATGGGTGGAGAGTGGGAGGGGAGAGGCTCCCCGCACAGGAGCAGGGCTGAATTCGTCATTAAAAATACCGCGAGTGAAACCCTCGCGTTAGAGCCGAATTAAAGGGAAGAGAAACCATTTCCGTCAGCAATGTACAGCAAAACCGGGGAAACCTGAAAAACGTGAGCAGTGTGATACATGTGCACAGAACAAAACAGCAAATAAAACGTGAAAATGACCACAACAAATTTCAAATAAATTATAATCCATCTGGGCAACAGTGATATTAATGGGCAACCATAAAAAACACTCCCAGGAAAGCTCCAAAAAAAATAAATGATTTTTGGAAGGGTCTACGCTCCGTAGACTCGTTCAAAAATCACTGCATTTTAATGGAGCTTTCCTGGGAGTGTTTTTCATGTTGCCCATTGATATCACTGTTGCCCAGCTTGGTTTTGTTTTTTTCCCCTTTTTTTGGAGGTCATTTTTGAGGTTTAATTGCACCCCTGTCCCCATAGAAGGTAAACGAGCCCACAGTAAAATTGTGCAGAGCAGGGTGTCTGACTCGTGCGGCCAGGTTTCCTATCTCCAGAGACTGCACTGTCTCTATGGCCACAGTGTGGTGCAGCAGACACAGCCAGTGCCTATAGGACCAGAGGGTCACAGGTTCAAACCCCAGCTGGGGCTCCTGCCAACCCAGTCCCCATAGTTTTACCCACCACTAAACAGTGATAGTACAGACACCCCTGTATGGCAGAGAACATAAGCATGGTTCCAACACCTATATTTTACCCTACACCGCACACAAACCATAACAATGGGCATTACCGACAGCTGAGTCCCCCAAATTCAGTCCTGGAGTGCCACAACTCAATCAGGTCATATTTTTTTTCCCAGATAGGGACATGTCTGCATGTTGGCGGAAGGGTACAGGTGGTGGAGGGGGCAGTGGCTGCAAACCAAAGCAGACAGTGGCCTAGGCCTGTGCAGGCTGGCACCATCCACCGTAACAGACAGGCTCTGTCGGATGTACAGTCATGGACTCCCCAGGGAACACAGCATATCTGTGGCAACATGGTGATGCAGTGCACACAGACAGCATGTGCAGGAACAGAAGGTCACAGGTTCAAAGCCCAGCTGGGGCTACTGCCAATCCAGTCCACATATTTTTCCTACAACTAAACCATGATAGTAAAGAGAAACCTTTATTGCTGAGAACATACGCATGGTTCACACGCCTATATTTTACCACACCAAACACAGACACCATAAACAGCCGCATTACCCAGAGCAGAGTCTCCCAAATGCAGTCCTGGAGGGCCCCACACCATTCAGGATCCATGCTGCCTCTGCTAAAGATGCATGTGCTGCATATCTATGCACAACCCCCATGGTATGCTGATGTAGCTCATGCATATTTCTGAGGGACAGCATGAAAACCCAAACAGTGGTTGGAACACCAGGACTGGAGTTGGGACACTCTGCCGTAAAGCAGCAGCCAACAGGGCCAGACACCCCCCCCCCCCCCCAGGCTCCATTGGCCAATGCCTCCTAGAGAGGCCGGACATTGGGCCCTGCCTGTATCCCCCAATACTAGAAGTTGCATAACTTAGCAGTGCCACCCTACACCTGGGTATACGGTACACAGCTATCAAACGTTGCCCATGATAACTGGCAGATATAAATTCCTACGTTAAGCACATGTTGCTCATTGATCTTCACCATAACAATCATTGTGATGTCTGCGGTGTGCACTGCAGGTCTGGTCTCTGACAGTGTTTACCACCCTGGGGAGTGACCCCCAACAGTAGTGCGTACCATATCCATGCCTGTACTGTGCCCAGGACTGGTGTGGTGGGTATGGCTGCTGGACTCCTCTATAGTAGCACAATGCTGGGATAGGTGTGGGGGTGGCTGTCTGCCTATCCAGTGTGTGGTGGCTGCAAACACCTTCCACAGCCCACACTGCCAGCAATGTTGCCAGTATTGGGCTGCCAATGTGCATAATGAGGAGCAAGGTACCATGGGTAGAGGCCGGACAGGGTGGCCTGGCCAGGGTGCATCTGCACAGGGCATAGGGCACTAACTGGGACATATTAGTGCCCGGCCACCATCTACACAGACAGGGTGACCTCAGTATGTCCTGCTGAGAGATCACCCTCACCCTGACTGTGCAGTGACCACAGCATGGCTAGGCACCCCCATAGTGCTATATAGTATTTCTCTCATGTGATAGATATGAGTTTCCTTTTGGGGCCCAATCACTGATGTAACTGTTTGCTGTGTATGCTGACATCCCAGTTGTGGGTGCATGCATTTCCACTGGGAACATGCACTGTGGACTAACTAGTGCACTGTTTGCAGCTGCTATGTGTCTTGATGGAGTAGCTTGTGGGGTGCCGTGGCTGATGACTTGCTGCAGGAGAATATCAGATAGTGGTGGGGTGCAGCTCACCATATCCAGGCCTAATGTCTGTCTGCTATTGTGGTATGGATGTGTATAGAGCTGCACTGACTGCCCTGTGAGGGTGTCTGTTCCTCAGCAGGACCCAGGTTGATGGTCCCCTCTACTGCCACCTTTGCAGGGAGGTAGAATGTGGATCTATTGATGGGAGACCCTGTTTGCTGCCCTGGGGGAGGGGGGTGATGGTGGTGCATGGCCCACTGGGGGGGGGGGGGGTTCCATGGGGGCTACACCTGACTGAAACAGACAGAGATACCCAAGGTGTTTGTGCAGAAACTACCTATCTCACACATTAACACTGCTTTGGACCTCTGGCATGGCCTCTTTTAGCCATGGAAGGTGTTGTGGACCTGGTCCTGGGCGCCTCATTGCACCCTCAGGGTGAGCACAGTACCCGCACAATGTGACGGTGTGTAGCTACTCTGTGCCAGTAAAACACACGGTCAGTACCCCCTACCAGGCCGAGGTGGTGTGTGGGTGCACATGGTCACTTCCCTCTACCGGGCCCATCTTGTGTTAATCTGTGGACAGCTGATTTGCATGTGCAGTGCATCATGGGTATGGGTAGGCTAACCCTATCCTGGTGACCACAGCAGACTATCTGTGTGGTGACGTGCATGCTCTCTGCAGCCAGCCAGGGGCTTGTTAGCAGCTATAGAGCTGTAGCCCAATGGTTACTGCACTGTCTCTGAAGCCAGAGATCATGGGTTCAAGCCCACAGTGGGGTTATTTGATAGGGTTGTCCAGCCCAGTATTAATATGCCACCAAAAACATCAGCATGCTGCCTTATGACACCCAGTATTTCTGTGCCTCCTAAAATAATGTCTCAGCCAGCCTTGTTCATTGGGCACTGTGGGGGATTAAACCCCTGATCCCTGCACCATTGGTAGGTGTCTTAACCATTGTGCTGTGGCTCTGCTCTTCTGCTTGCCCATCAGTGTACCACATATGCCTCCCACGCAGCCATCTGATGCACTAAGGTGCAAGGCACACAAGGGCACCGTGCACCTTAGCGCATATTTAAATTCCAGCTTTTCTTTTTCAGGACGGAATGCCCACTCCTTATATGGCATCCGCACTCTACCGCGGCCCGCACTCTACCGGGGTTTTAGTAAACATACCCCCTAGTCTCACCACTTTAAAATCCAACATCACCAGTCAGAAAGAACACGAAATTCAAAGGGTAAAAAATGAAGAAACTCCAAATGAAGGGTGATATGTAATGAGAAAATGCTTCAATCTCCGAATTAGCTGCAAAACAAGCACTTAACTATATCCCTTATGTATGGCTGAAAAGGCAAAGATGAGTCCAAAAAGATTCACAAATACCAAGTCTGCTGAACAAGTAGGACTTGGTGAGTACCAATCTGAATCATTTCAGTCAACCATAAATGTGACATTTGGTGAACCACCAAAATTTCTGGTTTTGAAATATTCAATTAACAGACCTGGGTAGCGAGCCAAGAAGCTACCTTCAAGACACAATCAGTAAGTGTCTTCCAAGCAGAACCAGAGTTCTTGTAAAACAGTAAGAAAAACATAAAATCAAGGCCCTCACTTAGCCTAACAGACAAGGGAGAGCAACTGGAGGAGAACTCCAGGGATGAAACGACAGCCAAGACAACCACATAACCTCTCTACTTTCTCCTCCACACAGCCAACCTCTCTAACTGCCAGTCCATCAAATCCTCTATGGTTTAGCCCCATTTCCTCCATCCCCCTCCCATTCCCTGTGCCCTACTAGTCACCCAATCAAGAACTCATATTAGACCCTATCACCACCACTACACTGACCATCTTCTCGGAAATGGCTTGACCATGTTAATGGGCCCTCAGTCTAAGCTGAGGGCTTTCCAAATTTCAAAATCCTGGAATCACATCCTATTAATCAGTAGAAAATCTCTGGCTGCTATTTCCTATGTTATAAGTTTCCTGAAATAGCAAAGTGTTAAAGAACTTCTACAAGCCTTCATATCTCTCTCCACTGATCAAAGAGAATAGAACATTCCATAGACATGGACTATAATGGAGAATGCTGACTATTTCAAATAATTTTCTGCTAAATCAGGCAGTATTGTGTGCAATTCTGGAGACTGCACCTTCAAAAGGATATAAACAGGCTGGAGTCCATACAGAGGGTGGCTACTAAAATGGTTAGTGGTCTTCATTATAAAGCATATGAGGACAGACTTAAGGATCTTAATATGTACATACACCTTAGAGGAAAGGCGGGATAGAGGTGATATGATTGAGATGTTTAAATACCTCTGTGGCATAAATGCACAGGAGGAGAGCTTCTTTTGATTGAAAGCAAGCTCTGCTACGAGGGGACATGGGATGAGGGTGAAAGGGGATAGATTCAGGAGTGATATGCGGAAATATTTCTTTATGTAAAGAGTGGTGGATCCGTGGAATAGTCTTCCAGTGGAGGTGATAGAGATGAGGACAGTATCTGAATTCAAAGAAGCATGGGACAAACACAGAGGATCTCTAAAGGAAAAATGGGGAATGTTGTAGTGGTTGATATGGAAGGACAGACTAGATAGGCCATGTGGTCTTTTTCTGTCGTCATGTTTCTGTATATGTTATTCTGCCAGTTCAAGGTATTGGTCTGGATAATTAATGTTATGCTAAAGAAGATACTCTCTTACCTACAGGAATTGTTGATGGTCTATGTTGCAGAGCAAAAAATTGCTGGTGCCTGGAGGGAGAAAAGTTGGTTTACAGATGATAAAAAAGCAGGTTTTTGCAGTGGTAGCTCCGTTGTTAGGGAATGCTTTATCACAGGACATCAGGCTGCTTATGCATTTTAGAGTTTTTTGTAAGCAAGTGATGGCATGGCTTTTTAGACAAAATTTTAGCAAAAATATATGAAGGGCAAGTACTTAAGGAAATTGTAGATGAGGGGAGTTTTAGTGGATATTAGTTGGGAATAAGTTTTGAAGGGGGAAGAATGGGTGGGAATGGGTTTAGAAGTATGGCATTTGATGCATTTTTTAATGCATCTTATATGTAAGTCACTGAACATTTTTTGGTAACAGCATCTGCAAAATTTGATAAATAAAAAAGTAATTCTGTGAAACAGAATTGTGAAACAGATTATTAACTTTAAAACAAAAGGCCTGAAAATTCAAAAACATTTTGAGCTTGCATTGCAGGGTTGGAAGGAAGGGTGAGAGGCTTAGAATTCTCATTTGATAAAAGCATACAATTAGAAATGGCTTCAGCGCTTATTTTAAAGCGTGACTAGACTTAACTTGATTTTCAAATAATGCAACTTATAAATGAACTGATTTATGAGACTAGATTCAATTAATGAATTATAGGCATGTATGCAAAGAGTGAAATGGATCCTGGAACACAGAAAATGCTACCAGTCTATTGAGCTGATGAAGTTTTAATGAAATTTAACTAAACGAATTATGTAGTGGAAATAAATTAAGAAATTAACATTTATGCTATCACTTTTTTAAATTGCTTAGTGCGGTATAGCATATCATTGCATTCATTTGCTTTTATTCCTCTTGCATACAGATGTGGGAATTTAATTGCAAAATTGCATTAAGTTGCTGTAGGAATTTCTTAGGATGTTAGATACTGTCATATACATTTGAAATCTTACCCAAGAGCTTTTGCCTATTGCTGTATTGGTTCTTTGGTATAAACAGTATGCTAGATCAAATTCTTCTCAGTTGTTTCTGTCTATTTTAAGATTAGTGGATGGATCTGAATACATTTTACTTTTACATAATTAACTAGCCATCTGAGCCTCAGATGAGCTCTGATTCTGAAAACATACTATAGAACTATTGGTGCCATTACCCTTCATAAAGCTATTGTGAAGTTTGCTTGTTGGAATTAGGATGTCACTGAAGACTACTCTTATTTTAGGGGGAGGGGGGACTTTCCTATTTTGCTTCCTCCTCTGTATGATGGAGATACAAATTAATGTGATACATATTACCATGGGGAGACATTCTTATAAGATTGTGAGCTGAAAATTGACTGGAGACCTAATATACTGGAAGAATATAGTGACTCCAATCCCAATCCAATGTAGTGTGCTACCTGATTATGATAAAACAGGTCATTCTGAAATTATGTATTGTAAATGTTCATGTAATGCATTCAAAAATGCATATTTTAGTGAAGTGCTTTGCAGCTCTTTCCCTAACCGTTGGGTTTTCAGCACTGCCATGGTGAATATGCAAAATTCTCTCATGCATATTCATTGAAATAATCAGGAAAACCTGACTGTCTTAAGTGTGTCTCCAACAAAGAGTTGAAAAGCACAGCTTTAGTGGTTCTGATGTAGAAAGCACAGTTAGATATTTTGTGATTGATTTTATAACAGGGCATCTAAGTGAGAAGTCCAAGAAGTCACCTATTTAAGTCTATTTTATAAAGACAATATAGGTGCCTATGTGCCTTTATTAAAATAGGCTCTTAAATCCAGCACCAAATGTCAATGCACACACTTCAACCTCTCCAGTGAGTGGAGGAGTAGCCTAATGGTTAGAGCACTAGCTTGGGACTCAAGAGACCAGGGCTCAATTCCCTATAAGCACACCTTGGGCAGATTGCCTTCCAGTCATATTTTGCCAAGAAAACTCAGGAGCCACTGGGTCAGCATTGACTTGACAGCACTTTAAGTAAGTGTGTGTGTACTCTACATAATTACCCCCATATTTTATACGAATGTATTTGCCATCACGTAGTGCTGGAGCATCACTTTCACAAATCCACACATTTCAATAAAGAGTGGCATCACTTATGGCTTAACACTTATAAACACTAGCAACTACATATATAGGGCCCAATATTTGAAAGACATTTACATGGTTTACAGCCAAGTAAACTGTGTAAATGCCTTAAATGGGGATATTCAAGGACACCTGCACAGTTAGTGCCACTGAATATCCCCTACTATGTCCCCTATGTACCCCGAAGCTATCCAGTTAGCATCGGGATGTGTTGGGGGTGTTCCAGGGTGCACTGGAGGCGGTGACTGCCACTAACCATGTAGCGGCCATATTGGACCACTGCACAGTTAGCGATCCGTGGCTAAAACTAGGCCAGCTTTTGGTTCACCTAGTTCTAGCTGCAGATTGCTAACCGTTTAGCGGTCCACTATTGCTGCTACTGAGTTAGACTCTGGGGGATTCCACTTGGCACTGAACCCAGATATTCAATGCCATCACCGCGGCATTGAATATCCAGGATTAGGGGTGAGCAGGCAGGGCTGTGCACCATAGCGCAGAGCCTGCCTACTTCAATATCAGTTTCATAAATACTAATCTTATAACACATATATATTTGCTGTCACTTGCATGTGTAAGTTTTGGATTTCATAAAACTATACATATAAGAGAAGCCAATTAAGGAGCAGCGTGAAATAAGGTGAAATTGTGTACCTAGTGATTGCTTTCCTTGATTCAAACCAGACCAGTCAAGATATATGGGTTATGCTCCCCTACCAACAGATGGAGGCAGAGAACACAAAGCAATATCACCCAGTATAGGGAGAGTGTGCAGCTGCCAGCTTCCATGGAGTTGCATCTCCCCAAATACATCTGTGCGACCAGGCGCCTCAACGGCAGTATGGAAAAAAGGACAATACCCTACTTGTAAAAAAAAAAATCTAACTTTTTTTTTAAATTTTATATTTATATATTTTCACCAAACAAGCATCTAATACATACTTGCTAGATAAAGTCAATGAAACAATACAAATACAAAAAACATGACCTATTGTATCAACATAGGAAATATCAATAGACTCCTCAACCACCAGTCCACAATAGTGATCCGAGAAAGGCCTAAGCTAGCCCTACTGAACAAGGAAAATCAAAATCAATAAAAGAATAATGAACTGAATCAAACAGCCAAACACCTAAGACCCAAGTAGAATTCCCACATCCCCTACTTCAGGTACCCCATGCGCATCAATAAAGGAAATAAGTTGTGAAGGAAAGAAAAAAATCTATGCTACTACTACTACTACTATTGAGCATTTATATAGTGCTACAAGTCGTACGCAGTGCTGCACAGACAGGTAAGAGACAGTCCCTGCTCATCAGAGCTTACAATCTAGTCAAGACAAACACAGAAGGTGTAGGCAGGGATAAAGCAAGGGGAAAGAAGAAGGAGCTGAGGTGAGTCAAGATCCAAAAGCAGCAGCTTGCCCCTGGAACTTCACATGGCACTTACATGGATACTTAAGAAAAAGGGACCCCCTAGCTGAAGTATCCATGGCCGCATGACAAGAATCTCTTGCCTGCAGCATTGGGTCTCCCTTGCTAGATCAGAAAACATCCTAACCAAACAATCCTTGTAAAAAGGACATTATCCGACCTTGTAAAAAAAATCAACATAAGAACATAAGATATGCCATACTGGGTCAGACCAAGGTCCATCAAGCCCAGTATCCTGTTTCCAACAGTGGCCAATCTAGGTCATATGTACCTAGCAGTTTCCCCAAAAAGCACAGGTTCCACAATGCTTGTACTGGGTCAAGCATTGATATCCTGGGTCCCTTCTTAATAATAGTTTATGGACCTTTCCTCCAGGAACTTGTCCAAACCTTTTTTAAACCCAGCTACCCTAACAACCTTTACTACATCCTCCAGTAACAAATTCCAGAGTTTGATTACACGTTGAGTGAAAAAATATTTTCTTTTATTAGTCTTAAATAGTTTACCCTGTAGCTTTATTGCATGTCCCCTAGTCTTCCTATATTCTAATAACGTAAACAGTCGATCTACGTTTACCCGTTCCACTCCGTTCATTAATTTATAGACTTCTATCATATCTCCCCTTAGCCGTCTCTTTTCCAGGTTAAAGAGCCCTAACCTTTTTAGCCTTTCTTCATAGGAGTATCCTTCCATCCCCTTTACCATTTTGGTGGCTCTTCTCTGAACCTTTTCTAATAACGCTATATCCTTTTTAAGATACGGCGACCAGAACTGCACACAATATTCAAGGTGCGGTCTCACCATGGAACGGTATAGAGGCATTATAATATCTTTTGTTTTATTTTCCATTCCTTTCCTTATGATACCTAGCATTCTAGTTGCTCTCTTGGCTGCCGCTGCACACTGGGCCGAGGGTTTTAACATGTTATCCACAATGACGCCTAAATCTTTTTCCTGGGTGGTGGTTCCTAATGTGGAACCTTGCATCGTGTAACCATAGTTTGGGTTGTTCTTCCCTAGGTGCATAACTTTGCACTTGTCCACATTAAATTTCATCTGCCGTTTTGATGCCCAGTCTTCCAATTTATCAATATCCTCTTGCAATTTTCCACAATCCTCTTGGGTTTTAACAACTTTAAATAGTTTTGTGTCATCTGCAAATTTGATAACCTCACTCATTATTCCACTTTCCAGGTCATTTATGAATATGTCAAAAAGCAGCGGACCCAGCACAGATCCCTGGGGTACACCACTATTCACCTTTCTCCATTGGGAAAATTGGCCATTTAGCCCAACCCTCTGCTTTCTTTAAACCAGTTCCTGATCCACAGTAATACACTGCCTCCTATCCCATGACTCTTTAGTTTTGCCAAAAGTCTCTGATGAGGGACCTTGTCAAAGGCTTTCTGAAAGTCCAGATACACTATATCAACCGACTCACCTTTGTCCACCTGTTTATTCACACTTTCAAAAAAACATAACAGATTAGTAAGACAAGATCTTCCTTGTCTAAAGCCATGTTGGCTGTCTCCCATTAGGCCATGACTATCGACATGCTGAGTAATTTTATTCTTTATGATGGTTTCTACCATTTTTCCCGGTAATGACGTGAGGCTCACCGGTCTGTAGTTTCCCAGATCACCCCTCGAACCCTTTTTAAAAACTGGTGCTACATTGGCGATCCGCCAATCTTCAGGTATTAGAGATGATTTTAATGATAGTTCACAGATTACTAATAGCAGGTCTACAATCTCATATTTCAGTTCTTTCAACACCCTTGGATGTATACCATCCGGCCCAGGTGATTTGCTACTCTTCAGTTTATCTAATAGTTGTAATAAATCTTCCCGATGTATTGATATTTCCTTCAATTCTTCCGCACCTTTAAATACCACTTCAGTCATGGGTAACATCCCTACATCTTCCTCAGTAAAGACCGAAGCAAAGAATTCATTCAGTCTCTCTGCTATCGCCTTGTCGCCTCTTAGTGCCCCTTTAACTCCTCTATCATCTAATGGTCCAACTGACTCTCTCACAGGTTTTTTGCTATGAATGTACTTGAAAAAAACTTTATTTTGCGTTTTTGCTTCCGCAGCAAGCTTCTTCTCAAATTCTCTCTTTGCCTGCCTTATCAATGCCTTGCATTTGACCAGCCAGTGCTTGTGCTGTTTCCAGGTTTCATCGTTTGGCTCTTTTTTCCATTTCCTGAAAGATGCTTTCTTGGCAACAACAGTCTCTCTGACCTCACCTTTAAACAATGCTGGCAGTTTTTTGGACTTCCTTCCACTTTTCTTAAAGCATGGAATACAGCTGATCTGGGCTTCCAAGATAGTATTTTTCAACAACACCCAAGCTTGATGTAAGTCTTCAACCTTTGCAACTGCTCCTTTTAGTTTTTTCTTAACTATTTTCCACATTTTATCATAGTCTCCCTTTCTAAAGTTAAAAGGTAGTACTGTGGATTTCCTTACTATCCCTCCTCCACTAATTAAATCAAAGGCGATCATGCTATGATCACTATTGTCAAGTGGCCCCAACAGCTTTATCTCTTGCACTAGATCTGGTGTTCCACTAAGGACTAGGTCTAATATGGCTTCTCCTCTCATCGGTTCATGGACCAGCTGCTCCAAGAAGCAGTCATTTATGTCATCTAGGAACTTTATCTCCCTAGCATGTACTGCCGTGACACTGACCCAGTCGATACCGGGGTAATTGAAATCGCCCATTATTATTACCGCGCTGTAACTTTTATTAGCTTCCTTGATTTCTTTGAGCATTTCATCATCCATTTGTTCATTCTGGCCAGGCGGTCGATAGTACAGCCCCACCGCCATCGCCTTCCCCTTTTTACATGGAATTTCAATCCATAGAGATTCTACAGCAAATTTTGTTTCCTGCAAAACTTTAATCCTTTCTGACTCAATGCCCTCTGTAACATAGAGCGCAACCCCTCCACCAATTTGATCAGCTCTATCATTATGATATAGTTTGTACCCAGGTATCACAGTGTCCCACTGGTTGTCCTCCTTCCACCATGTCTCTGATATTCCAATCACATCTAACCTCTCATTTAGTGCTATATATTCTAACTCTCCCATCTTATTTTTTAGACTTCTAGCATTTGCATACAAGCATTTTAGAGACTGTATTTTATTCATATTAATTTGGCTATTGGTAGACATGGGTAATTTGGGATCTTTAAGCTCTGTCTGCTCCATACTCGAGGGCATTTGGGCTACTTTACTCTTTTTTGGAACCTCTCTGCTTTTGGTAGTATCCTTCAAGGATACATTCTTCCGAACAATCTACTCTTGGGCGACTGTCGGCTTTCCCTATTATCTAGTTTAAAAGCTGCTCTATCTCCTTTTTAAAGGATAATGCCAGCAGCCTGGTTCCATCCCGGTTAAGGTGAAGCCCATCCCTTCCGAAGAGCCCCTCCTTTCCCCAGAATGTACCCCAGTTCCTAACAAATCCAAACCCCTTATCTCTGCACCATTGTCTCATCTACGCATTGAGACTCCGGAGCTCTGCCTGCCTTTTGGGTCCTGCACATGGAACGGGAAGCATTTCGGAGAACACTACCCTGGAAGTTCTGGATTTCAACTTCCTACCTAAAAGCCTAAATTTAGCCTCCAGAAACTCCCTACCACATTTTCCTATGTCATTGGTACCGACATGTACCAAGACAGCAGACTCCTCCCCAGCACTAATTAAGACCTTATCTAGATGGCGCATGAGGTCCGCTACCTTCGCACCAGGCAGGCATGTTACCAGGTGATCCTCACGTCCACCAGTCTCCCAGCTATCTACATGCCTAATGATCGAATCACCAACTATAACGGCTGTCCTAACCCTTCCCTCATGGGCACATGGCCCTGGAGAAACTTCCTCGGTGTGAGAGGGTTTTACATCACCTGGAGGACAGGTCCTAGTTACAGGATCACTTCCTGCCACACCAGGGTGATGCTCTCCTGTCACGTGACCTCTCTCATCCATGGCAACAGGGATGCTGCCAGACTGGAGGTGGGACTTCAGGACTATATCCCTGTAGGTCTCATCTATGTACCTCTCTGTCTTTCTTATGTTGTCCAAGTCTGCTACTCTAGCCTCTAGAGAACGGACTCGTTCCCTGAGAGCAAAGAGCTCCTTGCACCTAGTGCACACGTAAGACCTCTCACCAACTGGGAGAAAATCATACATGTGACACTCAATGCAAAAGACTGGAAAGCCCCCATCCCACTGCTGGACTGCTGTCTGCATCTTAGTTTTAAGTTTTTGTTTAGATCTTTAAGTTCTTTACTTACTAAGGGTTGCTATGGATATTTATACCAATAAAACTGTACCTAATACGTTTAATATACCTTGTTCACCTGAAGCTTAATTAATCTCAGGTCCTTAGTGTATGTCTGATTTGGGTAACAAGCTTCACCTGAGAGCACCACCTATCTTTTAAGATGTGTAAGTACCTATAAAGCTAAGATTATCGCAGGGGTGGGTGGGTGTGGGGAGGGAGGGAGGGAAATAACACTTATTAAAAGAGGGCTGCTACACAGTACCCTGTCCTGTGCTGCTGAGGTAAGCTATATTCTTATTTGATTTAAATTAAAGCTCTTTGCTGATGCTAGGCTCTAACTTATTATGAAATTTAAACTACAAGCTCTCTGCTGGGATCTAAATTTAACCAGAAAGCTCTCTTCTGTGTTTTTAATCTAAACTAAAAGTACTTTGCTGATGCTAGGCCCTGAGTGACTATTAAATTTAAACTACAACTCTCTGCTGGGTTCCAAATTTAACCAGAAAGCTCGCTTCTGTGTTTTAAATTTAAACTAAAAATACTTTGCTGATACTAGGCCCTGAGTGACTATTAAATTAAAACTATAAGCTCTCTGCTGGGTATGAAATGTAACCAGAAAGTTATCTTCTGTGTTTTAAATTTAAACTTAAACTGCTGCTACTAGGCCCTGACTGATTTAACAAAAAATAGTGGGTTCACAGATTAAATAGCTTTAATAGAAAGAATTCCTTTCAGAAAATTCCCAGAAGTATATACTCACAATTGCAGATCTCTCTCCAGAAGTAACAGTCCCTTTTTCTAGTCCTTCAAGACTCTAATCCTTAACATCACAACACACTTTAAGAAAGAACTAAACAGTCAGCAGCTCTTCAACAAACCAACAGCCACCGCAGTAGAAATCCACAGACACAGAACAGGACCACAGGTGAACTGGGCCATCCTGGGAAGTGTGTGTGTGTGGGGGGGGGGGGGGAGAGAGATCTGGACTGATCTGCTTGGACCGAAGAAAAGCAAATTACCAGGTATTTCACCTTCCTTTTCATTTTAGCTGGACCAGTCCAGACATATGGAATGTACCCAAGCTTCAACCTACTGGATGGGGTCCTAACAGCCTGCCTTCAACATACTGGTTCCATAGGCTGCTTCTGTCCTCACCTGCAAATCCAAATGGTAAATCTTGGTGAATGAATGTAAGGAGGGCCAAGTTGCTGCCCTGTAGATCTCCTCTGACAATATAAACAATTAATCCACCCACAAAGCAGCCTGAGCTCTAGTAGAATAAGCCCTAAGACATCTTGGAACCAGAGTATCATGTGCACTATAGGCCACACAGATGGCTTCCTTCAGCCACCATGCTATGAAGTCCTTAGAAGAAGCTTCACATGTCCATCAACCTACAAAATGAACAATCAAGTGGTCAAAACAGCTAAATAGATTGGTTGCTTTCAAATATCTCAGAAAACGTTGCCACAAAGCCAGAAGCTCGAGCTGCCGAAAATCAACACCATCCACTTCCTTCTGGAAGGATGGAAGAACCACAGATTGGTACAGATGAAAATGTAGTAACCATGTTGCATAAGGAAGGTACCATACCAATAGTCATTGCCAAGTCTGAGAATACCAAAAACAGATCCCTACAGAAATGGGCCTGAAGCTCTGAAATTCTCCTGGATGAACAGTTGGCCACAAAAATACAGGCTTCAATGATCAGAACTTGAGATGCACTGCTCTGATAGGCTTGAAGGGCTCACCAACCAATTCCTACAGGACCAGAATGAGGTCCTAAGAGAGTGCCATTTACAAAAACATATGCTTAATCACATGTGCTTAGTCCTCTTAATAAACCTTGCCAAATTTGTGTGATGGTTCGGAAAGAACCCTGGATCCTGCACAATAGCAGCTATCATTTCCATCTGAACTAACAAAGAATTCAAGGCCAATCCCTTGTCAAGATCAGCCTATATGAAGGCTAATATCTATAGCCCTGAGGCCCAAAAAAATACTACCTCCCTGTCTAGGCATTGTGCCTCCATATCCTGATATAAACAAGGGAAGTTGAGGTCTTCCTAGTCCTCAGCAATATGGCCACCATCTCTAAAGTGTAACTTCAAGCCCTCAATCTAGCCCTTTCAAGGGCCAGACTAAGCAAGAATGGAGATAGATCCTCCATCTCTAATCAGGCCTTAATGTAGAAACCCTCTCTGAACTGACATGGGAAAAGACTCTCCCACGAGAACCAGACTAAATCCACCTATCAGGGGCATCTGGCTCAATCCAGCACCACCAACAAAACCAGAGACAATTTTTCAGATATGCTCTGAGTCAGCTATGGAGGAAACATGTAAAGAAGCTCATCCTGAAGCCACATCTGCACAAAAGCATCCAGTCTGGTTGCCCTCTATTCTCTTCAACTGAAGAACCAAGAAGCCTTGACATTCCTGGCTGTTATGAGAACAACACAGGCCAGCTCTATCTTTTGACTATCAGGGAGAAGGCCCAGTTAGCCAATTCCTACTCTCCTGGATCCAAACAGAAACAGCTTATGAAGTTCTCCTGAATGTTTTCCATCCCCATGTTATGTGCTATGGAGATTGCCAAAAGATGATCCTCTACCCACTGTATTAGTGACTGACTTCCCAAATTATTTGAGCACTTTTTGAGCCACCCTGATGGTTCACATAAGCAACTCCTATTGCATTGCTGCATCGGATCCTGACTAGCCTGCCCTGTACCAGAGGAATGAAGGCCATCAATGCCATGTGAATGGCCCAACTATCCACCTTGACACTGCAGAGCTATCAAGCCACTTGGCCCCAGCAGTGAACTCCCCAACCTAGCAAACTGACATCCGTAGTGACAGCAATCCAGGGAGGAGTCTCTAGATCCATTCCCCTTGCCAAATTCTTTTTGCACAGCCATCAGTCCAGGCTGTTTCAGACCATCGAATGCAACTGCAGACAGATATACCTAAGACTGGAGATCATCTGGACAGCAGAGACCTCTGCAATGGATGCATATGGGCCCTCGCCAATTGCGCCAGGTTTAGCATCACCACCATGGAGCCCAGGAACGCCTGACCACCAATAGCACTTGGACTTGCGACTTGAGTTACACAATGTGAACCTGAGTCATAAATACTTTCCCCACTGTGCTGTCACACTGAGCTTCCAAATGTTCTTAGCACTGCAACAGGACCATCTTGCTCTTGATGAAATTTAGAACTTGGCTCGTAAAAGTCAGTTGTCCAAATACAGGTGGACCAGAATCCCCTCCTTTTGAAGGGACACTGCCACCACCACCATCACACTGGAAAAGGTCTGGGGTGCCATGGCCAACCTAAAAAGCAGGGCTGTGAGTTGAACATGCTCCCCCAACATCGTAAAGCACAGGTACTGCTGGTGATCCAGTTGGATCAGGATATGAAGGTAGGCCTCTGACAGATCTAAAGAGGAAAGAAACTTTCCTTTCTGAACTGCTACTATGAGGAAACGGAACATGCTTTCTTTCTTCAGGATGGCAAAAAGAATGGAATACCATCCCATCCCCTCTTCACTGGTTGGTACTGGGGCAACAGCCCCCAAAGCAACCAGTCTCTCCAATGTTCCTTGGATGGCCTCCCACTTCAAGAGCAACCTGGAGACTCCAAGAAGGCATCATCAATAGGGCACGACAACTTCAAGGTATGCCTGTGCCTCTTGATGATCAGTACACAAGCTTCTGAAGTAATGTGGGCCTATTCCTCAAAAAACCTAAAGAGCCTCCCTCCAATCCAAGCAACTGAGGAGTGGACCCACACGCTTTCACTGTTTCTCTGGAAAGTCCTCCAGATGTAGAATTCTTGCCACTTCATATATTTGCCAAAAAGGACTGTGATCAGCCAAAGGACTAAAATCTCTGCTCCTCCAACTGCCAGCTGGAATGGAAACAGTGGAACTCAGCTTCCGTGCTCCCCCAACATCGCAAAGTATAGGTACTGCTGTTGATCCAGTTGGATCAGGATATGAAGGTAGGCCTCTGTCAGATCTAAAGAGGAAAGAAACTTTTGTTTTTGAACTGCTACTATGAGGGAACGGAACATGCTTTCTTTCTTCAGGATGGCAAAAAGAATGGAATACTATCCCATCCCCTCTTCACTGGTTGGTACTGGGGCAACAGCCCCCAAAGCAACCAGTCTCTCCAATGTTCCTTGGACGGCCTCCCACTTCAAGATCAACCTGGAGACTCCAAGAAGGCATCATCAATAGGGCACGACAACATCAAGGTATGCCCATGCCTGATGATGCCCAGTACACAAGCGTCTGAAGTAATGTGGGCCTATTCCTCAAAAAACCTAAAGAGCCTCCCTCCAATCCAAGCAACTGAGGATTGAACCCACAAGCTTTCACTGTTTCTCTGGAAAGTCCTCCAGAGGTAGAATTCTTGCCACTTCATATATTTGCCAAAAAGGACTGTGATCAGCCAAAGGACTAAAATCTCTGTTCCTCCAACTGCTAGCTGGAACGGAAACAATGGAACTCAGCTTCCTATTGCTTATGGCCCAAAGTATGAAAGAGAGTGTGACTTATGGAAGCCTTGGAGCCTCAGAATCCCTGAGTGCCTTCACCAGCTTCTCCAGTTCCTCTCCAAAAGACAACTTGCCGTTGAAAGGAAGCTTGCTTAGATACACCTTCAAAGCCGAAGCCAAAAAAAACATCAAGCAGAGATCATGCTCACTATACCCTTGGCCAATGCCCAAATAATAAAAACACCACCAAATACCAAGACCCAGCACTAGTTAAATCCACCACCAAATACCAAGACCCAGCACTAGGGGGGGTAATCGTCTACAAGCTCTGCAATATCGTGAACAGCGATGGATCTATCGTTTAAACACGGTGCTTCCGTGTGGTTTAAATCAACAGATGGATTGGCACACGATTATATGAACTTTTGCCATTCTCAGACCTTGGGGGGCATTCTCTGGTTAGTGATTCGTCCCCTTACAGCTCTGATTGGCTCTCCAGGTTGTTCATCATACCAGCTGACTGCGATCAGCTGTGTCTACGTTGTCGACGCCTTGTAATAAAAAAACGTTCTCTTCAAAGAACTGTTTCAAAGCATTTGGGCTGCCGAGCAATGTTTTGACCTGATGCAGGGGTAGTACAGGCATTACCCCGAAACGTGCCACGTCGTGATCTTGGCATTGCTGACTGGATGGAAATGGCCTCTGCTCTACAACTTTAGCTAAGTGAATGCTGGTTTTTAATATATTGAATAAATAAAAGGAAAGGCCACAGCGGTGTGAGGATTTTTTCCTCTCTACTGGGCTGGCTGTTCCGACAAAAAAGGTTTTCTTTGTACTGACGGAGGAATACCCGAATAATGTCATACAGAACATCCACCACATAGACTATTCTTGCATCCAAACAGGCAGGGTCCCATAATGGTGCTACCAGCTTGTGATTCTTCTCCACATCAGCCTGGACCTAATGCAAACATGACTTAGCCACATAGCTACTACAGATGAAAGCCTGCAATGTCAGGCCCATTACCTCAAAAGACTGTTTAAGGAGGACCACCACCGTGTGATCTATTCTTACCTATCGGAACAGTACCTAGTCCATTATGTGTAAACATAGACTCCAAGTCTGTATAAAAAATTGTCAACTTGTCCTAAATCATATATAGGATGAAACAATAGACCAATTAAGACAAGCCTAACAAAGCATAAATCACAAATGAAGACATTTCAGCTCCAATGGTTCCTCACTGCGAGGAGAAACACGCTTTCCTATCTGTAAGATGGAAAATTATTGATCATGTCCCTATCCATTGGAGAGGAAGCAATAGGGATAGGATTTCAAACTAATGGGAACAAAATAGATTTATCAATTAAACATGGTTACCCCTCTGAGAATAAATGCCAAAATTAATTGGAGCTTTTTAATATGAACAGGCTTTCTTGTCCAAAAAGAGGGAATTCAAATATGCAATATCAAGGAAGATGGTTTTAAAAATTATTTTAATGGATGCTGTAAAAATCAGAAACCAGAAAAAGCTCATGTATGAGAGGAGTAGCCTAGTGGTTAGAGCAGTAGCCTAGTGAATAATTGTTTATTATTTATTTATTTTAACAGTCGCTTATATACCGCTACCTTCCAATGATCAGGTGCGGTTTACATATAACAGGTAAAGAAACAGTATAACATATCTGTTTTTACATTAAACATTGCGTGAGTTATGTACATCTTAACTTTAACAATTAAACTTTAACAATTAAACTTTGGAGAACTATGTACAATCAACTATATACAGTCAACGGATGTTGGATTCAATGGGAAAGGTAGTTATTTACAAGCATCATAAACTGTGTTAATGGTCATATTAATAGCCAGAGTTTGATTCCCATTAGCACCCCTTGAGGCCTTGGATAAGTCACTTTACCCTCCATTACATTGAAGAAAGGCCTGGTAATCTACTTCCAATCATACCTTTCCAAGGACAGCCTGGAACTGCCAGGAGTCTATATTAACTCAACTGCATGTATTGCACAAGCTGCCAAAGGAAAAAGTGGGTCAGTGTGAAGTGTGCTGAATTTGGAGAGTGGAAAGCATGCTGAGGAAAATCAAAATATCCATACAAATATTTTTGGGACACTCAAGCAGTTAAGTATCTGAAATTTTAGTCTCCCTGACACAGGATGTTTGAGATTAGATGTGTTGTCTGAAGCATAGCACTCCGCTAGACTTACTAATTGAGTATGGAGCCATTGTAGAGTATGGTTATTTGAGACATGGTAGCAGTTTGGCAAAGCCTTAAAAATAGGCAATTGAAAAAAAAGAGTGGGTTTTGTTAAAAAAACAGTGAGTGACAATTTTTAAACACACTTAGGGTTGGGTGTGTGCACATAAAAACGGACTAGCAACTTCACATAGGTAAGAATAGGAGCCACAATTAGGTGGAGTGCTTTAAGTCCGTCAAAAAGATTATTAATTAATGAAAATAAAATTCAAAGTGATTTTGCATAATGAAAATAATTAATGCAGCTATATTACAGGGCTCAATCTTTCTATAACCCTTTTGAAGCTTATCAGGCAATTTGGGGCCAATAGCTGAATAGAGCTAGTAAAAAGCTCCTAACTCATGTTCTAACCCCAGTTTTTCCTGGCATTTGTTTTTACCTACTCCTACTCCTGTTAGTCTTAGGGTCAGGTTGTTGAATCCTTGGTCTCTGAAATCCAAAGCTATACTGGTCTCCAATTTAATTTATCTTATTTTTTTGCATCTGTGCTGTATTACTAAATCCTGGTTGTAGCTGTGCAAGGACAGCTTTCTAAAGGAAGCATATCCAACACAGGAATGTCCATTCATTTGAAATGACATTGAAATATCAATAAAATAACAGTTGATTGAAACCCACTCAACATGTCTTCATAAAATGTGGAATTCTTCTATTCAATGATTGGAACTCAATCCACGGACTGATAGCAGCAAACTACTGCATGACGCCCACAAACTGTCATCATCACTCCCAATTGACAAAACATCAAACTTGCCCAAGAGTAAAGTGCTACATTCTTTTTAAACAATCTATATTACTCATAGCATACTCAACTTAATTTGCTGTCATTCACTCCTCCAAGCATTAAATCAGGCTACAAATGATGGTTTACACCAGATGGGTGACCATGGCCGATGGTTTTGCCACAAAGAGGCTTTTTCACAACCAGTGGTTATAGCTAGTGAAAAACAAACAGGATAACCATTGACTCATATCCACAAAATTTAAACAATACGCCCTAACAAATAACAAACCCACCTTATAGATACACATCCTTCCTGTAGAAAAGCCCGATTAAAATTGCCCTTCCCTTTTCCACTTTTAAATCACAAACTCTCTCACACATTTACCAATGAAAATCCACCAGACAGCCAATGAAACTCCTCTTTTCAAATCCCTATCAGTATAATCACACGCCTCTCAATTCCTCACCCTTTTCATTGATGGACACTACTAATCAATCATAACATAACATACAAAAACAACCAATCTTCCAAAACTAACCCAACTTCCTCACATAGCTACATTCCAAATAAATCCATAGGTTTACTCTCTATGAGCCCCAGGAAACCTTCAAAGAAATGAATCCCATAGCTCACCATCAACCCCGACCCTTGATAACATGCAGGCAGATACAATAACATTAGAGACCAAACTGGCTCAATCACCCTGATCAAAAAACATATCAAAAGAAACACATTAAAAGTGAAACTTAACTAAAAAAAAAAAACAGCACCATTCCACTGGACCATTTAAGCCATCAGGTTTCATAGTGTGCCACTGAAAAATTAGTGCCTGCTCACAATGTAGCAGATGTAGGGCCAGGTCATTTGTAGCCTGATTAAATATCTGGGGGAGTCAACACCCGCAAATTAAGTTGAGTATGTTATCAGTAATGTAGCTTATGTTTAAAAAGAAAGGAGCACTTTACTCTTAGGCAAGTTTTATGTTTTGTCAATTGGGAGCGATAATGATAATTTGTGAGCGGCATGCAGTAGTTTGCTGCTGTCAGTCCGTGGATTGAGCCCCAATTGTTGAATAGAAGAATTACACATTTTATGAAGACATATTGAGTGGGTTTCAATCAGCTGTTATTCTATCTATAGACATTTTGACTGTAGGAGGAAGTTATTCAGTAGCAAATAAATACATATAAATACTCGGCATGTCCAAGGACATTTGCTACTTTCCCCACTTTTCCCAAGGTTCTATAGGTCCTTCTGGAAAATAAACCACGGATAAAACAAACCAACCCTGTGTTTATAGATAAATTAGACTTTATTACTGATAGAAAAATAGTGCAGAATTAGCATAAATTAGTTTTCTGAGGTAGCAGTTTAAAAGTAGCCCTATGATTACAATTACCAAGATAATTAATCACTGTTCTTGCAACCAAAATCACTGATTCACTCTGCACTCAAACATACAGTACATTGTCTGTCTGTCTAAGCTAGCCCCAACCTCGGGGGGGGGGGGGGGAATTAAAGACCAGTACCTTAGCTCTTACCAGAATGCTTGTGGCTGGGTCTGAGAAGTTGTCTCAATAATGACACAAAGTCCAAAGTATGGCAGAGGTCCAACGTTGGCTACCGGCAGTGGAGCCGAGCCACATAATAACACCAAGCTGCAGGTCTGTGGGAGAGATTCACTCTGTCCCGAGGTTATTCCCAAGGCAGTAGGGCTAAGAACTGCAGAAAACAAACTGCCAGAGTCAGGCTAAGTTAAAGTTCCCAAGCAGTATATCAAAAGTTCTGCAAGTTTAGAAGTGCCCAGAAGTGTGTGTAGAAGTCAGTGTGTAGAAGAAATGTCTCCCTCTAAGTCCAGTGTATAATTCTTTGTCCTGACTCCCTCATCACGGCATAGTGATTGGCTGGTCTCAGATACTGTATCACCACTGGGCTCCTTGGGCGAGCTCCTTGTGGCGACGACGAGGGGCCCCAAGCTCGGCCCTTCAACAGGAGGAGTATCGCCCTCCATTCATTGCTCTTGATGCCTCTCCTCCTACTCTGCCTTGTCCACTTGTTCCAGTCATCCCTTCTTTCCCCCTCCGTCATTAGTCCTAAGTTCCCTCTTTCTTCACAGTCAGTTTCCTTGCCACCATTCCTCATGACCGCCATCCCCGTGTTCTGGGGCCACCGCCCTTCTCCTTCCCCCCCTTTAACGAGTGGAGTCTCATTTCGCAACATGCATAATCTTCTTCTATGCCAGTCTAGTTGCCCTTCCCCCTCCATTCCCCGCCCCTCACTCACTCCCACGTCCTATCTAACTCTCTCCCTTGCCCTTTTAAATTGTCGGTCCCTCAGGGCCAAAACCCATCTCATCTACGATCTTGTCGACCAACACTCTCTTGATGTACTCTTTCTTACGGAATCATGGCTCCGTGACGGAAACGATGGGATTCTTTTTCGCTGCCTTCCCCCTGGTTATACTGCTTTCCACACACCCCGGCTCCACCGCACGGGGGGAGGGGTTTCTGTTATCCATCGGACATCTTTTCCGGTTGTTCCTGTTTTACCCGCGCCCCCCTACCCTGAATCTCTCCTCTTTCGCTCTACCTCCCCGACCCCAATCTACTTCCTGCTGCTATATGCACCCCCATCATTGCGCGCAGATCTTTGGGATTCCCTCCTCCTTTCCCTCTCCGAGACAGTCCTCCTATCCTCCCATCTTGTTATTCTGGGCGATTTTAATGCTCACCTTGACTCCCAGCTGCGGCCTCGCGACAAAACACTTTCGTCCCTCTTTAGTGATCTCTCTCTTGTCCAACATGTTGATTGCCCCACCCATTCCTCCGGACGTACGCTTGACTTGATCCTCACCCCTGACTCCTCACCTTTTCCGCCAACCAACATTACCCCTTTGCCACTCCCTTGGTCTGATCATAGTTGCATCCTCTTTTCCCTACATCTCACTTTCCCCAGGAAAGCACTTCCCTAAACCCACCCCTCTCCCCCCAGATTCTGAAATGCCACATTACCCCAGTATCATTGCGATGCTTCCCGTCTCTTAAGTCCCTCTTCCCCACCGACTTCTCTTCCTTTCCAGTGGACCAACAGGTCACTGTTTGGACCTCCGCTCTCTCTTCCGCATTCGACTCTGTCGCCCCCCCGCCGCCCTGTCCCTACTCGCCAGTCATCACGTCATCCCTGGTATCATCCAGGTCTCTACTTGCAGCATTCCCACCTCCGCCGTGCACTGCGGTTGTGGCGCAAACACCCTTCAGATACTTCCTTGGCCACTTTCCGACACGTACAAAAGACCTACCACACTATGATTGCCCTTGCTAAACAGTTCTACTATTCCACTCTCATTACATCTTCTTCCAATTCCTCCCGTCAGCTTTATCAGGTTTTGAACCTTCTCTCTCCCTCCTCTGCTTCTCTCACCTCATCAAACCCCCCCCCCCCCCTCAGCTCCAAGCCCCACAACTCTTGCCACTTTTTTTTCAACCAAGATTCTTTCCCTTTGTTCCTCATTCATTTCATGTCCACCTCCCCTCTCCCCCCTCCTCTCTCTCCTGTGTTAGCCCCCGCATCCACCCCCGCTCTTTCCCACACATGGTCTCAGTTCCGGCCCATTACTCCTTCTGAGCTTGCTTCAACATTCTTCTCTTCTCATAAGACCACATGTCTTCTAGATCCATTACCCTCCTCTTGGCTCACTGATTCTTCGCTCGCCCTCTCTCCCTTTGCCCTCACTATCCTTAATTCTAGTCTTACTTCCGGTTGCTTTCCTTCCGCCTGGAAACATGCCATTGTCCGCCCCATTCTAAAGAAACCCACCCTTGATCCCACTATACCCTCCAATTGGCGCCCCGTTTCTAACCTCCCTTTTCTCTCAAAGGTCCTCAAGAAACTTGTCTTTCAACAACTTAATGCTCACCTCGACTCGACCATTTCTCTTCACCCCCGACAATCAGGATTTAGGCCCGGTCACAGCACGGAAACCATTCTTGTAGCACTCCTCAATGAACTGCACTGCGCGCACGAGAAGGGTGATTTCTCCTTAACTGTTTCCTTGGATCTCTCTGCGGCATTCGATGTTATTGATCACCGTACTCTTCTCACTCGTCTCTCAGACCTTGGTATTCATGGCACTGTTCATCAATGGTTTCACTCCTTTCTTTCTGCTCGATCTTTCGCGGTTCACACTGGTTCCTCCTCCTCTACATCCTTTCCTCTTCCCTGTGGTGTCCCCCATGGCTCCATCCTTGCCCCTCTCCTTTTTAATGTCTTTCTCGCCCCTCTTGCCCTACTTCTACAGCAGCATGGTATTTCCGCTTACTTTTTCGCAAATGATATTCTCTTAATTCACCATACTTCCTCCTCAGCTCCGGACCTCACCCTCCTCAATACCTGCTTAACCGCCGTCTCCGACTGGTTCCTCAACAGCTTTCTTGTGGTCAATCCTTCCAAGTCCGCTGCTATATGGTTCACCTTCAGTGCTTCTTCCCCCACCTTGTCACCACACATGTCCAACTCTTCTATTCCCTTGGTATCAACTCTTCGTTATCTTGGCGTTACTCTCGATTCATCTCTCTCGTTCCATCAGCATATCTCTGGTGTGGTGTGCACTTCTCTTTTTCATCTCCGTAGGATTAGGGCCGTCTGACCACTGCTTTCAGTCACTTCCCTCACCACCCTTGTGCTTTCCCTGGTGATTACCCGACTCGATTACTGTAACTCCCTTCTCGCCGGCCTTCCACACTATCAACTCCGGAGGTTACAACTCGTTCAAAATACTGCTGCCCGTCTTCTTACTTTCTCTTCGCCTCAGGATCATATCACTCCCTACCTTCTTTCCCTTCACTGGCTCCCTATCAAAGCTCGCTACCTCTATAAACTCCTTACTCTTACACACAGGGCCCTTCATACTAGTACACCCCAGTACTTATCCGATCTCATCTATCTTCAACCCGTACCTCGCCTTCTTCGTTCCTCCCATGGCAATCGTCTCTTCTTACCCTCCCCCACCAATGCACACCTTGAGTTAACCCGCCGTGCCACCTTCTTTTTTGCAAGCCCTGCCCTTTGGAACTCTCTCCCGCATTCCCTCTGTACTGAAATGTCCTTCCCCTGGTTCAAGACCCTCCTTAAGACCTATCTTTTCCACCAGGCTTTAAACCTCCCCGACCCCTCCTAGCCATCCACATGCCATCCACTGGTCATCCACATATCGTCAACCAGGTCTTCCGCTATTTCCCATCATTTACAAGGCCCTTGATCCCCTACCTCCCGTAATCTTCTATGGCTCCTGGATATTTTCTGCTCCAACCATCTAGCCCTTACCTATCCCCCACCCCTTCACCCCCCATTTCACCCACTCTCCTTTACCTCTCTTTTCTTGTCTGTGTCGATACCTGTCCTGTTCTATCCTTCCTCCTTTATCTCCCTTTTCTTTCCTATCATTTTTGGCGTTCCTTTCTCTCTTTATTTTCCAGCAGTCTATTATGTTGTACACCGCCCTAACACCTCGGTACAGGGCAGTCTATCAAATACTTTGAATAAAGATAAAGTATGTTATCTTCAACAATCCTGTAACAGTTGTCAGGTGCTCCTTCTCCAAACAAAGGTCCATGGTGCAGGAAAGATGCTGGTGCATACATTGTTGTAAATCCTAGGCCCAGCGGCATAGAGGCGCATGCCAATGTAGCCGTCCAGTCCCCTGTGCAGCCATTCAGAATTGGGATGCCCAGAGGTAGACCCAATTCTGATCCCGTGGGGCTAGATGTGCCTTGTGGGATCAGAATTGGGTCTAGGGCCTGTATGTGCAGGCCAGGACCCATGGCACCGCTGCTCCATTCAGGATCCGTGCTCCCCAGCCGCCATCCACAATCTCCTTTCCACATAGCTTGACCCCCAATCTGGCCTTCCATAGCCAGGGTTGGGCTGCGGGGAACCCCCTGCAGCCCCTCACCTTTCTGCCGCTGCCCAGGCCTGCCATCCCCCAAAGTCCAGGGGGACTTCTCCAACTCCAAGGTGGAATAAGTTCCCCGTGCAGTTTTCCAACCCGGACTTACAGGGCCAATCTCAGAATCAGCTCTGTATGTCTAGGGTCACGGACCACCCATGCCCCGCCCTCGCTCCGTCTTCGGAACGTCCCCTTCCACCACCGTCTAAGCCTCCCTGTACAAATGCGTTGTTTTACGGGGATGCTTTTGACGGAGCTGGCAGGGGGGTGAATAACGGGGATGAACATCCCAATGGGATGTCCATCCTTGCTAATCACAGAATGGAATAGACCCCATAATCTCTGGATGAGAGCGAGTTCTCTAGCACATAGGCATAAACAATGAGTCTGCTGAATTGCTTGATCTGCAGGGTTTAATGCTGGCATTATGGTTTGGCCTCAAACTAGTATCCCATGCACCAGAAGGCACTGGCTTTCCAGGAGGAGCTATTATGCTTCCTTGGGAATGGGGATGTTCTAGTTCTAGTCAGCCTATTCTTAACTGTAACTTGTATTTGTGGTACTATCAGTTCCTGCTTCTTGATTGACTCAAGTTTCCTTCTCTGGTCTTGAGCTTCGTGAAAGCCCTTCCTGGATTTTTTGCTTTATGAATTTATTGACTCCTGCTGTAGAGATTTACTACAAAGACTTTTCTTGCTCCGTGTTCTTCTGCCAGAAATTCTGTGAAACCATGTCAAAATTTCTTAGATGTGATTTTACAGAATTTCTGAATGGGATCACTGATTGGGCACCCAGGATCTGAAGAATGTTTGGTATATGTCTCTGGGAATTTCAAAGAATTCCCTAAGGAAAAAATGTTAGCAAGGTTCTATGATATGTTTCCCAGAACTTATAGGACTAGGAACATGGCACAAGAAAATTCTTGGAATAAATCCCTAGAAGTTAATAGATTCACAAGGCCAAAAATCCAGGAAAGCTTTTCCACAAAGCTCAAAACCGGACAGAAAATATAAACTAATATCACCATAACTACAACACACAGTGAAGAATAGGCTGGCTAGAGCTAGTCCTCCTACTAGAAACGACATCATCTCTCTGGAAGACCAGTATCTTCCAACACAATGGGCACCAGTTTGATGCCAGGGCCAGCCCATGACAACTGTTAATAAAACTATTAAAAAATTGCTTTTTTAAAAAAAAAGTTTGCCTGGAAATTTTAGTAACCTTTCAGCTTTTGTTGTTGTTG
The DNA here is from genome assembly GCA_033557465.1 of Ichthyophis bannanicus. NCBI lineage: Eukaryota > Metazoa > Chordata > Amphibia > Gymnophiona > Ichthyophiidae > Ichthyophis > Ichthyophis bannanicus. The sequence continues at coordinate 245,164,811 of CM066037.1, forward strand.
TTGTTATAGTTTGGGCAGCAGCCACAGCCATCTCTTAATAAACAAAATTACCCTGAAATGAAAATGTATAATTTTTATTTATTTATTTGACTAGGTTTACAAGCAACAGTAACAGTTTTACATAAAACAAGGAACAGAAAAAATGTACAAGTTATTTATGTTTTTCAACTGGGAGGGGAAAACATTGCTAGATTACGAACTTCTTAACAATAGAGGATTGAGCCTCTATGGTAGGTGTGAGATATATGCTATTATGTCTTCAAAATTCTCCATGAAGAGATGGGGTTTCAGTGCCTTGCGGAATAGTATAAGTTCGGATATGCTTCTTGTCTTCTCAAACAGCAGATTCCATAGTCACGAAGCTTGAGCAGTTGCAGGCATATTGATTGCTTTTTGTTCTTTCAACTGGTATCATTAGCATACTTTGGATGCTTTGTATTCTGGCCCTGTTGTTCTATGTCATGTATAAGAGCATGTTTAGGTATGTAGATAATAAGCTATGCGTGATTTTGAATATCAATAGCAGGATTTTGTATTTAATTCGACTTGTTATTGGGAGTCAGTGCAGTTATTTCAATATTGGCATAATGTGCTCAAATCTTGATGCTCCTTGAATGATATGGGCCGCTATATGTTGTGCCATTTGTAAAGGATAGAGAGTACATTTTGGTATTCCATGGTATATAATGTTACCAAGGTCAAAATGCAGGAAGACTAATGGAAATCATGTGGTTCAAGTAAGGAACGTAGGTATTGCAGGGTTCGCATTTTGTAGTATATTGTCTTGATGGTTTTCTTGTTAAGTCTGTTTGGGTTTTAATCTTTAGTCTAGAGTTATTCCTAAGTATCTTTCTTCAGTTTTTACTTCTAGCTCAATTGCATTAATTTGTAGCATTGTTGGTGGGAAGAATGTTTCATCTCTATAAATGTGTAGAACTTCCATTTTTTTATGGTTTATTGATAGGCCACGATCTGTTACTCAGAGAGCAATATCCTTGAAGCACTGAAGCAGTCTGTTATTACATTATATGTGGCTTTTATTATATTGTAGGGTGCATAGAGCAAAATATCATCTGCATATATGTTTATGTTTATGTTTATTAAAAATTTGTTATAGCACCCACACCATAGGTATCTGGGTGGTTTACAATTGTAAAAATTACATAGCTGCGGAAAGAGAAAGGAACGCCATTATTTAAAAACAGTAAAAAGAAAGAAAAAGAAGAGACAAGGAACAGCTAATCAGAACATGACAACATACTACATCAACAGAGAAGCTGAGGGAAGGGTAGGGACTACGGGGGAAGGTCAAACGCTAGGGTAAACAGATGAGTCTTGAGTTTTGTTTTGAAAAGCTGGAAGGACGTCTCGGATCGTAGGGAAAGGGGAAGCGAGTTCCAAAGCCTCGGACCTAAGAAATAAAAAGCAGAAAAGCGAGTGGATTCCAGGTGTGCGTGTGAGGGAGGGGGGAGGAACACACAATTAGCATGGATAGAATGAAGCGAACGGTGAGGAGTGTGAAAGTGAACCAGGTCTGCAAGATAAAGAGGAATATCTGTGTGGAGTGCCCTGTGAACCAAGGTGAGGATTTTATATTGGATACGAAAGGATACTGGTAACCAATGTTGATGTAAAAGAAGAGGAGTGACATGTTCGTACCGTGAAGCATGAGTTAGAAGACGGACTGCAGTGTTCTGAATACGCTGAAGACGGGAAAGTTGTGACTGTGGGAGACCAGCTAGAGCAACGTTACAGTAGTCGAGTCGGGACATCACTAGGGAGAGTAAAAGTGTAGCCAGAGCGGAGGGGGAGAGAAAGGGACGAACAGCCCGTAACTGCTTAAGAGAAAAGAATGACTGTTGGACAACTGAGGAGATATGTTCTTTAAAAGAGAGGGAAGAATCAAGAACCACACCCAGATAGCAAAAGGAAGAAACAAGAGGAATAGGCTGAGAAGAAAAAGAGGGAGCACACGTGGGAGAAGGGCTCCCTAAGGTAAACCAGGTGGCAAAAGACTTAGAGGGGTTTACATGAAGAAAATTGGAGGAAAACCAGGAGGCAACAGCAGAAAGACAACGGTTAAGGGGGGAGATGTCGGGAGTGAGAGAGTCAGTGTGATGCAAAAAGAGTATGTCGTCCACATAATAATATGCGGAGATACCAAACTGTTGAACGATAAGAGCGAGGGGAGCCAGAAAAACATTGAAGAGAAGTGGAGCGAGGACCGACCCTTGGGGTACACCACAGGAAAGAGGGGTTGGAGCTGAAGAAGAAGACCCAGAAACAACAGAGAAAGAGCGATTAAAGAATGGTGGGATCAGAGGTATGAGATTTCTGAATCGGGCGAACAATAGCATGCTTCCAAGGTGTAGGGAAGATATCAGAGGACAGACTGGTATTGAAGAGGGAAAAGATATAAGGAGACAAGAGCAATGAGGGCTGCAATAGCCACCGTGAGGGAATAGGATCAGCGGAGCATGTTGTTTTACGAATAGAAAGGAAAGTACTATGTAGAACAGCTGGGGAGATTAACTCATAAGAGGACCAGGAATACGACAAAGCAGGAGTAGGGGAAGATGGGGGGGAAGGAAGGGAAGGAGAAGACACAGAGGGTGGGGGGGAAAGGGGAGGAGGACAGAGAGGGAAAGACTGACGAAAGGTGTGAACCTTAGAAATAAAGAAAGAAGCAAATGAGGAAGGGTCAGGAGGAGCGGGGGAGGATGAACAGGAAGGGGAGGAGGCTGAATGGGATGCTGTAAGAGAATGAAGAATAGTATGCAATTGGCGTGAAGAATTGGAAGAAGAAGGGCACCTTGCTCGCCAACCCTCAAACCTCCTTAACTGTTTGCGCATCTCTCTGCCTCCCCTATCATCTTCCTCTCCTTCTCTCATATTTCTGCACCTTGCTCTACTAAATTGTTGTTCGCTTCGCTCTAAAATGCTCTTGGTGTATGATTTAATTCTGCAACACGCTTTAGATCTATTTTTCTTAACCGAAACATGGTTCAGAGAGGGCGAGGATTCCTTTCTCAACCGCTGTCTTCCACCGGGCTATTCCTTTCTGTCCATTTCCCGTTGGGGGAGGGCTGGTGGAGGAGTTGCTGTTGTTTATCGCTCCTCTCTCTCTCTCTCTCTGAGCTCTCTACCTCCCCTTCCCTGCTCTATCCTGAGTCCCTACTTCTCCGTTTGAATTCCTCTTCCCCTCTTTGTCACTTTCTCCTCATCTATGCCCCCCCCCCCCATCCCTCACTGCAGCTGCATGGGACTCTCTTCTAGCCACCATCTCGGAAGTCTCATTGCAGTACCCCTCTCTTCTGATTTTGGGGGATTTTAATGTTCATGTTGACTCCCCTGTCTCAGCAAGAGATCTCTCCTTTCTTACTTTTCTGTCCGACCTGTCTCTTCGCCAGTTTGTTTCTTTTCCTACCCATGCTGCTGGTCATTCTCTTGATCTCATTATTACCTCCACTTCCTCCCCTAACCCCCCCCCCTCTTCCCTCTCCTCTTTCTCCATTCCCTGGTCAGATCACTTCTGTCTTCTCTTCTCTATTCCTATTTCACCCCCCTCACTGGACCCGTCTTCAAGGTCATCTGGTAATGCTCTTAATACCAGTTCAGGTCAGCAGTTGCTTGCTCGTAAGATTACCCCAGACACAGTTGCCAAATTCCCCTCTTCTGCTTCCTTATTTCCGGAGGATTTCGAGTCATGTCCTATCGATGCTCAGGCACATCTTTGGTATTCCTCCCTTTCCTCTGCCCTGGATAATATTGCTCCTCTTTGTCCCCGCCCATCCCCTCGACACCGTCCCTGGCACCCCTGGTTCCACCCTGGCCTTCTTCTACACCGAAAATATCTACGTTGTACAGAACGTCATTGGCGCCAGCACCCCTCTCCATCTAATCTACAGAATTTCCGCACATGTCACCAACATTACCGCACCCTTCTTCACTCCGCAAAGCGCGACCGTGAACTTTGTGAGAATGCATATACAGGGTGGCCCAAAAAAAGTGAGAACATCTCGTAAATTAAAAGCTTAAATAGTTTACTTATCTACCTTTTTTAGCTATATAACGTCTTTATTTCGATAATTTCCAGTCGCCAACTTTTTTTTAAATTTTTCAATCGTTTACATCTGTCTTTTTGAATTTTTAAAAAACTTATATGCTACGAGATGTTTTCACTTTTTTTGGGCCACCCAGTATATATTGAAAAGTAGGGAAGATAAAGGTGATCCTTGTGGGACACCTTGCTCCTTGCTATTTTGCTATTGATACACATGTGATCTACTGTATCCGTTGTCCCTGTAACCTAATTTATGTAGGTGAAACCACACGTTCATTCCAGGTCCGAATACAGGAACATCGCAGTAGATTGAAATGTAAACGGTTGGAAGCCCCAATCGTAGCTCATTGTCTGGATCTTCGGCATGCCTTTGAGGACCTTAAATGCTTTTGCATTGATCAAGTTCTACAAGGTAATGGGAGAAAATCCCGTGAACGGCTGTTACTCTACCGAGAACAAAAGTGGATCTTTACCCTGCAATCCGTAGTGCCTTTGGGGCTTAATCTTCAAATTGACTGGAGAGCTTGTTTATAAACGGCGGATTGAAACATTAGTAACCAAGATCCAAGAAGTGACAGTTTGTCCTGACTCTGAAGGGTCTGCAGCACCTTGGGGTCATGTATGTATATTTGTACTATCGGAGCTACTCCCCTAGATTTGATCTAATGGAAGGTTCAGCTGGGGATTCTTTAGGTGAATAGTGGAGCGTAACATCTTGTTGTAAGATACTTGCCAGTATAATTCGCTCTGAAAGGTGATCGCTTTTAGGATTTTGCTATTGATAGACTAGAGCTGATTTGGTCAATCCTGTTTTCACCCTGTAGCTAGTGATTTGTTAGATACAAACCATTCTAGTGTTATGCCTTATATTCCAAATGCTTGTAGCTGTGCTAATAGGATGTTATGAGGGATTGTGTCAAATGCTGCTGCTATGTCCAGAAATATTAGTATGAAACCCTGCTTAGGTTGTTGGGTGCCTTGTATGAGTCTGTCCATGAGAGAGTTTAATAGTGTTTCTTCTCCATGGTGTGGTCTAAAGCCATATTGTTTTGGGTCCAGTGGTACACACATATTGACATAATCTTGGAGTTGTTGCATTACTTTTTCAATTATCTTAGCCAAGAATGGTAAGCTAGATATAGGCCTGTATGATGCTGGGTTATTAGTATCAAGCGAGGGGTTCTTTAATGTTCGGCGTACTGAGGTAATCTTTAGGCTATTAGGCATGTATCCCAGCTCAAGAGATTGTTGTGCTGGGATGTTGTGTTCAGATTTGTGATTGTGATTAAGTTTTCTATGTATTGCAGAGTGATGGAGTTAAATGATTGCCGTAATAGTTGGTTTATGTGAGACATTGTGGTGTGGCTGGTTTTCTTTTGCCTGGATTTGTAACTGCTTTGGAAGAACTCTGCTAGAGGTTGTGGGCTGGGTACGCTGATGGTGCTGTCTTGGGTTGAGATCTTAACTGAGGAATTTACTATGGGCCCGATTCAGAGACGTGGGTTGCGGGGCTGCATGTACTGACCCTATTCCCCCTCCTGCTCTCCCCGCACGTCCTGAGCAGTAGGATGGGGAGAGATGGCGGGAAGTGGGAGGGGGCGGGGTTGGGGCAGAGCAGGGGCGGGCCAGCCCGGCAAGACGTACAGGGCCGATTCAAGTCATGGACCCATACATCCTGCGGGGTCCGTGGGGACGTGTTACTTATTCCACCTCAGAGGTGGAATACGCAGCACCGACCAGATGATCATGGCCAGGGATCCCTCTCCAGGGCCGGGTACAGGGGGGTCCCCGCCACCCAATCCAGGCCCAGGCTGGTCAGCAGTGGGTCGGGTGGTGGGGAAGAGGGGAGCCTAAGATGCTGGAGTGAGGGGCGCCTGTGGGGAGGATGTTCCTGCAAGCAGCAGGGGCATGCCGGGCCACCCACGGGCCTAATTCTGTGTACCATGGGAATGTTTTGTTCCCATGGTCCAGAATCGGGTCCTAATGGACCCGACTACCTCGGGGACATCCAGACGGTCTGAACGTCCCTCTCTCTGAATCGGCCTCCACATTAAATAGTTCTCATGGTCAACTGAGTGAGTTCATGATTAGTTTTGTGTGGTAGTGTTTCTTGCATTTGTCAGTCAAATTTTTGTATTTCTAGAGTTTAATCATGTAGATGTCTCGATCATAAATTAGTTTTGAATGATTCCATTTGCATTCAATCCATCTAAGTTGTCTTTTTGTGTCTCTTAGTTCCTTGGGGTACCATGCAGTCATTTGTTGTTTCTTCATATAATGGGCTGTTGGTGTTGGTAAAGCTGCATCTTCTATTATTTTGTTCCAGTTATTTATCAGTGTATCTATGTCATTTGTTTCTAAGTTCAGTTGGGGGAGTACTTCATTGAGGAATGTTTGCTTGTCAAACTGTCTAAATCATTGGTTTATTATTCTGTATTTGATTGTGGTTTCCGTCTGTGGACTTGAAAATTGATTACGCTGTGGTTGGACCTTGGTACTGGGTTCAAGTGAGGTGGTGGAAGTATGTTTTGCTCTAGTATGTCCTTAGTAGCAAATATGAGGTCTAGTGTACTAACTTTATCATGGGTTATTTTTTTAAATTATTTGTTTGTAATACAGTACATTCATGGCTTCCAAGAATGCATCTGCTTGTCATATTGGTGCTGAGTTAAGGTTGAAATTCCCTAGTAGTATAAGAATTTTGATTTGTACAGTATTGTTGATCACTGTTTCTAAGGTGGCTGATTGTTTGTCAATTCTCCCTTGGTGAACTCATCTCTTCCCCTGGCTTTCAGCACCATCTTTATGCTGATGATTCCCAGGTCTACCTCTCTGCACCTGAAATCTCTCCAGCAATCCAGACCCAGATCTCTGTCTTCCTTTCTGATATTGCTGCTCGGATATCTCACTGCCGCTTGAAATTGAACATGGCAAAAACTGAACTTCTTATTTTTCCTCCTAAAACCTCCTCTCCTCTTCCTCCTTTCTCAGTCTCTGTGGATAACTCTCTATTCCTCCCTGTTTCCTCGGCTCGCAACCTTGGGGTTGTCTTTGACTCCTCTCTCTCTTCTTCTCCACACACATCCATCTGATAGCTAAGATGTGCCATTTCTTTCTCTATAACATCAAAAAAATCCACCCATTCCTTTCTGAACACACTACTAAGACACTTATCCACTCCTTAATCACCTCCCATCTTAACTTTTGTAACCTACTCCTTGCTGGTCGCCTGCTGAATCATCTCTGTACCCTTCAATCTGTTCAACACTCTGCTGTGCGGCTAATCTTCCACCAGCCTTGTCATGCTCATATTACCCCTCTTCTCAAGTCATTGGCTGCCTATCCGTTTCATTGGCTGCCTATCCGTTTCCGCATTCAGTTCAAACTTCTCCTGCTGACCTATAAGTGCATTCACTCTGTAGCTCCTCACTGCCTTTCCTCTATTATACGTCCCTACACCCCTCTGAGGAAACACTGCTCTTCTGGAAATTGCTTCTATCTGTGCTCTTCTGTTCTATTGCTATCTCCAGACTTTGCTCCTTTCACTTTGCTGCTTCTTATGCCTGGAACAAACTATCTGAGTCTGTACGTCAGGCGCCTTCTCTGATCCTTTTTAAATCCAGACTGAAAACTCACTTCTTTTCTGCCGCTTTCGGATCATGACTCACCTGATTTCCTTTGTGTGTACCATTGCCCCCAGTTGTATCCCTGTCTACACCTACTGTGTTGTCTGTCTTGACTAGATTGTAAGTTCTGATGAGCAGGGACTGTCTCTTACATGTCTGCGCAGAGCTGCGTACATCTTGTAGCACTATACAAAGGCTCAAATGCGCTATACAACATAGTAGCTGTAGACATGGGATACAGCTAGGGGGAATGGTAAGGAAACATAAAGGAGATCAGGTAAGTCAAGATTCAAAAGCGGCATTGAAGAGCTGAGTTTTCAGCCTGGATTTGAAAGGGGTCAGAGAAGACACCTGATGTACAGTTTGTTCCAGGCATTACGAGCAACAGGTTGAAAGTAGCAAGTCTGGAGTTAGCAATAGTAGAGAAGGGCACAGATAGAAACAATTTGCCTTCTGTTCTCTTTACCCAGCCTCTCTCTCTTTCTTAGTTATTCAAAGCCTTCTCCTCTTTCTACCACTGAGGACTCCTCCCAGTAGTGATAGAGCTCTCCATATAGTACTCAGATTAAGTAATTTCAATCTGTATGCTTTTGTTGTTGTTATGTGCTGTGAAGTGAGTGCCGACTCATGGAAAACCTCTAAATAGTTGTCCTAAACTGTGTTCGGTCTTCAGTCAGGTGGCTAATTGTTGATAGAGTGGCATCCATAGCTGCTTTATTTATTTTTTATTTATTTGCATTTCTTATATACCGCACTATTTGCGATCAGCGCGGTTTACATAAAACAAAATGGTATCCGACAATAAACAAAAGTCAGGTCATTACATTGAACAGGAACAAGTAACTTGGAGAACAGGGTAAACTATATACATATGCGGAGCATTGAATAGGGTAACTATATACATGTCAGATGGAGTTATTGGGTATTGATCATACTTGGTGGCTGGGGTTCGGGGCTGTTATTGTATCGATCCATCGCATTGCTGGCCTTCCTCTTTTTCATTGACCTTCAACCTTGCCAAGCATGATGCCTTTGTCTAATGATCTTTCCCTTCTCATGATGTGTCCAAAGTATGAAAATCGAGGTCTTGTCATCTGAGCTTCTAAAGAAAGCTTAGGTTTGATCACCTTTAGTACTGACTGGCTTGTTCTTTGGGCAGTCCATTGTATACACAGTATTCTTAACCAGTATTATAATTCAAAGGCATTGATTTTTTTCCTGTCAGTCCTTACTGTCTAACTTTCGCATCCATATGACGTTATCGAAAATACCATGACTTGGACAGGTTGAATCTTTGTATGGAGAGATACATCTCTGCTCTTGAGAATCTTGTCTAGGTCCTTCATAGCTATTATGACAAGAGCAATGCGTTGTCAGATTTCTTGATTGCCTGTCATTTCTTTATTGATTATTGATATAAGCAGGTTAAAGTTGTCCACTATTTCTATTTCTACTCCATCAACGATGAACTTATTGATTTTACTAGCTGTTAAGATCTTTGTCCTCTTCACTTAAAGGTGCAGGCCCATTTTAGGACTATGTTCCTTGATCTTGAGAAGCAAATGTTTCAGATCATCTTCACTTTCAGCCAGTAATGTGGTATCATTGGCATAGTGAATGTTGTAGATGAGTCTTTCACCAATTTTCACACCTCAGTTGTCTTCATACAGTCCTGCTTCTCTGATGATTTGTTCTTCATATAAATTTAACAGGTAGAGGGAACGTATGCAACCTTGTAGTACATCTTTGCTGATTTTAAACTATTCTGTTTCCCCTTGTTCGGGTCGAACTGTTACTTCTTGATCAATGTAAAGGTCATGCATTAGAATTATCAGGTGTTCTGGTATACCCATGCTTCTTAATATAGCCCAGGGTTTCCTATGATTTAAATAGTCAAAGGCTTTGTTGTAGTCAATAAAGCACATCTAGATATCCTTTTGGTATTCTTTTGTCTGTTCAAGGATCCATCTCACAGCCATGATGAGAACTTTCGTTCCTCACCCTTTCCTGAACCCTGCTTGCCCTTCAGGCAGTTCTTGTTCCATGTATGGTTGTCTCCACTGAATATTATTGAGTAGAATCTTGCTGGCATCTACATACTGGTGTTTTAAAGGATCATCTGACTTCTGATTCTCATTTCTATGTTTACTCTGGGTTTTCATCAATGGGATTAGAACCCACTCATTCCGGGGATGTACACTTCTCATCCTCATGTTTAACCATTCTGGACTCTATTTCTTTAATCCCTGTCCCCTGGATTGATTACTGTCTTGTTGTTTTTAGCTTACTATCTCTTACCAGAAAAGTTGGGAATTAATAAGCATTCCTGTGCATCTAGAGATTTACACTATTTAGACTTCAAGATTTGGCTGAGATAGCAACTAAACAACTATATTTTAGCATTTTGGCACTCAGGCCTCAGATATTGATCTGGAATCAGGTTCTCCTCTCTGTCATTAATCAGTTTGCCCCCTTCTGTACTATTATTCAGTCTTTTCATTTTCCTAAGCCCTTGAATCCTTCTGTCTTGAGATTGCTGTAATACCAATATCATCATTTGGAAAAACAGTGGCATAAATAGCATAACCCAGCTCTTCTGGCTCTTTGTAAAGCTAGATTCAATAATTATTTAAAAAAAGAGCTGCAGGCAACTAAAGTGGCCTAAGACCAATGATTATGTCCAATTTTTAAATGAGAAGATCAATAATCTTCAGCTAAAGTTTACTATTTCTATGGACTCTTGCTTGTTCCCCTAACAGAGGACAGTTCTGAGCTTTATTCATCTATAATTCATAAATTTTTCTGGCTTTAATTTAATCCAGTAGTAGTTTATACTTTTCTCATTCTCTTTAGATATGATTCCTGCTTTTCTTTTTTTGAAAAACTTGTCCAGATTTTCTTCTGATGATCTTGACTCTACTTTGATCTAGCTTGAGTACTAGGACAGATATTATGGCCTGGAAATAAATTATCATCTTTTCATTACCAAAAAAAATCCAATCCAGATGCTTCCATTTTGAGAGTGATTTTAGAAAGGACGTCCAAGTTAAATCGGGGACATCCAGGGAGGAACGTGAAGAAAAACACCAGGGACCTGTGTTTCTGGCTGATTTCAGGAACATGATGTCCCTGAAGTGGGCGTGCACAGAGGTGGTTACACAGACATGCCCATTAGGGATGCTTGTGTTGGGGACATCCATCTCAGGCAAGTTAGCATAAGGAGGCGTTCAGTGGCATAGCAAAGTGAAAACATGAAACCCCATTCTCCGTCATTGTTCGCTGACATATTGTAAAATACAGGGGATATTAGTGTAACTCCTTCTCCACATCTTCCAGATATTTTCCTGACAAAATTATCACTTTTCATATGTCTGTTCATGCCTGGAACAGGTTTAACCTCAAACACAATTTGGGGCATCTAGGGCATTTCTGAGATCAGGCGAGGATGTACAGATTCTTAGGAATGCCCTGGGCATACTTCTGCCACACTCCCATTCAGACTTGGATGTCCTCACGCTGCAAATGTCCACAGACTCAGCTTCTAAAATGTCTCTGAAGGCATCTCTGTGATTTGGACATCTGTGATTTGGGGTCTCATGTTTTCACTTGGCTATGCCATGTTTTCACTCACCTAATGGGCATGTCTATGTATCCACCTCTGTGCAGGCCTGTTACAGAATCCAAATCACAAATAGCGCTTTTAAAATAACACCCTTTGTCTGACTTTTGCCCATTCTCTAACCTCCCTTTTTTAGCCAATCTCACTTCAACATTTAAGACAATTTATGGACAAGACTTCAATGCTGCATTCTTGACAACTGGGCTTCAAGAAAGGCCACAGCACTGAGATTCTCCTAATAGGAATGTTGAACAAAATTAGGCTTGCATTGGATTCAAATAAAATAGTAATTCTGGTCTTATTTTATTTTTTATTTATTTAACAATCACTTATATACCGCATCTTCCATACATCAGTTGCGGTTCACAATAAACAACAATCAACAAAGCAGAGTTTGTTTTACATATAACATCATATAACCAAAAGACAGTAAAACTTGAAAACAATTGTTAAAGTTAACTAGCACAGAACAGAGCAAAACTATATACATTATATACAAATATACATTATTTAGGGCTTAAGCATATTGCGAAGTACCATTACTGCTATGGGAATTTTCATAGGTCATGGGATATCACATAAGAAAACAGGTTAGCCTTTATCTAGGTCTATTGAGGGATGATCTGTATTATTGTAATGTTTAGTGAATAGATGCGTTTTCAATTTTTTACGAAATTCAGTAATATTGGTTAATGTTCTTAGTTCATCTGGGAGAGAGTTCCAAATTGTTGGCGCTGCATGTGAAAAAGCTCTATTGTTTGTTAGTTTATTTGCTTTTATGAAGTCTTTAGGAGTTTTTAGTTTATTTAATTGTTTTTTTCTTTGAGTAGATTTTGATTGTTCTTTACTTATTAAGTTGCTTAGTGTGACTGGGGCCATGTCATTTAGAATTTTATATGAGGTTATTAATGTTTTGTATACAATTCTGCTTTGTATTGGCAGCCAGTGAAGGGATGCTAGAATTGGTATTATGTGTTGATGTGCGTGTACTTTCATTATTATTCTAGCTGCTGCATTCTGTGAAAGTTGAATTCTTTTAATGTTTTGTTTTGTAGTACCTAATAAAATTAAATTAGCAAAGTCAAAGTGAGGGATTATGGTAGCTTGAATTATATTGATAAAATCTTGTATATATACAAGAGGTCTTAGTTGTTTAAGGATTTTAAGTTTGAAATAAATTTTCTTTGTAGTATTTCTAATATGGGTGTCCATTGTGAGATGTCTATCTAGAATAACTCCCAAATATCTTACTTCATTTTTTATTTTAATTTCTTGGTTTTGTAGCGTTATGTGTGTTGGGGGAGTGTAAGATTGATTTTTAGTAACTATTAGCACTTCAGTTTTTGAGTGGTTTATTTGTAGATTATGGGCGTTTAGCCAAGATGTGATCTCATCGAAGCAATCTGACAGAAGTTTCATTGGTAAGTTAGGGATCGTGAACGGGATGTACATCATGATATCATCTGCATATAGATGATAGAGTACACCAAATTTTTTGAAGATATTGCAAACTGGTTTTATGTATATATTAAATAGTAAGGCTGATAGCGCTGATCCTTGTGGTAATCCTGTTTCAAGTTTGTATGAAGCCGAGGTTTGATTGCCTATTCTTACATTTTGGGTTCTGTTATTTAGATAGGAGGTGAACCATTTATGAACTGTGGCATTTATACCTAATTGTCTCAGGTTATTAAGCATTAATGCATGGTGAACACTGTCAAAAGCGGCCGAGATATCAATAAATAATAGGATAAATGCCTGCTTGTGATTGTCAATTCCTCTTAATAGGGCATCCATTAAAACTGTAAGAAGTGTTTCTACTCCATATTTGGGTCGAAATCCATATTGTTGATCATCAAGAGGGTAGGATGAATCTATATATTCCTGTGTCTGTAATTGTACCGTTTTTTCTATTACTTTTGCGAGGAACGGTATACTAGAGATGGGTCTGTATGATTTTGGGGAGGTTTTATCGAGTGTGCCGTTCTTAAGGATTGGTCTGATTTGAACATGTTTAAGTGTGGGTGGGAGGTAACCTTGGAGTAGAGAGAGATTGACAATGGGGAGTAAGAAGGATAGAAGGATTGGAAGTGTGTTTTTTATCCAGATTACTGGACAAGGATCAAGGTAAGAGGTAGTGGTGTTAAGGTTGAGAATGATATTTTTTAATGTTGTTTTGGACATAAGTTGAAATTCAGACCATTCATCCAGGAGATGAGGAGGAATATGAATAGCGTCAAGAGTCATAACTGGAAGTTTTGTTTTGTTTTGATAGTAATTAGCTAAGGTTTGTGCTGATATGTCAGTAATTTCCTTGCTGGATGTTTGAGAGTTATTAGTCAGATTACTAACAATGGAGAATAGTTCTCTTGGTCTATTAAATGAGTTTGAAAGGATTGTTGCATAGTGATTTTTCTTTGAACAGTTTAGGGTTTCCTTGTATTTTGTTAGATGGTTATAGTATAAGTCTTTGTGGATAGTGGATTTAGTTTTGCGCCATTTAAGCTCTAGTTTTCTTAGTTCTCTTTTCATTTGTTTTAATGTACTATTGAACCATGGATTAAAGTTAGTTTTTGAGTAAGTTAGTTTTTTATTGATTTGATTAATCTTGGCTGCATTGTTTATGGTGGTATGCCAATTCTTGACTGCTTCATCTAGGTCTGTTGGAGATGAAGAAAGGTGAGGTATTGTTGAGTCCAGAAATTCAGTTTCATTGAATTTCTTGAATTTTATTGTTTGGTCACTTCTTGTTTGTTTTATGGCGCAGTTAGTATAATACGTGATGTTTAATTTGATAAGGTGATGATCTGACCAGGGTATTTGGGTACATTCTAAAGAGTTTGAATTGAAAAGTTTGATAAGTGAGTAGGGTAGGAGGACAAGGTCAAGAGTGCCTCCTTTAGTGTGAGTTGGTATGTTTATTATTTGATGGAAGTCTAAGTCGGATATGGTTTCCAGAAAAAGGTTGGATTCAGTTATAGGGAGTGATGGAAGGTTGAAATCTCCTAGCATAATTAGAGGGTTTTGTTCAGATGATGTGTTAAGGAGTTCAATCAGGGAATGCAAACTATCTGCATTTTGGTTAGGAGGTCTATATATTAAGCAGATTCTCAGTGGGCCAATTTTTATTATGAGAGTTTCAATGTTGTTGGAAGTGTTAGATTGTATCATCTTAGCTTTTAGATGTCTATTTGTCATAATTAGTACACCACCTCCTTTTTTGTTGGATCTGTGTGTGTAAGTAATATCATAGTTTGAGTTGTCAAGTTGATTTAGGAAGACAGTATCAGTATCAGAGAGCCATGTCTCTGTAATGCATAATATATCTGGTTTAGAGTCGGATAGCAAGTCGTTGATTATTGGAAGTTTATTCTTCAATGATCGTGCGTTTATTAGGATGCACGATAATGATGTAGCATAATGGGGGTTGTTTATCTTGACTGCTTGTGATGAATTAGTCTGTTTTATTTGAATGAGTCTGTGGTAGTTGATTTTAGCTTGATTACAAGGGTAATAGTGTTCAATATGGGGGTTGTTTCGGTTAGGAGTGTATATTATAGGAATTGACATGTGGTTTTTACTGTTGAGGCTTAGTGTTAGGTCAATTAGGAATGTTAGTAATATGCAGGTGTAAGATATTTTTAGAATCATGGTTGATTGTTTCATTAATTTTGTGTGAGGTTAGTTTGAATAAGGTATAAGATTGAAAAGTGTATAGTAAGTGTAAGAAGAGCAGCCCACAATGAACAAGTAAGCTATTCAATTTTGGAAACAATATATTTTGTTACAACAATTGAACCAACATAAAGTTAGATATAAATTCAATTTTGGTAACAATGTATATCACTAGGCAGGTTATGAAAATTCCAGATAAGGCATTTGTGTCAGAGAATGTTCCCTGATAAGGCAATGAAATCAAACAGCGAGAAGTTATAAGTAAGTCAAAGGTGTTTGAGGGTTATGAGCAAATTTACTGTCAACAGTAATAATTGGAGGAATTCTACTGCCAACAGTATTAAAGTGTGTAAAAGTTACTGACAACAGTAAAAATTGAATGAATGTTACTGACACTAGTAATAAAAGCTACTGACAACAGTAATAATATGTAGGAATGTTAATACTAACAGTAACAGTCTTGTTGGACTTCACCTCTGTGTTTGATCTGATAG
Organism: Ichthyophis bannanicus; assembly: GCA_033557465.1. Classification (NCBI taxonomy): domain Eukaryota; kingdom Metazoa; phylum Chordata; class Amphibia; order Gymnophiona; family Ichthyophiidae; genus Ichthyophis; species Ichthyophis bannanicus. Next base: position 245,180,288 of record CM066037.1, read on the forward strand.
AACATCATATGCTCTTATCCAGGCTTAAAGAGATTGATTTAGATGCCACAGTTCTCCAGTGCTTCTAATCCTATCTTGCTGGATGGTCTTTTTGAGTATCCTCAGCAAGTAACCTTTCAGAGGAATAACTACATGAATGTGGGGTTCCCAAGGCTGCCTAGTTGTACCGACTCTTTTAAATATTTTCCTGGCTCCGCTTGCAATATTGATTCAGTCTCTCAGCTATAGGCCTTACATCTCTGCCAATGATATACAGATCCTCTTTTCTTTTGATCCATATTTTGATAACACCTCTCCCCTGAATAATTGTCTTGGCGTAGTGGCTGATTGGCTAAATGCCCCCAGGCTGTTGCTTAAAATCTCCAAGAGTGAAGCCATTTGTTTCAGTAGATCTACCATCAATATTTCTACTATTCCTGTAGTCCAGGGTCTTTCTTTACCCTTCTGTTCTGAAGTTCGTATCCTGGTGTGCAAAGTACATGCTGGACATGTCCACGACAGTTACCATATAGTTTTGCATGTATTGCATGCTGGGTTTTGCTTCTAATATGCAGTAAGTACAAAAACTTACCACACTTTAGTAAAAGGGCCCCTTTGTTATTTGTAAAATGCTTTGGTGGGTCTCATTGAAAGGCAGTTAAACAAATTATTTTAATAAAATAAATAATATAATTAATTAATTAATTAATTCAGAAATATATATTTACACCTACAGTTACTGTGTAAGTCTTCTAATATAACCACCTTAAGAGCTTTTATGAATTTAGAAGATCTCTTTGTTCCTCTAACAATAAATAGCTAGGTTCTCCATTGGTCTAGATGTTAAGCTGGTATCTGCAAAGAAGTGTCCATTCTTTAGTGAAGGTTCTTCCTTATGGAATTCCTTGCCTAAAGAGAAAGGATTGTATTCAGATTACTTTCCCAAATGCATTTTTAAACTTTGGCTTTCTTAATCTGATCTTTTACAATTCTATTCTCTTTATTGGATTTATATTAATTTTGCATGCCTGATTGCTGACCATGTATGCATTTTGTATTGTGAGTGTGCATGCCATCAACGACCTAGCCCTTGGTTTTCTTGGCCAAGTACTAGCCAGGTCCTGAAGCCAGCAAAGGAGCAAAAGTCCTGCTGTATGTGCAGGGGGCATTCCCAGCATTCCCCTACAGATACAATGGAGAAAATGTTGGGGATCATGCGGTGGCAACTTCACAGATGCAACTAACGCTACCCATTGAGGTAGCAATAACTGAATCCACATGAAGGCCGATTACGTATAGGACATCTCACTGTAGCAGAGATGTTTAAATTAGGCATGGGCACAATTTCTACCCAATTCCAGAAACATGGGTTTAGATGTGCCCACATTTCTGGCATTGGGATCATAGACATGTGTCTGGTGTGGCACATCCAACATGCTGCAGCAGGCTCGTGCATGTATCTAGTGCGAGGCCCATGCACGGATACAGGCACAGTCCACAGAGTAAAGCACAATAACATATCTCCGTCAATAGTGGGAGATACAGGCAAATGGTGATCAGGTTTTCAGCATGTGAACTACTGTTTATAATGCTAAGGTTTCCTCGATTGAGACCCGTAAGGGATTTTACAGCACTACGTGCATAAATACCCCTGACGAAAGCTTGCTGAAACAAGGCCATGTCAGGTGTGGCTACTTGTACTCCAAAATAGGGTTTTTCCCTAATAAAGGTTTCTTTATTTCATCTATGCCTCACTCCAGACTGGCTTGTGTTGGTCAGTTCTACTCTTAAAAATGCTCTGGATTGGACCCTCATCATGTGCACAAAAACCAACACAAACATAACAATTCCCCAAGAGATGCATACGAATGCTGAGCCATAAATGTATGCCCTGAGTATGGCATGCTGCATGGCACTACATCAGTCATGTCTCCCAGGGCCTGGCCCTCCTCCCTGAAAAGCAGATCAGCACACCATATCCTCCTGTGCAACCCTCAAACCACACACATACACACACACACACTCTCTCACTTGCTGTCAGAAAAGACATAATTCTGGGAATTAGATGCTCAGCAGCTATAGATAAAAGCTGGTATACCATAAAAGCATGAAGTGTCAGGACTACATATCTGATCCCCCTCTCTCACTCAAATAAACTCCTTTGGCAGACTCACTCACACTTCGAAAACCAGCAGTCCCATTTTACAATACACAGGACTTGTCAGGGTCCCCCAGATTAGCTCATTTAGCACAAACAGGAACTGTAAGCATAGCCATCATATCCACTAGTGGTTTTCAAATGTCTTTAGGGATAATTATTAATGCCCCTTAGCTTACAAGATTCTCTCACCCTTATTCCACGTCTCTGGCAGGAATAACGAGCATGTCTGCGGGAACACAGAAAATGTACATGGGCCTTTCCTGAATATGCTTTATACATCTCCACGGTTGACCATGCCCCCATTCCGCCCCTCCCAGGCATGTTCTGAGAGCCCCATGCTAGCGCCATGAACATGCAGGGGTGCAGGGTTTCAGAATGCAGTCATAGACATTTCCAGGAGAAAAACATCTTCCGCGCACATCCAAATGGCCTATTTGTGTTATTTGTGGTAATTTACACTGGTTCTAGGACTGGTGTACTGTAAGTTATCGCACCTTAGCATACACACATACCTTAATATTTACACCCTATTTTATGAAGTCCAGTATGGCTCCATAAAATATGCACATTAACTAAGCGCCAGTTTATAAAATTACCCTCATAATGCATATATCTGCAAAAATGCCTTGATAAAATTACTCCCAAGCACTTACTGGCATTTGCATGTTTTCATGTACGTCAGTAACTCAGGCCTACAATTTTTATTTTTGGCCCACAATAAAAATAAATTCTGCTTCCTTCAAATTCCAGCTCATTTGCAACCACCCTCTATTTACCTATAGCACCAAAAGCCTTCATTTGCTACTATCCAGGCTTTTTATTCACTCTCTTTTTACAGTATCTTGCTCCCTCCACACCTGAAAACCAGGAGCTACAGAGAAAACTGTGGAACCCTCTGGAGCATGACTAATGTGGACCCTGGGAATTCCCATTCATTAATACATAAGATCCCAGCCCCCCCATTCCCACCCCCCTCCCCAGGAACTGTGAATTCTGCCTTCACAACAACCCCAGGGGGGCTGGGGAACAGAAGCCTGGCTCAGGAATCAAATCAAGTTTTCCTGAATGGCAGTGCTTGACTGTGAGTCAGCCTCTCTCGTGATTTTTAATTGTCAATCATTTTTACTCTTTCTAAAATGCTGTTAACTATCCATTTCCATTCTTTTTCTTCCAATGCACTGTAACTTAAAAGTACATTTTACAACACTTAAAAGAAGAAAAATGAGTAGCTTAATAGAAATCCCGCGTTTAATAGAATGTTTATCAACTCTTCTGCCATTGTTGATGGGTACAACATCAAATACTTACCAGCCCATTTGTCTAGATGATAATTATCTTTTCTTATAGGATCATTTTTATGTTTGAATAAAAGTCACAGACTAGCTATATAGTACACATTGTACAGCACATCTACAAAAATATGCAAAGTAATTACTCATACTGCTTGGTACTCAATATTTTCCTCTGTTACAAAGGTCAGAATATTGAATGTTTCACTTTATACAGACACTAACCTATAATTTGTCATTCCAATAGGAGTTTGACACAACATCAGCAGGCAGAATTACCCCTCAGTCAGCCCTGCCCAATGATACATGATATATTGTAATAACTCAGTCCATTGAAGTCAAATTGGTTTAAAATTGGTTGTGGCTTTATTCCTATCAGTCTCATACAATATTGAAAAAGGGGAAGAGAACCTGCCGGGCCACCATGGCAGTGCGCCCACTATCTTTTCGGACCTGTGCCTACTGTCTCACCGGAGAATCTCATAAGCCAACTATGCCAGTGTGGCCACCGTCTTTGCAGGGACTCACCGGGACACTTCATCTTGCATTCAGCTAAGATTCCCTGCCCTCAAGACTGTGGTCATGCTTGCCATTTTCTGGCTTGAGTACCACCACAGACACAGAAAAGCTTCACTTGCACTGTGTCCCCTTTTCAAGAATCCCAGCCCACACAAGCAATGATGGATTGCTGACCATGATACTCATGCTGATAGCCTGTATGGCCTTGAGGCTTTTTTGTATGTCATTAAGGAATAAGTCCGTGCCTATGTTGGATAGATGAATTCAAAGGAAGGAATGCATGCCATATAGGTCAGACTGTGTTAAAGTGTTAAATAAATAAAAAAATATGATGGATCTGGGATGTTACTGGGAGTCAATGATGCAGTATCAATACTTGGGAGACATGGTCAAATTTTTCGGCTTGGAAAGTATATGTATGGTTGTGTTATGGATTGTTTGTTGTTGTTTTAATTCATAGGACAGGAGACCAGAATATACGACATTTCAATAATCTAGATGAGAAATTACTGTGCAAAGCAAAACAGTAGTCTGGGCTGTTGGATCAAGGAAGGGACAAATAGCATGGAATCTGGGAAGCCCTAGTAATGAGGATTTCACAACCTGACTAATTTATGGAGAGAAGTAAAGCTCAGAATGTAATTGTATGCCCAGGTACTTGAAAGTGTGCTGGAGTGTCACAGGAGATCCTTCTAAGATGAGTGCCATTGTGGGAGTAGTCAGGCTTTTAGCATAAGTCATGTGTGACTGTGATCCTGCCAGGGCTGGATGTCATGCACTTTTGAAAGTTATAGTCCTGTTTAGTCGACGTTTGCCTCAGCTATATACCAGCATCATTGGCACCCCATGGCATCTTCGACCACATCTCCTTCTTGTCGCAAAAATATTTGACATATGCATTGAGTATAGTTCAGTTATGCAAGCATCATTTCCAGTTGGGAGAGATTCTTTTGCTTATCATGCATGTATAAGAATGGGTCAAGTTCATTATGTTTCGAATCACCGGGCAAGTTGTCAGGTAGAGCAGGTCCCCTGATTTGGCTCTTTTCTTTTTATTGCGGTGGTGTCATCCCTCAAAGTTTGAAGATGTTGAAGTACTTGCGCCTTGTCACTTTCCTTCGCAGGAAGTGTAGGACAGTCTCCTATAACTCAATGAGGATGGAGGCATAGGTCATGTAGACATCTGACCCCCGTTCCTCTCTACCTCAACTTAGGACAACGATAATGAAGGTGAAGAAGTGGAGCTAGAAGAGGAGGAGAATTAGGACCTCCTGTGGCCTCTTTCTTTTCCTGTGGTAACTAGACTTTTTGTGTGGCTCATTGATACTGGGAGCCACAGTATTGCCTGACTGCAATGGGGATGGGGTAACTGATGAATGCTCACCCAATGCGTTGGCCTGCAGAGCAAGCCAATTATTGCTGGGGATCACTGCAGTCATGCCCTGAGGCTCACTGCCAACATGTCCTGAGGCTGTGGTGATTCACTGGCCAGTCCCACATTGGTGGCGGCTGATGTGCAGATGCTTGTGTCTTTTTGAACTGAGATGCCATTTGCCAAATGCCCTGCATCACCATGTCAATGGTGCGTTGGTGAAGGATTTGTTCTGCGGTGAGCTTGTCAAGTCTGCCGCCTTTTGTCCCTGGAATGTCTGTGGTATGTTGGATGAAGAACAATCCATCTCATAGTGGTCTCACTCCTTGCAGTGACCAGCTTCTTCTGGGTCTGGTCAAGCACCTGGAGGCCCAACTCAAGCACGAGGAGGAGGGCTGGTATCTTGGTACCCTGTTCATCATTGGAAGGATAGTAGCATGAATTCCTGGGCATCCAGTGATGGAGCATGGTGTGACCAGGCCCTCTGGAGTAGCCTCGGGGATACACACCTGTATTCATTTACCTGGGCTGATCTGGGGCGTTGCTGAGGGGGCCAGAGTGAGATGTCTGGAGCAAGGAGGGCTCACCTTCCTTCACCAGAGAGGCACAGTTGTGATGGGGAACAGGATCTGGCTACTCAATGCGTGATCTTTTTCAAACAGTAAGTGGTCTGCCCGGAGAATCTCAGTATCGTGCCAGAGGTTTGCGCATGCATACTGCAGGGCTGTGTGAGTGTCCATTATCTCCCAACAGCTGGGTAGGTCTGACATGCTCTGTGCCAGAATCCCCTTGTGATCCTCTCACTCCTGACTGCATTTGCTGCCTGATTCTCTGGACTGCTTTGATGTAGCCTGAGCTGGACTGCCTGGTGTAGCATCTATGACATTGAGGGGAATGTGGAAGAACCAGGTCACTTTGATCCAATTGTGAGGCATGGCGGCCGGAATGCATGAAGCCGTCCTGTCTCTCTGAAGCAAATTTGGCCCTGTGCTCAATTTGCAACAATGCACAGGGGTCTTGGGAAGGAAATCAGGCTGATAGATGGATTGAATCAAGTTAGGAAATGTTCAGCAATGAGTAAAGACCCAACTGGCTCTGGTTTTTTGGACAGAGGCCAGCCTTGAACCAATAACCTGGGGGTAAAAGTTAGCTCTTTTTGCAAAAGGCCTATCACCTCCTGTTGGGACTGGCTGCTGCTCCCATTTCTGCTATCAAAACCTCATGCCCTAGCAAAGTGCTTGGCAAAGGGGCTGGAGGAACTCCCGGTATTCACCATGTGCAGCATTGCATTGGGTAGCATGTCATAGAGGGCTGGGACTTTTGATGCACACTCCAGTTGTCTGTGGCTGGCATCCTGCAGGACTGTCACCATTTTTGTTTGATCCAAGTCAACTTCAGGTCTTCAAATCACTTTAGCAAAACACAATCGGTGATCCTCAAACTGCTGCTTCTGGATTCAAGTCGCTATTTCCCACCCTCTAATCACAGCTAAAATCCTGCATGCTCCCACTCTGACCACATCACAGCATCACAATAGAGATCTTGACACTGTGACCACTGGTGGGAAAATTCCTGCCATTTCTTCTTATTTATTTATTTTCGTATGGGTGGTTTTGTTGGTGACTTTAACAGGAACCTCCTTGGCCATCTGCCACTAAATTAATCACCACAGGCTTCACACAAGGCTTGTCCACTTACACTTGCCCACTTACAATTCTGGTCAACATAACGTCAGAGAAGGAGGTAATATAATTTAGTGGTTAAAGTAATATAATTTTGAAATATAAAAAATGAAGACATTTTTACATTTAATAAAAAGTAACTTCCCAGTTAAATCCACAAGAAACTATTTAACATTCTTTGGAGTAAACATTACAAATTTGTATGACATGCTATATCTAGTCAGTTCAGATTTATATAGAGCATAATTTGTGCCGGTGGTCAGAATGCAGTATCATAAAGCTCTGGAGAACACCTAGCATAAAGATGAACTTGTTACCTGGATTAGTGTTCTTCTCTCATATTTTCTCAATTACTATTCACAAATCACAGAAATAGTGAAGGATAGCAAGATCCATTTTCTATAGTGACAAAAGGAGGGAAGCCTTGATGTCCCCACTGTCCCATACTTTGGGATTATAATTAGGTTTTCTATTATTAGGTGTGTATAAATTGTAAATTTAGGTGTTAATTTTTCAGTTAATTAAGGGCTCTTTGAGATTAAAAAAAGCAGTGCTTATCTGTCCTTTCACAACATAGGTAGTATTGCTGAGTACCTTTTCCAGTGGAATCGGGGGACCTGCAGGGAGTGGTAAGGTGAGCTCTTCCCCGCTCCCCACCTGTGAAGCCATTCAGCCTGACAGCACAACAGTTCAAACAGCGGCGTGCTCCAGCGCCTAGCCGCAGACTGGTTGGGAGACCTGCAGGGAGTAGGAAGGTGAGCTCGTCTCTGCTCCCCACTGGTATAGCCAATCAGTAGGGACCAACCTAATTCACGATTTCACGGCCGTGGCATTTTCCGTGAATTTGGCCGTCCTCCGTGAAAAAGGTGAAATTCCCACGAAGGGTTGAGAGAGCCAGTTCGGGAGCTGCTGACCTGTGTGTGGCAGCCCTTCTGACGTCATCTCTGGGCCTCGATAAAAGAACTGCGCATGGTGCTTCAATTTGGGAGCGTTTACTTACAGCCTGATTCCCGCGGAGGGGTGAGAGAGCCGGTTCGGGAGCAGCCCTTCTGATGTCATCTCTTGGCCCCGATAAAAAGAACTGCGCATGGTGCTTCAATTTGGGAGCGTTTACTTACAGCCTGATTCCCGCGGAGGGGTGAGAGAGCCAGTTTGGGAGCAACCCTTCTGACATCATCTCTCGGCCCCGATAAAAAGAACTGCGCAGGGTGCTTCACTCTCTTCTACCACCAATTGAGCTGCTGACCTGTGTGTGGCAGCCCTTCCAACGTCATCTCTGGGCCCGATAAAAAGAACTGCGCAGGGTGCTTCAATTGGGAGCGTTTACTTACAGCCTGATTCAGGTAGTCCAATGTATAGACAGTATTCTTTACCACCACCATAATTTGAAGGCAGGGTGCTTCAATTTGGGAGCATTTAGTCTGAATTAAAAATTGAATTATGTCAAAGTGCATCAATGATGTTGATAATGAAGAAAGCTGAACATGTCTCTTGTGCAGAACGAGCTAAGCAGTATCCAAAGGGAACTTTACATGCCGATTCTGGAAAATTATTTTGTTCGTACTGTAACGTTACTGTTGATCACACCAGGAAAGGAAGTATTGACAGGCACTTGGAATAGTCAGTTCATGCTTCCAAAAGAAAAGCAGCAGAAGAAGCACTGGACAGAAAGGCAAAAAAGCAGGCGACGGTTATGGGAATGTTTTCACGTAGCACAGAAGCGAGGGACACACGCAATATGGCTGTATTTGAATTGGTTGAAGCATTTACTGAAGCTAACATTCCTTTGGAAAAACTAGATCATACCACCTTGCGCTCCTACCTACAAAACCACATCCCGAACCTCGCGCTGTTGCCTGCTTCACAACACCTGTGAACAGACTTCCAACAGAAAGTTTATTCCAACCACAAACAACAATTGAAGGAACATTTGTCAGCTATGCCATCCATTGCAATTGTTACTGACGAAGCCAGAGATTCTCAGGACAGGTTTTGTTTGCATATTTTGTTTGTTACTGAAGTTAAAGCGTCTGCAGCTCGTCCGACTGCTTATTTAGCTGACGTCATTTATCTTGAAAAGGTAAAAATGCAGTTACTGTTAGCCAAGCTGTACTTGCCTGTGTGGCTAACATGGAAATTTCTTATAATAACGTTAGTGCTTTCGTAACTAATAATGCATCATACTTGTCCAAAGCGTTTGAGAAAATAGCAGCAGTGCTACCGAATGCTGTTCACTGTACATGCAACGTGCAGAGTGTTTGACTTTACGCAGGTCTTGCTTTTGCAATGTGATGAGTTGATACAGAAAATACAGTACCTGTAATGGATGACCATCATCTCTTGGCTAAATTTGCAGCTTACAAAGCAGTGGCTGTAGATGTTCCCGCAGAAACGTCTGTCACATCATTGTGGTTTGCATGCACTGGCAGATTCCCACTGTTGAGCCAGTTGGCGCTATGATACTTATCTGTGCCCACAAACAGTGTTGATGCTGAAAAGAGTGTGAGCCAATACACGACTGTCAGTGCACTGCAGCGCCAGAGACTGTTGATGAGTAATTTGACAAAACAAGTGATTATTGCAAAGAACTCAAAACTGTGAATGCCTGAGTATTTGTTGTTTAATTGTGTCTTCTTCAATAAAGTTCTTTTTAGATATTCCTTGTTTTGGCCGTGGTTTTTGTCCTCCATTCTGACAGTTGACAGCAATTATTTGAAATAGACCTTATAACTGCTAGTTAAGGTTCGCATAAAATGTTGAAATAAAGGCCCGTGAATTTTCCGTGAAATATGTTGAATTTTCAAAGACCTCCTGTGAAATAGCGCATTTTTTCCCGTGAATTTGGTTGGTCCCTACCAATCAGCACAGCAGTTCAAACAGCAGTGCACTCAGGCACCTGGCCTCAGACCTAGAAACATAGAAATAATGGCAGAAAAAAGACCACATGGCCTATCTAGTCTGCCCTTCCATATCAACTACAAAAATCCTCTTTTTACCTTTAGAGATCCTCTGGTTTATCCCATGCTTTTATGAATTCAGATATTGCCTTCGGGTCCACCACCTCCACTGGGAGACTATTCCACGCATCTACCACTCGTTGCATAAAGAAATATTTCAGCATATTACTCCTGAGTCTATCCCCTTTCAGTCTCATGCTATGTCCCCTTGTAGCAGAGCTTGCCTTCATTTGAGAGACCCTCCTGTGCATTTATGCCACCAAGGTATTTAAATGTCTGTATCATATCGCCCCCTATCCTGCCTTCCCTCTAAAGTATACATATTAAGATCTTTAAGTTTGTCCTCATATGCTTCATAACGAAGACCATTAACCATTTTAGTAGCAACCTTCTGCACCTACTCCAACCTTCTTATATCCTTTTGAAGGTGTGGTCTCTAGACTTGCACACAATACTCTAAATGCACCAGAGACTTACACAGAGGCATTATCACCTCCTTTTTTCTGCTGGCTATTCCTCTCCCTATACACCCAAGCATCCTTTTGGCTTTCACAGTTGCCTTTGTCAGACACAATTACACCCAGGCCCCTCTCCTCTTTTGTGGACAGAAGTACCTCACCCCCTACACTGTTCTGCTCACTTGCACTTTTGCAGCCCAAATGCATGACCCTGCATTGTTGAGCATTAAATTTCAGCTGCCGAATTCTAGACCTTTCTTCAAGCTTATCTAGAGCCCTCCTCATGTTATCTACTCCTTCCTGGTGTCTACTCTATTACAGATTTTGGAATCACCTGCAACATGCACACCTAATCCAACAGCCCTTCTGCAATATCACTAATAAAGATATTAAAAAGAATTGGACTAATGACAGATCCCTGCAGCACACCACTGGTAATCTCCTTCTCCTCAGAGTGAGTTCTATTTACTTGTATCTTCTGTTGCTTCCTACTCAACTAATTTCTAACCTAAGCAGTAACTTTAGGGTCCATCCTTAGGGTGTTCAGTTTGTTTATAAGTTGCCTGTGCGGAACGGTGTTAAAGGCTTTACTGAAATCTAAATACACCACATCTAGGGCTCTCCATCGGTCCAATTCCCTGGTCATCCAGTAAAAGAAATCAATCAGATTTGTTTGACAAGACCTACCTCAAATGAATCCATGCTGCTTTGGATCCTGCAATCCATTGGACTCCAGAAACCTAACTATTCTCTCTTTTAGTAGCCTTTCCAATAATTTACGAACCACAGAGGTTAGACTAACTGGTCTGTAGTTCTCAGTGTCATCCTTATGTCCACTTTTATGTAAAGGAACCACATGTGCCTTTCTCTAGTCCTCTGGCAGCACTTTCGACTCCAAAGAGACATTGAAAAGGTCAAACAGTGGAGCCACTAGAACAGCCCCAAGTTCCCTCAGTATTCTTGGATGTATCCAATCTGGACCCATGGTTTGTCTACTTTTAGTTTAGCTAGTTCCTCACAAACACAGTCTTCTGAAAATCGTTGGAGATCCATGTCACTTCTGTCCTGTTTGTGGGTGTTTTCTGAGGTCCTGCTCCTGGCCCTTCATCTGTGAACACAGAACAGAAATATTTGTTAAGCAAGTCTGATTTATCCTCATCAGTTTCTATATATTCCTCCCCTCCACCCTTGAGTCTGACAATACCACTTTTATTCTTCCTCCTCTCACTAACATATCTGAAAAATGTCTTATCACCTGCATTTTATTGCATTGGCTATGTCTTCTTCTTTTTGTACCTTTGCTTTCCTGACTACTTTTCTTGCTTCTCTAAGTTTTTCCAAATATAGATGCCTATCTTCCTCTCTTTGTGATCTCTTGTATTTCATAAATATTTCATATTCCTTTTCAACTATTTCTTTGGAGAACCATAGTGGCCTCCTTTTCCTTTTACATTTACTGTATTTACCTTTATAACAAAAAGGTTTGTTGTTCTTAAAATATCCCCTTTCAGTTTTGCCCACTGTTTTTCTATATCCCCCAGCTGTTTCCATCCCATTAAGGACATCTTGGCAAAGTTAGTTTTCTTAAAGTCTAAGAGCCTCACTTTTTGAATGGATTTTATCAGCCCTAGTTCTAATACTGAACCATAACATCTGGTGATCACTGGATGTGAGATGATGTCTACTGTAACATCAGAAACACTTTCTCCATTGGTAAGCACTAAGTTCAGTATGGCCCCATCACATGTGGGTTCTGTTACCATTTGCCAGAATAGTTCTCCCTGTAGAGAATCAGGATCTCCTTACTTTTAGATTATGCCGCAGCAGGGATGTGCCAATCCACATCTGGCATACTGAAATCTCCTATCAGCAGTACTTCTGTTATCATGGCAGCACTTTCATGGCAGCACTTCTGTTTTCATGGCAATACTGTATATGTCTTCTATTAGGGATGAGGGATGAGGGTGAAGGGGGATAGATTCAGGAGTGATATGCGGAAATATTTCTTTACGGAAAGAGTGGTGGATCCATGGAATAGTCTCCCAGTGGAGGTGGTAGAGATGAGGACAGTAACTGAATTCAAAAAAGCATGGGACAAACACAGAGGATCTCTAAAGGTAAAAAGGGGACTTGTTTTAGTTGTTGATATGGAAGGACAGACTAGATAGGCCATGTAGTCTTTTTCTGTCATCATATTTCTATGTTTCTATGTTTCTATTAAATCTTCATCCATTTCTTCTCTCTGTGAGGGAGATCTGTATATAACAACAATGCAAATGGATTTCCCTTTCCCTCTTTCTAGTTTAACCCATAGTGCCTCCTCTCTTTCTTTTAAGCCCAGGAATTTTATAGCTTTAACATTATTTTTTACATATAGTGCTACTTCACTTCCCCTTCCTCCTATCCTGTCCTTCCTGAATAAAGTATAGCCTGGTATAATTACATCCCAGTCATAGTTGTTCGTTAACCATGTCTCCGTAACCACCACTAAATCCAAGTCAGCCTCTTCCATTAAAGCTACTGGCTTCCAATACACTCACGGTCCAAATTCAAGACCATCCTCACAGTTTTCATGTTCCTACACCACTCCTCTGCAGATATTCTACAGAAACTAATTTCTCGAATCATTTGCAGCCATCCCAGGAGAGTTAACAATAAAGGTATGATTGCCGCCCCATCTGAATTCAAGAAATCCAGCCAAACGGCATCAATAAGGGCACTCTCTCTCTCTGCCCCAGCATTATGGAACTCCCTGCTGGAAGATTTTAGAACCACAGCAGACATCAAGGACTCCTGTAAAAAGCTAAAAACACACCTTTACACTGAACACTTTGGACACATTACTTAAGCAGATATTTTACCCTCTAATATCATACTAGGTTACCTCCAATCTGATCTCTCTTAGCCTAATGCCTGCCCTTCTCCATTGTATATAAGTTCCACATTGTTCCGATCCTATTTAGACAACAGAACCCAACAAGTCCGCATTGGCAAGGATACTTCTCTCCCATTTACACTAAAACAAGGTGTTCCCCAAGGATCGAGCCTCTCCACTCTCCTTTTCAATATCTTCCTTCAACCTGTTTGTAACATCTTCCAGAACTTTGGCATCCAGTACCAATTGTACGCGGACGACATGATGTGCTACACCCCATTTAATCTCTCCAACCCAGACTTCTCTAAACTAAGCGATTGCTTACTTACACTAAAATCATGGCTATCTCAACATAACCTTCTAATCAATCAATCTAAAACTGAAGTGCTACAGGTGTTCTCTGCTACCTCATACACCCCCCCTCCAACCATTACTATTGGAGATTTCACCCTTACCATAAAAAACCAGGTGAAATATCTTGGCATTATCCTCGATCAGAACCTCTCCTTCACTAGTCAAATAAAGAGAACTACTAACACAATTTATGCTAAACTACGTACCCTCTGAAACCTCAAACCCCTCTTAAGCCCTACTTCTTTTCGATCTGTCTGTCAAGCCCTCACTACCCCCTCACTGGATTACTGTAACCTAATCTATCATGGCCTTCCTAAGAATGCTATACAACCGCTCCAACTTGCTCAGAACACGATTGCAAGACTCATAACCAGCACTCCCAGGCGATCACACATCACACCAGTACTTCTTGACCTCCACTGGCTCCCCATCTACTGCAGGATTAAGTTCAAAGTGCTTACCCTCATACACAAGATCATTTCCAATGAATCAGCCCCATGCCTTTCCCCTCTCATTCCCCTCTCTGCTAGCTCTAGAACCCGCCGTACTATCACTAAAAACCTCATCTCTATCCCATCAACCATAAGACACTCTAAACAAATCACTTGTAACAGGGCTTTTTCCCTCTACGCTCCTACCCTATGGAACTCTCTTCCCCATGAGCTGCGAAACTCTAGCACTCACCTTGAGTTCCGAAAAAACTTAAAAACCTTCCTTTTTCAGGAACATTTTTCCCTCCCACCTTAGTTCCAACATCACCCTCTTCCTTCCAGCTCCTACCCCTTCTAAACCTCCATTATGACAGCTGATATTTAGGTAAATTCCTCTGTAAATAGTTAAATTCCATTGTATATAGTTGGTTTTATTGGCATTTTATTGTCATTTTATTGTTATTTATACCTATATCTTGTTACCTTGTTCTATGTAAACAGTGGAAACACTCTATTATATATGTTTTATGTAAACCGTCTTGATTTGTAGAAAGACGGTATATAAAATCGGTTAAATAAATAAATAAAATAAATTGTTGCACAGTTTGTCAAATATTACATATGTGTGTATTGTAACAGTTAAGTGCAAGAGATAAGGGTGTTAGGGCCACTTGGCAATAGTGATCATAGCATGATCGCCTTTGATTTAATTAGTGGAGGAGGGATAGTAATGAAATCCACAGTACTACCTTTTAACTTTCAAAAGGGAGACTATGATAAAATGAGGAAAATAGTTAAGAAAAAACTAAAAGGAGCAGTTGCAAAGGTTAAAGACTTACATCAAGCTTGGATGTTATTTAAAAATACTATCTTGGAAGCCCAGACCAGCTGTATTCCATGCTTTAAGAAAAGTGGAAGGAAGTCCAAAAAACTGCCAGCATGGTTTAAAGGTGAGGTCAGAGAGACTGTTGTTGCCAAAAAAGCATCTTTCAGGAAATGGAAAAAAGAGCCAAATGACAAAACCTGGAAACAGCACAAGCACTGGCAAGTCAAATGCATTGATAAGGCAGGCAAAGGGAGAATTTGAGAAAAAGCTTGCTGTGGAAGCAAAAACGCGAAATAAAGACCTTTTCAAGTACATTTGTAGCAAAAAAGCCTGTGAGAGAGTCAGTTGGTCCATTAGATGATAGAGGGGTTAAAGGGGCACTAAGAGGCAACAAGGCGATAGCGGAGAGACTAAACAAATTCTTTGCTTCGGTCTTTACTGAGGAAGATGTAGGGATGTTACCCATGACTGACGTGGTATTTAAAAGTGCGGAAGAATTGAAGGAAATATCGATACATCAGGAAGATGTATTACAACTATTAGATAAACTGAAGAGTAGCAAATCACCTGGGCCGGATGGTATACATCCAAGGGTGTTGAAAGAACTGAAATATGAGATTGCAGACCTGCTATTAGTAATCTGTGAACTATCATTAAAATCATCTCTAATACCTGAAGATTGGAGGATCGCCAATGTAACACCAATTTTTAAAAAGGGTTCCAAGGGTGATCCGGGAAACTACAGACCGATGAGCCTGACGTCAGTACCGGCAAAAATGCTAGAAACCATCATAAAGAATAAAATTACTCAGCATATAGATAGTCATGGCCTAATGGGAGACAGCCAACATGGCTTTAGACAAGGAAGATCTTGTCTTACTAATCTGTTATGTTTTTTTGAAGGTGTGAATAAACAGGTGGACAAAGGTGAGTCAGTTGATATAGTGTATCTGGACTTTCAGAAAGCCTTTGACAAGGTCCCTCATCAGAGACTTTTGGCAAAACTAAAGAGTCATGGGATATGAGGCATTGTACTACTGTGGATCAGAAACTGGTTAAAAGATAGAAAGCAGAGGGTAGGGCTAAATGGCTAATTTTCCCAATGGAACAGTGGTGTACCCCAGGGATCTGTGCTGGGTCCGCTGCTTTTTGACATATTCATAAATGGCCTGGAAAGTGGAATAACGAGTGAGTTTATCAAATTTGCAGATGACACAAAACTATTTAAAGTTGTTAAAACCCAAGAGGCTTGTGGAAAATTGCAAGAGAATCTTGATAAATTGGAAGACTGGGCATCAAAATGGCAGATGAAATTTAATGTGGACAAGTGCAAAGTTATGCACCTAGGGAAGAACAACCCAAACTATGGTTACACGATGCAAGGTTCCACATTAGGAACCACCACCCAGGAAAAAGATTTAGGCGTCAGTGTGGATAACATGTTAAAACCCTCGGCCAAGTGTGCAGCTGCAGCCGAGAGAGCAAATAGAATGCTAGATACCATAAGGAAAGGAATGGAAAATAAAACAAAAGATATTATAATGCCTCTGTATCGTTCCATGGCGAGACCACACCTTGAATATTGTGTGCAATTCTGGTCGCCGTATCTTAAAAAGGATATAGTGTTATTAGAAAAGGTTCAGAGAAGAGCCACCAAAATGGTAAAGGGGATGGAAGGATACTCCTATGAAGAAAGGCTAAAAAGGTTAGGGCTCTTTAACCTGGAAAAGAGACGGCTGAGGGGAGATATGATAGAAGTCTATAAATTAATGAACGGAGTGAAACGAGTAAACGTAGATCGGTTGTTTACGTTATCAGAATATAAAAAGACTAGGGGACGACTTCCAGTGACGTCACAGAGCTAATGGCAGCCTAAAAGCCTAGCTCCGTCCGATTCCCGAGGTGGTGAGATTGTGGTGGGTCCCCCAGTGCCAAAGTGGAAGGCAAGCGAGCAGTCAGCAGTCAGATGGCAGCGAAGAAGAAACAGGAGGGTTTCCAGTCCCCGTACGTGCGTCGGGAGCTGATGGCGGCAGCGGCGGCAGCGGCGGCAGCGGCTGCAGCGGCGGACTCGGCCTGTTCCGATGCGGGAGCAAATGGCGACAGCTCTGGAGAGGAAGGTGGCACAGATGCGGAGGAGCTGGAGGAGGTGCCCCTTCGTAAATGGTTGCAGGAGTTTAAAATTGAGATGAGGACTGAGATTAAAGCAATGCGGAAGGAGGTAAAAGAAACCCTGCAGGCTATTCAGCAGGAGATGAGTAGTCTGGGTGGCCGCGTGGAGTACTTGGAGAGCCACGTGGAGGACTGTGAGCGAGAGCTCTGAGGGATGGCGGCCTTGCAAGAAAATCTCCAGGCTCAGCAAGACGAGCTACAGGAGAAAATTGAGGAGTTTGAGGATCGCGCTAGGAGAAACAACTTGCGTTTCCGGGGGGTACCGGAGGAACCAGCTGCTGGAGATTGTGTGGCGGTGATCCAGAAGCTCTGTGGCCATATCCTACAGCACGGGGAAGTGGCTGGCGTGAGCGCTGAGCAAATCGGCGTGGAGAGAGCTCATAGAAGCTTAGGCCCCCGGCAGGAAAAGCAAGCACGAGACATTATTGCCTGTATAAGTAGCTTCCCACAGAAACATAGAAACATAGAAACATAGAAACATGATGACAGAAAAAGACCACATGGCCTATCTAGTCTGTCCTTCCATAACAACAACTACAACAGTCCACTTTTTACCTTTAGAGATCCTCTGTGTTGGTCCCATGCTTTTTTGAATACAGTTACTGTCCTCATCTCTACCACCTCCACTGGGAGACTATTCCATGGATCCACTACTCTTTCCGTAAAGAAATATTTCCGCATATCACTCCTGAATCTATCTCCCTTCACCCTCATCCCATGTCCCCTCGTAGCAGAACTTGCTTTCAATTGAAAGAGGCTCTCTCCCTGAACATTTATGCCACGGAGGTATTTAAACATCTCAATCATATCACCTCTATCCCGCCTTTCCTCTAAGGTGTACATATTAAGATCCTTAAGTCTGTCCTCATATGCTTTATAACGAAGCCCATTAATCATTTTAGTAGCAACCCTCTGCACCGACTCCATCCTGTTCACATCCTTTTGAAGGTGCGGTCTCCAGAATTGCACACCATACTCCAAATGAGGTCGCACCAAAGACTTATACAGAGGCATTATCACCTCCATTTTTCTGCTAGCCATTCCTCTCCGAAAGAACAAATTTTGAGTGTGGCCCGGAAGTTTGGGCGCATTGCATGGGAAGGCAATGAAATCGAAGTCTTTAATGATCTGTCTAAAGGAACACTGGACAGACGGCGGGCGATGAGAGAAGTCACTGCGTATTTGAGGGGACAGAACCTTAGATATCGTTGGATGTTCCCGTTTGGGGTCTTGCTGTCGGTGAATGGTGTCAATCGGAAGGTGAAATCCGTGGAGGAGGCGTGGGCCACCTTGCGGGAATTGGGATTCGAGGGGCTGCCTAAAGTGGGGGAGACAGAGCGGCAGCGTAAGGCCCAGACAGAGACGAGCAAGCAGCACCGTCCACCGAGTGCACAATGGCAACGAGTTGGAGAGCATGGGAAGCGTCTGAAGCGGATGTCCATGGATCGGCGGAGCGCGGCTTCGGAGACAGCTACATGAGACGGGAGCCAGGACAGGCTATTTCCGGCTGCGAGTATTGCTCCTGAGGAGGGGTGTTAGAGCCCCTTTCCTCTGGGATTTGGACACTGGACACATAGGGCTAACGGGGGGAGGGGAGGGTGGGGAAGGAGGGGAGTGGAGTTGTATGTGGAGGGGTTTAAAAGTTAAATGGGGTGATTTGTTGTATGATGAAAGGGGGGAGAGGGAGGTGGAAGTGGGTGGCACGGGGGAGGTGTGGTGGGACGGGATAGGATAGGGCGTCCGGGAGGGAAGTTGCGGAGATGGATGGTGGGGTGGGGGAGGGGGGTGGGGGTTCCGGGGAGGGAGGGGGGTGGGGGGGGAGAGGGGGGGATCAGAACACAAGGGGGGTGATGGATGGAGGGGGGATAATGTTAATTGATGGTGCGTATTGGAACTATTAACGTGAAGGGGTTGAACTCTCCCACTAAGAGGTGGTTGCTCTTTCGGGAGGTGGTGAGAGATCATTGGGACGTGGTATTGATTCAAGAGACACACTTGAGAGCCGGTGAGGTGGGGCGGATGCGACACCGGCAGTATCCTCATCAGTTTTTTTCCTGCAATAAGGAGGGTGGTAGAAAGGGGGGTGTGGGCATCTTGATACGGGAGGGGTGTGGGATTAAGGTGGAAGGGTCATTTAAGGATTTGGAAGGGCGGATGGTGGGGGTTAAAGGGAAATTGGAGGGGGAGGATATTGTGGTGGTGGTGGTGTATGGTCCTAATGGGCAGCAAAAAGGGTTCTGGCACAAAGTAGGGCAATTTATTGAAGGGGCAGGGGATGGGAAGGTTATGGTGGGAGGGGATTTTAATTTAGTGCTGGATCCGAGGGTTGATCGCAAGCCGAGGGGGGGAGATGGGGGGAGAAAGAATAGGCTAGAATTACGTAAGGTGATGGGGCAATATAATTTGGTGGACATGTGGAGGGCCCTAAACCCGGGGGGAGAGGAGTATACCTTTCACTCAGCTCCACATGATAGTTGGAGCCGGATAGACATGTTGCTGTTGGATAAGTCCTGGATGAAGGAGGTGCTGGATGGAGGCATCCAGCCGGTGGGCTGGTCTGACCACGGGGCAGTGGTGGTGAATATTAAAAGTCCTGGGAAGTCTGGGGGGGTGTTTTGGAAGTTGAATGATAGCCTACTTAGGGATAGGGAGCAAAAAGGGATAGCAACAATCTATCAGATTGAAGGGCAGGATGGGACGGTGGGGAGGGGAGATGAAGCCATTCAGGAGCGGTTTAAAGAATATTATCAAGAACTTTACCGGGAGATGGAAGGGGTGAGGGAGGGGGGGATCGAGGAGTATTTAGAGGGAATATCCTTACCAGAATTAACTGAGGCAGCAGTTGAGGAGATGGAGGCTGAGATCTCGAGGGAAGAATTGGAGCAGGCAGTGAAGGGGTTGGTTGGAGGGAAATCACCGGGCTTAGATGGGTTAACGGGGTCCTTTTATAAGGTATTTCGGAGAGAGGTGGGGGGCCTATTACTAAGGGTATTTAACGGGGTCCTAGTGGACGGGGGGGATTATCAGCCAAAATGCTCACTGTGCTGTTAAAACCCGGGAAAGATCCGGGGAGGTGTAGTTCGTATCGACCCATCTCTTTGCTGAATGTCGACGTTAAATTGTTAGCGAAAATTTTGGCGGGCAGGTTGGCTGGGTGGATGCCCAGGATTATCCAGGTGGATCAAGCTGGCTTTATAGCCGGGCAGCAGGCAGCGGATAATATAAAGCGGGCCATCGGAGTAATTTGGGAGGCGCGGCAGGAACAGGATGATCTCCTTTTGATGTCCATAGACGCTGAAAAGGCCTTCGATAGAGTTCACTGGGAGGTTTTAATGCAGGTCTTGCGAAAGGTAGGATGTGGGCCGAATTTTCTGGCATGGGTGGGGGCTTTATACTAAGGTCCCCGGGCGCGGGTGAAGGTTAATGGGAGGTATTCCCATGATTTTGCATTGGGCCGTGGGACTCGTCAAGGGTGTCCGCTCTCGCCACTGCTTTTTGCATTGGTGGTGGAGCCATTGGCGGAATGTATACGGCTGAATGATCGAATCCGGGGGTTACGCCGAGGGGAGTGTGAGCATAAGATTTCCTTGCATGCTGATGACATTTTGTTATACATAGGCAATCCGCTTGTTTCGCTGCCTGAGGTGCTGCGGGAGGTGGAAAGGTATGGGGCAGTCTCGGGTTTCAAAATGAATGTGAATAAAACCGAGGTGTTGAAAGTCCAGTTAAATATGGAGGTTGAGGGGAGGTTGAAGAGTATGTTTCAGCTGCGCTGGGTGCAGGGGTCTCTGGGGTACTTGGGGGTTCAGATCACGGATCGGTATGAGACCTTATTTTCTGCTAACTACCCCAGGCTTATTCGCAGTATTACCAATGATCTGATGGGTTGGATGAGGATGGAGATATCCTGGCTGGGGAGAATTGCGGCCATTAAAATGAATATCCTGCCCCGATTGCTCTACTTATTCCATGCCTTACCGGTGGAGGTACCGGAGGGGGTGATGCGGGTCCTTCAACGGAAGGTGTTCAGTTACATCTGGAAGATGAAGCCACCGAGAGTTGCGCGGGAGGTGATGTATGTGCCTAAGGAGGAGGGGGGATTGGGGGTGCCTAATTTGAAGGCTTACTATTGGGCGGCACAGCTTGCCCATGTATTGGGTTGGAGGGAGGGGGGGAGGTGCGACCCTGGGTGAGTTTGGAGAAAGGGAGGGTTAATGGGGGCCGCTTAGCTGCTTGGCCCTGGGCGCCACGGGTGGGGAGGGGGGACCTGGGACAGGGGTCACCGGGGATGCGCCTGGTGGTACGGATCTGGGATAAAGCTCAGGGACCGGATATAGCACGGAGGCGGACGGAGTTCTCGGTGATGACTCCTTGGAGGGGGTGTAGAGCTTTTAAACTGGGCTGGGAGGGTGGACGGTTTGATCTTTGGACAAAGAAGGGCTTGGTGTGTAGCTTTCAGTTGGTAGAGGAGGGTGAGCTGCGGAGATTTGCGGAGGTGCAGGAGGAATTTAAATTGGATGCTGGGGATAGGTATGCCTATGTGCAAATCAGGTCGTTTTTAAGGAGGGTAGTGGTGATCGACAGGTTGGGAGAGGAGGTTTCGGGGTTGGAGGCAATGTGGTTTGGGAAGAGAGGCTCCAGGGGCATGGTGTCTGGGTTATATAATTTGGTTTTGGGGGGAGGAGGAGGGAAGCACAGGTATATGGAGCAGTGGGAGCGGGACCTGGGTAGAACTTTATCTGTGGTAGAGTGGAAAAAGGTGTGGGATCAGATTAAGCGGGGACTCAGTTCCAGTAGGGCCAGAGAGAATAGTTACAAGGTTCTGATGAGGTGGTATTATACCCCTTACCGCTTGCATAAAATATATAGGGAGGTGTCGCCTCTCTGTTGGAGGGATTGTGGGGAGATAGGGACGTTTTGGCATGTTTGGTGGAGCTGTGAGAAGGTCCAGAACTATTGCAGGTGGCTAACGGGGTGGATTAAGGAGAAACTGGGGATAGAGGTGGAGTTGGTGCCCACTATCTTGTTGTTGGCGTTAAGGGGGAGGGGGAGTGAGCGGGGGGGGGGGGGTAAGATGGTACTGGCCTGTTTGAGTGCGGCACGGTGTGAGATTGTAGCAGCATGGAAACAAAGGGAGCTGCCCTCGGTGGAGCAGTTTGAAAGGCGTCTTAGGTTCATAGTTCTTATGGAACGGTTAACAGCAGCTCGGCGGCAGAGATTGGGTGGGTTTGAAGAACGGTGGGGGCTTTGGGACGTGTTCTGGGGTGGGGGGGAGGGGTGGGGGGAGGGGAGGGAGGGGGAGGGGTTTGGGGTGATTAGGGGGGGATTAGGTAGAGGGGTAGGTGGGAAGGGGAGGGGGTGGGGGGCGGGCGGGAGGGAGGGTTGCAGGGGTTGGGTGGGATGGGGGTGGAGTGGTTGGCGGGGGGAGGGAGGAAGGCATCAGGTTCCGGGTGGATAAGGGGGGGGGGAGGATTGGGGAAGCAAATGGGTTCCCAGATGGACGGGTGCAGATTGTAAATGAAAATATAGACAATCCCGAAGGAGGGGTGGGTGATGTGGGTGAGTTTGCAAAGGTAACCAATTGGTATCTTGGGTCACTAGTCTCAAGGGATGTTACTGCACTCTGGGATATCTGATTGTATTGTGTTGTTCTTACATACCTTTTTGTTGGAAGCATCTGTGGGGTGGCTCTTGTAGATGATAGTTACCACTTGTCCAGCGGTATTTTCGCTCTGATACTTGTGTTTGGTTTTGTGCTGGAATTGTTGACAATAAACAGTTAAAAATAAAAAAAAAGAAAGACTAGGGGACATGCAATGAAGCTACAGGGTAAACT
Source organism: Ichthyophis bannanicus (assembly GCA_033557465.1). NCBI lineage: Eukaryota > Metazoa > Chordata > Amphibia > Gymnophiona > Ichthyophiidae > Ichthyophis > Ichthyophis bannanicus. Next base: position 245,203,196 of record CM066037.1, read on the forward strand.
ATTTAAGACTAATAAAAGAAAATATTTTTTCACTCAACGTGTAATCAAACTCTGGAATTTGTTACCGGAGGATGTAGTAAAGGCTGTTAGTGTAGCTGGGTTTAAAAAAGGTTTGGACAAGTTCCTGGAGGAAAGGTCCATAAACCATTATTAAGAAGGGACCCAAGATATCAATGCTTGACCCAGTACAAGCATTGTGGAACCTGTGTCTTTTGGGGAAACTGCTAGGTACGTATGACCTAGATTGGCCACTGTTGGAAACAGGATACTGGGCTTGATAGACCTTGGTCTGACCCAGTATGGCATATCTTATGTTCTTATGTTTTCATCAACACCAGATATGCCCTGAACAAAATCCAGACAATACAGAAGCTCATAGAAGATAACAATATTGACATTATGTGCCTGACAGAAACTTGGATCACAGACACAGAAAGCGTTCTGTTAAATCAGCTAAACACATCTACCTATAACATTCACATCTGTCTGAGGTTGGCCGATAGAGGTGGAGGGATCTGCATCCTCATAAATAAGCAGCTACACTTCAACAATGCGTAAATACTCTACATGCAGCATTGAACTGATCACCATCTCAAATAAGCAGTTCACAGAGCTCCCACTGCCAACTCAGATGAGCTATCGACCATACTTGACACAGCCTGCAACCACTTCTCCAAGTAAAACACTTTCATTCCGCTTGAAGATTTCAACTTAACCTCATTACCTAAACCACAAACCTCAGCATTCCTAAACGCCATGAGCGGCCTTCAGCTCTCACAGATCATCAGCAATCCCACCCATAGCAAAGGAGGGCTATTGGACCTAATATTCATCCCAACCTCTACAGCCAATAGCTCTAACGTACACACACACACACACACACACACATCACTCCAGTTCCCTGGTTGGATTATCACCTAATTACCTTCAGGCTTCCTCATTGGAACACTGAGAAATAGAAAACTGAAGCCAATGCTGCCAATCATAGATAACCAAAACATTATTCACAAAATACCTCCAAAAGATCTCACTGCGCTGATGAGATTATATCGATTCTTTGATAACCACATGGAACACCACAATCTCAGCTGCTACACAAGCCCCATCAACAATCAACAAAAGCAAATGTTAAAACACCACACCCTGGTACTCAGCGAAAATAAAGGAGCAGAAATCCAGGTTATGCCACCTCGAGCATAAGTGGAAAAGCACCTTAAACAAACACACACAAACACACTATCTTCATGAACTGAGCACCTATTGTGAACTCATCAACAAAGTTAAACAGGAATACTACACTAATCTAATCAAGACTGCAATCAACAATGGGGTCATTCCAAGCTGCGTTTAGCGGGGATGGATGTCCGGGTCGGATGTCCATCCCCACCAAATGCTGGAATCATATCCCCTGTCCAAATTTCCCCACACATACTCAAAGATGTACGGGGAGCTCTGGGCGGAGGCGAGAGGGAACAGGCTGAGAGAGGAGTGAGGGTGGGCAGTGGGCAGGGATGCAACCCTGGAAATACAGGGCCAATCCTGAGGTCGGCCCTGTATGTCCAGGGTGCCAACATGGACAACATGCCTCAGAGGTGGAATAAGTCCCCCTGGATGTCAGGGAACAGCGGCGCAGGGTCAGGTCAGTGAGGCGAGGGGGTACAGGAGCTTCCCCGCAGTCCAACCCTGCCTTTGGAAGGCCACATCGGGAGTCAGGCTGCGGGGAATGAACTTTGTGGTGGCAGTGGCCGGGGATTGCAGAATCTTAATGGAGCCATGGTGCCATGGCAACAATACGCAATGGCACTGCGGCTCCATGCAGGAGCCGGGGCAGGCCTGTACAGAAAAACTATTGGATGTCCAGCGGCATAGAATCGGGGGACTGCCTGCACGGGCCGGACACATAGACCCTTCTGATCTGCAGGAACATCTAGCTCCTGCGGGCTCAGAATTGAGGACAAAAGCAGCCCGTCCAGATCCTGAACATCTGGGCAGGCAGGACGTTCCACCTTCATAATCGGGTCCCAAGCCTAGGGAGCTATTTGATATAGCAAACTCTCTTACAAAGAGCTCCAGAGCAACACACAAGGGAATCTCACTCAAATCACAACAGATGGCTCTACATCTACAGGCCAATCACAACACTTGCTTACACAGCATACTTGAGCTCCCCCTACAATGCGACAGGACAAATAAAGATAGCATCTGGGACACCGCTAACACCCTAAGTCAAAAACAGCTTCACAATATAATAACGGCTCTAAACACAACCACTTCTCCCCCGTGACCCCTGCCCTGTATCCTGGATCAAGTTAGCAAGAACACACCTTATCCCATTCATCCACATCATGCTCAAAGTCTCTCTAAGTCTTGGATCTCTTCCCATCACACTCAAGCAGTCTTCTATATGTCCTATACTAAAGAAACCTAACCTGGATTCATCCTGCCCAACTTCATACAGACCAATTTCCAGCATCCCATTCATTGTGAAGATTATTGAAAAGGTGATGCAGACTCAACTTCAAGATCATCTGGACAAACACTCACCACTAGGTCCGCATCTACTTGGCTTCTGCCCACACCGATGAATCGCATAAAGATATAATGATAGCTAAAAATAAGGACATACGCAGTCAACCCACAAGAGTGGGGTTTATTTTGCAAAATTAGTGAATTGTCACGTATGATTGGACTCGTGAAGTTCATTAAATAAAGACGTTTGTTCAGGTGCATCAGAGACTTAATAAAAACCACCTCTAATCTCTAACCCGCATGCGCGGCGTTAGCTTGGAGAGTTGGATTCATTCTCAGAATGACTAGATCAAGATATCAAAGTTATGCATTCCAAAGGTAAAAGACATATACATTGTTTACTGATATAATATATAAGTATAGTAAGAGACTGCGATACATCATATAGGTTCTTATTTACTTTCTTTTGTTAAAACAATGGTTTGAAAATTTGGAACTGACATCGTGCATCTTGAAGTGCTTACATAAACCCCCTGAAGAAACTTCATAATGGTGAAACGCATTGGCGCTGAAAATTGGCGTTGGGGTCATCTTATTAAGATAAGCACACATAGTTCTATTTCAAAACAAATTTATTTATATTCGAGAGTAAACAGCTGATTTTGTTTGTTTGATGCTGTGTTATGTAACTTCTAAAGAAACAGAGTAAAAGCGATGTTAAAAGGTCATTGATGCAAAAGGGTGCATAAGGATCAGGCATGTTAAGGCCTAACCCATAGCCCCACTTCAGTCTGAGACCTTGTTGCTTACATATATCGTAATCTCTCAGTTCAGCATTGGAGCATTTAACATATGTTTTAAACAGATTTGCCGCTCTTTTAAGGGACCACATAAGAAATTTTGTCGAGTTGATTCAGCTAATAAGCATTGAGCCCTGGTAGCACTTTCTGCTGAGGGCATCCAGGGTGCGTGCCTCCCTGCCGAAGGGTACCGAGAAGTGCGTTTTCTGACTCTTCAGGAGACGCATGGCAGACTCCACCACCATGGAGTTGTGCGGCAGTTGTGACTTCTGGAAGCCCAGGCTCCAGTGGACTCGATACATTTATTTATTTATTTTTTATTTATTTAGTATACATTTGTATACCGCTACTTCCAGCGATCAGCAGCGGTTTTGATTACAGATTGGAAATTGTCAAATCATGACAGGAAATTTTTGAGGTATAAACACATTGATTAGACAGGAAAGCACAGCACACAGAGAACTATTTTACAGGGAACATGGGCTATGGAGGGTTAAGTGGCTTGCCCAAGACCACAAGGAGCACCTGTGGGACTAGAAACCCCAGTCCTTCCGGCCCAAGGTTGCTGTCCTCTAGTGGGATTTGAACCCCCGACCTTCCGGCCCGAAGTACCTTGCCCCAACCACTAGGCTACTCCTCCACTCCATTGAGTCGAGCCACTTGCTCACCACTGGCACCGATGCTGGTGTTTCCCATATATGGAGCATTAGCTATTCCAGGATGGGAGGGATGGGCACTGTAAGTGATTCCCTTGGAGGGGCCTCGTATTAGAGGATTTCTAACTCCTCTGTCCGTGGGTCCTCCTCTGATTCCATCCGGAACACTAGGGCCTTGCACATGTCCCTGACGAAGTCAAGGAATGCCATGTCCTTTGGTGGGGACCAACGCCAGGGCTCCGAGGGAGGGGAATCTGAGAGGACATCATGGTGGCAACAGATGTCTGGGGACTCCTCATCCTCCGTTTCCCAGTCAGAATAGTCCATCAAGGACTCGCGGGAAGGATGGCTGATTCCCACCTGTGGCCCTTGGTGGCCCCATGGCCGGTGCTGAGCACATTGGCTAGGGAAGATCTTGGCCCCATAGAATGAGAGCCAGATCAAGAATGTGAGCCGGATCGAGACCTTGACTAAGGATCGGCTTGAGACCTAGAAGATTGGCTCATCCTCCAGGGATGTCCTCAACGTATAGGGCCCAGTGGTCTGGGCGGAGGAATCAGTGGTACCAGACAACAACACCCACTGCTAGTCTATGAAGGTAAACATGCTATGCTCCAGGGCCGCCATTCTGGACTCCAGGCCAGAAGGCTGCGCACCCATCGGCGTGGGCACCGAGCGAATCAGGCCCGCTGCCAGGTTCCCCCAAGGGGGAGTCCTCTTCGAGGATGGTGTCAGGCGACCGAAGCCGGCCCGAGTAGAGTCGTTTCTGGGGACCTTCGCAGGTCGCTCCTTCTCCGATTCCCTGCGGGACCTGTCATGGGACTTACCTGGCCCATCTGAGCCATCCAAGGATGCCGCCTTTGAGGCCTTCTTCTTCTTCTTGAGTTCCTTCAAGGGAGACCCTTTTTCCGAGGAACCACGGCATTGGTCAGGGTCCGTGAGGCTACCCCGGGATTCTGCGGTTTCGGAGGAGGCCTTGGCCTTCAGAGGGGACTCCGGGAAAAACATCATGCTGCTGCTGGCGGCTCTTGAGGGCCTTGGTGGACATCTTCTTACAGAGGCCACATGCCATGGGGTCATGGTCCAGTCCCAGGCAGCAAAGGCAACAGTCGTGTGTGTAGGTCAGGGACATTATTTTGGCACACCAATCACACTTTTTAGAACCACTGGTGGCCATGGGAGAAAAAAGTATCCCAGCAAGGTCAAAGATCCGCATTGCTGTCAGTTGGAAAAAAATAAAAGGTACAAAGGCGCCAACGAGGAAAAAAACTATGAACCCAAGACTCGAAGCTGGGGCAGCGGGCTCAGGTGGTGGAAAGAGGACCGGTGCATTACCCGAGGATAATTTGAAACTCTGATCCAGAAAATCAGCTTTTTCCGAGGGAGGTGAAGATAGACGTCTGAAAGCTGGGGGGATGCTTCTGCGTGGGCTCTGTCGGCGCTGACGTCACCCATCTATAAGGACTCACTTCCTGCTTGTTCCCGGAGAATGTCATGTTCAATTTCTCAGCAGGCAGCCTCACACCCTTACTAGCACAATTTACTAACAGTAGACCAAGAAGACAAAACACCATCAACCTGCTGGAAATACCACAGGACAAACCCATGAGCAACAAAGAGCTAATAACAGAACATTCTCACTATTTGCCCCTTCACTCTGGAACTCCCTACTATCCCAATCAAAAACCATCCAACATACCAGTGAATTCCGCAAGAACCTGAAAATTGCTATTCACTGAGCACTTTGGACCTAATCCAACATAAGGGATTCCCCACTGCACAACTAGTCAGACCTAGTTCTATCTGCGTAAATAGTTATTGAATGACCACGTCACTTGTTATGTTACTGTTAAACTTAATATTCAATGTAATGTGCACCTTTTGATAACACAGTTCAATGTTCATGCGCTGGGTTATTTGTAAACTGTCTTGACTCGTAGAAGACAGTATAGTAAAGATGTTACATAAATAAATAAATATATATGTTTGTGTCACTTAGGAGCACAAAAAAGGCACAAACACTGAGTGGACAATACAAGACAAGACAAGGAGAGGGATGAGAAAGTGCTGGGCAAAGTGATGTTTTTCCAGTGTTTATCTAAAAACCACCTATTTCAATTTTTTTGCATTAGGGGTGTTTTATTAGTTCGTCAGTTAAAACCTAAAATCAGAAGCACTAATCATAATGCATATCAAATTATTTCTGTTGTGAAGTGGAAAACACTCTTGGAATGTAAGCTCTGGGGGGACAATTAACAGGATAAAAAAATGTAGGGTTTAATGGATTCCAAAGTCTCAAAGAACATATGAGGATTTTTCTCTAAAATTTTATGTGGATTTTTCTCTAAAAATTTGGACTCACTAATCAAATTTCTCGATCTGGATTTAGATTAATTGCTCTTTTTATTTTCAAATTTGAGCTCAAAGCAAATTGCATTTTCAGGTATAATTGATTGATCCCTGTCCAAAAGGACATATAACCTAAGTTGTACCTGAGCAATGGAGGAAGAATTGGCTTGTCCAAGGTCACAAGGAACATCGGTGGAAGATTTGAACTTGGTCTCAGTTCTCTACTTTTTAAGCAATAATTTGATGTTTCCACCAGTTTTAGAAAAAGAAACATTTCTGAAACAGGAAAAAACCAAAATGATATTATTGTTAAGTCCCATCAAGTCATTGATGGTGACTCCTGGAAACTCTACTGCATACTAATCTGAACATCATATGAAAAAAAACATACAGAAAAGGCTCAAAATGCCAATGTGGCAATGTGGGAATTTTCATGTTTTTTCAGGAGTCATTAAGTGAACTCGCGCTATGTGCAATGATAACTGTCATTGCAGACTACTGTGCTCTTCACACCCATGCTCCGCCCCAGCCCACCCACTCTGCACAGCAGTGCGCGATTGCCAGTTAACATGCATTTTGGAGGGCAGTAGCTGGCATGGTCATGCGTTAACAATCACCGCAGCCAGTTACCGCACACTAAATTGTGCATTAACCGGTTAGGAGGGTTTAGTAAAAGGGCTCCATAGTTAGCTTTTTAGCAATACCCCATTGCTAATTTTCTTACAAAAGTTTGATATGGATCTCAATGGCACACTTTCATGCGAAACAGACTAACTTACAGGGAGTCTAGATCTGGGAACAGTCAAGCGGTTGAGAGCTGTAACATTTCTGAAATTCCATAACCTAAAGAAGAATAAATCCTATTATGCTTTTTGTATAACTGAAATGTTCCTATAGAAATCTGAAGTAAAAAAAACTTTCTTAGAATCCAGATCCCAAATAAAAGGAATTGGCATTTCTTGTGAGGTTTAAATTTCAAAATCATCTTTTGCAATGGCAAAATTTTAAAGGGGCTAGTTACAAAGCTGAGGAAAAAATGTAGGATTTTATTCCAGTTTAGTTTATAGCAGGAATCCTTACCTGTGGTAACTCATTGCCACAGGCTAGTGATTCCCATGGAATGAAATAGTGCAGCTTGCAGGAAATTACCACAAGCTGTATATTCCAAGTGAAAACATTGCCAGCTCACAGCTAACATAATTTCTCCCCTGCTGAGAGAATTGGGCCTCTAACATGTGGCCCAATGCTCCCAGCTGCAGTTTTAATGGGGCCATATGTTGCACAATGAACAGGTGGTCCAGGGGTCCGCCACCTTCCGTACCACCAAGGATCAACCACCCCAAAAATACCCCCCTTTTTGCAAGTGCCTTTGTCCCCCATGTCTTCCAAAGCCACAGTCAATGTCCCATCTCCCATAACACCCCCCACCCCTGATCCAATACAACCTCCCCCCATCCCCCTAGTGGCCTAGTGGGACCCAGAGGGAACAACTTCCTGCCTGGGCCAATGCTGGGTTCAAAATGGCACAAGCAATCCCCTAGTGGTAATCTCGCAGTATTACCACTGGGGTTGGCCACTAGCGGTAGTACTACAAGACTACCGCTAGGCGTCTCAGGCGCTATTTTGAACCCAGCACCAGCCCAGAGGACAACAGGTTAGGATTGCTCCCATCCAGGCCCCAATAGATTACCAGGCTTTCATTAAAGTAGGCCCGGGAGTGAGCTAAGGGGGTGTTAGGGTTGTATCAGGCTCGGACGGGGGGGGGGGGGGGGTTAGGGCATTGACTATGCCTCTTGGGAGGGAATGGGGGAGTGAAGGAATGTGCAGAGAGGGGGTTTATTTGGGGGTCCTGATCCTTGGTGATTCTGGTCCTGACCCCCCCCCCCCAAACCACCTGCTTATTTTACATCACTTGGCCCCTTTAAAACTGTGGTCAGGAGCACTGGGCTACAAGTTAGAGGCCCAATACTCTTAGGAAAAATAACATTAACTATGAGCAGGTATTATTTTATCATGAATAACATAGCCTACAGTGATTTACTCCAAGCTGCAGTAATCATTTGAATAATAATGAGGTGTTTTGCAGGTATCTGCATGCTTTGCATCTCATTATTGAACAGGAAGTGCGATGGCAAATTGTGTTTACAGTAAAATAACACACATTATTGCTCTTTAATATGCAATAAGGGTCAAATAACTTGCATTATTGTCCTAACTAACTGCAATAATAAATGCAATGCGTGCTTTCGAGTCAATGCTAACTCCTGGCTACCCAGCAGCTCCTGGGTTTTCTTGGCAGTGTGACCAGAAGTAGACTGCCAGGCCTTTCTTCCGAGACTACCCCCTTAATTCTGTATTCCAGTATGGAGCTAACAAGGAAAGGAGAATTAAAAGATATATGAAAATGAGACATTTCCTCAAATACTTTAGAAAATGGATATCTTGTTAATTTGGTATCATGACTGCAGAGGAATTTTCAAGGAAATGGTGGATGAATTGTGGGAAAAGGCACTGTAGTGTTTATTTGATGGACTGTCCTAGTTTGATTCCTTTTTGAAAAAATACACAAAATATTATAAAGAAAAATAATGGAAATTGACATTCTGTAGGATCCTGAATCTTTTTTTTCTGGTTGTCAATCAACCAGATGAATATAATAGTAATTATATTTATGAATCACTCGTTGGTAATAGGAAGATGTACTCTTGCTGCAAATTCAAAGAACAGCACACCCACCTAACAAACTATAATGATTACCTAAAGTTTTGGCGATGATGATAATGGAAAATGTAACAGAGGAAAGAAATAATATATCTCACTACACCTACTCTCTAAAGTCTGAAACTCATTTTTGCGTATGTATGGTAATATGTGACACTTGTGTCTTCCCCTCTTTTTTTTCTCTATACTTTCTTTCTTTATCCTCTTGAACTTTCCTTATTCCTTCTCTTTTATCTGGTAATTTATTTAGTTTTGTCTTTCCTATGGACTTCCTGTTAGCTTGTGTGTTAAGCTCTTGGCTGTTGTTTGCTGATATATATTGAAAACATATTGAATCCCACCTCTTCACTATTGCTTTCCATTCCTGTCTTACCCTATCTTGATCTCTCTATCAACATTTGCTTACTTTGTCCTGTAAATTTTTGTTATTTGTATTATGTAATTTATTTTGTTTTCTGTCTTGTTAGATTGTGAGCTCTGATGAGCAGGGACTGTCTCTCTTCTATGTTTGTACAGCGCTTCGTATGTTGCGACGCTTTATAAGTCTTTAATAATAATAATAATAATAAAAACATAGGGGTTTCTTAGAATCATATTCTATTCAAATAAATGCTTGGATGAATATTGACTGTAGTGATATTCTACAATTGTAGTGGAAATATTACTTCCATAAAAACTGAAGTTGATTAAAAATAAAGTAATGTAAAGTTCAAACACAGCTAGCAAGTCTAATGCCGTGGAATTTCTTGACATGGTTAGGTGTCCATTCCCCACTTCCACCCACAGGCTTTTCTCACATCTACTCTCTTTTTCCCTCCATTTGTGGGTTGCTTCCATCTTGTTATCCCAGCCTTCATCTTCCCACCCTCACATGCTGATGCTACTGTATTCTGCCCCCAACCACAGAACCATGTCTGCTTTCTTTTCCTCCCTATTGTGTCTACTTTTTTTTCTTTCTTTCCCCCTTCCCAATGTTCCTATCTACCATAGTGTTCTATGTGAGACACGGTGTGCCAATAATAGCTTTGCCAGTGGTGCACAGGTTCAATCCTGGAGAGGTACAAGCAGGTCAGAGTGTCGGGATATCCATAATGAATAGAGAAAACCCCTACAACCAGCAGCAGGCAAACCTAAAAAAACAGCAGGAGTGTCAAACTGCATTCCAAGGAATATAGCTCTAATGAATTAGTAAAACCATTTATACATTTAGATAGTCATTTGAGGAGCTCTATTTGTGATTTACACATCTGGAAACTCTCATTCAGACATGTCAATCACATCTATCTCCCTTGAGCTCTGAAATTTCGTTTTACAAGCACTGTTAAAAACTCACCTATTCCATCTTGCTTTTGATCTCCCTCTCCCCAACTCTCAACAGGATACCTTTAGGCCTTCCTTCCCCTCCTTGACCTGATGTATCCCTTTATCGTTCCTACTGTTCACCCCCAGTTCTTTTCTTCCGCTGTCCCTGTCTCTTAACGGTCCTGTCTGAATTGTGGCGTTCTTTTTCAACTTTTCCAACAGCCACCCGTTTTATTATTGTAAACCGCTCTGATGCCAGGACTGCCTGAGTGATGTATCAAATGTCTATTAAAGATAAAGATAGAGAGCCATTTTAGAAAGCCTGAAATTATACGTGTCTAGCACCAGAGCCACTTCTGGCTATGGGCAAAAGGGGCAACTGCCCTAGGCCCCTGCTGCCCATTCGCAAAAGCAGCCCTGCTCCTACTCCCACACCCATTGCCACCACTGCCAGGACGTGCAGCGGTGGTAATGCATTAAAAATGCACCGTGGCACTGGAGTTACCTTCTTTTCATGCACCGCAGTGCCACTGACATTTCTGCTTCTGCTTTCTCTGATGAATCAAAGGGGGAGGCAGGTGGAAGCACGACTAGCCTTGCAGTTCCGGAAAAGAAGATAACTCTGGTGCCGCGGTGCATTTTTAAGGTATTGCTGCCACTGCACATCACGGACAGGGGCAGCAGCGGGAGAAGGGGACCCTGCAAACGGAGGGGGCCCATGGATGAGGGGGCTAATTTGAATCATTTTCCCCAGGCCCTATTAAGAGTTGAAGTGGCCCTGTCCAGCACAATCATGTCTATGTCACACAGGGAGGTGACAGAAGCATGTCCAAGTTAGTCTGTTAAAGATCTATACGAGCGAGGGGGTACCCAAAAAAAACAGGAATAACATTGCCGTGGGCGGAGCTTGTGTAGTACGCACTTCTGCCGCTAGGCGTGTATAGTGCAACTCATTGTCAGTTCAGTGCCGCCTGTGTTGTCGACCTGGCTTGTTCTGTTCATCTGCAGTGATTGTTTTTGCTAGCGCTGTTTTGTTCTTGTTTCTTTTTTTATGATGACAAGTTTAAGTGAACAACGTGCAGCTGTGAAATTTTGTTTTCTACTTGGTAAAAATGCTGCTGAAACTGTTTTAATGTTGAAAACAGCTTATCAAGATGACGCTATGGGAAAAAGTCAAGTGTACCAGTGGTTTGCTCGGTTTAAAAATGGCGACATGTCGATTGATGACAAACTTCGTTCTGGGCGTCCATCAACTGTCCGAATCGACGAAAATATTGAAAAAATTAGAGAGCTTGTGCTCACAGACCGTCGACAGACAATTGATCAACTGTCAGAGATTAGTGGGTTATCTTGGAGCTCGGTTCAGTGAATTTTAACGGAAGATTTGGGAATGAAAAGGGTTGCTGCCAAGTTTGTTCCTCGGGTTCTGACTGACAATCAAAAGGAACATCGAGTTGAAACATGTCGTGTTTTGAAACAACAGCTTGAAACTGATCCAGATTTTCTGTCAAAGGTCATTACAGGTGATGAGTCATGGTGCTATGGTTACGACCCAGAAACAAAGCAACAGTCAAGCCAATGGAAGACGTCATCGTCACCCCGTCCAAAAAAATGTCGTCAAGTCAAATCAAACATCAAAACAATGCTGATTTGCTTTTTTGATGCCAAGGGGGTAGTTCATTCAGAGTTTGTTCCCCCAGGTCAGACCATCAATCAAACCTTTTATTTGGAAGTTTTAAGAAGATTGCGCAACAGAGTTCGTCGAAAAAGACCCGATTTGTGGCAGACAGGAGACTGGTTCTTCCACCACGACAACACACCTGCACACACAGCCATCTCTGTTAGACAGTTTTTGGCTAAAAATGGCATGGTTCCGCTGCCCCACGCACCTTACTCGCCTGACCTGGCTCCCTGCGACTTTTTCTTATTTCCACGCATGAAAAGGGGCATGAAAGGACACCGATTTGACAACATTGAACAAGTCAAGAAAAAAAAAGAGGGAGGAGCTGTCAGCCGTTTCTAAAGATGACTACAAAAAATGTTTCGAACAGTGCAAGCACCGGTGGGACAAATGTATCAGTTGTAATGGAGAGTATTTTGAAGGGGATAAGGTTGTTTTGTAAAGAATTTGAAATAAATAGCTTTTAAAAAATAATTCCTGGGTTTTTTGGGTACCCCCTCGTATGTCTGCTATAAGAACAGTACTGCACATTTATGACCATCAGTGGATCTGTCCATGTTGGCACCTTCTCCCAGGCATGAAGAGGCAATTGAAAAGTGCTCATTACAGCCAGCAAGCAAAAGAAGAGAAAAGAGGGGAATGCCCTCTGACTCCCCCAATAATTTTTGCCTCCTCAGAAAAGCATACAGGAAAATACAGAGGCCTTATTGCGAGCTGCCACGCTGTTGCACATCTCCACTTGCAAAATGGGAGGCCAGACATGTATGTGGTGACAGATACCTTAGCGCATTCTGAAATACCAGCATGGATACATAGATGTTGTTGGTTTCGCAGGTGTATAATTTGCATGTACACCCATTTCCCTGCATATTTCTTTGCTGCCCTCCCATGTAATTTCAGACGTTTTCATTTGGGCGACTCATATGGCATCTGAAGGGCCTTTCTAAAATGCTGCTTTTAATAAAACAACATAATATGTCTGTGTTTCAGTGAACGACCTGTGTCAGGGCTAAATGTATCGAGTTACAAATTCACATCAAAATATGAAGCATATACATACAGATACCTAACATGAAATTAGCAAATGCAAATTGTGGGCTGTTTTATTTAATGTATAAACAATTTCAAAGTGGAGGAGTAGCCTAGTGGTTAGAGCAACTGCCTAATACCCAGAAAATCAAGTGTTCAATTCCCACTGGCACTACTTGTGACTTTGGGCAGGTCACTTTACCCTTCATTGCCTTGGAAAAAAAGGCTGGCAATCTACTTCTGGTGATACATTGCCAAGAAAACCCAGAGATAGCTGGGTCACTATGAGTCAACACTGACTCAATGGCACAAAAAAAAAAGCAATTTTAGTAATTCATTTGAGCTATATTCTTTGGAATCCAATTTGGCACCCCTGCTGAATGTATAAGAACAGGAAAAATAAGATATGCCATACTGGGTCAGCCCAAGGTCCATCAAGCCCAGTATCCTGTTTCCAACAGTGGCAAATCCAGGTCACAAGTACCTAGCAGTTTCCCAAAAAGACCTACAGGTTCCACAATGCTTGTATTAGGGCAAGCAATGGATTTTCCATGTTCTCTTTAATAATGGTTTATGGATCTTTCCTCCAGGAACTTGTCCAAACCTTTTTTAAACCCAATTACACTAACAGTTTTTACTACATCCTCCGTTAACAAAATCCAAAGTTTGACTACACATTGAGTGAAAACATATTTTCTCTTATTAGTCTTAAACGGGTTACATTGTAGCTTCACTGCATGTCTCCTAATCTTTCTGTATTTTTATGGAGTAAACAATCGATCTACGTTTACCGTTTCACTCCATTCATTAATTTATAGATCTCTATCATATCTCCCCTCAGCCGTCTCTTTACTATACAAAATTGTAGTTCCTTTCCTCTCCAGCCTTGGCCTTTCCTGATTTTGATGAAATTGTAAACTGTCCTGATATTTCAAAAGTTGCAATATATCAAGTGCTGATAAAGAATAAAGAATCTCATATTTCAGTTCTTTCAACAGCCTTGGAAGTACACTATTTGGTCAAGGAGATTTGCTATTATTTAGTTTATCAAACAGTTGTAATACATCTTCCTGGTTTATTGATATTTCTTTCAATACTTCCACTGCATCATATTTAAATACAATTTCAGTCCTGGGTAACTTCCCTACATCATCTTCAGTAAAGACCAAAGCAAAGAGTTCTTTCAGTCTCTCCTTTATGGCCTTGTCCCCTCTTAGTGCTCTTTTTACCCCTCTATTATCTAATAATCCTACTCACAGGTTTTTTTCTACAAAGGTACTTCAAAAGGTTTTTATTTGTGCTTTTGCTTCCATGGCAAGCTTTTTTCAAATTCTCTCTTTGCTGGCCTTATCAATGTCTTGCATCTAATTTGCCAGTGCTTATGTTGTTTCCAGTTTTCATCATTTGGCTCCTTTTTCCATTTCCAGAAAGATGCTTTCTAGGCTACAACAGCCTCTCTGACCTCACCTTTAAACCATGCTCACAGTTTTTTGGACTTCCTTCCACTTTTCTTAAAGCATGGAATACAGCTGGTCTGGGCTTCCAAGATAGTATTTTTAAACACCACCTATGCTTGATATGGGTGGTGTTTAAAAATACTATCTTTATATGGGTGGTGTTTAAAAATACTATCTATGGGTGGTGTTTAAAAATACTATATTGGAAGCCCAGACCAGCTGTATTCCATGCTTTAAGAAAAGTGGAAGGAAGTCCAAAAAACTGTGAGCACCTATGCTTGATATCCCTCACTTGGTTTGCAACTTGTCGTGCTGTGAGGGCTTGTGTGCATCAGTGATGCTGAGAGCTAAACTATCGGTAGTTTAACTACTAGCAGGGTCTCCCAAGATGGACAGGTCTCAGCTGAGGTGCCAGACCAAGACAAACCACCCATCTGGGCAGCAGCAGAATGGGATAGTGTTGACGGCGGAGGATCACATTTTTGTGACAACGGCAACAACACCAAACTTAAACTGTGCAGAAGAAAGGCCCGGCAATCTACTTCTGTATCTTGCCATGAAAACCCAATGGATAGTTACAACAAAACAAATTGTGCTATGGTGCTGGAAGATGAGACCCCCAGGTCGGAAGGCACTCAACTAGCTACTGGGGAAGAGCTGAAGACTTTTCAGAGTAAAGCCAGCATTTATGATGTGGTTGGATCAAAGCCCTTGGGAAGTCTGACTGCTGATGTAGCTGCGTATGAAATGAGAGTCAGAAGTTGTAAAGATGTCTTACACATTGGAACATGGAACGTACGAAGCATGAACCAAAGGAAGTTGGAGGTAGTCAAGAATGAAATGGAACGTGTACAACTTGATCTGTTGGGTGTCAGCGAACTGAAATGGACTGGCATCGGGCACTTTGCATCAGATGATCACATGGTCTACTATGCTGGAAATGAAAGACAAAGAAGAAATGGTGTTGCATTTATAATAAAGAAGAAACTTGCAAGAACTGTAATGAAGTACAATGCAGTCAGCGAACGCCTAATCTCTATTCGTCTACGAGGATTGCCTATCAACACAACTATAATTCAAGTATATGCCCCAACAACAGCTGCAGAAGAGAATGAAATTGAAGAGTTCTATGAACAAATACAAGCTGAAATTGACAGAACATGCAAACAGGATATCCTGATAGTCATGGGTGACTGGAATGCAAAAGTTGGCAACAAAGAAGAAGGCAAAGTAGTTGGAAAATATGGACTTGGCAACAGAAATGAAGCTGGAGAAAGACTGATAGAATTCTGAAAGAACAATGATCTATTCATCTCAAACACCTTCTTCCAGCAACACAAGCAGCGACTGTACACATGGACTTCACCCAATGGATTGTATAAAAATCAAACTGACTACATCTGTGGAAGTCAACGATGGAAAAGCTCTATAACATCAACAAAGACAAAACCTGGAGCTGACTGTGGTACAGATCATCAACTACTAGTATGCAAACTCAAGCTAAAGTTGAAAAAGAGCAAACCACTCATGAATGCAGCAAAATATGACCTTGAGAATATACCACTGGAATTTAAAGACTGCCTGCAAAATCGATTTGCTGCTTTAGATACAAATGACAGAGCTCCGGAAGAGTTATGGAATGACATTAAGAAGGTTGTATTGGAAGAAAGTGAGACGTCTCTACAAAAGGTGAAAAAGCAAAAACGGCCAAAATGGATGATAGTAGAAACTCTGAAAATTGCCCAGAAACGCAGAGAAGCTAAAGCCAGAGGAGAAAGAAAGACAATCACAGAACTCAACAGAGATTTCCAACGTGCAGCAAGGCAGGACAAGGAAAAGTACTACAATGACACTTGCAAGGAAATAGAAGCAGAAACTATTAGAGGAAGAACAAGATCGGCTTTCCTGAAAAAGCTACGAGAGTTAAAGAAAAAGTTCCAGCCTCGAATTGGAATGTTACAAGGTGCTCAAGGTTCTATGTTGAATGGTGCTGAGAAGATCAAGAAAAGGTGGAAGGAATATACAGAGTTTTTATATGATAAAGATCAAGTGGACCAACAGCCGTTTCAACCTGTACCTTATGATCGGGAACCATTGGTGATGAAAGAAGTTGAAGCAGCATTGAAAGCCTTATCAAAGAACAAAGCACCAGGCATTGATAGCATTCCTATAGAAGTATTGCAGCAATCTGATGCAGCTGTTACCATACTTACAAGGCTCTGCCAAGAAATATGGAAGACAACATCATGGCCAACTGACTGGAAAAAATCTGTGTTTATACCAATACTAAAGAAAGGTGATCCAACTGACTGTGGAAATTATCGAACAATCGCTCTGATCCCACATGCCAGCAAGATTCTACTGAAGATTATTCAAAAGAGACTAGAACCATACCTGGAACAAGAACTACCTGAAGTGCAAGCAGGGTTCAGGAAAGGGCGAGGAACGAGAGACATCATTGCGGATGTGAGATGGATCCTTGAAAAGACTAAAGAATACCAAAAGAATATCTATTTGTGCTTTATCAACTATAGCAAGGCTTTTGACTGTGTAAATCATGAGAAACTCTGGGCCACATTAAGAAGCATGGGTATACCAGAACACCTGATCGTTCTCTTGCATAATCTGTACATTGATCAAGAAGCAACAGTTTGAATGGAACAAGGAGAAACAGAATGGTTTAAAATAAGCAAAGGTGTAAGACAAGGCAGCATACTTTCCCCCTACCTGTTTAATTTATATGCAGAACAAATCATCAGAGAAGCAGGATTGTATGAAGACAACAGAGGTGTGAAGATTGGTGGAAGACTCATCAACAACCTTCGCTATGCTGATGATACTACATTACTGGCTGAAAGTGAAGATGATCTGAAACATTTGCTTCTCACAATCAAAGAACATAGTCTCAAAATGGGCCTGCACCTTAATGTAAAGAAGACAAAGATCATGACAACTGGCATAATCAACAGGTTCATCGTTGAAGGAGAAGAAATTGAAATTGTGAACAACTTTAACCTACTTGGATCAACTATCAATAAAGTAGCAACAAGCAGCAAGAAATCAAACGACGCATTGCTCTTGGCAGAATGGCTATGAAAGACCTAGATAAGATTCTCAAGAGCAGAGATGTCTCTCTCCATACAAAGATTTGACTTGTTCAAGCCATGGTATTTTCAATAACATCATATGGATGTGAAAGCTGGACAGTGAAAAAGATAGACAGGAAGAAAATTGATGCCTTTGAATTATGGTGCTGGCGGCGAATACTGTGTATACCATGGACTGCCCGAAGAACAAACCAGTCGGTACTAGAGGAGATCAAACCTAAGCTTTCTTTAGAAGCTCAGATGACAAGACTTCGACTTTCATACTTTGGACACATCATGCGAAGAGAGAGATCATTAGAGAAAGACATCATGCTTGGCAAGATAGAAGGTCAACACAAAAGAGGAAGGCCAGCAATGAGATGGATCGATACAATAACAGCAGCTACGGGTACCAGTCTGTCAACAATGAGCCGCCTGACTGAAGACCAAACACAATTTAGGATAGCTATCCAGAGGGTCGCCATGAGTCGACTCCGACTCGACGGCACTTAATAACAACATGCTTGATATAAATCTTTAACCTTTGCAGCTGCTCCTTTTAGTTTTTTCTTAACTATTTTAGTCATTTTATCGTAGTCTCCCTTTTACATGAGATAAAGTTCCATACTATGTAAGCAGTATGCATGCAGATCTATCTTATGTACATTCAATAGGGCAGCAATATCCTGATGGTGGAAGAGGGGACGAGGCAAAGAAACCTGAGGGCCAAAAGAGAGAGAGGGCCAATAGCAAGAATGGAAGAGGGTGGTGGGGGGCAGAAGCTAGGGAAGAAAGATAAGTGAGTTTGTGGCAATCATAAAAATAGCTGCGATGATAGACTTGGTGGGGAGATGAAGGGAGAGGCAGCAAGAATCTTGGAAAGAAAGGAGGTATCAGCAGAGTTTGGGAGTGTGTGGGATGTTGGAAAGAGGTGTTAGAGACTATTGGGAAATGAAGATAAACTGAAGAGGAAAAAGAGGAAGCAAAAAGAGACTGGAAAGGAGGAAGAACAGTATTGAAAAGAGATATTTGGGATAGAAAAGAGACAGGCTTGTGCATAGAAAATTCAGAGATGAGTAAGAAGAAAGGAAATGGAAAACAGAAAAAGGAGTATAAAATAAAATAGAAAGTTGATGATCTTAATTGGAGAAAATAAGAAATATTATAGAAAATGAATGTGTTCCCACATAGGCAGGCTGAAAAACTTCCAGTATTTAAAGCAAATCTTTAAAACTTGGATTTATATATTTAGTAATCTTCAAATTATTACAGATTGTGTGCATATGATGATGAACGATTCTTCAACATATCATCTTTCCTATTTATTTCTGTTTTGTTTTTAATATAATGCTTTGACTTTTCTGTTTTGTCCTCGTATATTTCTTTTTCTACAGCATTTCTGTCCATTTTCTTTAAATAAAATGTATGACCACACCACCTGTTTTACAAAAACTTCTGATTACTAATCATTCCTGTAATTCTGCTATGCAGTTAGCAGTGTTTTGATGGGAGTTTTATTTGGAAACAATGTATTTTGGCCACATTAAATCTTATTTTGGCTCAAAATATCACAACATATTTGCAGTAAATGCTTGTTATATTTTCAGTCAGAGCTTAATTCAAGCAATTTAACATTGGATAGGAAGCCTTGGCACACTTTTATTTAGGAAAGTCAAGCAAATATTTTAATAGAATTCTGAGCCTGAGAAAGTGTTATTGAGGAAACCATATAATGAACAAGCTGTTAATGAGTGTATAATGATGCATTTGGGGCCAACCCAACACACAGGTGCAGGATATATGACCTCATTAAAATATGTATACATTCATTATTCCTTTACAGACTTGCAAAGTCACACGAGGAAGCACACAAAATATTTACCAAAGGATGTCAACATCTTGCAAGGGCAAGAAGCCAAAATTGTGTGCCCATATATTAATCCCAGTTCTGTCTCATTTGCATATTCTCTGAAATATTTATTTAGCCCGGCTACGTAAGGTATAATGGGCAAAAAGACAGCATTCAAATGCATAGAATAAAAGCATATATACACTATCAAAATAAAAGTTACAAAGCACGTCGGTATCTGGCATGCCTGATCAACAAATGCCAAAATCTTTAAAAATTAATTTACCTCATCTCAAGCATCCATATGCTCCTTCACTGAATGGCAACTGTCACAGGCATTAAAGTACAGCATTGACGCTAACCTAGGAAAGCACCTCTCTTACTCATAGGGATATGTTTACTAAACAGCGCTAACGATGGTGTTAAGGTGCACAGAGGGTGGAGTAAGGCTCCCCAGAGGGCGGAGATAAAGAGTCAATGGGCGGAGAGTGGGCGGGGAGAGGCTCCAGGCACACTAGTGCTGTGAAATCAGGGTCTGAAAATTAACGCCAGTGAAAACCTCACGTTAGACTTAGAGGCACATTTGCAGGAGAGAGAAACCATTTCAGTCAGCAATGTACAGCAAAGGCAGGGAGACCAAGAAAAGTGATAGTAGTGATACATGTGCAGCAACAGCATAGTGCCCAAGTATGAAAGGGCACTACGGTGAGGCTGCAAATGGGGTACAGGGGGCTGCAGGCGGGACATGCAGTGGGGCAGCTGGGGCACAAGGTGGACTAAGCAGATGCTTAGGTGACACATAGGAATGTAGAAACGCAAAACCAGCAAGATAGCAACTGACCAAGGGCAAACATGTCCACGAGTGTGTGTCCCACAGTGCCACAATGGATATTACCCAGAAAGTACCCCAAAGGGCACATAACATTGGCAGGCGGTGCCGGGGGGAAGCGTAGATGTCTATGCAGGCACCCCTACCCCATATCATGCACCATAGGCAGCCACCTACCAGCACACTGGATGGCCTGGGACTGCATACCACCAGCACCACTGGCATAAGGTTATGTCAGCATGGTGGCGGAGGGGTGCTGGTGGTGGAGGAGGCAGTGGCATCTGCCTACAGCAGACCAAGGCCAAGCCCTGTTTAAGTGGGTGCCGTGCACTGCAAAAGACAAGGTCTGTCTGACAAACAGTAATGGTGTCCCCAGGGAATAAGCTGCCTCTGTGGCAATAGTTTGGTGCAGTACACACAGCCAATGTGCTCAGGGGCAGAAGGTCACAGGTTCAAGTCCCATCTGTGGCTCCTGCAGACCATGTCCCTATATTTTAAAACAGTACTAAACCATGGTAATAAAGAAGGAACCTTTATTGCAGATAAAATAAACACACCATAAACGCCTATATTTTACCCTACAGAGCACACACACCATAGACATGTGCAGTCCCTAGAGCAGAGGTTCCCAACTGCAGTCCTGGAGGGCCAAACACCATTCAGGTTTCATGCTGTCCCTAAGAAATATTCTTGAGATGCATTTGTATGCACCGCCCCCATTTTATGCAAATGTATCTAATGCATATTCATTAGGGACAGCATGAAAACCTGAATCATGTTGGGCCCACCAGGACTCGAGTTGGGAACCTCTGCCCTAGAGCATAGGCCTACAGGGCCACAAATACCCACACGGAGAACTGCATTGATTTCCTTTGGGTGCATTTGACTTGTTGCGTTCGATCTTCCAAGTATAAAGTGAACCATTTCAGGGTAGTCTTGCATAATCCTATCTGTTGCAGGCGCTGCAGTAGTCTAACATGGGACACTGTGTCAAAGGCTGCCGAGATATCCATGAACACTAGGAGGAATCCGTTCTTTATGTTGTCTATGCCTCTTAGGAGATTGTCAAAGAGGGAAGTGAGCAGCATTTCCACACCGTGCTGGGGTTTAATACCATGCTGATGGATGTCCAGTGGGGCATACATGTCAATATGGTCCTGAAGTTGCTTCTGCACTGTCTTTTCAATGATTTTTGCAATGAATGGTAGGCTGGAGATGGGACGGTATGATTTTGGTTCAGAGGGGCTTAGGTTGTTGCTTTTAAGTATCGGTCACACCATGGTGTACTTCAGGGATTGCGGCATGTATCCTTGCTGGAGTGAATCTTTGACGATTTTGTGAATGCAGTGGGAGAGGTGGCTTCTTGTGGCTTTGATCCAGGACACTGGGCATGGGTCTGACGGTGAGATTGTTGTGTTAAGTCCATGTATTATGTCTTCTACTTGATGTGTTGATGGAATGCTGAAGTCCTCCCAGGTTTGATGTTGCTCTTTCATTTCATGGTCATCTGTTTATGGCGTGGTGGAGCATGTCAGGGTGGTGTTTTTTTGTTTTCATGTAGTCTGCAAATTCCTGTGGGTCAAGATGGTGAGTATTTTGCTGTGTTGTGTCCTTTGTGAGTTTTTGGACTATGCTAAAGAGTTCTCTTGGTCTGTTGACTGATTTCATGATTAGGTTGGTATGGTGCTGCTGTTTGCGCTCATTTATCAGATTGTTATATTCTAGTAGTTTGGTTCTATATTGAGTCAGGGAGTTTTGCGACTTGTTCCACCTCCATTTTCTTTCCAGACTTCGTAGAGCATGTTTTGCATCCCTGATATCATTTGAGTACCAAGGGGCATTGGGTCTCTTCCGTACTTGTGGTTTTGGTCTCGTAGGGGCTGACGTTGTATTAGATATTATGGAGTTCCATTTCTCTATGCTTAAGTCGAAGGTGTCGCATTCCCGTTGGAGTTGTGGAATGATTTCTTCTATGAATGAGTCTTTGTTGAATGCTCTGTAGCGTCTAGTTATGTTCTCATCTTCCATATGTTGGGAGGAGTTATTCAGGGTCAGGGTGAATTCTATCGCATGATGATCTGACCAAGGGACCAGTGTAATTATTGGTGTTGTGGCCTTGTCCTGTTCCACCAAGTGCATTGGAAAAAAGGCCATATCTGGAGTTGTGCCATGCTGGTGCATTGGGACGTTGATTGTCTGGCAATATTTTAGTGACCCCATGGCTTTTAGGAATGCTGTGGATTCCTTGGTAGGTGCGGAGGTCAAGTTGTAGTTTCCTAGTGCAATGAGGGGCTTATGTTTTCTGTTGTGCACACATATTGCTTCAAGTGCTATGGAGAGATGTTCAGTTGTGGTTCCAGGAGGTCTGTAGGTGAGTAAGATGCTTAAGTATTAGTTAGTTATGGTGATTGTGTTCGATTCAATCGTATTAGTGGTAGAGATTGTTTTAAATCTGTATTCCTTTTTGGCCAGTATTAGCACACCTCCTTCTCTCCTTTGTGCTCTGATGCAATTGAATGCTGAGTAGCCTGTTGGGGTTACTTGGTTTAATATTACCAGGTCTGAGTCATCTAGCCAGGTTTCGGTGATGCAGATTATGTCTAGTTTTTTGTGGAGGATGAGGTCGAGGATAGTATTCGGTTTGTTCCTGATTGATCTGGCGTTTAATAAAGCACACCTAGGGATATGTGTACTAAACTGCATTAGTGTGATTCGCGTTCGTGGAAGAAATGCCAAAAAAGGACATGGGCGGTACATCATTACCGATAACGCGCGTTATAAGGCGCCGCGCAGCAACGATCGTTACAGGGCGCGTTACTGCGCATTAAGCTTAAGAAGGCGCGCTGACACCCAAATACAGAAACAGAGCTGTAGCACTATGGTTACTACACAGACTGATGATATAAGGGTCAAGGGTTTGATTTCCCAGTGTGCCTAATGAATAAGGCTGGCTGAGGCGTCATGTGTAACCCTTTGAAGGCCTACTATAATATTTTATTCCACATTCTGCAGCCGGGTTAAAGTTTGCATATGTCAGGAAAATTGTGCCCGTCTTATTCAATATGTTCCAATAGTGACGTTCCCTCTGCCATGGTCATGTATTATATACCATTTGATAGGAATATTTAGGCAGAAGTTTGGATCCTGAAAGTGTTGGGCTTGGCCTGGAAAGGGTTAAGTATTGGGCTGTGAGGAAGTTTAGTTGTACTTTAATAGTGCTGCCAGCAAACACACCCTCACAGTGGCATAACCTAAGGTGCCACATAAGGCACCCTAGAGGGCACATTATAAAGTGCGCTGTCTGCCAAGGCACCCTATAATGTCCCCTATAGGACACCATATAAGGCACCTTATAAGGCACCTTATAGAGCACCATATAAGGCGCCCTATAGGGCGCCTTATGAGCCACCCTAAGGTGACAGTACCCTGAGGGTGGTTCTGCTGGCAGCACTAATATACAATAAAAATAGACCATGCCTAAGACAGCCCTATCAATGAACCTCACTGTGGGTTTTGAACCTATGACTTCTGGCTCCATGGGCAGTGAAGTAACCAGTGGGCTAGAACTACTAATAAACATCTGGCTGGCTACAGGAGGACTGCATGGCACCACACCCACATTCTGCTCTGGTTACCAGGATAGGGTCAACCCATCCATACCCAGGATGCACAGCACATGTAAATCAGCAGTCTACAGATGATCACAAGATGGGGTATGCACCCCACAGCACCTCAGCCTGGTAGGGGGTGCCGACGGTGTGTGTTAGTGGCACAGAGTAGCTACAGACCGTCACAGTGGGTCCTGTGCTCATCCTGAGCGAGAGATATGGTGCCCAGCATCATTCTCACAGCACCTGGCTGTGCTGAAATAGGCTATGCTGCAGGTCCCCATCAGTGCCAATGTGTAGTCCTTGCAAACACCCCTAGGATATGCCTGTGTTCATCTGTATGTCACATCTAGCCCTTGTGGACTATGATGCACCCAGAAAAGTGCATACCCTGTGTGGGTGCCATGGTCACATGATGTAAGTGAAGGGGGGTGTTGGGACCCACAGGGAGATTACACACCACCACCCAACGCACCCTATGGGGCTCAGGGTGGGGGAGAAGATCTCCCGCCAACAGATCCACCTTCTACCCCCCTGCAATGGTGGAAGTAGAGGGGACCATCACCCCAGTCCTGCTAAGGATCAAACACCCTACAGGGCAGGCAATGCAGAGCAGTACACATCCATAACGCAATAGCAGACAGACAGCAGGTCTGGAAATGCTCAGATGCCCCCCACCATTATCTGACATTCTCCAGCAGCAAGCCTACAGCCGCTGCACCCTGCAAGGTGTTCCAGCAAAAGACATACTAGCTGCAGACAGTCCACCAGCTAGTCCATAGTGCATGGTCCTGGAGAAGATGCATGTACCCAGAAAGGGGATATCAGCATACACACCAAGCAGATACATCAGTGATTGGGCCCCAAAAAAACCCCCATAAATGTCACATGAGAGAAATGCTATATAGCACTATGGGGGAACCTAGCCATGCCATGGTCACTGCTCAGTCAGGGTTAGAGTGACCTCCCAGCAGGACATGCTATGGCCACCCTGTCCGTGCAGGTGGTACCGGGCACTACAATGTCCGAGCCATTGCCCTATGCCCTGTGCAGATGCGGCCAGGCCAGGCCACCCTATCCAGGCTATTCCCACGGTACTTTGCTCCTCATTATGCACATTGGCAGGCCAATACTGGCAACAGTGATAGCAGTGTGGGCTGTGGAGGGTGTTGGCAGCCACCACACACTGGATAGACAGACACACACTCCCCACACCTATGCCAGCATTGTGCAACTATAGAGGTGTTGGGCAGCCCAGGCCACCACACCAGTCCTGGGCACAGTGCAGGCATGGCTATGGTATGCAATACTGTAGGAGTCACTCCCCAGATTGGTAAACACTGTCAGACACAAGACCTGTAGCACACTCCACAGACAACAGAAAGGTTGCTATGATGCAGCTCACTCCGAAAATTGTACTTAACCTAGGAATTGCTATCTGCCAGTAATCATAGCAACCTTTTGATAGATGTGTACCATATTCCCAGGTTTAGAGTGGCATTACTAAGGTATGCAGTGCTAGTATTGGGAGATGCACGCAGAGCCCAAAGTCCTGCCTCTCCAGGAGGCTTTGCATAATGCGGCCTGTGGGTGCGGGTGTGTCTGCCCCTGTTGGCTGCTGCTTTACGGCAGAGGTTCCCAACTCCAGTCCTGCGGTGCAAAACACTGTTCGGGGTTTCATGCTGTCCCTCATGAATATGCATGAGATACATCTGCATACCATGGGGGTGGCGCATAGAAATGCAGCACAGGCATCTTTATCAGAGGCAGCATGGAACCTGAATGGTGTTTGGCCCTCCAGGACTGCATTTGGGAGGCTTTGCTCTAGGTAATGTGCATGTTAAGAACATAAGAACATAAGATATGCCATACTGGGTCAGACCAAGGTCCATCAAGCCCAGTATTCTGTTTCCAACAGTGGCCAATCTAGGTCATACGTACCTAGCAGTTTCCCCAAGGGACACAGGTTCCACAATGCTTGTATTGGTTCAAGCATTGATATCCTGGGTCCCTTCTTAATAATGGTTTATGGACCTTTCCTCCAGGAACTTGTCCAAACCTTTTTTAAACCCAGCTACACTAACAGCCTTTACTACATCCTCCGGTAACAAATTCCAGAGTTTGATTACACGTTGAGTGAAAAAATATTTTCTTTTATTAGTCTTAAATAGTTTACCCTGTAGCTTCATTGCATGTCCCCTAGTCTTTCTATATTCTGATAAGGTAAACAATCGATCTACGTTTACCCGTTCCACTCCGTTCATTAATTTATAGACTTCTATCATATCTCCCCTCAGCCGTCTCTTTTCCAGGTTAAAGAGCCCCAACCTTTTTAGCCTTTCTTCATAGGAGTAGCCTTCCATCCCCTTTACCATTTTGGTGGCTCTTCTCTGAACCTTTTCTAAAATTGCTATATCCTTTTTAAGATATGGCGACCAGAATTGCACACAATATTCAAGGTGCGGTCTCACCATGGAACGATATAGAGGCATTATAATATCTTTTGTTTTATTTTCCATTCCTTTCCTTATCATACCTAGCATTCTATTTGCTCTCTTGGCCGCCGCTGCACACTGGGCCGAGGGTTTTAACATGGTATCCACAAGGACGCCTAAATCTTTTTCTTGGGTGGTGGTTCCTAATGTGGAACCTTGCATCGTGTAACCATAGTTTGGGTTGTTCTTCCCTAGGTGCATAACCTTGCACTTCTCCACATTAAATTTCATCTGCCATTTTGATGCCCAGTCTTCCAATTTATCAAGATCCTCTTGCAATTTTCCACAATCCTCCTGGGTTTTAACAACTTTAAATAGTTTTGTGTCATCAGCAAATTTGATAACCTCACTCGTTATTCCACTTTCCAGGTCATTTATGAATATGTCAAAAAGCAGCGGACCCAGCACAGATCCCTGGGGTACACCACTATTCACCTTTCTCCATTGGGAAAATTGGCCATTTAGCCCTACCTTCTGCTTTCTATCTTTTAACCAGTTCCTGATCCACAGTAGTACACTGCCTCCTATCCCATGACTCTTTAGTTTTGCCAAAAGTCTCTCATGAGGGACCTTGTCAAAGGCTTTCTGAAAGTCCAGATACACAATATCAACCGACTCACCTTTGTCCACCTGTTTATTCACTCCTTCAAAAAAACATAACAGATTAGTAAGACAAGATCTTCCTTGTCTAAAGCCATGTTGGCTGTCTCCCATTAGGTCATGACTATCTATATGCTGAGTAATTTTATTCTTTATGATGGTTTCTACCATTTTTCCCGGTACTGATGTCAGGCTCACCGGTCTGTAGTTTCCCGGATCACCCCTCGAACCCTTTTTAAAAATTGGTGTTACATTGGCGATCCTCCAATCCTCAGGTATTAGAGATGATTTTAATGATAGTTCACAGATTACTGATAGCAGGTCTGCAATCTCAAATTTCAGTTCTTTCAACACCCTTGGATGTATACCATCCGGCCCAGGTGATTTGCTACTCTTCAGTTTATCTAATAGTTGTAGGACATCTTCCCGATGTATCGATATTTCCTTCAATTCTTCCACACCTTTAAATACCACTTCAGTCGTGGGTAACATCCCTACATCTTCCTCAGTAAAGACCGAAGCAAAGAATTCATTCAGTCTCTCCGCTATCGCCTTGTCGCCTCTTAGTGCTCCTTTAACCCCTTTATCATCTAATGGACCAACTGACTCTCTCACGGGTTTTTTGCTACGAATGTACTTGAAAAGGTCTTTATTTCGCGTTTTTGCTTCCGCAGCAAGCTTCTTCTCAAATTCTCTCTTTGCCTGCCTTATCAATGCCTTGCATTTGACTTGCCAGTGCTTGTGCTGTTTCCAGGTTTTCATCATTTGGCTCTTTTTTCCATTTCTTGAAAGATGCTTTTTTGGCAACAACAGCCTCTCTGACCTCAGCTTTAAACCATGCTGGCAATTTATTTGACTTCCTTCCACTTTTCTTAAAGCGTGGAATACAGCTGGTCTGGGCTTCCAAGATAGTATTTTTCAACAACACCCAAGCTTGATGTACGTCTTTAACCTTTGCAACTGCTCCTTTTAGTTTTTTCTTAACTGTTTTCCTCATTCTATCATAGTCTCCCTTTCGAAAGTTAAGGGGTAGTACTGTGGATTTCCTTACTATCCCTCCTCCACTAATTAAATCAAAGGCGATCATGCTATGATCACTATTGCCAAGTGGCCCCAACACCCTTATCTCTTGCACTACATCTGGTGTTCCACTAAGGACTAGGTCTAATATTGCTTTCCCTCTGGTCGGTTCATGAACCAGCTGCTCCAAGAAGCAGTCATTTATTTCATCTAGGAACTTTATCTCCCTAGCATGTCCTGTTGTGACACTGACCCAGTCGATGCCGGGATAATTGAAATCACCCATTATTATTACTGCACTGTAACTCCTGCTAGCTTCCCTGATTTCTTTGAGCATTTCATCATCCATTTGTTCATTCTGGCCAGGCGGACGATAGTACACCCCCACTGCCATCGCCTTCCCCTTTTTACATGGAATTTCAATCCATAGAGATTCTACAGCAAATTTTGTTTCTTGCAAAACTTTAATCCTTTCTGACTCAATGCCCTCTCTAACATAGAGCGCAACCCCTCCACCAATTTGATCAGCTCTATCATTTCGATATAGTTTGTACCCAGGTATCACAGTGTCCCACTGGTTGTCCTCCTTCCACCATGTCTCTGATATTCCAATCATATCTAACCTCTCGTTTAGTGCTATATATTCTAACTCTCCCATCTTGTTTTGTAGACTTCTAGCATTTGCATACAAGCATTTTAGAGACTGTATTTTATTCATATTAATTTGGCTATTGGTAGACATGGGTAATTTGGGATCTTTAAGTTCTGTCTGCTCCATACTCGAGGGCATTTGGGCTACTTTACTCTTTTTTGGAACCTCTCTGCTTTTTGTAGTATCCTTCAAGGATACATTCTTCCGAACCATGCGCTCTTGGGCGACTGTCGGCTTTCCCCTATTATCTAGTTTAAAAGCTGCTCTATCTCCTTTTTAAAGGTTAATGCCAGCAGCCTGGTTCCATCCCGGTTAAGGTGAAGCCCATCCCTTCGGAAGAGCCCCTCCTTTCCCCAGAATGTTCCCCAGTTCCTAACAAATCCGAACCCCTCATCTCTGCACCATTGTCTCATCCACGCATTGAGACTCCGGAGCTCTGCCTGCCTATTGGGTCCTGCGCGTGGAACGGGAAGCATTTCGGAGAACGCTACCCTGGAAGTTCTGGATTTCAACTTCCTACCTAAAAGCCTAAATTTAGCTTCCAGAACCTCCCTACCACATTTTCCTATGTCATTGGTACCAACATGTACCAAGACAGCAGACTCCTCCCCAGCACTATCTATGTTTATGGTGTCTGTGCTCTGTAGGGTAAAATGTAGGTGTTTTGGGCATGTTTACGTCATCTGCAAGAAAGGTTCTGTCTGTATTAGCACGTTATAGTAGTGGGTAAAATATGAGGACTGGGTTGGCGGAAACCACAGCTGGGACTTGAACCTGTGACCTTCTGAATACACTGCTTTTGTGCACTGCACCACCATATTATCACAGAGATGGTGCATTCCCTGGTGATACCATGACTGTTGGTCAGACAGGGCCTGTCTGTTGCAGTGCATGGCACCCACCTACACAGGGCTAGGCCACGGTCTGCTCTGGGCGACTGCCACTGCCCCCTCCACCACCAGTATCCCTCAGCCACCATGCTGACATGCCCTTCTGCTGGTGTAGCTGGTGGTGCGCAGTCTCAGGCCATCCAGTGTGCAGGTAGGCGGCTGCCTATGGTGCGGGTTCTGGGGTAGGGGTGCCTGCATAGACGTCCACGCTCCCCCCCAGCCCCGCCTGCCAATGTTCTGTGCCCTTGGGGTAGCTGTTGGGTACTATTCCCTGTGACACTTTGGGAAACACACTCGTGCCCATGTTGGACCTTCAGCAGTTGCTGTCTGGCTGCTCTGCTGTTTCAGCATTCGTATGGGCCACCTCGGCATCACCCTAGTCCACACTGTGGCCCAGCTCCACCACAGCATGTGCCGCCTGCGGCCCTCTGTATCCCCTTCTCCGGCATCTGTCCAGTTGCCGTTCCGACATGCCCGCCCTGATTTTGCGGGACATGTGAACCTGTCTGATGGTGGGGAAAACCCTGAGCAGCGCTATTTCACTGTGGGCTCGTTCACCTTGTATGGGTACGGCGTATAGACCCTTCCACGATTTATATCTGTTCTATGGAGCTTACTCTGGGGGGGAGGGGTTGATGTTTCTCAATGATACCACTATTGGCCAGCTTGGTTATTGTTTTTTTCCAGTTTGTTGGGGTCATTTTCAGTGTTTCTGTGCCCTTTTGTTCTGTGCACATGTATCACACTTATCACTGTTTTTTGGTTTCTCTGCCTGGGCTGTACATTGCCGACACTGAAATGGTTTCTCTCCCCTGTAATGTGCATTTAACGGCAGGTTTTCATTCGCGTTGGAATTCAGCTCTGAAAATCAGCGCGTTAGTGTGAGGGGAGCCTCTCCCCGCCCACTCTCCGCCCACTGACCCCTTCTCTCCGCCCTCTCTCCACCTTCTGCGGTGTTTTACCGCGCTGCGGAGCATTACGATCGTTAGTGCATCATAACGCACGTTATGATGCGCTAACGATCGTTAACATTACATAACGCGCATTATGATGCGCTAACGATCGTTAACGTTACATAACACGCGTTATTCACGATTACCACAGTTTAGTAAACATACCCCCTAGTGTTGGTTGTTATGTTTGGGTTAGTGTGTACACTATTTGTGATTTGAGTGGGTGAAGTACATGTGGCATTATGAGATTTGTGAAATGCAGGCTTAGTATGCTGGTGTTCTTTAGAGAGGGATGGGCCTGGTGTCCATATAGGTTGGGTGGTATTTAGGTGGACCAAGGGGATTTGCTAGTTGGGTCTGATGCCCTGTGTGCAGGGTGCGAATGTGTGGAGGAGCATAAGGTAGGCAATGAGGTAGTGGGGAGTGGAATGCATTTTTTTTCCTCTCTTTCTTTTTGCAATTTACTGACCTAGACAACAGGCCAACAATCAAACATGCAATGGGGTAGTGATGGAGTCAGTAGGCTATGAAGCATATATTATCTTTGATAAGTTTAGTGGTATGTTTGTTTTTAATTTATTTGAGAGCAGGAGCCTAGGTGTATTAGTACAGTGAGGTCCACATAATGTATGTCATTGAAGAGGATGACAGGAACAGGTATGGTTGACAAGAAGAAGTATGTGATAGCTGCTACCTGTACTTGGAGCACCAGATGGCCTGCCACCTCACTCATCAGACGATTAGTGGGGAGAGGAAATGGGTAGTTATATTTGCTGCTTTCTGTTGTGGGGAGGGGCCAGCAGAGCCAGCATCCTCTACCTTTGTCATTTTCTGCTGCTTCTTCCTGCCACCAGTCCACCAGGATTTGTATTTTTAGATGTATTACTTGCCTTTTCCGAATGTGAGGTCAAGGAGAGTTACATTTAGGTACACAGGTTATTTCCCTGCCCAAGTGAACTTACTATCTGAGTTGTACCTGAGGCAATGGAGGGTGAAGTGACTTGCCCAAGATCACAAGATGAGTCAACGGGAGAAGCAGGATTGTACCTTGATTCTCTGCTTCTCAGATTGTTGCTCTAACCACTTAACCATTCCTCCAATCCTGGCTTAAAAGGGCTACGTTTGGGTAAGAGGAATGCTTGGACACATCAAGGGACATGATAGCATGAAAGGCTAAAAGAGGGAGCCAGAATGTGATCCAGATTCTTCTTCCAGTCTTCCACCCCATCGCTGCCTTAGGTTGCTCACCCATCTGCCTCTTAACCAGGGGACTGAATCACTTTCATCAAGTGCTGTTCCAAATATTTAGCTGGACTTATAAGGAGTGTACACTTTGCATATATCATTATGAGCATAGCATGTTTTCAATTACATTTTTTAGATATGGTACTGGGATGGATTTATTTATATACGGGATGAAATACTCTGTCTGTATTATACATCTATCATTTTTTTTAATTCCTTGTCACAGCTCAGAAGGATAGGAATACCCAAGTCTAGGGCAGATAGATATGAAAGAGAGCTTTAAGTTGCTTCTAATGGGAGGAAGGCACTGATCACTTTTGGGGAATCGTCTAATGACTTTTCTAGCACAACTGGGGTTTGTTTGCCCTTTGGACTGGCTTGGCCCTGGTATGATAGCAGACTGGCAAAGTTCAGCATGGTCATGGGACACTGGTGCATCAATAGAGGATGACCCATGCATAATCAAGTTCTGTCTGCCTTCTGGGACATCTCCCATTTGCCAGCTTGGTCCTGACAGGAGATCAGTGATCCTCAATACAGTTATGCCATGCTCTGAAGGATTAATGGCCTTGCTTGAAAGAGACGTGTTGCTCATGAGTGCCCAACCAAGAGCTGACTCACAAAGCGGACAGGAGCCTTCCTTGCTTAATGTTTCCTTGCAGGTTAATGTTTCTGGAAGTGATATTTCTTCATATGCCCCTTAGCTTGGCTCCTTCTTATCCTTTTTTGTGTCCTGATAAGAAGTTCCTGCCTCCTACCCAGAGGGGCTGCTGTAGGACTAGCTGTTGGTCCTCCCAGACTAGTTGTTAATCCTTCCAATTCCGACACCTGCACTTTCTGCAGGTGGCCATTTTCTTCCTGCCTATATATTTCTAGTCTTTCAGCCTACATGTTGCCAGAACTAGATTGTTGCTTGTTTCCTCAGCATTGGAGTCCTGTTTAGCTGACTTTTTTTCAGGTCAGTTCCTGTCTCCTGTACTCACTTTTCTCTGAAGACTCCTTGTCTGGCTCCCTGCATCCCAGCCTGAACAGCTTGATTCACAACCCTGCATTTGTAGTTTTTTTTCTTCATATTGAAGAAGAATGGATCACTTAGATTGTATGTTGACTATTAGAGACTCAAAAACATCACTGTCAAGGACCAATATCCCTTGCAAGCTATTTGATAGGCTTCAAAGAGCCAAGATAGTTTACAAAGCAAGGCCTGCTGGGGGCTTGCAATCTCATTTGAGTTGATTTAATTTAATTTATTTTAATTTACATTTTTATATCCCTTTCCGTCCAGAACGAGTTTCAAAGATAGAATTACATTACATATAGTCATTCAAATGCAATCTAATGCTTAAAAATCCATTCAATTATGAATGGGCATTCTAAATATTACCTTTCATTAAAAAAAAGTTTTAAGAGATCAATAGTAAAACAAATACAGCAATTCCTTAAAAGTCTGATTTCAACAGGCAATCAATTCTACTCTAAAGTTGCTTGGTAGGAAAATACAGTAAATTGTCAGTGTGGACACTGGCATAGATGTCCATGTCAGGTACATCCACGTTTCTATAATTTGGCAGAAACATAGCCATGCCCGGCTTTTTTCTGTTTTGCCCTGGACATTCCAGATTGCACTTGGACGCCCTTTCTAAAATGCCACTTAATGAGAGGAATTTTATAAACTGGAATCAACTCCACTATTTGCTATCATCTTTATAGGAAAAATTGTCTGCCTGCACAGGATCATAATCTCCCATTGTTTCAGATTTCAGATTGAGAGCCTTAGTTCATTGCCAAGATTAGGGGCACTGAAGAAATGACTTCAGCTTTTTTGTACGAAGGATCAGGTTATGACTCTTAAGATACTTCTGGGGAACGTGAAGTAGCAAGAAGGGAGCAGTACTGAAGATGGAGTTTACCTGGGCTGCAGTTCTTGAACTGGGGTTAGCAGGCAAGTCAGAAGGCTAGGAAAAGGACTAGAAGTGAACCCAAAATAGCAGGCCTGAAACTGGAATCAGTGAGTAGGTCACAAGTTGGCACTTGAAACTAGGACTGAAAGTCACCAGAACTTCGGGGCTGGACCCTGGAGTTAAAAACATGTAAAAAAGCTGGAACATAATAATAAACTAGAACCCAAGTCCCGAAGTGAAGAAACTTGACAATTTGTTGTGAAATATTTTAAATGTGCTTTTTAATGCTGTAAGCCTTTCAGGACAAGTGATCTATTAAATAAATAAATAACAATCCTGCATCTGAGACGTTCAATAACAAACAGGTCTTAAAAATTATTCCAGATTTCAAGCTTCTGTCCAGTAGAGTTTCTGTCTGCTTCAGCCTCAATAACCTCCTAACCAGTGACGGTGAAAGGATTAGAGGTGTCCTAGGGGGGCCCCCAATCCTGCCACCCCCATCCCCATTGCCACTGCTTATGCTCCTCGCTAGCAGCAATAATAGTGCTGAAACCATGACACAACACTTACCTGAACTCTCTGTCGCTGTGTCGTGGTTCCTGCCTTCTACGACCGACCACTTACATCCTCTCTCTGACGCAGACTTAAAGTTTGCATGGGAGCAGAAGTGGCAGATCATAGAGGGTAGGAACCATGACCCAGCAATGGAGGGTTCAGGTAAGCACTGTTTGGTTTCAATATTGCCACTGCTGCAGGTCATGGAGAGAAGCAGCAACAATGGAAATGGGACTTCCCCAAAACAACAGCATTCTAGGCAACTACTGTACTGTACCTAGTTCACCTGATGAAAGCACCAACCCTGCTCCAAATAGATTTCAAGGCCCTGCCAAAGTAATTGCACACCTGCAGTTCACCTAGGGCCTATGTACTATATGCATGGTACACTTAACAAGCTCTCTAACCTATTAAGGCTGTGATCTCTGATGCTAGTTAATCAAAGACAGGTTTTTAACCTTCCCACCATTTTTATGAGTACGTGAATTGTCCTCCCCATCATACAGTGGTTAAATGCTTTCAAGTTTAGCTAGCATTGACCATTGGATTCCCTATAATGAGACTGCATTAGAGTATTATGAATTTGATTCATAAATTATCCCATCCATTGTTGAGCAGGTGTTATAGACAAAATGATTAAATATCTCTATATCTGTATACCGTTTTCATGGCTGGCCAGTTTGAGAGCTGTGATGGTTACACAGGGGCATAATTTGTAGAATGAAATCTTTTGTTCGTAAAGACTGCAGTGCAATAGAATATGAATGCACAGCTCTATAGCAAATTCCGAATTGGCAGTTGCTTTGCCTAATGTGGTAACAGTGCTCGGGGAAGGAAGGATTGGAAGCTTCAGCCAAACTCAAACTGACTTGGAGGCTTAAATCCAATTCAATCCCTTCATTTAACTGACTTTTTAAATAAAATAGTCATAAATCATTTTGTCATTGAGGATAAGAGGTTTTCAAATGCCAGGTCAGTTCACATATAGCAGAGCTCAACTGCTTAACATGCTCTCTTCCTAACTGTCCCCACAAGTGGAAAGAAAATTGCTGCACTTGAGAATTTGTTCACGGCACAAAGTACAAGCCGGAGATAAAGTGAATCCAGGAAGATTCATGCGATTGCTAGGCTCGCAGCAAGGTGTGTCGCTAGGCAACTCCCATTCTTCCCACGCCCGCCCTTGCTGCTGCATCTCTCCGGGACCAGCAGCGGCAGAAGTGCCAAACAGAACAGAGGTCCGATGTGGAGGGAAGCCTCTGAACCCCTGCACACTGCACTCAAGTGCAACTAGTCCCGCTCCGATGCAAACAGGCAGTCTGCATTAGAGGGGTAGGACTGGCTGCACTTAAGAACGCAGCCGGCAGGTGCTCAAAAACTCCCCTCCGCACTGCGCTTCTCTTCTACCGTCCTGGAGAGATGTAACAGCTATGGTAATGGTGGTGACAGGAGATCAGAGCCATCTTAGGGCACATTCAAGATACCTGAAAAGTTTGATGCACTGAATAACCACCTATTTCAACTTATGGTTGCTCCAGCCCGGCTCTTACAGCATAGGCAGCAGAATGGGGTAGACCACAGGGCTTCTGACCCTAACTATATTTTCCCCAACACAATATCAACAAATAGAGATTGTGAAAGGCAGGGCTGGAGATTAGGTTCTTTGGCTCCTCCAATCAAAAAGATATTCTGCTGCCTCTGCCTTACGGAAATGCCAAGTCTTACTCATTTGGAAAGTATCACTCTCACACTCAGCCACAGCTCAAGGCAATCTGCTTCCTGAGGTGAGGGATGAGATGCCACAAGCAGGGGGCTTCCTGCAAACTCCATTCAGGGACTGAACCAAACCAAAAAGCCGATTAGATAATGTGGAGGGAATGCAAGATGTTCGCACACCAAGGAACTAAAAGAACGAGAACCACAGCACAGTTTATAACACCAAATTATAACTCATTTTTATTTTGCTGTTATAAACTGTGCTATGGTTTTTACCTTTTCTTTTTGAACATATATTTTGCATCCACAGAACCCCCTCTCTCAACAGTGGGTGCAGAGCAGAATTAGGACATTCACCCACAGAACTCAATATCGGAAAAAAAAATCTGATTCTGGTCATCTCACTAACAACAGACATTCTCCAGTACCAGGCATATTGTGAACTAATACAAAACCCTACATAAAAGTCACTGAGAATCTATAGAGCAATTCTACCATACATACCAGTACCAACTTCCAAAACACACATAAGGAGCCTACTCAAAAAAAGCATCACTGTAAATACTGCAGTGGGCCCTGGAACATCCAAACACCTATTTTAAAAGCTGAACAATTCATATTACTACAGTACAGATCCCTACATACAAACTCCATGTTAACAGAACACCTAGGGGTATGTTTACTAAAGCATCTTAATGTTACCGGCGCTAGTTGCAGCGTTAATGTGAAGAATGCCATATAAGGTAGTGGGCGTTCCGGCGGCAAGGTAGCAAGAATCTGTATCACACGATAGTGGGCGCCTTGGCACGTTAACGCGTGTTAACCCTAAGTTCATGCCAGCGCAGTGTTAGAAGCTATAAAGATGTAGCCCACTGGTTACCGCAATGACTGAAGAGGTCATGGTCAATCCTGCAGTGGTGTTATGTAAGAAGGCTGTCTGAGCATTTCCTTATAATTTAAATCAGTGCTGTCAGCAAAAACACCCTCACAGTGCCGTAACCTAAGGTGCCGCATAAGGCACCCTATAAGGAACTCCATAGGGCACATTATAAAGTGTCCTGTCCGCCAAGGCACCTTATAATGTGCCCTATAGGGCACCTTATGAGGCACCTTAGGCTACGGCACTGTGAAGGTGTTTTTGCTGGCAGCAATGATTTAAATTAAAAGGAAAAGTCTCAGACAGCCTTATTAGATAACACCATTGTAGGATCAAACCCATACCCTCTGCCTCCACAGTCATTGAAGTAACCAGTGGGCTACATCTTTACAGCACTGAAAACACTGCTGGCTGGCTACAGAAAGACTGCAAGTCATCACACACACTGTCTGCTGTGATTACCAGGATAGGGTAGACCCACCTATACCCATGATGCACTGCACAAGCAGATCAGCGGCCTACATCTGATCACAAGATGGGGTATGCGCCTCTATAGTACCCCGGCCTTGTAGGGGGAACTGACCGTGTGTATTACTGGCACAGAGTAGCTGCAGACCGTGCCATTGTCTGGTTCCTGTGCTCACCCTGAGGGTGAGGTGGGTCGCCCAGCACCAAGTCCGCAGCACCTGGCTTGGTTGAGATAGGCTGTGCTGCACATCCCCATTAGTGCCAGTGTGTGATAGATAGTCCTTATAGACACACCTGTGTCCATCTGTATTTCTCAGTCACATCTAGTCCTTGTGGACTATGATGTACCCGGAATAGTTCATATCCTGTGTAGTTGCCATGGTTGCATGTTATAAGAGAAGGGTGGTGTTTGGACCCAAAAGTGGATTATGTAGCACCACCCAACCCACTCTCAGTGGGTTAGGGTGGGGGATAGGATCTATCACCAACAGGTCCATAGTCTACATCAGAGCTACTCAAATCCAGTCCTGGAGGTCAGCAAGCCAGTCAGGTTTTTGGGATATCCCTAATCAATATGCATGAGATAGCCCTAGGGCTGGATTTGGAGACCTCTGCCTTACACCTCTGTCATTTAAGATTGTGAGTGGGCATACAATGGGGGTGGTGCATACAAATGCAGCACAGGCATATTTATTAGGGACAGCATGAAACCTGAATGGTGTTTGGCCCTCCAGGACTGCAGTTGGGAAACTCTGCTCTAGGGATTGCACATGTTTATGGTATATGTGCTCTGGTAGGGTAAAATATAGGCATTTATGGCGTGTTTATTTTATCTGCAATAAAGGTTCCATATTTGTTACCATGGTTTAGTACTGGGTAGAATATAGGGACATGGTCTGCAGGAGCCACAGCTGGGTTTGGACTTGAACCTGTGACCTTCATGCCCCTGAATATACTGGCTGTGTGTACTGCACCAAACTGTTACCACAGAGGCAGATTATTCCCTGGGGATACCATGACTGTTCGTCAGACAGACTTTGTCTGTTGCAGTGCACTGCACCCACCTAAACAGGGCTTGGCCTTGTTCTGCTGTGGGCAGATGCCACTGCCCCCTCCACCACCAGCACTCCTCTGCCACCATGCTGACATGCCCTTGTGCCGGTGGTGTTGGTGGTGCGTAGTCCCAGGCCATCCAGGGTGCCGGTAGGCGGCTGCCTATGATGCGTGATATGGGGTAGGGGTGCCTGCATAGACATCCACGCTTCCGCCCGGCACCACCTGCCAATGTTATGTGCCCTTTGGGGTACTTTCTGGGTAATGTCCATTGTGGCACTGTGGGACACACACTCCTGGACATGTTTGCCCTTGGTCAGTTGCTGTCTTGCTGGTTTTCCGTTTCTACATTCCTATGTGTAACATAGGCATCTGCCTAGTCCATCCTGTGCCCCAGTTGCCCCACTGCATGTCCCGCCTGCAGCCCCCTGTACCCCATTTGCAGCCTCACCGTAGTGGCATTTCGTACTTCGGCACTATGCTGTTGTTGCACATGTGAAAGCCACATAAGCAAGCTGCCCAATATACACCACAGCAAGCCCTCATCAACACTATCAGCGTTGGAACATTCACTTTGTAGGGGGAATCAGAATTGACCCTTCCAAAAGTGGCATCTTCCTTTTTATTCTTTATGGGTAGTGTTGATTATTTATTATTATTTATTTTATTTTATTATTTTATACACATTTATATACCGCATCTTCCAAAGTTCAGTTGCGGTTTACAGTGAACAACAGTCAACAAAGCAAGTTTGTTTTACAGGGAACGTCATATTATAACAGAACATATTTACAAGGAACATCATATTATATATAGAATATACAGTCTAAACAATGTGAGATAATACAGAACAGAATAAACTATATACAATTTTATATATGTATATATATATACATGGAAGTGAAAGGACATAAGCTGTGAGGTCATGAGTGTGTGTTATCTGTGTGGGTTAAAGGGTTTTTGCTTGATGCAGACAGATACCTGTTTAACCTTTGTCTAAAGCAGGTTGTGAGTTATCTATGAAATAGTGTTTGGTGAACAGATAAGTTTTTAATTTTTTTCGAAGTTCCATGATCTCCGTTAGTGTTCGTAGCTCCTCTGGGAGGGAATTCCAGATCGTTGGGGCTATGTGGGAAAAGGCTCTGTTATTTGTTGATTTATGGGCTCTTGTATAATCTTTCGGGATCTTTAATCTGTTCAATTGTCCTTTTCTGTGTGTGGACTTAGATGGTTCTTTGTGTATTAAGTTACATAGCATAGTTGGGGCCATATCATATAAGGCCTTGAATGAAGTTATTATTGTTTTGTAGATTATTCTACTTTGAATTGGTAGCCAATGGAGGGAGGCTAGTATTGGTGATATGTGTTGGAGTGAGTTAATTTTCAATATGATTCTGGCTGCTGCGTTTTGCGCTAATTGCAATCGTTTGATGTTTTGTTTTGATATGCCTATTAGAATTAGATTGGCAAAGTCAAAAAAGTGGAGTTATGGTGGCCTGGATTATGTTGATAAAGTCTTGTGTAAATACTAGCGGACGAAGTTGTTTGAGGGTTTTGAGTTTGAAATAAATTTTTATTATGGTATTGCTAATGTGTGTTTCCATCGTAAGGTGTGTGTCTAGTATAATGGCGAGGCCCGGCACCCACGGCGTGAGAAGGGGGGCCCGGCACCCACGGCGTGAGAAGGGGGGCGGGGGCGGGAGAGCATTTTTTAAAGTCATTGGCTCGCCCCGATGATTGAGGTGGGTGCGAGCCAATGAGGAAAAAGGATAAAGGGGGGGTTTTAAGAGGAGCGCGCGGCGGCGGCGGTCCCTTGACGAGACCGGCAACCGGGGAAGAGGACTGCATCTTCGATCTTCTTGGCGCGGTCTCCGGCCTGTCCAGATTGAGTCCTGCAGCGAGTCGCGTCGTCGAGGAGTGGTCCGGTGCTGAGGGTAGGAGGTGTGCGCGGTACAGCGGCGTACAGGTCAATAAATTAGTTGCTGGCGGCATTGGGTTTAAGTGGCGGGGGAGGGCCTAGTGAAGGGATAGGTTGTTTTGTTTCGGGGGCTGCTGCAGGCACAGGCCGCGGGGAGATGCCGCCGAGGAAAGGAAGGCAGGAACGAAAGGGAACGTCGGGTGGAGAGGATCGCTCTACGGAGGGCAAGAGTGGCGGCAAGGCGTTACATTCAAGGGGGCGGAATGAGAGGACATCGAGAGGGGCGGCTGCAGGAGAGGTGGTACAGAGGGGGGTGAGTGGGGCCAGAGGAAAACGAGCGGGCGGAGGGGGAAGGGCCAGAGGGGGTAGGGGCAATGAGGTCGGCCCTGGGGGAAGAGATAGAGGGAGGTCTATGGCCAGGGGCTGGAGTCTGGTATGGGGGAAGCAGCTCCAGAGGGATCAGGGGGTGGCAGGGCAGCAGATGGGGCGGGCAGTAGGGAGGTGGAGTATGGAGAGGCCGGGTGGGGGATGGTGCAGAGGGGTGCAGAGTGTGGGCTTGCAGAGGCGAGTGGGTGCAGTTGGGGAGGACAAGGGATGGGGGGGTGGGGGGGAGGGGGGCCAGGCTGGACAGGTTGGGCTACACCATGGTTTGGGGCTCACACATACGGGCATGGCCCCTGGGTACAAGGAAGGGCAGCAGGCAGTGGGGGATCTCCAGCGGGAGTGTCGCCATGGGAGCATTGGAGGGGCGGAGGCCAGGGCTCTTCCCGTGCAGAGTGGGTGTCTGCTTGGCCGCCTTGTGGCCCCCGTTTGTCCCCTCTCCCCCCGCTGCTTCTGCTTTGTCTTTGCAGGTGGACAGAGACGCACGCGAAGCGGCGCAGATACCCGACGGACAGCGTGCGACAATGGAGGAAGTGGCTGGGGTTGTAGCCGATGGACCTCTGCGGAGTGAGGCCAGCGCAGGGAGCGCGATGGGAGTGCAGGCACCCGGCCAGGGGGTGCGAGATCCCGCAGTGCTGCCACAGGAGCTGTCGGCGGGCGGCGGAAGTGACGTGGGTGAGTTGTCCGGGTGCAACATGGCAGTAGGGGGTGGGGCGGATCAGGTGGGTGGGAAAGACAAGGGTGGGCGTAAGGCGAAGCGCAAATGTCGGCACGGGCGGCGGAGTCGGCACAGTTCGGATTCTTCCTCTGCATCCTCTGCGTCCTCCTCATCATCCTCGATACCGCCTTCTCGTTCGGGAACAGGGCTGGATACGGGATTGGGTGGGCCGGTCAGCGTGAAGGGAGTTCCTAACGTTGTGGCGTTCACGGAGTTGTGGGAAGGAGTCCCACGGCACCTACGGCGTAAGATATGGAAGCGGCGCTATGTCGATATATTCCGATTGTTGGAGGGCAGAAGGCGCTCGGGAGAGAGTAAGAAGAAGCGGAAGGAGGATGAGAAGGCGGGTCGTGTCCGGAAGGTGTCCCGGAATTTTATCAATTGGGTGCGAGCCTTTTTAAGGTTAGCTAGTGTTTGGGGTCGGCAGGCGCCAGAGGATTATGGCATGCTCTTGGCATATGCTGACTCCATCTTGGAAGCGGCGCAGGCGCATGGCGGCTTTGCGTGGCTGAATTATGATGAGAAATTTTGAGATAAAATGGAGGAGAGTAAAGGGTTGTCCTGGGGCACGCAGGACATTAATTTGTGGCTAACTCAGATGTCCGGGGGTGCGGGTGTGAGCGGTGGAACTACGGTGCGTGCTGGGGTGGGTGGTTTGGCAGGTGCGGGGCGGTCCTTTCAGGTGAACGGGGGCTCTCTGCCGCAGAGAGCGGGGGCTGGGGCTATGGGAGACATCTGTTGGCGTTTCAATAGATCCTCGTGCCCGTTCCCCGATTGCAAGTTCCGGCACGTGTGCTCGGCCTGCGGAGGGGGGCATTCCGCACTTAAATGCTTCAAAAAAGGCGGTGGGCCCCCCTCTGCGGCGGTCCCCAAGTAGGATTTCGTGGATGGAGTTGGCCCCCACCCCAATCTCTCGGGAGGTGATTAAGGAATGGTTGGGGGCTTATCCGCGGAAGAAGGACCGGGAGCTGTTGGAGCAAGGGTTTTTTGAGGGGTTTATTATACCAGTGCAAGGTACGATAGTAGGTAGGGTGGCACGTAATTCCCCTTCGGTGCGGTGCTTGGCGTCGGTTGTTCGCGAGAAGTTAGCGGTGGAGTTGGGTTTGGGCAGAATTGCCGGCCCATTTGCGGAACCGCCATTGGCGGAGTTGGTACTGTCTCCTTTGGGGGTAATCCCTAAGAAGGAGAAAGGGAAGTTTCGGCTGAAACATAACCTCTCCTTTCCGTTGGGTGAGTCGGTGAATGCGCATATTCCCAAAGAGTTGTGCGCGGTGCGGTATGCGTCCTTTGACGAGGCGGTCGGTTTGGTGAAACGTTGTGGCCCTGGGGCCCAATTAGCGAAGGTTGATATCGAATCGGCGTTTCGTTTGCTACCCGTACACCCCGCTTCCTTTTATTTGTTGGGATTTGCGTTTGAAGGGGAATTTTATGTGGACAAGTGCATGCCCATGGGTTGTTCCGTGTCGTGTGTGCCTACTTTGAGACATTTAGTACATTTTTGCACTGGAAGTTAGAGCAACGGGTAGGTAGCAGGAATGTCGTGCATTATCTCGACGATTTCCTCTTCGTGGGGGTGGCGCATTCTGAGGTGTGTCAGCAGTTGATGGATGGTTTTCAAGGCATGGCTAGTGAGTGTGGGCTTCCGCTGGCGGCTGACAAGACGGAGGGCCCGGCAACTTGTATCACGTTTTTGGGGGTGGAAATCGACTCGGTCGAGATGGTGGCGCGCCTCCCTCTGGAGAAGGTGGTGAAATTGCGCGTTTTGGTTGCGAACGGGCTGGCCTCTGATAAGTTATCCTTGAAGGAAGTGCAAATACTCATTGGATCCTTGAATTTCGCATGCAGAGTGATTCCAATGGGCCGAGTTTTCATGCGTAGTTTGTCGGCCGCCACTGTCGGGGTTCGGAAGCCGCATCATCGGATTAGAATGTCCCGGGTCATGAAAGCCGATCTGAGAGTGTGGGAGGTTTTTCTAGAAGAATTTAACGGGGTGTCGGTGCTGATGGAGGCGGAGGTGTCCAGTGTTGATTTGCAGCTGTTTATGGATGCAGCAGGCAGTGGGGGTTTGGGGATTTATTTTGGAGGGGATTGGTGTGCGGCCCACTGGCCGCATGCATGGCATGCGGATGGCCTGACGAAGAACATTACATTCTTGGAATTGTTTCCGCTCTTAGTGGTGTTGCATATATGGCCCGACCGGTTGTGGAACCGCAGATTAATATGGTGGTGTGACAATGAAGCTGTGGTTGCGGTAGTCAACCGGTATACGCCGCGATGCGCGGTAGTAGCGGGCTTAATGAGAGCTATCGTTTTTGCTTGTTTGCGTTTAAATGTCGCAGTGAAAGCTCGGCACATCCCAGGTTGCACTAATCGAATTGCTGATGCTCTTTCTCGTTTCAAGTGGGACCTGTTCCGGAGGCTGGCGCCAGAGGCGAGCGAGAAAGGCAAGGAAGTGCCCGAGCATTTATGGACGAGTGGCCTGCAGAAATGGTATGCTTGTTGAAGAACTCTCTGGCCCCGACGTCCTGGTCGGCATACTCGAAAGGATTCGACGCGGTATGGGGGTACTTGGAGGGGAAAGGATGGAAGCC
The DNA here is from genome assembly GCA_033557465.1 of Ichthyophis bannanicus. Taxonomy (NCBI): domain Eukaryota; kingdom Metazoa; phylum Chordata; class Amphibia; order Gymnophiona; family Ichthyophiidae; genus Ichthyophis; species Ichthyophis bannanicus. Next base: position 245,247,062 of record CM066037.1, read on the forward strand.
TGGAGCTGAGCTGGACAGCTTGTTAGGACAATATATAGTGGAGTCTAAAGTTGCGGGGATGTCCAGGGCTTCGGTTCGGACGAAGTTGGCTGGATTTGCCTTCTTTGCCAAGGCAGCGGGTTGGGGGTTTGCAAGGCCAGGGTTTTTGGTACAGAAGTTATTGAAGGGTTGGGATAGAGCGTGTCCTGCACTTCCGGATGCGCGATTACCTGTGACGCATGACCTTTTGGTGCGGCTCAGTGCAGCACTGTCGTATGTGGCGTCGACGGCTTATGAGGCGGCGCTGTTTAAGGCATTGTTTTGCTTTGCCTTTTTCGTGGCTTTTCGGGTCGGTGAGCTGGTGGCTAGCTCGGGCAGGCAGGTGCAGGCCTCGGGCTTATTAGTGGGTCATGTGCAAATTGGAGGTGGACAGCTACGGATCAAGTTGGCTAAATCAAAGACCGACCAGTTGTGCAAAGGCCTGTGGGTAGTCTTGCATAAGGTAGACTCCCTTCCGACGTGCCCCGTGGAGGCCGTGCGGGCTTATTTGGCGGTGCGCCCGGCGACGGGTTCCCTGTTTTTCGTGCACAAGAATGCAAGCTGGGTGACACGTTTTCAGGTGGCGGCGGTGCTCCGGTTGACCTTACGGTATCTTGGCATGGATCCTAAGCGCTTCGCGCCGCACTCTTTCCGCATAGGTGCGGCGACAAGTGCGGCGGCGGCAGGGATGTCAGCAGTGGCTATTCAGAACATTGGCAGGTGGAGATCACAGGCCTTCAAAGGTTATGTGCGCTTGTGAGACGGCGGGAGAGCAGGAGAATAACGTTTGCTTTCTTTTTCAGATGCTGTGCGGTGCCCGCAATGGTGCTGGATGATCGGGGCACTCATTTGTACATTGGGCGGGACTGCAGGCAGCTGAAAGACCGTTGGGTCCTAATTTGGGACTTGACCCGACAGTGGTGTCTCTACTATGGCTTGGAGAAAGGGGGTTGCGTTGGCAGCAGCTTTTACCATTGCTTCGGCACCATCGACGGGTGAGAGCGGAGCCCGCTGTAATACTGCTGCATGTGGGAGGGAACAATGTAAATAGTTGGACTTGCAAGCAGCTCATTAGGGCAGCAAAAAGGGATTTGGCGGAGGTGCTGAGGATGTTCCCTCAGGTTATCATAATGTGGTCTGACATCATTCCAAGGCCTGTTGGCGGGGGGCAGAGGCGATGGTCCAGGGGGCTAGCGAAGGTCAATCGACAGATTGGGCGGTGGGCATGTCAGCACGGGGGGGTATCAGATTATGCACTCCTGGGTAGATGTAGATTGTGCTGGACTCTATCGCCAGGACGGTGTGCATTTATCGCAGGTGGGAGTGGACCTGCTGTTAAATGACTGGCAGGAGGCCTTGGAATGTGTGGTGCAGTGGGAACCTCGATGGTCGCAGCTTTAAGGGGGGGCGGCGCACGGGCGTAAGTGGCCCTACGCTGGGTGGCGGGATCCCGGAGGTTTCCGGGGTCCGGAGCCTTAAGCTGGAATGGGGGTGGGGGCAGGTGCCCCCAACCCGGGTGACCCCTGGCCGGTCTTTGCTAGTAGTATGGCGAGGCCGGGGAAAAAGGGGGGTTGGATTTGCCGCTGGCTCGGCTGCGGCGGGAGTGGAATGAGCTCTCCTTGCTAGTGGTATGGCGGTTGAGGGCTCATTCCGCTCGGGAGTCTGTATGATATTAAGAAGTTGGATGTTGAAAACAATGTTTGGATTGTATAAACTTAATAAAGCTGCGACCATTTGAGCCAAAAATCAGTGTTTATGTATTTCTTATGGGTACGGGGTATGGCGGGACTGGAAAAAGGGTTGGAGGGGGGGGGAAGCGGGGGCCACCGGGTCCGACCTGCCTTGGTTATGGCGAGGCCGCAGGGCAGGGTCCCTAGCGGCCGTAGGTAACCAGGCGCGCGGCCCAGTGCGGGACCCTGCCCACAGCGTGAGAAGGGGGGCGGGGGCGGGAGAGCATTTTTTAAAGTCATTGGCTCGCCCCGATGATTGAGGTGGGCGCGAGCCAATGAGGAAAAAGGATAAAGGGGGGTTTTTAAGAGGAGCGCGCGGCGGCGGCGGTCCCTTGACGAGACCGGCAACCGGGGAAGAGGACTGCATCTTCCCGCCCGCCCGCCCTGCATTCAGGCTATGGGGGATGGGTTGTCGCAGCTGGTGGGGGGGGGAGGCGGGATCCCGGAGGTTTCCGGGGTCCGGAGCCTTAAGCTGGAATGGGGGTGGGGGCGGGTGCCCCCAACCTGGGTGACCCCTGGCCGGTCTTTGCTAGTAGTATGGCGAGGCCGGGGAAAAAGGGGGGTTGGATTTGCCGCTGGCTCGGCCGCGGCGGGAGTGGAATGAGCTCTCCTTGCTAGTGGTATGGCAGTTGAGGGCTCATTCCGCTCGGGAGTTTGTATGATATTAAGAAGTTGGATGTTGAAAACAATGTTTGGATTGTATTAAACTTAATAAAGCTGCGATCATTTGAGCCAAAAATCAGTGTTTATGTATTTCTTATGGGTACGGGGTATGGCGGGACTGGAAAAAGGGTTGGAGGGGGGGGAAGCGGGGGCCACCGGGTCCGACCTGCCTTGGTTACGCCTAGATATCTTATTTCGTTTTTTATTTTAATTTCTTGGTTTTGAAGTCTTATGTGTGTTGGGGGGATATAGGATTTGTTCTTGGTCACGATTATAACTTCAGTTTTAGTGTGGTTTATGTGGAGGTTTTGTGCTTTTAGCCAAGTTGTAATTTCATTATAGCAGTCCGATAGGAGTTGTAGCGGTAGGTTGGGTATCGTGAATGGAATATACATCATAATATCGTCTGCGTATAGATGATATTTTACTCCAAATTTTTTGAAAATGTTGCAGACTGGTTTTATGTAGATATTAAAAAGCAGGGCTGATAGCGCTGAACCTTGAGGTAATCCAATTTCTTGTTTATATGTGGTTGAGTTTTGATTCCCAATTCTTACATTTTGCGTTCTATTATTTAGGTAGGATGAGAACCATTTATGTACTGTAGAGTTTAAGCCTATTTGTCTCAAGTTATTGAGCATTATTGTGTGGTGTATGCTATCAAACGCAGCTGATATATCAATGAAAAGTAGAATGAAGGCCTGTTTATTATTGTCAATCCCTCTTAGGAGCGCATCTATTAAAACTGTGAGGAGTGTTTCAACTCCATGGCGGGGCCAAAAGCCATACTGTTGCTCATCAAGAGGGTAAGATGAGTCTAAAAAGTCCTGTGTCTGTAATTGAACCACTTTTTCAATTATTTTAGCCAAGAATGGTATGCTTGAAATGGGTCTATATGATGCAGGTAAAGTTTTATCAAGTTTGCTGTTCTTGAGGATTGGCCGTATTTGTGCGTGTTTGAGTGATGGTGGGAGGTAGCCTTGGGTTAGTGAGAGGTTCACTATTGAGAGAATGTAGGGTAATAAAATTGGTAGTGTATTTTTTATCCATGTTACTGGACATGGATCTAGATATGAAGTTGTGGTGTTGAGACTGGTGATGATATTTTTTAGTGTCTCTTTAGTTATGGGATGGAACTCTGACCATTCATCTGATGGCTGGTGTAATAAGTTGGTAATGTCTATAGACATTGATGGCATTTTTGCTTTGTTTTGATAATGGTGGGCTAAGGTTTGAACTGAGATGTCAGTAATTTCGCTGTCAGAAGTTTGAGGGTTGGTTAGATTTCTGACAATGGTGAATAACTCTCTTGGCCTGTTATATGATTTTGATAGTATTTTAGCATAATATTCTTTTTTTGTGCTGTCCAAGGTTTCTTTGTATTTAGTGAGGTGGTTATTGTATATTTCTTTGTGTATTGTCAATTTAGATTTGCGCCAGTTGTGTTCTAGTTTTCTAAGATTCCGTTTCATTTGCTTTAGTGTATTGTTGAACCATGGTTTGGTATTAGTCTCAGAGTAAGTGATCTTTTTGTATGTGTGATTAATTTTGGCTGCATTGTTGATGGTTTCATGCCAGTTTTTGACAGTGTCATCTAAATTCGTTGCTGGTGATAAGAGGTGGGGGATTGTTAAGTCAATAAATTCTTCATTGTTGAACTTTTTAAATCTTGTAGTTGGGACAATTCTGGAGTGATTGTTAGTGCTAGTGAAGGGATATGTAAGATTTAATTTGATAATGTAGTGATCAGACCAGGGTATCTGTGTACATTCAACTGAATTTGGATTGATTAGTTTGAAGAGTGTATTAGGGAGAAGGACAAGATCGAGAGTTCCACCTTTGATGTGTGTAGATGTGTTTATTATCTGATGATATTCCATGTCTGATATAGTATCAAAGAATAGTTTAGAGTCCAATGTTGGCAGAGAAGGAAGGTTAAAATCTCCTAGCATGATTATAGGGTGTTGTTCGGTGGAGGAGCTGAGGAGTTCAATAAAAGCGTCAAGGCAATCTGGGTTTTGGTCTGGGGGTCTATATACTAAGCAGACTTTCATGATACCATTTTTTATTATTAATGTATCTATGTTGTTGGAGATGTTTGATTGGATTGTTTTGGCACTTAGTACCTTTTTCGTCATCATTAATACACCTCCGCCTTTCCTATTGGTTCTATGTTTATAGAAAGTGTCATAGTCTTCATTATTAAGTTGATTTATGTAGACTGTATCAGTATCGGAGAGCCAGGTTTCAGTGACACATAATATGTCTGGTTTTAAGTCAGATATTAAGTCATTAAATATGGGCAGCTTGTTTTTCATCGAGCGTGCGTTGATAAGGATGCATGAGAGGGATGTTGAGTTATTGGTGCATATTCCCTTGGTTGTTTTACCCTTGTTTTTTCTATTGGCCAGCTCGGTGTTTTGTATTTCTATTTTGGTTCTGGTCATTATCTCTCTGTTTTTTGCATGTTTTGTTACTGCACGTGTATCACTACTATCACTTATCTGGGTCTCCCTGCCTTTGCTGTACATTGCTGACTGAACTGGTTTCTCTCTCCTGCAAATGTGCCTCTAACGCAAGGTTTTTACTGGCGTTAATTTTCAGACCCTGATTTCACGGCATTAGTGTGCCTGGGGCCCTCTCCCAACCCACTCTCCGCCCATTAACCCCTTATCTCCGCCCTCTTGGGAGCCTTACTCCACCCTCTGTGCACCTTAATGCCGCCGGAGACGTTATCGTGCAGTAATGCGCCATTATCATGCGATAAAGTCACTTATCGCGCGATAACATTGCCGCTGCGACGTTAGCGCTGTTTAGTAAACATACCCCCTAGTCTTGGACACACACTCAGAAGACAGACCCTCACCAAGTACAGAATAAGTCACCATAACCTAAAAATACACATATGTAGATAAAGATTAAACTGCAACCCCAAGAAGCCAGATTCTGTATACTCTAAAATATCAAAATAGCACCAAGTCCGATCACTAAATTGAAATAAAATTGTCTTTTACATTTGTTGACTGACAATTGTATTTTCTAATCATGCTGGTCCCAATCTGAGGTTTTGACTTTCCTCCACTTACCGATGCCCCCCCCCCCCCCCGTCTACTTCTCTGCAGGGGCAGCCTGAGGATGATGCAGGGCCATGTGCAAAGACTCATTGCAGCATCATTTGAATACATTTTGTATACGTTATTTTAAAATATATATATACCACCATCTGAAATCCTAGGTGACATCCAAACATACACATGTAATTTAGTAAAACAGATGTTATAATAAAACAAACATAATAATAAACATTAAGGGGTATGTTTACTAAACTGCGGTAATGCCATTCACGTTAGGTTCCGCGTTGATGATACAGATGCCCATATAAAGGAGTGGACGGGGCAGCATTAAAACTGTGTCAGATAAGGCGTGTTATAAGGCACATTAGAAGGTACCTTATTAGGTGCAGTACAAGGCACGTTAGAAGGCACCTTATTAGGCGCAGTACAAGGCAGGTGGGACTGGACACCACCCAGATTAGTGCGTACCTGGTGTTAAGGTCTGGTTGCCATAGGTACCTGTTATCAGGGCAGTGGGGAGTCAAAACTCGCATGAGGGCTATGTAGCACTGCCACTATGGTAGTATGCCCTATATACCCCAAGGGGCCTCAATCACTCTGTTTGTAAATGAGAGTGTGGTGGGACAGGTGGCTGCACTCTGCAGAACATCTGCAATACTAGCAACCACAGTCCTGCTGGCAGATGACAGCCCTCCAGGGCTGCTAGGCCAGTGCCATACCTGTGACCATTGCAGAACAACAATGATGCTTGGGGTAGGCTCAACTGCCCCACACCACAGTCAGACGGCACCTGCAGTATCCTACAAGGTGTTCCTACCACAAACAGGCAAACTACAGACAGCCCACTAACCAGACCTTAGTGCATGCTCACAGGGGAACCCTGTGCACCCAAAAGCAGGAAGCACAGAACAGACACCAAACAAGTATCTCCATGATTGGGCCCCAAAACCAAGAACACAAAAGCATCACTGAAAACAAATAATATGTGGCACTATGTGGGAACATAGACATGCCATGTTCACTGCTTAGTCAGAGTGAGAGTGACCCCCCCCCCCTCCTCCCAGCGTGACATGCTGTGGCCACCCTGTCCATGCAGGTGGTGGTCGGCCACAACAGTCTCCCAGCCATTGCCCTCCACCCTGTGCAGATGCATCCTGGCCAGTCCGCCCTGTCTTGGCCATACCCACAATACCTTGCTGCTCATTATGCACATTGCAGGCTAATGCTGGAAGCAGTGTGAGCAATATGGGCTCTGTGAGGTGTTGGCAGACACAAAACAATGGAGAGACATACGCACACACCCACACCTATCTCAGCATTGTGCAGAGATGGTGGTGGTTGCCAACCCTACCCCCTGCACTGGTCCTGATCACATTGCCGACATTGCTAATCTGTGCAGGGGGTAGTAGTAGTGCTCTGGTGATAAGTGCAGCTCTGTGCTGTGGCCAACAGCCTGATACTTCATGAAGCTGCGGATAGTGGAGCCCTTGTGAGTACCCCTGTGCACCACTGCATTGGGGTTTGCCCACATTGTTGTTGTGGCTGCATTGTGCGCTAAAACATAGAAACATAGAAATATGACATCAGAAAAAGACCACACGGCCTATCTAGTCTGTCCTTCCATATCAACAACTACAACAGTCCCCTTTTTACCTTTAGAGATCCTCTGTGTTGGTCCCATGCTTTTTTGAATTCAGTTACTGTCCTCACCTCTACCACCTCCACTGGGAGACTAGTCCACGGATCCACTACTCTTTCCATAAAGAAATATTTCCGCATATCACCCCTGAATCTATCTCCCTTCACCCTCATCCCATGTGCCCTTGTAGCAGAACTTGCTTTCAATTGAAAGAGGCTCTCTCCCTGAACATTTATGCCACGGAGGTACTTAAACATCTCAATCATATCACCTCTATCCCGCCTTTCCTCTAAGGTGTACATATTAAGATACTTCAGTCTGTCCTCATATGCTTTATAATGAAGACCACTAATCATTTTAGTAGCCACCCTCTGCACCGACTCCATCCTGTTCATATCCTTTTGAAGGTGCGGTCTCCAGAATTGCACACTATACTCCAAATGAGGTCGCACCAAAGACTTATACAGAGGCATAATCACCTCCTTTTTTCTGCTAGCCATTCCTCTCCGTATGCACCCAAGCATCCTTCTAGCTTTTGCCGTCGCATTTTCTACCTGTTTAGCTACTTTAAGATCATTCAGACACAACCACGCCTAGGTCCCCTCTCTTCTTTAGTGGACAAAAGTACTTCAACCCCTATACTATATTGCTCCCTTGGATTGCTGCAGCCCAAATGCATGACCTTACATTTTTTAACATTAAATCCCAGCTGCCAAATTCTAGACCATTGTTCAAGCTTAGCTAGATCCCTCCTCATGTTATCTACCCCTTCCTGGGTGTCTACTCTATTGCAGATTTTGGTATCATCCACAAAGAGGCAAACCTTACCTGAAAGCCCTTCTGCTATATCACTAACAAAGATGTTAAAACGAATTGGACCAAGGACAGATCCCTGGGGCACACCACTGCTAACATTCTTCTCCTTAGAGTGAGCTCCATTTACTTGTTCTCTTTGTCGCCTCCCACCCAACCAATTTCTAACCCAAGCAGTAACTTTAGGGTCCATCCCTAGAGTGCTCAGTTTGTTTATAAGTCGCCTGTGAGGAACAGTGTCAAAGGCTTTACTGAAATCTAAATACACCACTTATAGGGCTCTCCCTCGGTCCAACTCCCTGGTCACCCAGTCAAAGAAATCAATTAAATTTGTCTGACAAGACCTGCCTCTGGTGAATCCATGCTGCCTTGGATCCTGTAATCCGCTGGACTTCAGAAACTTCACTATTTTCTCTTTCAGCAGCGTTTCCAATAATTTACTCACCACTGAAGTTAAACTAACCGGTCTGTAGTTTTCAACCACATACTTACTTCCGCTTTTGTGTAAAGGCACAACATGAGCCTCTCTCCAGTCCTTTGGCACCACTCCTGACTCCAACGAGGCATTGAAAAGGTCAGTCAGTGGAGCTGCTAGAACGTCCCCAAGTTCCGTCAGTATTCTCGGGTGTATCCCATCTGGTCCCATCGCTTTGTCTACTTTAAGTTGAGATAGTTTCTCATGAACACAGTCTTTTGAAAATTGTTCAAGATGTCCTTTGCTTCTGTTCCTATTTGTGGGTATTTTCTGAAGTCCTGCTCCTGGTTCTTCATCTGTGAACACAGAACAAAAATATTTGTTAAGCAATTCCGCTTTATCCTTATCAGCTTCTACATATTCCTCCCCTGCACCCTTGAGTCTGACAATACCACTCTTGCCCTTCCTCTTCTCACTAATATATCTGAAAAATGTCTTATCCCCCCATTTTATTGCATTGGCTATTTCCTCCTCCTTTTGAATCTTTGCCTTCTTGACTACTTCGCTAGCTTCTCTAAGGGGTATGTTTACTAAACCATCTTAATGTGCGCTCTGCGATGTTATCGCGTGATAAGGTACCTTATCGCGCGATGATGGCACTTTTTAAGGCGCACAGGTACCATATCGCGCGATAACGTGCACTGCGGCACAAACGAGCGCTGAAGGCGGGGAAAAGCTCCCGGAGGGCGGAGGAAGGCTCCACAGGGGCGGAGAGAAGGGGTCAATGGGTGGAGAGTGGGAGGGGAGAGGCTCCCTGCACACCAACGCTGTGAAATCCGAGGCTCAAAACTAACGCCAGTGAAACCCTGGTGTTAGAGCTGATTTAAAGGGAAAAGAAACCATTTCCATCAGCAATGTACAGCAAAACCAGGGAAACCTACAAAAAGTGATAAGTGTGATACATGTGCACGGAACAAAAGGGCAAATAAACATTGAAAATGAACAGAAGCAAATGTAAAAAAAACATAACCAAGCCGGGCAATAGTGATAGCAATGGGAAACATCAAAAATCACTCCCAAGAAAGCTCCAAAACAAAGATATGAATTTTGGAAGGGTCTATGCTTCGTCCCCATACAAGGTGAATGAGCCCAAAGTGAAATTGCGCTGCGCAGGGTTTCCAACCCCATTGGCCAGGTGTCCTATGGCATGCACATGTTCTGCAACAGTAGGGCGGGCATGTCGGAATGGGAAACTGGACAGATGCTGGAAAAGGGGACACAGAGGACCTCAGGCAGCACATGCGGCGGTGCAGCTGGCCCACAGTGCGGACTAGGGTGATGCCTAGCTGGCCCATAGGAATGCTGAAACAGTAGAGCAGCCAGACAGCAACTGCTGAGGGCCCAACATGGGCACAAGTGTGCTTCCCACGGTGTCACAGGGGATAGTACTCAGCAGGTCCCCCCAATGGCACGGGACATTGACAGGCGGTGCTGGGGGGAAGCGTGGACAGCTATGCAGGCACCCCTACCTCAGAACCCGCACCATAGGCAACCGCCTACCCACATACTGGATGGCCTGAGACTGCGCTCCACCAGCACCACCAGCAGAAGGGCATGTCAGCATGGTGGCAGAGGGATACTGGCGGTGGAGGGGGCAGTGGCAGCTGCCCAGAGCAGACCGTGGCCTAGCCCTGTGTAGGTGGGTGCCATGCACTGCAACAGACAGGCCCTGTCTGACGAACAGTCATGGCATCAGCAGGGAATGCACTTTCTCTGTGGCAGCACAGTTGTGCAGTACACACAGCCAGTATGTTCAAAAGCAGAAGGGCACAGGTTCAAGTCCCAGCTGTGGTTCTTGCCAACCCAGTCCCCATATTTTACCCATTACTAAAACGTGCTAATACAGACAGAACCTTTATTGCAGATGATGTAAACATGCCCAAGACACCTACATTTTACCCTACAGAACACAGACACCATGCACATGCGCATACCCTAGAGCAGAGTCTCCCAAATGCAGTCCTGGGGGCCAAACACCATTCAGGTTCCATGCTGCCTCTAATAAAGATTGCTGTGCTGCATTTCTATGCGCCTCCCCCATGGTATGCAGATGTATCTTATGCATATTCATGAGGGACTAACACGCTACTGCTCGGTCTTTTCAGGAACGATAAACTGTAATCACTAAAGTATGAGTCGTTCACTATTAACTTAAATAAGCATTCAGAAAATATTATACTTCTATTACAAAAAATTAATCTACTCTTATTATGAAACAAGGTCTCAGACTTAACCAGCACTACTTTCCGACTCACGTCCTGGAAAGAAAAGTGCCTTATCGCATCAATGACCTTATGACGTTTCACAATGTATGAGTCAGTCCAGAAGTATGAGATTCTACTCTACCAGAGGTAAATACTATTTTGATAATCTCTCTAACTGTATATATTTTCGGGTTGATCAACAAAGCACAGTGAATGAGTTCAGCCCGAAAATATATACAGTTAGAGAGATTATCAAAATAGTATTTACCTCTGGTAGAGTAGAATCTCATACTTCTGGACTGACTCATACATTGTGAAACGTCATAAGGTCATTGATGCGATAAGGCACTTTTCTTTCCAGGACGTGAGTCGGAAAGTAGTGCTGGTTAAGTCTGAGACCTTGTTTCATAATAAGAGTAGATTAATTTTTTGTAATAGAAGTATAATATTTTCTGAGTGCTTATTTAAGTTAATAGTGAACGACTCATACTTTAGTATTCATGAGGGACAGCATGAAAACCCGAACAGTGTTTGGCACACCAGGACTGGAGTTGGGAACCTCTGCCGTAAAGCAGCAGCCAACAAGGGCAGACACACCCGCACCCATGAGCTCCATTATCCAATGCCTCCTGGAGAGGCAGGACATTGGGCCCTGCGTGCATCTCCCAATACTAGCACTTGCATACCTTAGCAATGCCATCATAAACCTGGGAATACGGTACACAGCTATCAAAAGGTTGCTATGAATACTGGCAGATAGCAATTCAGATGTTAAGTACAATTGTCTGATTGAGCTGCATCATGGCAACCTTTCTGATGTCTGTGGAGTGTGCTACAGGTCTTGTGTTTGACAGCGTTTACCACCCTGGGGGGTGACCCCAACAGTATTGCGTACCATAGCCATGCCTGCACTGTGCCCAGGACTGGAGCGGTGGCCAGGGCTGCTAAACACCTCTATAGTTGTACAATGATGGCATAGGTGTGGGAGTGTGTGTCTGTCTATCCAGTGTGTGGTGGCTACAAACACCCTCCACAGCCCACGCTGCCAGCACTGTTGCCAGTATTGGCCTGCCAATGTGCATAATGAGGAGCAAGGTACCATGGGTATGGCCCGGACAGGGTGGCCTGGCCAGGATGCATCTGCACAGGGCATAGGGCAATGGCTGGGACATTGTAGTGCCCGGCCACCACCTGCACAGACAGGGTGGCCACAGCATGTCCTGCTGGGAGTTCACTCTCACCCTGACTGAGCAGTGACCACGGCATGGCTAGGTTCCCCCATAGTGCCCTATAATGTTTCTTTCATGTGATGTTTCTGGGTTCTCTTTTGGGGCCCAATCTCTGATGTATCTGCTTGGTGTGTATGCTGGCATCCCAATTCTGGGTGCATGCATCTTCTCCAGGAACATGCCTTATGGATTAGCTAGCAGACTGTCTGCAGCTAGTATGTGTCTTGCTGGAACACCTTGCAGGGTGCAGTGGCTGCAGGAGAATATCAGATAGTTGTGGGGTGCAGCTGAGTATTTCCGGGCCTAATGTTTGTCTGCTATTGCTTTAAAGATGTGTACAGAGCTGCATTGACTGCCCTGTAGGGTGTCTGTTCCCCAGCAGGACTGCGGTTGGTGGTCCCCTTTACTGCTGCCATTGCAGGGATGTAAAATGTGGATCTGTCAGTGGAGAGACCCTGTTTCCCACCCTCAGCCTCAGATTGTGGGTTGGGTGGTGGTGGTACATTATCTGCCTATGGGTCCATAAGGATTAAACCTGACTGAGAAATACAGATGTATCCAAAGTGTGTCTGCAGGAACTATCTATCTCACACACTAGCACTGCTGGGGACCTACAGCATGGCCTATTTCTGCCATGGAAGGTGCTGTGGACCTGGTGCTGGGTGCCCCACCGAACCCTCAGGGTGAGCACAGTACCCACACAATGTGACGGTGTGTAGCTACTCTGTGCCATTAACACACATGGTCAGTTCCCCCTACCAGGCCGAGGTGCTGTGGGGGTGCATACCCCATCTTGTGTTCATCTGTAGATGGCTGATTTGCATGTGCAGTGCATCATGGGTACGGGTGGGCTAACCCTATCCTGGTGACCACAGCAGACTGTTTGTGTGGTGACATGCAGTCCTTCTGCAGCCAGCCAGGGGTTTGCTAGCAGCTGTAGCCCACTGGTTACTTCACTGCCTGTGGAGCCAGAGGTCATGGGTTCAAACCCACAGTGGGGTTATTTAATAGGGCTGTCCAAAGCATTATCTATTTTTAATGTACATTGGTGCTGCCAGCAAACACACCCTCAGTGTACTGTACCCATAAGGTGCCTCAGAGGGCGCTTTATAGGGTGCCCTATAGTGCACCTTATGGTTACCATCCATATAAGGTGCACTATACGGTATCCTATGGAGCGACTTATAGGGTGCCCTATAGGGAACATCATAGGGTGCCGTGGCGGACAGTGCACTTTATAATGTGCCCTATGGAGTGCCTTATAGGGTGCCTTATGCGGCACCTTAGGTTACGGCACATGAGGGTGTGTTTGCTGGCAGCAATTAATAAAATACAAATAAAGTGCCACAGGAAACAATACTTATATGTCACAGCTGATGCCTCAGCCATCCTTAAGTATTCAGCACACTGGGGATCGAACTCATGATCCCTGTATCATCAGTCAGTGTATTAACCATTGTGCTACACCTCTGTTTCAATGTTTATATGTCTGGGCACCTACTTATGATTACCGCGCGTTAACACGCTTAGCGGCGCTTCGCACGATAATGTGCGCAGCAGCACGCGTTATCGCATGATACTCCCATTTTGCTGCTTTAAGACTGAAACGCCCACTCCTTTTATGGCAGCCTGCACACTATCACCAGACGCACATTAAGACGGTTTAGTAAACATACTCCTAAGTTTTTCCAAATACAGATGCCTGTCTTCCTCTCTCTGTGATCTCTTGCATTTCATGAAGGCCTCCCTCTTTTTCTTCACTTTTTCAGCTACTTCTTTCGAAAACCATAGCAGTCTCCTTTTCCTTTTACCTTTATTTACCATTTTAACAAAAAGGTTGGTTGCCCTTAAAATATCCCCTTTCAGTTTTTCCCACTGTTTTTCTACATCCCTCAGCTGTTCCCATCCAACTAATGACTCCCTGAGGTATTGGCCCATCTTCGCAAAGTTAGTCTTCCTAAAGTCTAAGATCCTCGCCTTTGAATGGATTCTAACAGCCCTAGTCCTAATACTGAACCACACCATCTGGTGATCACTGGGGAGATGCTCTGCAGGATCCACAGATGGGACCTGAACCTCTGACCCTCTACTCTTGGACATGCTGGCTGAGTGTACTGCACCACACTGTTGCCACCGCAGCACAGTGGTCCCTGGGGTTACCCTTACGTTCCTCGGCCAGACCTCTTCTGTTGCACTGCACACCACGTACTGGTACAGGGCATGGCCTAGGTCCACTGCAGGCGAGTGCCACTGCTCCCTCCAGCACAATCACCCAGCCCCTCTGCCATGCCGCCATGACCATATGCTGTTGGTGCTGGTGGTGCGCCATCCCAGGCCATCCAGGGGGCAAGTAGGCGGCTGCCTAAGGTGTGAGAACTGGGGTAGGGGTGTCTACATAGATGTCCACGCTTCCCCCAGCACCGCCTGTCAATGTTATGCACTCCTTGGGGTGCCTGCTGGGTGATATCCCCTGGATGGGACACTGTGGGACACAGACTCATGGGCATGTCTGACCCTGGCCAGTTGCTGTCTTGCTGGTTTCCATTTTCTGCGTTCCTATGTGCCACCTCGGCAACCGCCTAGTCCACCCTATGCCCCAGTAGCCCCCACTGCAGGTCCCGCCTGCAGCCCCCCTGCCCCATTTGCGCCATCACCATAGTGGCCTTTCATACCAGGGCACTATGCTGTTACTGCAAATGAAGCACTACTATCACCTTTCTTGGGCTCCCTGCCTATGCTGTACATTGCTGACACTGAAATTGTTTCTCTCTCTTGCAAATGTGTGCTAACACCAGGTTTTCAGTTGCGTTAGGATTCAGCCCTTAATTTCTCTGTGTTAGTGTGAAGGGGCCTCTCCCCGCCCACTCCCCGCACATTGACCCCTTCTCTCCGCCCTTTTATGGCCTTAACGTGGCCGTGAATGTTAAGGCGCATTATATGCCGTTAAGGCACCTTAACGTTACATAACGCGCCTTAACGTAGCTGCTGCTATGTTAATGCAGTTTAGTAAACATGCCCCTAAATTTGATTAAGGAAAAACCACTTACACAGCCCCCTCCACAAAATCAAACCATTATAATTATCTGCACATCCAGGGGCGGCCCAAGGGGGGTGCGGGGCCATGTGTACAGACTGGGTGTGGGGCCTCATTTGCATAAGGGGTCTTATTTGCATAAATATTTGCATAATGTTACCATATACTAACTTTTAGTAAACATGCCTCTTAATGAGTGTATGGATAAAGAAAGACTAAAAGATTTCTACATTACTATAATCTAGTACCAACCACCAGACACATTAGGAACTACTACAAACACTGCCCATTTAGAACCCATAGCAAACTCGCTGTATCCTAACAGCACTACCAGGACTCACAAAGCACCATACCCTACCTATCAAAAGGAAACATGCAAATATTAAACCAATACATTTCAGAGAACAACAATACATGACGTACTTGGGAAAGAGAACAAGTAGCAATGTCAAATAGGAATTATATAAACAGAACATCTCAGCTCAGTTACACATGCAGAACATAGACCATCACCAAACACGTAATCACAATTTAGAAACAGGAAGACAATAATTAAACTGGGAATCCCAAAAGCCAAACTAGGAATGTACAACACTGTAGAAATAAAACTATACATTAATTTGCTCTTGTACTAAACAAAGCGCAGATGTTAATGATGCACATTTACCAGAGCTGACATATTCCAATTAATAAATTCAAAATAAAGAGATATTTTTCTACCTTTTGTGCATTTTTTTCAGCTGCAATTGCTCCAGCCACTTTCTTCTGGTTTCTTCGTGTCTTCTGCTAACTCTCCATCGTCTGCTGTCCATTTGTCCTTTCTTCTCTCTTCTAGTTTTTTTCCATTCTCTCTCTAAATCTGCTTTAACATACTAATCTTTCTCCTTTTGCTCTTTCCTCATTCCTATTTCATCCACTCAAATTTTACCCCTCCATCCTCAATCCCCACTTACTCTCCCAATACCCAGCCAATTGTAGATTTTTTATCCCTCCCACACAAAATATTTTTCCCCTCTCCATTTTACTCTCCCAGCCCCATCCCATTCTAATCCTCCCCCAACATCAGCTCCCTTCTAGTTCCAGCCTCACCCAGCATCCATTCCCTTCTAGTCCCTGCATCAGCCCATTTCCAGTCCTAGCCCTCCATCAGCCCATTTCCAGTCCTAGCAACCCCCCAACCCAATATCAGTCCTAGCCCCCCCATCAACCCACTTCCAGTCCTAACCCCCCATCACCCCATTTTCAGTTTAAGCCCCCCCCCCTATAACCCATTACCAGTCCTAACCCCCCATCAGCCCACTTCCAGTCCTAACCCCATCAACCCATTTCCAGTCAGCCCCCCATAGCCCATTGCCAGTCCTAACCCCCCCCCCCATCAGCCCACAGCCCATTACCAGTCCTAACCCCATCAGCCCACCTCAAGTCCTAACCCCTCCCCATCAGCCCTTTTCCTGTCCTAGCCCCCCCTTAGACCATTATCAGTCCTAACCCCCCCATCAGCCCACAGCCCATTACCAGTCCTAACCCCATCAGCGCACCTCCAGTCGTAACCCCCCCATTAGCCCATTTCCAGTCCTAGCCCCCCCCCCATAGCCCATTACCAGTCTTACCCCCCCAACAGCCCACAGCCCATTTCCAGTCCTAACCCCATCAGCTCACCTCCAATCTTAACCCCCCCAGCCCATTTCCAGTCCTAGCCCCCCCCATAGCCCATAACCAGTCCTAAACCCCCCCATCAGCTCAAGTAAAATTTAAAAAAAAAAAAAAGCTGGCTGCTACCGCTGCCGCTGCCGCTGCGGGGCCCCCTCTGCCCGGCTGAGTTCCTCCCTCCCTCTGCGATGGCTGAGCCCCTCTGTGCCGGCTTTCAGATTCGCAAAGGGAGAGTGTCTCCCTCGCGTCTCTGTTAAGCCTGCAGGGGCAGATGGGAGTGGCCTAGTGGTTGGGGCAAGGTACTTAAGGTCGGGAGTTCAAATCCCACTAGAGGACAGCAACCTTGGGCCGGAAGGACTGGGGTTTCTAGTCCCACAGGTGCTCCTTGTGGTCTTGGGCAAGCCACTTAACCCTCCATAGCCCATGTTCTCTGTAAAATAGTTAGCTCCAAGTTATAATGCCCTGTTCAATGTAATTTTAGTTTGTTCAATGTAAACCGCACTGATGCAGAATAGCGCGGTATATAAGAGAATGTAAATAAATAAATAAACCCGCAGAACTCAATATATTTAAAAAAATCTGATTCTGGTCATCTCACTAACAACAAAATAAATATTCTCCAGTATCCGGAATATTGCAAACTAATATAAAATCCTACAAAAGTCACTGAAGATCTACAAGGCCAAATCTACCATACCATATCAGCTTACTGTGAACTTCCAAAACTCATACAACATTCTAGGTATGGCCCGGATAGGCCAGATTGGCCAGGATGCATCCTCACAGGGTGTGGGGCAATGACTAGGACACTGTAGTTCCTGACCACCACCTGCATGGACAGGGTGGCCACAGCATGGCATACTGGGAGGGCACTCACTCTGAAAGAGCAGTGAACATGGCAAGTCTAGGTTCCCACATAGCGCTCTACACTATTTGCCTCAAGTGATATATTTGTGTTCTCCAGTGCTGGGGTCCCAAAGAGTGAGATGCCTGCTTGCTGCACATAGTTCCTGGTGGATTGTCTGCTGTTAGACTGTGCATGGTTAGAACACCTTTAAGGTACAGTCTGACTGTGCTGTTTGCTGGTGACTGGCAGACAGTGGTGGGAGGCACTTGGGGTTTCCAGACCTAACCCCAGCATTGCTGCTGGTCTGCCACTGTTCCAGTCATAGGTATGGCTCTGGCCCACCAACCCTCGAGGATTGTCTTGTACAAACAGGCTGGAGAATGCTTCCCTGGAGCAGGGGCACTGTTCTTTACCTACAAAAGGGTGATGTGGGCCCTTTGGGGTATGTAGTGTATACCACTGTGATCTATACATCCACTGCTACACACCCCTTATGCAAGACTAGGAACCTCTCTGCCCTGATAACAGTTGCCCATGTCAGCCAGACCCTCACACGGGGTACACACTAATCTGGCTGGTGTCTGGTCCCACAGGACCACATGTGACTGCAGGATACAGATGGACAACAAATTATCTTTGGCTGCACCTCACAGAACACCTGTCACACACTGGCAGTGATGGGGATGTACAGCAGGACCTATCTCTAGCAGTACATGTACTGCGGACCTAGTGCTGGGCGCCCATCCTATCCCTCAGGGTGAACACAGAACCTGCACAATGGCATGGTCTGTAACTACTCCGTGCCAGTATCATGCACTGTCAGTTCGTCTTTCCAAGCTGGGGGATCGGAGAGGTGCAGACCCCATTTGGTGATCAGCTGTAGACAGCTATTCAGCATGTGCATTGCATCATGGGTACTGGTGGGGTTACCCTATCCTGGCACTCAGAGCAGACAATTTGTGCGGTGACCTGCAGTCCTTCTGTACCCAGAAATTGCTGTGACACACCATGGGGGTATAGCCTACTGGTTAATACAATGCCATTCTTGACAGTGTTCATGGGTTCAGTTCCTCATTGTTTCCCCCTCTCATGCCTGTCCTACTCATATAGTGTGCATGTCTGTAGAGGTCATATTTTTGCAGATCTGTGCTTCCAGCCCATAATACCCTCGCCACAATTGCCAACATTCTCTTGGTCCGTCTATCTGCGTCTGTCAGCTGTGTAGAGTCCTGTCTGCCAGTGCAGGCTACCACCCCATGTCATACCCTTTCCTGCATTGCGCCTCTTCATGCTTGCCTCACCTGTGCCTGATCTGCATGGCACCACCACTCCTCTGTCCACCCATCATTGTAACTATCCTGCCACCTCTGCGTCCACTGGGGGACATGTATTCCCATTGTCTGCCACCAACTGTTTTTCTGGCACTTTACATTGCCAACACCCTGTGCTGTGGTACAGCTGCCCCACCATGTTTGTCATCGGTACTGGCAGGCACATGGGATGCCCGCAGATATGGCAGGTCCAGCGGCTCCCACTTCTCCCTCCTTCACTCACCTGTTCATTGCCTTTCCTGAGTGCTCTATCTAGTGTTAGGGCTACATTTTTTTTTTATCTTTTTTTTATTTTTTTTATTTATCTATATTTTTTCTATACCGCCCCTTCCAGCGATCAAGGGCGGTTTACAAGGAACATTTTAACAATTGTACACCGATGTATACATTTACATTGAACAATCAGATTCAACTATTTACAATGAACGGTTAAGTTTAACTATTTACATTGAACAAAACTTCAACTTCAAGATGTATTAGTAATACAAACAACCATTAAATTATTTACATTGGATATTTACAGTGGTTGTGTTTTGTGTATATTTTGGAATTTATTTCCTTTTATGACGTAAATCGGGGGTGTGTATGGGGTTTCAGACGGGGGGGGGGTGAGTTGTTTAGTTTTGAGCAAGGGGGTTTGTGTGTGTAATACCATGGTTATGGAGGTGTTTTGGGGGTATATGGGATTTCAAAGTGTTCAGTAAAGAGGTAAGTTTTTAGCTCTTTCCTGAACTGATAGAGGTCATTTATGACGCGAAGGTCTATTGGGAGGTCATTCCAGAGTGTAGGGGCAGTGAATGTGAATGCTCTGGAGCTAGTGGTTTTCTTTGTCTTCCTGAAGGCTTTTGGTGTGATAAGGGAGTGGGCTTCGTTTTGTCTGTGTGATCTAGTTTTGTTTGGTGATTGCAGTAGTGTGGATAGGTGTGAGGGGGCTATGTCTTTTATGAGTTTAAAGGTTGTTAGGATAGTTTTGTATCTGATTCGGCTATTGATTGGGAGCCAGTGTAGTTCTAGCAGTATTGGGGTTACGTGGTCTGTTAGACGTGCTTTAGCTATTACTTTTGCACAGATGTTCTGAGCTCTTTGAAGAAGGTATGTGCTTTTTTGAGGGAGGCCTATTAATAGACTGTTGCAGTAGTCAAAGTGGGGGGTGATTAGTGTATTTACTACAGATCTAAAATCTTGAGTTTCTAGGAGTGGCCTTAGGTGCTGAATAGTTTTTAGTTTGTAGTAGATGGTTTTTACGGTTTTGTTTTATGTGTGGTAGCATGGTGAGTGTGTGATCTATTATCACACCTAAATATTTTACTTCTTTTCTAACAGGTATGGATGTTCTGTTAATTGTGATTGTTTCTGGGAAGGTGTTCTCTGTGGTTGATGACCTTGTTACGAACATTGCTTCCGTTTTTTTGAGGTTGATGCTGAGGTAGCTAGATTCTAACCAGGAGGAGGTCTCAGTCATACATTCTGATAGTGTGTCATATGAGGGGTTTTTAGCGGTTATAGGGATAGCGAGCATGATGTCGTCGGCGTATATAAAGTGGTTAATCCTGTGTTTTTTAAATATGTTTGTTATTGGTTGTAGATACAGGTTAAATAGGAGGGCGGAGAGGGCTGATCCTTGGGGTATTCCTTGGCCTTGGGGGAATGGTTCTGATGCTTCTTGGTCAATTTGTACGCGTATTAGTCTGTTTGATATGTAGGACTTGAACCAATCAAGGACAGTCCCGCCTATTCCTAAGCTTTGTAGTCTGTTGATCAGTGTGGAGTGGTTAATGTTGTCAAAGGCGGCAGAAATATCTATGAATAGAAGTAGGAAGCCTTGGTTGTTGTCATCTGTACCTCTGATGAGGAAATCCATTAGGGTGATTAATAGAGTTTCTACTCCATGGAATGGGCGGAACCCAAATTGGTGTGAGTCAAGTGGTTTATGTTCATCAATGTGTTCTTGTAACTGTATTTGAATTGTTTTTTCTATTATTTTAGCTATAAATGGGATGCTGGCTATGGGTCTGTATGAGTTCGGGTCTTTTGGGTCAAGCTTGTTGTTCTTTATTATTGGTCTAAGTGTTGTGAGTTTTAAGGCATCAGGCATTATGCCTTGTGAGAGGGATTGGTTCACTATATGTTGTAGATTTTCCGCCAGTTCCTCCTTTGCACATTTAATCCATGATACAGGGCATGGGTCTAGTGGGGAGGTTGTTGTGTTGATCATTGTTACGATTTTAAGGAGTTGTTTTCGGTCTATTATGTGGAAGTTTGTCCATTCGTTTATGAGTTTAGTGCTTGTAAATATTGGTGTCAGAGTAGTGGTTTTGTTTTTTAATTTCGCTGCAAAGTGTGTTGCTAATGTTTGTACATTTATTGCTGGTTGTTTAGGCTCGGTGTTATTAGTTTTAGTTAGTGTTTTTACTATCGCAAATAGTTCTCTCGGGCGGTTGATGGCTGAGTTTAGTACTTTAGAGTGGTAGTCTCTTTTTGATTTGTTGATTGCATTTTTGTATCCAGTAAGTATTAACATGTATTGGGATTTGTTTTCATCCGATTTTGTTTTCCTCCATCTCTTTTCTTGTTTCCTTAGTTGCTTTTTTAGTTTTGCTAGCTCTTTCGTGAACCACTTTTCGGTCTTTTTTGTTTGTCTATGTAAGACTTGTGTGGGGACAGCTGCATTTTGAATGGTTGAATTCCAATGTGTTATGGTTGAATTGATGTCTGATGAGTTTGTATTGAGTTTGGGTAATACTTCGTTGAGGAATGTATTCTTGTTAAAGTGTGCGAATCGTGATGTATGTGGAGGTGTGCTTGTGGTGTTTTTTGGAGCTTGTATTGGTAGGTAAGTTGTAATAAGGTGGTGGTCGGACCATGGTACTTCGGTTATGGTTGGAGTGGTGTGTGGCTGGTGACTGTAGAGCATAGAGGGAAGGAAGATTAGGTCAAGTATGTTACCTTTATTGTGTGTGGGGGCTTGTATTATCTGTGTATATCCCATTTGTGTCATAGCTTCTATGAAGTTATTCGATTGTGAGTTGGTCAGTGATGGAAGGTTCAGGTCACCAAGGAGTATGAGTGGTTTGCTTTGAGATGCTGTGCAAGCAAGTTCTAGGATAGGGGTGAGGTTATTTTGATCAGATGATGGGGGTCGGTAGATGAGGGCGAGGGCAAGGGTTCTATTTTCTATATTGACAATGTCTATTCCGTCTATATTGTCTAAGTTTGTTAGGGTGAATTTTAGGTCTTTTTTGGTGAGTATTAAAGCGCCTCCTCCTCATTTTATATTCCGATGACAGTTGAATATGTCATATTGATGTGTGGCTAACTGGTTTAGTAGTATGGTGTCTGTGGGTGAGAGCCATGTTTCAGTGATGCAGATAATATCTGGGGTTGTGTCCTTTATTATGTCATTGATTATTGGTATTTTATTTCGTATAGAACGGATGTTTATTAAGATGATTTGTAGGTTAGAGTTTGTGTTATTAGCTCGTTCGTTTATTGTACTATAGGGTTGGGGTTTTATTTGTATGCGTCTGTGAAGGGGTTTGTCTGAGTCGTTGCGCGAATGATGATAGTGGGGGTTTGAGTATGTATTGCTGTGTGTTGGGTTTTGATACTGGTTATGGGTGGTTGGGATGTTATTGTAAGGATTCCGGTAGTGATTGTGGATGATGGGGATGTTTTTGTAAGGGCTTTGGTTGGTATTGTATGTATATATGTGTTGGGTTAGGAGAGTTATCAGCAGGAGAGTGAGAGGGATGTTTGTAGATTTAGTGGGATACATTGTGTGTAGGGGGTTGTGTGAGAGGGAGTTCTGCAGGGATTAGAGGCCTCTGGTGATAGTGTATGTGTCTACAGGCAACAGTATATATAATTTTGGCAGCAGTAAAATTAGTTACTATCAACAGTGTATTCATGTACTGACCACAGTATAATTTGTTACTGTCAATATTATAGTACTATTGGCAACAGTAAAATTAGTCACTTTCAACAGTATATTTACCTATTGGCAACAGTGAATTTTGTTACTTTCAATAGTATGTTCATCTACTGACAACAGTACAGTTAGTTATTTTCAGCAGTATATTCATCTACTGTCAACAGTATATTCATCTACTGTCAACAGTATGAATGCTTGATGCTTGATACTGGCAACAGTATATTATATGGCTACTATATAACAGTATACTATATGGCTACTAGTGATAGTAGATGAGTGTTGAGTGGAGATAATACAGGTTACTGACGACAGTAAATGTAAGAACAATATATATAAAAGGTGGTAACAGTGTATACTGGCAAAAGCATATACAAGTGTAGGTATTAGTCCATGAGGTATAATTGGTAGTATACTAATATTTATCCACAGAATGTAGAGGTCAAGCGCGAGTCGTGGTATACTTGCTGTGTATGGTCCGGTAGCAGGTCGATCTGGTCTGCCCCGATTGGGCTGGTGAGGTGACTGGAGGTGAAGCACAAGACCGCTGCAGCTCAATCCCTCCTGGGAGAGCTGTGCCGCTGAAGAGAGAGAGAGGCAATTTTGGTTGGGTATACTTGCAGTGACTTGTTGGTGTGTGATGGCGGTGGTTCCACGTGGGTTCAACCCTGGAGGAGCTCAGCAGCACTATGATATTGACGTCTGTGTTCTTCCTTTTTTGTAAAGTTTACCGTGTCCGCCTTGATGCTTTTCTTTTCGGTCCTCGCCTAAGGGCCACGCCAAAGGGCCCTCTGGCTAGGCCCTCAGGCGCGGGCCCGCCTGGCGCGGTCACGCCTGTAGCGTGCTCTTTTTAAAGTCGGGGAGCTGGGTCCCGATTGGCTGCACGTAGGGCAGTCGGAGAGATGCTGATCTGCCGCGGGAGTCCCGATGATTGTGCAGGGGTCCGGAACAAAGAGAGCTTCCTTCTCACAGCGTGCTCTTTTAAAGTCGGGGAGCTGGGTCCCGATTGGCTGCACGTAGGGCAGTCGGAGAGATGCTGATCTGCCGCGGGAGTCCCGATGATTGTGCAGGGGTCCGGAACAAAGAGAGCTTCCTTCTCACAGCGTGCTCTTTTAAAGTCGGGGAGCTGGGTCCCGATTGGCTGCACGTAGGGCAGTCGGAGAGATGCTGATCTGCCGCGGGAGTCCCGATGATTGTGCAGGGGTCCGGAACAAAGAGAGCTTCCTTCTCACAGCGTGCTCTTTTAAAGTCGGGGAGCTGGGTCCCGATTGGCTGCACGTAGGGCAGTCGGAGAGATGCTGATCTGCCGCGGGAGTCCCGATGATTGTGCAGGGGTCCGGAACATCTGTCTCTGTTCCACAGAGGTCATGCATGTCATCCTGAGGCACCTTGCTGTCCCTAGGGCACACTAACCTAGGACACCATAACCTTGTTAGGCCACCTTAACCTATGGTTCCATAGCCCAGGGTGCCTTCTGTGGTGCCTTGTCCAAGGGTGCCTAATATGGCACTTAGCCTAGGAGGCCCTATAGGGCGCCTTATGAAGAACCTTACAGGGCATCTTTCTATGCACCTTATAAGGCACCTTACATGGCACCTTATAAGCCACCTTACATGGCACCTTATAAGGCACCTTAAGGCCCTATAGGGCACCTAATGAGGCACCTTACAGGGCATCTTACTAGGCACATTATAAGTCACCTTACTAGGCACCTTATAAGGCACCTTACATGGCACCTTACAAGGCACCTTACTAGGCACCTTACATGGCAACTTATAAGGCACCTTACATGGCACCTTATAAGGCACCTTACTAGGCACCTTATAAGGCACCTTATATGGCACCTTACTAGGTACCTTACATGGCACCTTATAAGGCACCTTACATGGCACCTTATAAGGCACCTTATATGGCACCTTACTAGGCACCTTACAGGGCGCCTTATGAGGCGCCTTGCAAGGCGCCTAACAAGGCACTTTACAAGGTGCCTTATAGCGCTCATTAATCAAAGGTGTCTTTTAACGTGCGTTAGCTGTCAGCTTGCTGTAACGATGCAACGCCCATGCCTTTATATGGGCATCTCTACTTTACCGCGGAACCTACCGCAAATGACATTACCGCAGTTTAGTAAACATATCTGTCCAAGAAAGGTCAACGCGTCTTCGGTAGTAGGCTGGCTAATCTACTGAAGAGGGCTTTAAACTAGATTCGTTGGGGATGGGTGAAGAAAGCCCCCAGGTAAGTGAAAGCCCCCAGGTAGGTGATACATTAAATAACTTTATGGAAATGGGTAACAGGGGTAACATATGGAAAGCAGTGTGTATAAATGCCCGTAGCATGGGAAATAAGATCCCTGATGTTGAAGCTTTGGTGGGAGTGGCTGACTTGGATTTAGTGGCAGTTACAGAAACATGGTTCACAGAAAACCATGATTGGGATGTAACTATACCTTGCTATACTTTATTCAGAAAGGACGGGATAGGAAGTAGGGGAGGAGGAGTGGCACTATATGTAAAAACTACTATTAAAGCTTTGGAATTACAGAGCTTAAAAGGGAGAGGGGAGGCATTGTGGGTTAAACTAGAAAGAGGGAAAGAGAAATCTATTTACATTGGTGTGATATACAGACCTCCCTCACAAGAGGAAGAGGTGGACATAGAGTTAATTGAAGACATGTGCAGCATTGCTAGGAAAGGGGAAGTGCTACTGATAGGAGATTTCAATATGCCAGATGTTGATTGGCACATTCCTGCTGCAGTATCATCTAGAACAGGGGTGGGCACCTCCGGTCCTGGAGGGCCGCAGACCAGTCAGGTTTTCGGGATATCCCTAATGAACATGCATGAGATATATATGCATTAGAGATATCCTGCCAACCTGACTGGGTTGTGGCCCTCCAGGGCTGGATTTGGAGACCCCTGCCTTACACCTCTGTCATTTAAGATCGTGAGTGGACAAGGTACAGATGTCCTAGACATCGAAAGGGTATATAGAATATGTCACATTCCTCCTCGATTCTCACCACCACCAAAAAGTTGTCTAATAGACAATTTTTTGGTGGTGGTGAGAAGTGAGGAGGACTGTGACAAATTCTATCTAACCTTTTTGATGTATTGGACATCTGCACCTTGTCCACTCACAATCTTAAGTGACAGAGGTGTAAGGCAGGGGTCTCCAGATCCAGCCCTGGAGGGCCACAAACCAGTCAGGTTAGCAGGATATGTCTAATGCATATATATCTCATGAATATTCATTAGAGATATCCCGAAAACCTGACTGGTCGGCGGCCCTCCAGGACCAGGTTTGCCCAACCCTGTTGTAGTGGGAGATCATTTTGCATCCAGTGATCACCAGATGGTGTGGTTCAGTATTAGGACTAGGGCTGTTAGAATCCATTCAAAGGCGAGGATCTTAGACTTTACAAAGAATAACTTTGCGAAGATGGGCCAATATCTCAGGGAGTTGTTAGTTGGATGGGAACAGCAGAGGGATGTAGAAAAACAGTGGGAAAAACTGAAAGGGGATATTTTAAGGGCAACCAACCTTTTTGTTAAAATGGTAAATAAAGGTAAAAGGAAAAGGAGACCGCTATGGTTTTCGAAAGAAGTAGCTGAAAAGTGAAGAAAAAGAGGGAGGCCTTCATGAAATACAAGAGATCACAGAGAGGGGAAGACAGGCATCTGTATTTGGAAAAACTTAAAGAAGCTAGCAAAGTAGTCAAGAAGGCAAAGATTCAAAAGGAGGAGAAAATAGTCAATGCAATAAAATGGGGGGATAAGACATTTTTCAGATATATGAGTGAGAAGAGGAAGGGCACGAGTGGTATTGTCAGACTCAAGGGTGCAGGGGAGAAATATGTAGAAGCTGATAAAGATAAAGCAGAATTGCTTAACAAATATTTTTGTTCTGTGTTCACAGATGAAAAACCAAGAGCAGGACCTCAGAAAACACCCACAAAGAGGAACAGAAGCAAAGGACATCTTGAACAATTTTCAAAAGACTGTGTTTGTGAGAAACTATCTCAACTTAAAGTAGACAAAGCGATGGGACCGGATGGGATACACCCGAGAATACTGAGGGAACTTGGGGACGTTCTAGCAGCTCCACTGACTGACCTTTTCAATGCCTCGTTGGAGTCGGGAGTGGTGCCAAAGGACTGGAGAGAGGCTCATGTGGTGCCTTTACACAAAAGTGGAAGTAAGGATGTGGTTGAAAACTACAGTCTGGTTAGTTTAACTTCGGTGGTGAGTAAATTATTGGAAACGCTGCTGAAAGAGAAAATAGTGAGGTTTCTGGAGTCCAGCGGATTACCGGATCCAAGGCAGCATGGATTCACCAGAGGCAGATCTTGTCAGACAAATCTGATTGATTTCTTTGACTGGGTGACCAGGGAGTTGGACAGAGGGAGAGCCCTAGATGTGGTGTATTTAGATTTCAGTAAAGCCTTTGACACTGTTCCTCACAGGAGACTTATTAACAAACTGAGCACCCTAGGGATGGACCCTACAGTTACTGCTTGGGTTAGAAATTGGTTGGGTGGGAGGTGACAAAGAGTACAAGTAAATGGAGCTCACTCTGAGGAGAAGGATGTTATCAGTGGTGTGCCCCAGGGATCTGTCCTTGGTCCGATTCTTTTTAACATCTTTGTTAGTGATATAGCGGAAGGGCTTTCAGGTAAGGTTTGCCTCTTTGCGGATGATACCAAAATCTGCAATAGAGTAGACACCCAGGAAGGTGTGGATAACATGAGGAGGGATCTAGCTAAGCTTGAACAATGGTCTAGAATTTGGCAGCTGGGATTTAATGTTAAAAAATGTAAGGTCATGCATTTGGGCTGCAGCAATCCAAGGGATCAACATAGTATAGGGGGTGAAGTACTTTCGTCCACTAAAGAAGAGCGAGACCTAGGCGTGGTTGTGTCTGATGATCTTAAAGTAGCTAAACAGGTAGAAAAGGTGACGGCAAAAGCTAGAAGGATGCTTGTGTGCATACGGAGAGGAATGGCTAGCAGAAAAAAGGAGGTGATAATGCCTCTGTATAAGTCTTTGGTGCGACCTCATTTGGAGTATAGTGTGCAATTCTGGAGACCACACCTTCAAAAGGATGTGAACAGGATGGAGTCGGTGCAGAGGGTGGCTACTAAAATGATTAGTGGTCTTCATTATAAAGCATATGAGGACAGACTGAAGGATCTTAATATGTACACCTTAGAGGAAAGGCGGGATAGAGGTGATATGATTGAGATGTTTAAATACCTCCGTGGCATAAATGTTCAGGGAGAGAGCCTCTTTCAATTGAAAGCAAGTTCTGCTACGAGGGGACATGGGATGAGGATGAAGGGAGATAGATTCAGGAGTGATATGCGGAAATATTTCTTTACGGAAAGAGTAGTGGATCCGTGGAATAGGCTCCCAGTGGAGGTGGTAGAGATGAGGACAGTAACTGAATTCAAAAAAGCATGGGACAAACACAGAGGATCTCTAAAGGTAAAAAGGGGACTGTTATAGTTGTTATGGAAGGACAGACTAGATAGGCCATGTGGTCTTTTTCTGTCATCATATTTCTATGTTTCTATGTTTCTATACCCCATATTTAGACAAAAACTAAACTGAAACCCCAAGAAGCCAGACTCCAGATGTGGTGCAAAGCCAGAAAAATAAAACAGATGAAGTTCCCCTGTACTGCAAAATATAAAAATAGCGCAAAGTCCAATTACTAAATTGAAAATAAAATTATTTTTTCTACCTTTGTTGTCTGACCATTTTATTCTCTGATCATGTTGGTCCCGAACTGAGGCTTCTGCTTTCCTCTGTCTTCTCTTAGCTCTCTTTCTGTGGTCTGTAATCCGTCTGCTATTTCTTGTTTCTCCTTTGTTTTCTTCACTTCCTTCCATCTTGGACAGGGCCGTACCAAGCCATAAATGTGCCCTGTGTGATTTGCACATCTGGTGCCCCCCCCCCCCCCAAAGTTTGCCATTTGCCCCACGCCCAGCATCTCCCCATCTTACCCAACACCTTCATGTCCAGCCGGCTCTTCCCCCCCCCCCCCCCCGGTCCCCACAGACTGCCTGCCGTTGCCCCGCCACAGCTGCATTTCATGTTCCCTTGGCAGCAGTGACAGTGGCAGCAGCACAGCAGTCCTCCAATTGAAAGAAAAACATGCAGGTCTTTCCGACTCTGTGCTTGCATGCTGGTCTGGTCCCTCCCTTCTCTGTAGGTGCGTCAGAGGAAGGAGAGACTAGACCAGTCATTCAAGCGCAGAGTTGCAAAAACCTGCCTTTGAATGGCTGCTCTGGTCCCTCCCTCCTCTGACGCGAGCATACATCAAAGAAGGGAAGGATCAGGCCAGCATTCACACGCAGAGTTGAGAAGACGGGCTTTGTTTTTCAATTGGAGTGCCGCTCTGCCGCTGCCACCAAAAAGGGAACACAAAAAGTGGCGGCATCAGGGAAAGGGCAGGTAACGTGGGTATAGTCAACGCCATTAACCCCAAATGCACCCCTATTTTTTTGCGCTCTGTAGCTGCATGACTCGTACAGTGCTGATCTTGGATATTGATTTTTTTTCCTTTCAGTTTTCTTCCATTTATTTCTCTCTCTCTCTCTATCTGTCCACCCAGATTTCACAACTCCTTACTATCCAATTCTCAATCTCTCTTTTTTTATGCCATCTACCTACCACTTTTGCTTTTCAACCTTCACCCCAGTCCTTCCATTCCCCAACTCTTCTTCCCTGGTCCATTATTCCCCAGTCTTTTGCTCACTCTCTCTCCCGCTCCTTATCTAACGTCTCTCACCCCCCATCCAGTGTCTCTTTCTCTCTCTCTCTCTCTCTCTCTCTTTCTCTCTCTCTCTCTGGTTCTATCTTTCCCTCCATCCAGTACCTCCAATCTCTCTTTCCTTCCATGTCTGCCCTCTCCCTTCTTAACCCCCTGCAACCAGTATCTACCCCATCCCCATAACATACCATCCCCTCCCTATTACTCCCATGTTCTGCATATCTCCGTCTCTTTCTCAACCTATTTACCCCATGTCCATCTTCTTCCCTCTCTCTCCCTATTATCCCATGTCCCGCATTTCCTTCTCCCTTTCTTACCCCATGTCCAGCATCTCCCCTCTGTGTCCCCCCCCTCCCCAAAGTTCAGCATTTTGCCATAGTCTCCCTACAGCCCCCTGGCCACCATCACCATTACATCTCCCCTCCTTACTTCTCCCTATGTCCCTTCCCATGTCCAATATCTTCCTTTATCTCCCTAGCCCCACACCTCAATCTTATCCCGACTGCCTCCCTACTCTTCCCTTCCTGCATCCAGTATCTCCCTTCTGACTCCCTGTGTCCATCCATGTCCACCTCCCATTGCCCCCTCATGTCCACTCCCCCCTCCCAATGTCCCACCCCCCCATGGAGTAGCCTAGTGATTAGAGCACTGGCTTGGGAACCAAGACCGGGGTTTGATTCCCACTAGCACTCCTTGTGGCCTTAAGCAAGTCACTTAACCCTCCATTGCCTCAGAAGAATCCAAGTTATCAATGTCCCTCTTTAATGTATATTACCAATATTAAGTTACAGTGTAAACCACTTTGACTAAAATGATAAACCAATATAAAAAAAAACCCTGTTAAATAAATAAATAAAATATCCACCCCTTGTATGTAGAAGGGGAAGAGCCTGTCCGTGGAGCAGCTTGTCTCGCTTGTCCCCCTTCTGCTCCACGGCAGGCTTGGAAGGGAAGGAAGACAGAGAGGTGATGCTTGATAGAGGGGGGGCAGGGCAACAGGGGGAGATACTGGATGGAATGAAGGGGGAGAGAGAGATAAGCGATGCTGGATGAAGGGTGAGAGAGAAAGAGAGAGATAGGATGCTGGATGGTTGAGGAGAGAGAAAAGAGATGCTGGAGGGAGGGGGAAAGAGAGAGAGGAGAAGCTAGATGGGGAGAAAGAGAGAGAGAAGAGATTAACTATCCAAATCAGAACATCAGTCTCCATCTCTGGCCCTGTTCAAATTAAGGCTAAAAACTCACCACTTTGAGACCGTTTGGATCCCGATCCCCTCAGTCTACTGTTCACCTCCTATGTGTTTCCTTATCATCTCCCTAGATATATCCTAATCCCCAGTTGTTGTGTTCTTTGTCTTGACTAGACTGTAAGCTCTGATGAGCAGGAACTGTCTCTTACATATGTCTATACAGCACTGCGTACGCTGTGTAATGCTATAGAAATGATAAGTGGTAGTAGCAGAGGAGGAGAGAGTAATAAAAGACTGGGGAGTAAGAGGATGGGGAATGGGAGGGCTGACTGGGAGAAAGAGATGGGAAGCTGTAGGTATAAGCAATACAAAGAGGGAGACTAGACATTAAGAAAAAATGAAATCTGAATGGATAGAAAGGCAAAAAATTAATGGAAGAAGCTGAAAGGAAAATATCAATGTCACAGATGGATATGGGGGAAAATGAAGAAGATAGGAGGAAAGCAGAAAGAAGAAAGCAGAGACTGAGATCAACATGATTAGAAAACAAAGTGACTGGAATACATCAGGCTTTGAAAATTGCATCTGCTATCTTTATATTTTGTGTAATACAGGGGAAAATGCATCACTGTTTCTGTATCACTGGTGTAGCACTGGATGTAGAAACTGGTTTCTTGGGGTTTCAGTTTAATTTTTGAGTACATATTTCTATTTTTCATTTGAAGTTATTTATTCTATATTTGGTGAGGGTCAATATGTGTTCTACATGTATGAAAGAGGCCAGGAATTCTCTTAGCACTGAACATCTGTATAGGAACAATCTGTAGTAAACTGGTTTAGTCTGTCCAATAGGTGTATTGATGTAATAGTGCTCAGTGTTAACTGCAATGTGTACAGGCCCAGATTTAGGGATAAGGCATGTAGGCAACTGCTTCCGATGCTAAATTTTAATAGGTGCTGGAGCATTGCTGTCATTGCCATGCCTTGATCTGAGCCTGGCACGACTGCACCTTAGATTCCCTGCAGCACTCAGCATGCTTTTTTCATAAGTTACTTTCCAGCACAGGATCTTCCAGCACGCTTGTGCTGACAGGCCTTGTTATACCCTGCCCCTTGCATGAGTTTCTATGGGGACAGGAAGCCCATGCCAGATGAGGGAGCAAGGCATAGCAGGGCCCGTCAGTGCACAAGTCCTGGAAAGCCCCACATTACAGAATTACTTAGCCAGGGCAAAGCCTTGGTGACTGCTGCGGGGGATCTAGGTGCAGCATGGAGTTAAGAGAGCAACATGAAAGGGAGGATCCAGGCAAGGGTGATTTGAGGAGGGATCCCTCCGGTGAAATATTTAATAAAAAAAAAAAAGAATGAAACCATAACACAGCCCCGGAGACAGAGAGTTAAGTGCTGTGTCGTGGTTAACATTGCCTAATACGCGTTACCGTTACCGCTGTTACCTTACCACAGTTTAGTAAACATGTATGTTTACCTAATGCGCGTTAACGTTATGCTCACTGCCTATGCAGAAAAGGGTGGAGAGAGGGCAGAGAGAAGGGGCCAATGGGCGGGGAGTGGGGGGCGAGAGGCTCCCGTGACACCAATGCGGGGAACTGAAGGGCTGAAAAGTAACGCAAGTGAAAACCTGGCATTAGAGGCACATTTGCAGGAGAGAGAAACCATTTAAGTGTCAGCAATGTACAGCATAGGCAGGGAGCCCAAGAAAAGTGATAGTAGTGCTCCATTTGCAGCAACAGCATAGTGCCCAGGTATGAAAGGCCACTATGGTGATGGCGCAAATGGGACATGGGGGCTGCAGCGGGACATGCAGTGGGGGCAACTGGGGCACAGGGTGGACTAGGCAGATGCCTAGGTGGCGCATAGGAATGCAGACAAAGGAAACCAGCAAGACAGCAACTGACAAGGGTCAAACATGCCCATGAGTCTGTGTCCCACAGTGTCCCATCCAGGGGACATTATCCAGCAGGTACCCCATGGGGCACATAACATTGACAGGCAGTGCCGGGGGAAGCATGGACAGCTATGTAGGCACCCCTACCCCAGAACCCGCACATTAGGCAGTCGTCTACCTTCCCCCTGGATGGCCTGGGACTGCACACCACCGGCACCGATAGCATATGGTCATGGCGACATGGCAGGGGGGTGTTTGTGCTGGAGGGAGTAGTGGCATCCACCTGCAGTGGACCTAGGCCATGCCCTGTACCAGTACATGGTGTGCATTGCAACAGAAGAGGTCTGGTTGCGGAAAGAAAGAGTAGCCCCAGGGGCCACTATGTTGTTCTGGAAACAGTGTGGTGCAGTACACTCAGCCAGTGTGTCCAAAAGCAAAGGGTCCAAGGTTCAAGTCCCATCTGTGAATCCTGCAGAGCATCACTCCATAATTTTATCCCACAATGCAGCCACAACATGTGCAAACCCCAATGCGGTGCACAGAGGTACAAACACCCACTCACACGGGCTCCATTATCCACAGCCTCATGGAGTGTCAGGCTGTTGGCCCCAGCACAGAGCTGCAGTTATCACCAGAGCACTACTAGTACCCCCTGCACAGTTTAGCAATGTCGGCACTGTGATCAGGACCAGTGCTCACACTGTTTCCAGCGTTAGCCTGCAAATGTGCATAATGAGCAAGGTATTGTGGATATGGCCCAGACAGGGCAGATTGGCCAGGATGCATCTGCACAGGGTGGAGGGCAATGGCTGGGACACTGTTGTGGCTGACCACCACCTGCATGGACAGGATGGCCACAGCATGTCACGCTGGGAGGGGGGGGGGGTCACTCTCACGCTGACCAAGCAGTGACCATGGCATGTCCATGTTCCCACATAGTGACACACAGCATTTGCTTCTAGTGATATCTGTGTGTTCCTGGTTCTGGGGCCCAATCACAGAGATAACTGCTTGGTGTCTGTGCTATGCATCTCATCTCTGGGTGCACAGGGTTCCCCCATGAGTATGCCCTAGGGACTGGCTAGTGGGCTGTCTACAGTTAGTCTGTGCATGGTGGGGCCACCCTGTAGGATGCTGCAGGTGCCGTCTGATTGTGCTGGGGGATGGCAGACTGTGGTGTGGGCCAGTTGAGCCTTCCCCTGCCCACCCCGAGCATCACTGCTGGTCTGCCATGGTCACAGGTATGGCTCTGACCCATCAGCCCTGGAGGGCTGTCATCGGCAAGCAGGACTGTGGTTGCTGGTATTACAGCCATTCTACAGGGTGAAGGCACCAGTCTTACCACACCCTCATCTATAATAGGGGTAATTGTGGGCCCCTTGGGGTACAGACCCATAGAGGCAGTGCTATCTAAACCTCATGCGAGTCTAGACACACACACACCTGCTGCCCTGATAACAGATACTCATGGCAACCAGACCTTAACACCACATACGCACTAATCGGGTGGTGTCCAGTCCCACAGGGCCACATGTGGCTGAAGAACCCAGATGGTAACAGGAGTACTTTTGGTTGTACTGCTGGGAGCACCTGTCATACACAGGTAGTGATGGGGATGTACAGCAGGACCTATCTCTAGCACCACATGTACTGTGGCCCTAGTGCTGGCTGCCCATCCTATCCCTCAGGGTGAACACGGAACCTGCACAATGGCATGGTCTGTAGCTACTCTGTGCCAGTATCATGCACTATCAGTCCATCTTACCATGCTGCAGTACCGGAGAGGTGCAGACCCCATTTGGTGGTCAGCTGTAGGCCACTGTTCTGCATGTGCAATGCATCATGGGTGCTGGTGGGGTTACCCTATTCTGGCACCCAGAGCAGACGGTTTGTGCAGTGACCTGCAGTCCTTCTGTACCCAGCAATTGCTGTGCAACAAGCCATAGAGGTATAGCCTACTGGTTAGTACACTGACATTTTAGGCCTAGTACTGTGCCTAGTAAAGTGCCTTGTAAAGTGCCTTATAATGTGCCTTGTAACGTGCCTTGTACTGTGCCTAGTAACGTGCCTTATAACATGTCTTATAACGTGCCTTATGAGGCGCGTGAGCCTAATGTGCCTTGTAACGCGCGTTACCTGACATGGCTTGCCATAATGATGCACCACCTGTTCCCTTATATGGGCATCCAGGGAACCTAATGCAGAGAACGTTACCACAGTTTAGTAAACATACCCCTTATACTCCAATCTCACCTCTTCCCTTCTCAAAGGAACTGAGTCCGGCCCAGGATTTACTTAAATTTTAGGGGCCCGATATTCAAAGGGCATTTACATGGTTTACAGCCTAGTAAATCGTATAAATGCCTTAGATGGGGATATTCAATGGCACATACACGGTTAATGCCATTGAATATCCCCTTCTAAGTCCCCTACACACCCCAATGCTATCCAGTTAGCATCAGAGCATGTTTGGGGCATTCTGGGGCAGAGCAGAGGCGGTGACTGCCACTAAGTGAGTAGCGGCGATATCGGCCCAATATCTGGATAGTGATCCACTCCTAAAACTAGGTCAGCTTTTGGTTCACTTAGGGGTATGTTTATTAAGACACAGTAATGTTACCAGCGTTAAGTGCAGCAGTAACGTTACCAATGCCATATAAGGAAGTGGGTGTACCGGCATTAAGGTAGCAATGGCTGTTTAATGCGCGGTAAAGAGCGCCTTGGCCAGTTATCACACATTAACAGGACATTGCACATTAAGGCTGACAAACAAGGCATCTTTTAAAGCACCATAGGTTAAGGCAACCTATAAGGCACCTTAGAAGGTGCGTTCACCTAAGGCTCCTTATAAAGCACTTTAGGTTAAGACAACCTATAAGGTGCCGTATATGGTGCCCTAGGTTAAGGTGCCATAAGAATGTTAAGGTGACCCAAGATATGGTGCCCTAAGGGCACTAAGGTGCCCCAAGTTTTCAAGCATGAAATGTAAGGTCTAAAAACAGATGTAACCCTAACACTGCACAGAGCACCAAGGAAAGGCAATGACAGGTGATGGAAGGAAGGAGAGGTGGGAGCTGATGGACCTGCCAAATCTGCATGCAGCCTATGTGGCAGCTGGTAAAGTGGACAAACATATTGAAGGCAGCTGTACCAATGCACAGGGTGTTGGCAATGTAAAGTGCTACAATGACAGTGGGTGGCAGAGGATGGGAATACATGTCCTCCAGTGGAGGTAGAGGTGGCAAGATATTTGCAATGATAGGAGGACAGAGGAGTAGTAGTGCCATGCAGAGCAGACACAGAAGAGGCAAGCATGAAGAGCCACAATGCAGAAAAGGGTACCAGTGCAGGACATGGGGTAGCAGCCTGCACATGAAGACAGGACGCTACACAGCTGACAGACGCAGATAGACGGACAGAAGGATGGTTAGCAACTGTGATGAGGGTATTATGTGCTGGCAGCACAGATCTGCAGAGATATGACTGTTACAGGAATGACAAGTAGTTGTGCAGGACAGGCATAAAAAAGAGAAATTGAACTCATGACCAGAAAGGCATTGCACAAACCAGTAGGCTACACCACCATGGTGAGCTCCACAACAATGGCTGCATACAAGAACACTGCAGGTAACCACACAAAATGTCTGCTGTGTTTACCAAGATAGGGTAAACCCACCAGTACCCATGATGCAATGCGCATGCAGAACAGCAGTCTACATCTGATCACCAGATGGGGCATGCACCTCTCCAGCACCTCAGCTTGGTAGTAGGAACTGTCTGTGATACTGGCACAGAGTAGCTACAGACCATGCCATTGTGTGGGTTCTGTGCTCACCCTGAGGGTGAGGTGGGGTGCCCAGCACCAGGTCCGCAGTACCGGGGTTGGTTGAGATAGGCTTTGCTGCAAGTCCCCATCATTACCAGTGTGTGACAGATATTTTTTGCAGACACACCTAGGATAATCCTGTGTCCATCTGTATTCCCCAATCATGTCTAGCTCTTGTGGACCATGATGCACCCAGAATAGTGTATATCCACTGTGGTTGCCATGGTCACTTGTTATTAGAGCAGGGGGGGGTCTCTAGACTCACATGCGGGTTATGTAGCACCACCTACCAATTCGCCCTCTCTTGGTCAAGGTGGTGGACAGGATCTGCCCCCAACAGACCCACACTCTACATCTTTGCAATGGAGGCAGTAGAGGGACATGATGAAGGGCTGTGGGACCAGCAACCCCAGTTCTGCTGGCAAAAGGGTTCTGGCCAGAGCAGTTGATGCAGATCCTGTACATGTCACAAGGGCAGTGGCAGACAGGCCTGGTAAAGCTTAGCTGCCCCACCATGACCTGACATTGACCAACAGAGGGCACAGTCAGTCTGTACCCTGCAAGGCATTGCAACCATGGTCATGCTAACTGCAGACAGTGTACTAGCCAGTCCATAGTGCATGTTCCCAGAAGAACTATGTGCATCCAGAAGTGGGATCCAAGCACAGAAACTAAGCAGGTATCTCAGTGATTGGGCCCCAGAACAGGGAACACACAGATAACACTTGAGGAGAGCGCTATGTGGGAACCTAGACATGCCATGGTCACTACTCACTCAGAGTGAGAGTGACCTCCCAGCATGACATGCTGTGGCCACCCTGTCCATGCAGGTGGTGGTCGGGGAATACAATGTCCCAGTCATTGCGCTACACCCTGTGCAGATGCATCCTGCCCAGTCTGCCCTGTCTGGGCCATAACCACAATACCATGCTCCCATTATGCACAATGTCAGGCTAACGCTGGAAACAGTGTAAGCATTGTGGGCCCAGTGAGGAGTAGGCAGCCACAAAACAATGGATAGACATACATACACTCCCACTCCTATTTCAGCATTGTGCAAAGATAGGGGTGGTTGATAGCCCTGCCCACCACACTAGTCCTGAGCACAGTGCAGGCATTGCTAAGGTATGCAGGTGCTAGTAGTAGTGCTTTGGTGGTAACTGCTGCTCCAAGCCTGACTCTCCATGAGGCTTTGGATAGTGGAGCCTGTGAGTGTGGGTGTTTGTTCCCCTGTTGGCTGATGCTCTAGGGAATGCACATGTTTATGTTGTATGTGCTATGTAGGGTAAAATGTAGAGACATGATCTGCAGGAGCCACAGCTGGGACCTGAACCTGTGACCTTCTGCCGCAGGACACACTGGCTGTGTGTACTGCACCATACTGTTGCCACAGAGGCAGATCAGTCCCTGGGGATACCATGACTGTTGTAACATGCTAGAACCCCACAGTCTGGGCATGCAGAGTTTAAGCGGCCTGATATCCTTTCTTCAGATAGTATAGCAGAGTTTGAGGAGGCAATGCCTCATGGGAGTTGTAGTACTTTTACTATCCAAATAAAGAGTAGTTGAGCACGAATGGTTTCAGGCAAAAATAACAGGATTTTTAATTCCCTTCCGGGTGGATTCAAACAAAGGAAACAAAGGACACATTGCCATACATCTCTGGCAGGAAAACAATATAAGAACTCAACAAAAATAGCTTCTTATCTCAGCATGAACATTTGCTTCACAGCAATCAAACTTTAAACAAACACTTCTCAGCTCAAAAGGTTTGTGCTTTCTTCCTGCTGACTCATGCAGCTCTCTGAACAGCCTGGCATTAGCATAGAGATATTATGTTATCTGAAATAGACAATGTACAGTCCATTTGTTCTTCTGGCATATATTCTACAACCAGTTCTTTCTCCATTGCTTCATAATGGCTATCAGCTGGGAATGTTTGAAACTTGCTACACGGCGTTTCTAAACCCACACCCAGTTTCTCTGTTCGAGGCTTCTCTTTGTAGCACTCTATCAGATACGGTTGAGAATTACCATATATATTGTATTTACTATGAGGAGAGTCCCACCCTTCTGGGTTATCACAAGACCAATTCTTAAAAACAGTTTTGTCTTTGAGCCAATCACTCAGCCTACCTTTTGGCCTTCTTACAGGAGGATTCCTTTGTGCTTCAGGGTCAGCTAAAGATCCAAACCTTGGAGTTTGTAAGTGCTCCCAAGTTAGCCTTCCTGGTATTCTTTCCCTTTGGCTGCCTTTCAGACACGGCACCAAACCTGGGCTGTTTCTACCTGGCTTCCTGGCACTGGTTCTCCAATTGTTTCTCTTGCTGGTTTCCCTCTCAGAACTAAACCTCAGAGAATCCTCTCTCAACGTCAGCTCCTCTGAGTTCTCACTCCCAAGCAGTTCTTCCTCTGCTTCTGAACTTGACTCCTGTTCTTGTTCTTCTTCCTGTCCCCCTCTCTGTTTCTTCTCTAAT
Source organism: Ichthyophis bannanicus (assembly GCA_033557465.1). Taxonomy (NCBI): domain Eukaryota; kingdom Metazoa; phylum Chordata; class Amphibia; order Gymnophiona; family Ichthyophiidae; genus Ichthyophis; species Ichthyophis bannanicus. Next base: position 245,285,870 of record CM066037.1, read on the forward strand.
GAGCATTTTTTATATCCCTGCCTTCTAAAGTTTAACTTAACCCCTCCTCCCAGCAGGTGTTCTGCCTCAACTCCTGACTGTGGAGATAAACTGCAGCAGGGGCGTGTTTTCCTCTCCCGTGACTCATTCTGCTTGTGGTTTCCCTGGAAACCATGAGCCATGTGCTTTTGTTGTCTGTCAGCTACTGAAGCCAACTCTTCCGTTTCAGCTATCTCTAAGGGATCAGAGGGACTTTCTACACCACACTGTTCATCAGACAGACCTTGTCTGTTGCACTGCATGCCACCCACCTGAACAGGGCTTGGCCTTGTTCTGCTGTGGGTAGATGCCACTGCCTCCTCCACCACCAGCACCCCTCCCCCACTATGCTGACATGCCCATATGCCGGTGGTGCTGGTGGTGCGCGGTCCCAGGCCATCCAATGTGCAGGTAGGCGGCTGCCTGTGGGGTCTGGGGTAGGGGTGCCTACATAGACATCCACACTTCCCCCCGGCACTGCCTGCCAATGTTATGTGCCTGCCATTCCGGGGGGAGATGGCTCGGGGGTGTCAGGTTGGTGATCTAGCCACTATTGTCTAGGGTCGACCTGGTAAATATAGGTAGATTGTGTTATGCCATTAGACTCTGGACAAGCTAGAGCATGCAACTCCGGTACGGTGTACCCTGTTTGGCCTACTGGGTGTAGATAGTTTCAAACAATGTGTGATCAGACTCTGCAATGCCTTCCTATGGGCTGAAGCAAAGGGTGTTCATTTACCTGGGTTTCCGACCTGTTTGGGACGCATCCTGGGGAAGGTCTGTTGACCCTAGTTTGAGTGGTCCCCAGATGTGCACTGATTGCCCTATTACAGGCATTGTGGTACCTGTGTGACCTTTGGGGTACCTGCTGGGTAATGTCCCCTGGATGGGACACTGTGGGACACAGACTCCTGGGCATTTTTGACCTTGGTCAGTTGCTGTCTTGCTGAGTTTCAGTTTCTGCATTCCTATGTGCCACCTAGGCATCTGCCTAGCCCACCCTGTGCCCCAGTTGCCCCCACTGCATGTCCCACCTGCAGCTCCCTATGCCCCATTTGCAGCATCACCATAGTGCCCTTTCATACTTGGGCACTATGCTGTTACTGCACATGTAGTACTACTATCACTTTTCTTGGGCTCCCTGTCTGTGCTGTACATTGCGGACACTGAAATGGTCTCTCTTTCCTGCAAATGTGCATTTACCGACAGGTTTTCAATCGCGGTAATGTCCCAGCATTAATGTTACAGCGTTATTGTAGCAGAGGCCTCTCCCCGCCCACTTTCTGCCTCTCCCCACCCCTTCTCTCCACCCTCCGGGACAGTTACTGCTGCCGGTAACGTTAACGCGCATTAATGTTACCGATGCTACGTTACCAGGTTTAGTAAACATACCCCTTAGTTTTAGCCATCAATCAATAACTGGGTAGCGCTCTAATATCGCCGCTACCCGGTTAGGCTCTGTGGCTGAATGAACACGGCGCCAAACCCAGATATTCAACACCATCACCATGGTGTTGAATATCCAGGTCTAAGGATCGGCAGGCAGGGAGCCACAGAGATCCTGTGGGGGAGACTTCTATAGATGTGGCACCTGATAACTAAATGCAGCATTCTGAAAGAATGCCAGCTGGAGGCTTGGTTTGCCAGGCAAGACTAGGTAATTTCTTTGGGAGAATCTTAATGTTCTTGATGGAGTATAAGGGGTCAGAAAAGAGCTCAGGTAAAGAGGAAATCCTGTATAAAAGGCACCATAAGCCAACATAAGCATAAGAACATAAGAACATAAGATATGCCATACTGGGTGAGACCAAGGTCCATCAAGCCCAGTATCCTGTTTCCAACAGTGGCCAATCTAGGTCATACGTACCTAGCAGTTTCCCCAAAAGACACAGGTTCTGCAATGCTTGTACTAGGTCAAGCATTGATATCCTGGGTCCCTTCTTAATAATGGTTTACGGACCTTTCCTCCAGGAACTTGTCCAAACCTTTTTTAAACCCAGCTACACTAACAGCCTTTACTACATCCTCCAGTAACAAATTCCAGACTTTGATTACACTTTGAGTGAAAAAATATTTTCTTTTATTAGTCTTAAATAGTTTACCCTGTAGCTTCATTGCATGTCCCCTAGTCTTCCTATATTCTGATAACGTAAACAGTCGATCTACGTTTACCTGTTCCACTCCGTTCATTAATTTATAGACTTCTATCATATCTCCCCTCAGCCGTCTCTTTTCCAGATCTCTCTCCAGAAGTAACAGTCCCTTTTTCTAGTCCTTCAAGACTGAGGATCACAGAACTCTGGTTGAGCTATTTTTGCCTGTGCTGCTGAGGTAAGCTGTGACCAACTTCCTGGATGATTAACAGTCCTTGCTTGGATAGAAGGAGTCTTTCAAAATGGCCTTTTGAACTGCCACCTGGTGTTAACACCTATTGAAAAAGTTTCACAGATCTCTTGCCCCCTAGGTAGAAGGCCTCTTTGTAAAGGTCTCTAGAAGACTTTATTTGCTGCTCAAAGAGTACTGACCCTGTTTTGCCTTTTGTGCTAATCTATATTCTTATTTGATTTAAATTATAGCTCTTTGCTGCTGCTAGGCTCTAACTTATTATGAAATTTAAACTACAAGCTCTCTGCTGGGTTCTAAATTTAACCAGAAAGCTCCCTTCTGTGTTTTAAATTTAAACTAAAAGTACTTTGCTGATGCTAGGCCCTGAGTGACTATTAAATTTAAACTACAGCTCTCTGCTGGGTTCCAAATTTAACCAGAAAGCTCTCTTCTGTGTTTCAAATTTAAACTAAAAATACTTTGCTGATACTAGGCCCTGGGTGACTATTAAATTAAAACTATAAGCTCTCTGCTGGGTATGAAATATAACCAGAAAGTTCTCTTCTGTGTTTTAAATTTAAACTTAAACTGCTGCTACTAGGCCCTGACTGATTTAACAAAAAATAGTGGGTTCACAGATTAAATAGCTTTAATAGAAAGAATTCCTTTCAGAAAATTCCCAGAAGTATATACTCACAATTGCAGATCTCTCTCCAGAAGTAACAGTCCCTTTTTCTAGTCCTTCAAGCAGTTTGAATTTAATACTGCTGCAAATGTGTATAATGTTCCATAAAATAAGATCCATGGATTTCTATTTTTCTTCTTTGCCCTAATTACTAGCTGTCTCATGTAACCTTTTACTCAACTGTGATCAATGATAATAGCATAATTGGGTTTAAAAAAGATTTAGCCAAGTTTCTGAGGATCATCACCTCTCCTGGGAGTAAGCAACATGTAATGGACTTCACCACATAGAGATCCCTTAGGTTCTGCCCCTTTAAGCAGCAGAAACCGCCTGTAGTCCTAACTAATTTTTTTTACAATTGAGCCTGTAAGTGGTTTGGTGATTTTCCAGAACAAGGGAGGTTACTCTTGCCTGGAAGGAGAATCCTCTGGGAGGGAAAATTCAACCACTATATAAACCGCACACAAAGACAGAACCATTCCTTTGGCTACACCAGTCACTACACCATGGAGTCTTCCCCAAGATAGGTGATATCTAGCTCTCATACCATCAAGAGGGATGTATCTGAATAGATACTGCAGCAGGGGGGGCGCAAAAGGGTAGGAAGGTGACCCAGGTAGTTTAAACCTTGCACCAAAAACTCGTTGTGTCTGTGCATACCCTGCAAGCACACCCCAAAGCTCACAGGAGAAGGGTAGTCCTTTCAGTAGAAAGTGGAAGGAGTGAGTAACTGAACATCTGGGAGCAACAGATCCAAAGGAAAAAGAGGATTCAGGAGGGCATCCCTGCAACCCGGTAACACAAGAGCCAGGAGCTTCTAACGGGCAGCACTAGGGACCTGCATCTACATCAGTCATCAACTCAAGAAATACACTGTAAGAGTATAGTGCAGGGTCAATCACAGAGCAAAGAAAGAGAAAGAGAGAGAGAGAGAGAGAAGGAAAGGTGTATAACTGCCTGAAATATATTTTGATTGAAGTAGAAAGAAGAGAGGGGTATAACTGCTTGTAATATATTTTTTTATTCTGCCAATACCTGTTTTGTTATTATTATCAGTGACCCTAAGGGGTATGTTTACTAAACCGCGTTCACGTAGCAGCGGCTACATTAATGCGCATTAGGTAATGTTAGGGTACCTAACGCGTGATAATGTCACCGTCCACGGTAATTCCCGCATAGGGCAGAGAGAGGGCGGAAAGAAAGGGGTCAATGGGCGGGGGTGGGTGGGGAGAAGCTACCGCGGCACTAACGCAGGGTACTGAAGGGCTGAACATTACCGGGAATGAAAACCTGTCGTTAGCAGCAGATATGCAGGAGGATGAAACCATATCAGCATCAGCAATGTACAACATAGGCAGCGAGCCCAAGAAACGTGATAGTAATGCTCCTTATGCAGCAACAGTATAGCGCCCAAGTATGAACGGCCACTATAGAGATGGTGCAAATGGGGCACAGGGGGCTACAGGTGGGATATGTACTGGGGGCAGGTGGGGCACAGGGCAGACTAGACTGCCGCCTAGGTGGCACATAGGAACATAGGAACTGGACAGCAGCAAGACAGCAGCTGACCAAGGCCAAACACAATCCACCTACATCTACATGGGCCACCCTAGCCAATAGTTGCTAGGGCACTGACCTGACATCCCCCATTTGTAAAGGGGCATAATACTGGTAGGGGTGATGGGGGGGGGATGTGCGGATGTCCATGTATGCCTCCGACACCCCAGACACCGCCCCCTAGGTGATCACCTACCTGTACAGTGGATGGTCTAGGACTGCGCACTACCAGCACCGACAGCATATGCCCAGGTGGCATGGCAGGGGGGCATGTGCTGGTGCTGGAGGGGGCAGTGGCACCTGCCTGCAGTGCACCCAGGCAATGCCCTGTACCAGTACGTGGTGTGCAGTATAACAGAAATGGTCTGGTTGAGGAGACATAAAGGTAGCCCCAGGGACTGCTGTGCATGTGTGGTGCAGTACACACAGCCAGCATGTCCCAGAGCAGAGGGTCACAAGTTCAGGTCCCAGCTGTGGCTTCTGCAGAGCACATCCCTATGTTTTTCCCCACAATGCAGATACAACTGCAACATGTGCCCTCCCCAAAGCAGCGGCCAACAGGGGTGGAAACACCCACTCACACAGCCACTATCCAAAGCTCCATGGAGAGTCAGGCCTTTGGTCCCAGCACAGAGCCGCAGTTATCACCAGAGTACTATTACTACCTCCCGCACAGTTTGGCAATGTCAGCACTGTGATCATGACCAGTGTGGCAGGCAGGGTTGCCATCCACCCCTATCTTTGCACAATGCTGCAGTAGGTGTGTGTGTGTATGTCTATTCATTGTTTTGTGGCTGCCTACACCTCTCTGGGCCCACAATGTCCTAATTTTACCAGCGTTGGCCTGAAAATGTGCATAATGAAGAGGAAGTTATTGTGGGTATGGCCCGGGCAGGGCAGACTTAGCAGGATGCATCTATAGAGGGCATAGGGCAATGGCTGGGACATTGTAGTGCCCAACCACCACCTGCATGGACAAGATGGCCACATCACATCATGCTGTTAGGACACTCTCGCATTGACCAAACAGTGACCATGGCGCAGCTATGTTCCCACATAGAGCTGCATGGTGTCTGTCTCAAGTGATGTACAGTATGTGTGTTCCCTTTTCTGGAGGGCCAATCACTGGTGTACCTGCCATGTGCCTGTGCCGTACATCCTAGGTCGGGGTGCGCACAGTTCCACTATGAACATGCAAGATAGACTGACTAGCGGATTGTCTGTGGTTAGTTCATGCATGGCTGGGATGCCTGGCATGGTGAAGCAGGTACAGGCTGCCTTTGCCTGCTGCTGGTGAGTGTCAGACCATGGTTGGGGGCTGGGGTACAGCTGTAGTCCTAGAACTGGTGGGGCACAAGGGAGGGGCAATGGACAGGTGGTCCACTGTAGTGCACAGTATTATAATGTATGTGTGTTGCATCATACGTGCATTACAGTGCACACACAATAGTGCGCATGTTGTCTGTTTGGGACGTGTGTTGTTACGTGCCATAATCTGACCACATATGCTAAGGCAACTATTCATATCTTATAGGGCACGTAGAGAGCTCTGTAATGTCATGCATGTTATTGTGCATGCTGTGTGTCAGACGCTCTGCTGCATGCTCTCTCTGCAATGCTACGTGCGTAGCAGAGTATCTGATGCAGAAAGCGTAGGACGCACTACTGCGTGATCATCTAGCAGACACGATGGCCACTTGGTGGAACATATTTGCATTGTGCCTGTTGTGGTTGTTTTGGATAGTGGTTGCAGACATGCGTGGAGCTAACATAGGTTGTGGGTTTGGGTCCCACATGTTCCTTTTCCTTTCTTTTCGTTTGTTCTGCTCTCCTTACCATACATTGGCTCCAGCTATGTCTCTTCTCCACACACCCTTCCCTCTCTTCACTGTACACTGCGGTGTCCCCTCCATGCAGCCTATTCGTCACATGTTAGCTGTTACATATGCTCCCTTTCTTTATTTTCTTTATTTATTTATTATTTATTTATTAACAATTCTTATATACCGCACTATTAGCCATCAGCGCAGTTTACATTGAACAGAAACATCTGACAATTTACATATGTCTGGTCATTACATTTAACAGGAAGTAGAACTTGGATAAACAGGTTAACTATATACATTGGTGGTTCACCTGATAATGGACACGGTCAACTATATACATAGGTGGTACAACAATACAGGAAACTGCTTGTTATTTACATTGTGGGGTAAGCCTGTTGCGTGGGTCTGCCTGTTTGACTACTTCTGCTACTCGCTTGGGAGTTATGTTCGGAGCTGTCATTGAGATATTTAAGGAAGAGGAAATGTTTTAACGCTTTTCTGAACTGGCTCAGGTTGGGGATTGCTCTGATTTGTGCTGGTAAAGCGTTCCATAGAGTTGGGGCGCAGAGTTGGAAGGCTCTGTTGGCTGTTGATCTGGTGCATCTTGTGGTTTCATTTGGGATGACTAGCATGTTCAACTCTGCGGTTCTTCGTGGCCTGTTTGGTGCAAATGGTTGGATGAGGTTAGAGAGAGAGGATGAGGTAAGCCCCTTAGCAGCTTTGAACGTTAGCAGTAAAGTCTTGAAACTGATCCTTGCTTGAATGGGAAGCCAGTGTAACTGTCTTAGGAGGGGAGTCACGTGGTCTCTCCTGGATGCCCCAAAGAGTACCCGCGCTGCACTGTTCATAGCCAGTTGCAGGGGGTTCAGGGTAGACCATGGGAGTCCGTGTAGTATGGAGTTTGAGAAGTCGAAATGGGGAATTATAAGGGCTTGATAAATGGTGCAGAAATCATCCGGTTCGAGTAGCGTGCGTAGGTGTCTGAGGGATCTGATTTTAAAGTAGATTGCCTTGACAGTATTGGCTATATGGTTCTTCATGTCAAGGTTTGGTCTAACATTACTCCAAGGTAACGTATCGCAGGCTTCACTTGTAGTTGGGCATCCTTTACCTTAACACAGCTAGGTGGGGTGAAGTTGGTATTCCTCGAGACGAAAAGGACTTCCGTCTTTTTATGTTGTATTCGTAGGTTTTGTGACAGGAGCCACTCTGATATGGTGTCGAAGCAGTTAGTCAGAGGGGTGAGGTCTAGGCTATCCAGTGATATTGGCATATATAATAGCACATCGTCTGCATATATCATGTAACTGACATTGAAGGATCTGATGATGTCGCAGATGGGTTGGATGTATATATTAAACATCAATGCAGATAGGGAGGATCCTTGCGGTAAACCTTGACTTTGTTGGAATGGTTCTGATGTAGCTCCGTCGGCTCGGACATGCTGCCATCTTCTGGACAGGTAAGATTTGCACCATTCGAGCGCTGTTCCGCAGATACCTTTTTCCCTTAGCCGGCAGATGAGAATTTCGTGGCATACCGAGTCAAAAGCCGCTGCTATGTCTAGAAAGACAAGAGCGAAGCCATGTCGTATGTTATCCACACCTGAGATTATGCTGTTGAAGAGGGTTGTGAGTAGTGTTTCCACTCCATGTGACTCTCTGAATCCATGTTGGGCCGGATCTAGTGGGGCTGAGGTGTCTATATGATCCTGTAATTGCCTGTGCACTATTTTCTCGATGATTTTTGCAAGCATCGGTATGCTAGATATGGGCCTGTAAGATTCTACCTTTTGAGGATCGAGTTTGGTATTCTTTAAAAGAGGTCTTACAGAGGTCTGCTTGAGAGTAGGTGGGAAAGAGCCAGTGGTAAAGGATTGGTTTAAGATTTTGGCTATAATTGGGGATAGGTCACATCGCAAGTCCTTTATCCAATGTGCAGGACAAGGGTCCGTGTGCGCAGTGGTTGTGTTTAGGGCTAGGATGGTATCTTCAATAATTTTCTTTGAAGGAGTGGAGAAGGCTGTCAGTGGTGCTGGGTAGTCTTGTTCGTCAGGAGGGTCCGGTATTAATATTTTGTTGGTCTTGCACATTTTAGACTGCATGTAGATCGCATAGTCCTGTGGGTGGATACCGTTGTGGTGCTCAGGGGTTGGTTCTTTGGCAAGCATTTTAACTAGGTTAAACAAGTCATGTGGTTTATTCAGAGACCATTTCAGGGTATCTGTGTGGTATTGCCTGATCTTGTCTGTGATGGCTTTACAGTGAGCTGCCAGGTGTTGGAAGTAGGCTGCTTGGTCACTGCTGGTGCGTGACTTTCTCCATCGCTTTTCCAGCCGTCTTAGAATGGTTAGTGAAGCTTTTAAGTCGGCTGTGAACCATGGGGCTGATGATCTCTTCTTTGGGTTCTTGTTCGTTGGAGGGCGGATAGCAATTGTGCTGAGTTTGCTGTTCCAGGCAGCGATCAACTCGTCTAGGCTCAAGGCGGTCTCATCAATGAGTGTGCTTGTTTCGGCGATGATGCGTTCTCTGTTAAGTGGGTAGAAACTTCTGGCAGCTGGGTTAGGAGTCTTGCTTGTAACCGTTTTTGGTTTATGTGAGCAGTTGAGGGTAGGCATCTGAAAGGTGATGAGTTTGTGGTCAGTCCATGGGACTGCGGTTATTGATAACACGATGTCTTGTGGTTGATCCAGAATTAGCTGTGGGGCGAATATGAGGTCAAGAATGTTGCCTTTCTCGTGAGTGGGTTCTTTGGGATGTCTGGGTGGGCAGGTGGCTCAGTGGTTTGGTATTGGTGTCAGTGAGCTGTGTTTGGGCTCTTTAGTCTACCAGTTCAATTCCCTCTTACCCCTTTTAGGATCCCCTGCCCATTTTGCCCTTATATGCATGCCATCCACACAGCTGGCCCTTCAGACTGACCCCTGATGCCCTTTCCGTTATATTTGTTTACTCTTCTGCATGCTGTTTCACTGCACACCATTTCATGGTGTGTGTGCCTGTGTTACTTGTGGCTCACGTCCCCATTCCGGACTGCGTCATCAGCTGCCTGTGGTCTATGGCCTTACACCTACGGCTCCTTTTCTCATGTGGTACCATGTCTGCACATCCCTCAGTGCATCTTGTACTGTCAGCACGCCTTAGATTGCAACCCCTTCAGATGCGCTGCTGCTTCCCATCTGCTATGGTGTTCACGCGCGCTAGGTCCATGGCGCATTGTACCACGCACTGTACTGCGTGTTAGCACCTTGTAACACGTGTTACCTGACACGGCTTGCTTTAACGATGCACCACCCACTCCTTTATATGGGCATCTGTACCATTACCGTGGAACCTAATGCGGGAACCATTACCGCGATTTAGTAAACATACCCGTAAGTTTTCTTTAAGTGAACCCTTTGGTTCAGAACACAAATTCTGGTCTGGACTTTATTCTTCAGAGATGGAAAAGGAGTGAGTACAGTGAAAAGGCCAAAGGTCTCCCTATGTATACTGGCCCTGCTTCATGAACTCTAAGGGGTATGTTTACTAAACTGCGTTAGTGCAATTCGCATTAGGAGCCGCGTTAGTGGAAGGAAAGCCAAAAAAGGACATGGGCGGGACATCATAATCGATAACGCACAGTTGCGCACGTTATTACACGCCGTGCAGCAATGATCGCTACAGCTCGCACCACTGCGCGCACGCCTATGACAGTGCGCAGACACCCAAAGACAGAAACAGAGCTGTAGCACAATGGTTACTACACAGACTGATGGTACAAGAGTTATGGGTTTGATTCCCCAGTGTGCCTAATGAAAAAGGCTGGCTGAGGCGTCCTTTGAAAGCCAACTATAATATTTTAGTCTGCAGACGGGTTACAGTTTGCATATGTCCGGAAAATTGTACCCGTCTTATGCAATATGTTCCAATAGTGACGTTCTCTCTGACATGGTCATGTATTATATACCATTTGATAGGAATATTTAGGCACTCCCTATAGGGCAAAGTGGAAGGCGCACTGTATAGGGCGACTTGTAAGGCGCGCACTATAGGGCGCCATGTAAAGCGCGCCCTATAGGGCGCCTTTTGAGCTATGCTAAGGTGACAGTACCCTGAGGGTGGTTCTGCTGGCAGCACTAATATACAGTAAAAATAGACAATGCCTAATACAGCCCTATCAATGAACCCCACTGTGAGTTGTGAACCCATGACCTCTGTCTCCATGGGCAGTGGAGTAACCAGTGGGCTAGAGCTGCTAATAAACACATGGCTGGCTACAGGAGGACTGCACGGCACCACACCCACATTCTGCTGTGGTTACCAGGGAGATTACATACCACCACCCAACGCACCCTCTAGGGCACAGGGTGGGAGACAGGATCTCCCGCCCACAGATCCACTTTCAACCCCCTGCAATGGTGGAAGTAGAGGGGACCATCACCCCAGTCCTATTCGGGATCAGACACCCTACAGGGCAGGCAATGCAGAGCACTACACATCCATAAGGCAATAGCAGACAGATGGCAGGTCTGGAAATGTGCAGCTGCCCCCACCATTATCTGACATTCACCAGCAGCAAGCCTCCAGCCGCTGCACCCTGCACGCTGTTCCAGCAAGACACATACTAGCTGCAGACAGTCCGCCAGCTAGTCCATAGTGCATGGTCCTGGAGGAGATGCATGTTCTCCAGAACGGGGATATCAGCATACACACCAAGCAGATAAGTCAGTGATTGGGCCCCAAAAGGAAACCCATAAATATCACATAAGAGAAATACTATGTAGTACTATGGGGGAACCTAGCCATGCCATGGTCACTGCTCAGTCAGGGTGAGAGTGACCTCCCAGCAGGACATGCTATGGCCACCCTGTCTGTGCAGGTGGTACCGGGCACTACAATGTCCAGCCATTGCCCTATGCCCTGTGCAGATGCGGCCAGGCCAGGCCACCCTATCCAGGCTATTCCCACGGTACCTTGCTCCTCATCATGCACATTGGCAGGCCAATTCTGGCAACAGTGCTAGCAGTGTGGGCTGTGGAGGGTGTTGGCAGCCACCACACACTGGATAGACAGACACACACTCCCACACCTAGGCCAGCATTGTGCTACTATAGAGGTGTTTAGCAGCCCTGGCCACCACACCAGTCCTGGGCACAGTGCAGGCATGGATATGGTATGCAATACTGTTGGGGGTCACTCCCGAGGGTGGAAAACACTGTCAGAGCCCAGACCTGAAGCACACACCACAGACATCAGAAGGGTTGCTATGATGCAGCTCACTCCGAACATTGTACTTAACCTAGGAATTGCTATCTGCCAGTACTCATAGCAACCTTTTGATAGCTGTGTACCATATTCCCAGGTTTAGGGTGGCATTACTAAGGTATGCAAGTGCTAGTATTGGAGATGCACGCAGAGCCCAAAGTCCTGCCTCTCCAGGAGGCTTGGGATAATGGGGCCTGTGGGTGCGGGTGTGTCTTCCCTTGTTGGCTGCTGATTTACGGCAGAGGTTCCCAACTCCAGTCCTGCGGTGCCAAACACTGTTCGGGTTTTCATGCTGTCCCTCATGAATATGCATGAGATACATCTGCATACCATGGGGGTGGCGCATAGAAATGCAGCACAGGCATCTTTATCAGAGGCAGCATGGAACCTGAATGGTGTTTGGCCCTCCAGGACTGCATTTGGGAGGCTCTGCTCTAGGTAATGTGCATGTTTATGGTGTCTGTGCTCTGTAGGGTAAAATGTTGGTGTTTTGGGCATGTTAACGTCATCTGCAAGAACGGTTCTGCCTGTATTAGCATGTTATAGTAGTGGGTAAAATATGAGGACTGGGTTGGTGGAAACCACAGCTGGGACTTGAACCTGTGACCTTTTGCTTCTGAACACAGTGGTTCTGTGCACTGCACCACCATGTTCTCACAGAGTTGGTGCATTCCCTGGTGATACCATGACTGTTGGTCAGACAGGGCCTGTCTGCTGCAGTGCATGGCACCCACCTACACAGTGTTAGGCCACGGTCTGCTCCGGGCAGCTGCCACTGCCCCCTCCACCACCAGTATCCCTCAGCCACCATGCTGACATGCCCTTCTGCTGGTTGAGCTGGTGGTGCGCGGTCTCAGGCTGTCCAGTGTGCAGGTAGGCGGCTGCCTATGGTGCGTGTTCTGGGGTAGGGGTGCCTGAGTAGATGTCCATGCTCCCCCCCAGCCCCGCCTGCCAGTGTTCCATGCCCTTGGGGGTTGCTGTTGGGTACTCTCCCCTGTGACGCTTTGGGAAACACACTCGTGCCCATGTTGGGCCCTCATCAGTTGCTGTCTGGCTCTACTGTTTACGCATTCCTATGGGCCAACTGAGCATCACCCTAGTCCCCACTGTGGCCCAGCTGCGCCACTGCATGTGCCGCCTGCAGCCCTCTGTATCCCCTTTTCCAGCATCTGCCCGGTTGCCCGTTCCGACATGCCCGCCCTGATGTTGCGGGACATGTGTACGCCATAGGAACCCTGTCCGATGGTGGGGAAATCCCTGAGCAGCGCTATTTCACTGTGAGCCCATGAACCTTGTATGGGAATGGAGTATGGACCCTTTTGGTGTCATTTTCGGTGTTTCTGTGCCCTTTTGTTCTGTGCACATGTATCACACTTATCATCTTTTTTTGGTTTCCCTGCCTAGGCTGTACATTGCTGACACGTAAATGGTTTCTCTCCCCTTTAAAGTGCTTTTACCGGTAGGTTTTCATTCGCGTTGGAATTCAGCTCTGGAAATCAGCGCGTTAGCCTCTCCCCGCACACTCTCCACCCATTGACCCCTTCTCTCCGCCCTCTCTCCACCTTCTGTGTTATTTTACCGTGCTGTGGAGCATTACGCTCGTTAGCGCGTGATAACGCGCGCTATAGCGCGTTTATGATCATTAATGCACTATAGCGCACGCTATAGCGCGCTAATGATCGTTAACATCATACAATGTGCGTTATTCACGTTTACTGCAGTTTAGTAAACATACCCCTAATTGTCCTCGCAAGTAGAGACTAAAAAACAGTATTGCTCTTGGAAGGTTTTACCCCAGTCTGCCAGGCAGCATGCTTAGTCATTTCAAGGGATGCACAGAGACAGAGAATTAAACCCATTAGTATCTACCAAGTACTTCCATGTGCCTCAGAGTGAACACTATCTGAGATGGGATATAGAGCTCGATAGTTTGACACAGCAGCCAACATGGCATGTCTCATGTTGTTAGTTACTCTATTTTGAACCTTTTCTACTACTACATCAATCTTTTAAATCTACTCCAATTCTAATCCAGCTCCCAATGTAGTTTAAGCAAGTAGAAATGACCCATATCAAACTCAATTTATCTCCAACTTGATTCCACATGAATCTTTCCTTGGAATCTTAAAAAATGCAATGCCTTATTAGTTTCTACTGCTTTCCAAACCTTTTCTTTTTAGATTCACCTTCAATGTAGCATTTGTTTTCATTCTCTGTGATATCTTCTTTCCATCAAGGTTTCTAGATATCAGTCTAATTATACTATAACTAGTGTTTTGCATTCCTAATAGGGAAAAGAAAACATTTGATTCACAATTCAGGCTCTTTTTCAACTGCAGCAGAGTTTTGAAAAACAATTTTGAGCCCTCTTAGAGAAACATAAATACGGAAGTCCATTTTCAAAAGCACTTTTATGGATTGCAGCTTCTGCTATCTGTATAATTTTATTTATTTATTTGCAAATCTCTTATATACCACCAGTTCCCAAGATCAGTGGCGGTTTACATCAAACAATGTTAAAAATACATAGAACAATGTGCAACTACAACAGATACATGGAAACTGTAAACAACTATATACAAGAATTATAACAGATTTAGAACTATAACTATTTAAACTATTTACAAGATACTACATAGGTTTTACATGTATACATATTTAAGGATTCATCTTAATTTGAGTTATCAATAATTGTAATGAATCAATTTGAATGGGTATATGCATGCCGATTTATGGAGGTTGAGAGGCCATAGCTAAATCGTAATCTGTGTTGGAGTAGTGCTGAGTGAACAGATATGTTTTTAGGTCCTTTCGGAATTTTTGTAGATCTTTCATCTCTCTTAATTGATCTGGGAGGTTATTCCATAGGATTGGTGCTACAAATGAGAAGGCACTGTTGCTTGTTATATGTTTTCTCTTCTTTATAATGTCAGGTACTATGATGGTATTTAGATTCCTTCTTCGTCTTATTCTATTTTCAGGGGGGCTATGGATAAGAGTGGATAGGTAAGATGGGGCAATTTTATTAATTAATTTGAAGGTGGTCAACAGTATTTTATATTGAATCCTGCTGGAGATAGGTAGCCAATGAAGAGAGTAAAGAATTGGGGTAATGTGGTCAGAAAGCTTGGCTTTAATAACACAGGTACACTAAAAAAAAATTTTTTTTAACTGCCTCTAATGTTTCGATTGATTTTTACGTTTTTTGGTGTGCTGAATCCAAATCTGGTAACCAATTTGCTCCATCACGTACAGATTTTTTGCTACATTGGGTTAGCAGTTTGAGGTGAACGTTTCAGATTGAGTGCGATCGAGATAAAAGTTTCTTGGATGAATTCTTTATACTAATTGTTTAGTAGTTATTCAAATAAGAATAAAGAAAATTGTAACAAGGCAGCACATAAGAATAGAGTAATGTCAACAAAACACACTGTGATGGTAGCAAAATTGTCTGCACTTAAAACAGCCACATACATGTGCACAAACATTGAGCATATAAGAGCGAGGTTAGACACAAAGCAAAGCAAAGAAATGTGCAAAAAATGTTGTACAGGTATGTATGTAAGAAAAGAAAACGCAAACCGCACCATTGCAATACATGAAGACAAACACCCGATGGTGTGAAAATAAAATTCTAATAAATGAGATCCGACACTGTGGTAATAACTAGCAAATTTTTATTTCAAAGTTTAGTAAAAGCACGATATTTGTCAACACAGTTTAGATTTTAAAGTCATTCTTGGGTCAATCAATCTCCTGGTGGGCCCGTTTCTTCTTCCCCCGAATGCTTCTCTTGGTGCGCTGCTTGGCGTATTTTTCATCTGGGGTTTCCTGCAGCAGCAACCAGCAGAAATCAGCCATCATAGTGGTGTTCCATCTTCCTTGGTACCTTCTCTCTGCGTCCTTGATGTCCTGGTGAAACCTTTCACCTTGTTCTTCACTGTATGCCCCCAAGTTTTCAGGAAAGTAGTTCACATGGGAGTGCAAGAAATGGACTTTCAGGCTCATGTTACAGCCTTGTTCTTTGAAGGCATTGAGCATCCTGGCAACAATATCCTTATAGTTCTCATCCCGCCTGTTCCCCAAGAATTTGAGAACAACATCCTTGAAGGAATCCCAGGCTTCTTTTTCCTTCTCAGACATCGTTTCAGCGAATGCTCCATCTGAAATGAGTTTCCTTATATCAGGGCCAACAAACACTCCTTCCTTTAGCTTTGCTTCAGAAAGTCAGGGGAACTTTGAGCAAAGGTACCGAAAGCACTCACCATCTTTTGGAAGGGACTTGATGAATTGCTTAATGAGACCCAACTTAATGTGGAGAGGTGGTAATAGAATTTTATCACGAGGTTACCAAGCTCTCATGAAGAACATTTTTCTCACCGGGTCTCAAATACTCCCGAATTGGCCAGTCTTTTTTCCCCCAGTGTAGGTCGCGGGCCCGGCTATCCCACAAGCAAAGGAAGCAGGGATATTTGGTGAAACCGGATTGCTGCCCTAATAGCATGGATAGAATTTTAAAGTCTCCACAAATCATCCACTTATGCTCATCATAATGAATCTTCTGAAGAATCAGGGCCAAATTCTCGTATTTTTCTTGGAGAATAACAGAGTGAGCAATAGGAACTGAAGCGAATGTTTTGCCATTATGAAGAAGAACACCTTTTATGCTGTCTTTTGATGAATCAATGAACAGCCGCCATTCAGCAGGATCATACTTGAGTTTAAACGTTTCCATCACTCCGTATATATCGTTGCAAAATACCAAATCTTCCTCTTTGCTGAAATACTTCAAAAATTGTGTCTCGCGGTTGCAGTACCAATAAAAAGTTGTTCCTGGTGACAATAGATTTTTCTGTTTAAGCCGAGAACCTAGCAGTTGGGCAGCATCTTTTGGGAGTCCTAAATCCCGGACTAAATCATTCAATTCAGCTTGAGAGAAAAGTTCAGGTTTCGGATCTGGTTCAGTTTCAAACTCGGAAGTACTGGACTCATCGGGAAAAGCCATCTGATGAGTCTCATCATGATCAGAACCGTCCACACAAATATGATCCAAAGATTTTGGTGGTTCAGGCACAGGTACTTCGTTGCTATGAGGCATAGGCCTAATCGCTGAGGGAAGGTTCGGGTAACTTATTACGTTCTTATTTTTTAAGTTGTATCCCTTCACAATGCAAGAGCAAAAATAGCAGTCACTGCTGTGGTCTCTTTGTTCACGCCACATCATAGGTATTCCGAAACGAAATGCTTGTTTTTTACCTTTCATCCATAAGCGTAGATCTTCCTCACATGTCTTGCACACTTTGTGAGGAGCCCACGGTTTGTCTTGATCGCCTAACTTCAAACCGAAATAGGCAAAATATACTTTTTTAATAAATGCAGAAATGTTCCTCTGCCGCTTTTTCACGGTATATTCCCCACAAATAAAACAAAAACTGTCCGGAGAGTTGACGCAACCTCTGGCTCTGTGAGCCATCACAAATACACAGCACTGCAAACTACAACTGTAGTGAACCACTTCGGAATAAAGCTGGATTACGACTGAGCAAACAAAAGGTAATAATGAACTTGCAAGAAACTGAAATTTGACAGGAATGTTCATGTCGCAACCACCGTGTTTGAGCGAGCGAACGAGGCGAGGCGAACAGGAAAGAACATGCGCCAGCGCGAGTACTGGATTTAGCCCCCCGCCTCCCAATTGTCCTGTTAATGTATAAAATGAATACAAAACACTCTAAAATATCATGAGGGAGTGTTTCTAGTTAGTTAACCATTACAACCTCTATTTTGGGACAAGAAAATAAACTGCAGTCGGCTAAAAATAAATTATGTGAACATTCCTTATATGGGTAAAATCTAATTCTGCAAGAAAACGTGATGTGATGGAACATTTTGGCTATTTTTCCTGGATTCAGCACCCCAAAATCTATAGGAATCAGTTGCAAAACTGGAGGCAGTTTTTTGGTAGTGTACCTGTGTAATTATTCTTGTGGTAACATTTTGGGCCATTTGGAGAATTTTTAGATTCTTCTTTGTTATGCCTTGAAGTATTCCATTACAAAAGTCAAAGTGTGGGGTTATTAAGGCTTGTGTGATAGTTCTAAAATCATCATTTTCTAAAAAAGGCCTCAGTTGTTGAATGGAACGAAGTTTGTAATATATTGTTTTTGTTATTTTCTTAATGTGGGTTGTAAAGCTAAGGTTCTTGTCAAGTGTGACTCCTAGGTATTTAATCTCTTCTTTCACTGGTAGTGTAAAATTTAGAAGTTTGATGTCTGTTGATGGTGTAAAATTCGTATTTCGTGTTGTGAAGAGAACTTCAGTTTTTTTAAAATTAATGGTCAGATTGTTTGATCTAAGTCATTTATCAGTTTCTATGAGGCAGTTTGTTAATTTATCGTAGTTGGGATCATGCAAGTTGATTGGGGAGAATAACATAATGTCGTCCGCATATAAGTGGAAGTTTATCTTATGTTTTCGGAATATGGTGCATATTGGCTGTAGATAAAGGTTAAATAGAAGGGCAGATAGAGCGGAGCCCTGGGGTATTCCTTGTTCTTGAGGAAATGGAGGTGATGAAGTTTGGTTTACTTGTACATATTGTGACCGATCAGATATGTATGATTTAAACCAATCAAGGGTAGTTTTCTGTAAACCTATCTGTTTAAGTCTTGAAATGAGTATATTATGATTCACACTGTCGAATGCAGCGAATATATCAAGGAATACCAGAATGATTGCTTGTTTTGTGTTGTCTAGGCCCTTAATGAGAGTATCGAGTAGGGCTAGAAGTAGGGTTTCAATGCCATGGAAAGGGCGGAACCCGTATTGGTGATCATCAAGGGGAGCGAAAGTGTCTATATCAGGGGTAGGGAACCCTGGTCCTGGAGAGCCGCAGACCAGTCAGGTTTTCGGGATATCCCTAATGAATATGCATGAGATATATATGCATTAGAGATATCCTGCCAACCTGACTGGTTTGTGGCCCTCCAGGGCTGGATTTGGAGACCCCTGCCTTACACCTCTGTCATTTAAGATTGTGAGTGGGCAAGGTGCAGATGTCGTAGACATCGAAAGGGTATATAGAATGTGTCACATTCCTCCTCGATTCTCACCACCACCAAAAAGTTGTCTAACAGACAATATTTTGGTGGTGGTGAGAAGTGAGGAGGAATGTGACACATTCTATCTAACCTTTTTGATGTCTTGGACATCTGCACCTTGCCCACTCACAATCTTAAATGACAGAGGTGTAAGGCAGGGGTCTCCAAATCCAGCCCTGGAGGGCCACAAACCAGTCAGGTTGGCAGGATATCTCTAATGCATATATATCTCATGCATATTCATTAGGGATATCCCGAAAACCTGACTGGTCTGCGGCTCTCCAGGACCAGGGTTCCCTACCCCTGGTCTATATAATCCTGGAGTTGAAGTTGAACAGCTTTTTCAATGATTTTGGTTATAAAAGGAATACTGGCAATCGGACGATATGATGATGGGTCATTTCCATTTAGAGCTTTGTTTTTTAAAATCGGGTGGATAGCAAAGAATTTGAGCTCTTTAGGTAGTACACCTTGCTGAAGGGATTGGTTTACTATGTCTAAGATAAAGGGGGCAAGTTCTTGTTTTGTTGTCTTAATCCAAGAAACTGGGCAAGGATCAAGCAAGGACATGGTTGTGTTGATTGTAGATATTATATTGAGTAATTGCTTTTTATCAGTAAGCTGGAAAGAGTTCCATGCCTTGTTATTGTTTATTAAGTTTGGGGAATCAGGTATTGGTATTGGTATTAGAGATAATTTAAGTTTGCTAGCGAAATAGTTAGCTAGATCATGTATGTTGATAGGGACTAGTTGACAGTTATTAGCAGGGGTTTTAGCTAAAGATTTTACAATATCAAACAATTCCCTTGGGCGGTTAATAGCTTTAGATAAGATGGTTGTATGATATTGTTTTTTGGCATTGTTAGTTGCTGATCTGTATGAATTAAGGGTTGAAAAGTATAAATCCCGGAGTTCTGGTGTTTTTCTTGTACGCCATTTATTTTCTATTTTTCGTAGGTTTTTTTTAAATTGAAGCTAGTTCCTGTGTGTACCATTTTTCTGAAGTTCTTTTATAGAGCTTTTTAGGTTTGGTAGATAAAGGTTTGGATGCTGTTTTTATTACAGAGTTCCAATTAGCAATGGCTATGTCAAGGTTGTTAGTGTCTGTAACAAGCTGAGGTACAATTGTATCGAGGAAAACGTCTGATATAAAAGGATGAAATCTAGGTCCTTGATGTGTTTTAGGTTGTTGAGGAGTGGGGGTGGAAGAGATAGGAATAGAAAATTGAATCATAAAATGGTCAGACCATGGGATTTGGGTTATGGTAGGGGGAGTATAGTGAGGCATTTTGGTCATATGATCAGGAAGAAAAACTAAGTCAAGAGTGTTTCCTTTGATGTGAGTAGGGTGTCTGATTGTTTGGTTAAAGCCTATATCTTTCATTGATTCCAAGAAAATTGAGGGTTGATTGTTATTACAGGTTGCTAAGTTAAAATCTCCCAGAATGATGTGGGGCTTGTTTGTTGAGGCTTTACAAGCCGTTTCTAGAATGGTTGTTATGTTTTGGACATCAGGTGTGGGGGGTCTGTAGAAGAGGCAGATGGCTAAGTTTCTGTTCTCTATTTTCAGGATCTCTATATTTTCTTTAGTATCACAGATGGTAGTGGAACAGTTCAGGTTTGATTTTGCTAATATTAGTACGCCACCTCCTTTTTTTTGGTTGCGGTTGCAATTGAATAGAGTATCCTTTTGTTTTTATTTGATTTAATAAGACTGTGTCCGAATTGGTTAGCCAGGTCTCAGTTAAGCAGAGATAATCTGGCTTCTCATCAGAGATGAGATCTGTAATTAATGGGATTTTATTTCTAATAGATCTTACATTGATAAGAATAATTTTTAGGTTTTGAGTGTGTGTAGTTAGTTCTTTAAGTTCATTTTCATGCTTTACTTTTATGCGGATTAATCTTCTAGTATGCATATCTGGGTGCCGAGGTGGTGACGTTTTATAAGTATATGAGGATGAGTTGTAATTATTAAGATGTTTTTGTATATGGTGGTAGAGAATATTGTGTATGTGAGCCATTCCAACTTGATCAAGAGGTGGGTATGGCAATTGAAGGCATATGCTGGAGGAGAGTAGTAAACACATAGCAATACTTAGGGCATATAGAAATTGCATGGTAATGTATACAGGATCCATTTTGAGTTAGGTTAAGACTCAGTTATGGAATATATAGTATGAATAAAATAGAGGAATACAAAATACTAATGTTTCAAATTGTAGCAAATTGATGTTTGGTTTTAAATTCTATTCTACTTTGTACAGCAGATCAGTCACTTTAAACAGCTATTTTGCAACAGTTATATTGAGAGTGCTGCATTGTATCCACTACTTTGTAACAGCAGAACAGCTACTTTGTAACAGTTACCTTGGATGAGCTACCTTGCAGCAGTTAGTTTGATACAGCTAAGTTGTAACAGATATTTTGATCAGCAATCTTAATTATATCAAGTTGGTACAAAGGATAGTTAAACTTGTGATGGTGGTTATTATATTCAGTTTACAGCTTAACAAATTATATGTTAGAGTTCAAGTAAACTTAAAGTCTCTGTTGCGGTGCTTGAGGCAGACTTGCTTTTGATTTTTCAGTGCAGTTCTTTCTTTCTGATGGCGTTGAATGTTAGTAGGGTTCAACCTGCTCTTCTTAGATCACACCTTGCCGGCCAGGGGGAAGAACAGTTCTAGGTGCAGTTTTTTACGTGGTTTGGCCTTAGCCTAAGGGCCGTGCCAAAGGGCCCTCTGGCGAGGCCCTCAGGCGCGGGTGTGCCCAATGGCACTGCCTTCTATGTGTCCTCAGAAGCCTTGATTGGGCAGCTCAGCCTTGCAGTGATGCACGTGTTGCTTCGGTGTGCTCGATCCCCTTCAGGGAGAGCTGATGGACTCCGGAGGGAAGGAGGAGGCAGAGAGGATGAAGCACACAATGGCGCTGCCTTTTATGTGTCCCCGGAAGCCCCGATTGGGCAGCTCAGCCTTGCAGCGATGCACGTGTTGCTCCGGTGTGCTCGATCCCCTTCAGGGAGAGCTGACGGACTCCAGAAGGAAGGAGGAGGCAGAGAGGATGAAGCGCACAATGGCGCTGCCTTTTATGTGTCCCCGGAAGCCCCGATTGGGCAGCTCAGCCTTGCAGCGATGCACGTGTTGCTCCGGTGTGCTCGATCCCCTTCAGGGAGAGCTGATGGACTCCGGAGGGAAGGAGGAGGCAGTATAAGTAATCCTGAAAGGGATATTCAACAGCACTATATGGATAGTGCTGCTGAATATCCTGATAAACCACCTTGGCACTATCCAGAGCCAAGGTAGGGGTGGAATGGAGCCAGAGCTTGGAATTATCCAAATAGTGATAAGCGCTGCTATAAGGATAGCTATCCAAATATCTTAGGACAGGAAAAAGCTGTCCTAATGGCTATCTGGACAATCTCCATGGGATTCTACCAGCCCCACATACCACTCCCATGGGTGCGATACCAGTCACATAAGAACATAAGATATGCCGTACTGGTTCAGACCAAGGTCCATCAAGTCCAGTATCCTGTTTTCAAGTGGTGAATCTAGATCACAAGTACCTAGCAGTTTCCACAAAAGACACAGGTTCCACAATACTTGTATTGGGTCAAGCAGTAGATATCCCGAGTCCCCTTTAATAATGGTTTATGGACCTTTCCTCCAGGAACTTGTCCAAACCTTTTTTAAACCGGCTATACTAACAGCTTTTACTACATCCTCCGATAATGAATTCCAGAGTTTGATTACACGTTGAGTGAAAAAATATTTTCTCTTATTAGTATTAAATAGGTTACCCTGTTGCTTCAATGCATGTCCCCTAGTCTTTCTATATTTTGATGGTATAAACAATCAATCTATGTATACCTGTTCTATTCCATTCATTAATTTATAGACCTCTATCATATCTCCCCTCAGCTGTCTCTTTTCCAGGTTGAAGAACCCTAAACTTTTTAGCCTCTCTTCATAGGGGTATCCTTCCATCCCCTTTACCATTGTGGTGGCTCTTCTCTGTACTTTTTCTAATAACGCTATATTCTTTTTAAGATATGGAGATCAACTTGCACACCCATCTTCCACAGCCTGGAACACACCACATTCCCCACAGCAGCTTGCTCTTTCACTGGGCTCCAGACCCACCTACAGACCACAGCTACAGTCACAGCTCTTCACAGCTGCTGTTGATTGACACTGCTTTCCTCTCTGACTTGAGCACTATGTATTATGGTCACTCACCTTGATCCTGATGCAACTTCTGTCATAGCCTCTGGAGCACCCTGAGTCTGGTTCGGCATATGGTTCTGAAGCGCAGCCTATGTGCTTCCACCACCCTGAGGATGCGGAAGCATCTATGGAAGGGAAAAAGACATGGCCCTCCATGAGTGCATTTGCTATGCCATACTGGGTCAGACCAAGCTGCAGCATGCAAAATATCCAGTTTCCAATAGTGGCCATTCCTAATCAGAGTTGACACGTGCCCATGAATGTAATGGTGTGCAGAGTGGATTGCCCTGGTCCTCCTGGATAGATGTTTCCTGACCTTTCCTCTGTGAATTTGTGCTACCCTTTTCCAATGTTGCATATCACTGTCTGCTTGGACAGCGTCATCCAGTAACAGGTTGCAGCATTGGTTGCACCTATATTTTCTGCTGTAACTTTCTATGGCTTCCACAGTGACCTCATTGCATGCATCCTGTTAGCCTGGTGTTTGGAAGCTCAGACTGGAGTGGCACGTGTAGCCTAGTGGTTAGGGCACTGGATTAGTAATTGATAGACCACAATTTGATTCCTACTGGCACTCCTTGTGGCCTTGGGCAAATCACATCACCTTCTATTGCCTCCTTTGATTGCATGTTCTCAATGGCACTGATAAATGTTTACACAGTGTAAACCACTTTGGCTAAAATATCTTTTCTTTATCTTGCTGGCTCCTGGATTCTCTTGGCATGGTATCAACAGCAGGCCAATGGGAATCAAACCCAGATCACTTGGGTTGTAGGCTGTTTCTCTAACCATTAGGCTACTCCTCCACTGACTTGGTAGAGTGGTCTAACACATTGTTAGATACCTACATTATGTATACACATAGCAATCTGGCAGTGGTGAATTCCCGCAGGTGCCTTTTGTGACCTTGCCCATGTCACTTTAGCCTCCATTGGGCCAGGCTATCCACCTCTGGTCATACCTTTCCTAATGGGCACTGGGGCTGTTGAGTCACAGCTTCTGTGGGCTCTCTGGATTGGACACATGGCTGCACATTAACCTGCTCAGATGCGCTCTTGACTTACTGGATCATATCTATCCTCAGCCTCTGTGTAGCACGTTGTGGTGCTATGAGGTGTTTGGACCTTCCCCCCTGGGAGTGTGTTCTGTCCCCTTAAGCATCTTTGACCTTTTCTCCTTACATTTTCTATTCCCCCCTCCCCCTATCATGTTTGCAATATAGCAACCAGGACTACCCACACTACATAGATATCAGAGAGTTGAGTGGTGGCCTATTGGTTAGAGCAATGACTTGCTGGAGATGGTAACAGGGTTTATTTCCCACTTGCTCCTCTTGTGTTCTTGGCCATGTCAGTTAACATTGTGTTACATGACACTTGATGTATGATTGTGGTTATCAGTGTCTCTATGTCAGGTTGATAACATGGTAGTTGTTCCAGTGCTCACCGCTATGCTAACATTTTTATCAGATGTGGACACCCTGCTTCATATTTCTATATTCAGAGCCATGTTTTGGATATCCATTCATGCCCTAATAGTGGATAGCACTATACTTGCTCTCATGGCCAGCACAGCACACTGGGCAGGGGGCTTTGCATTCTGTCATCCACATTTGGGTTGTTCATTGCTGCTGCTGTGCTTGATATCTGCTCTAAAGTTCTTGCTCCACATTCATGCATTCTACACATGACTGATCATTCTCTTTTCTGCCCTTTCTTTTTCTCCCTCACTTTGTGATTGTCTGTCTCCCTCTATTCATGTGTGCTGGCACTGGCTGCCAGCTGCTACCTCTTCCCATGTCTGTGGTGCTATTTCTGAATTTGTTGTGCAAGGGCGGTTCTTATTTTCTCCCAACCCCTGCGTGCTGCAGGGTGGGTTGTCCTGCGATGGCCTCTTCGCAGTAGCACCTCCTCCTCCTGGAGTACAAGCCTGCAGAGCAGGCTGGTCTCCTCCTCTGAAAGGTTTGGCTGGCTGGTAGCTATTCTCTCTCCTCCATGGTCTGGATTTCAGCAGTGGTGGGAGAGAGGCACAACTCCATCCTGTTTCCTGTTTCACATGGACCTCGGGTCTCTTTAAAGTTGGTTCACAGGTTCGGTGGTAGATGGGCACTGCAATGGGCATACTGGTGTAGTTTACATGAGCCTCCGGGGGAGACATTTTCAATGTTTACACGTATACATCTCATGTGTCTGTCTGTGCCCGCAATTCATATAGATGTGGACACGTCTTCAGTCCAATTCCATAGGCACATGTGCGTTTAGGCACACATCTACGGAAGCGGCCCAGAGATCTGGAAGTTTCAGACATGCACGTGTCCGGGGGGGGGGGGGCTGACCAACCTTCATAGAATCAGCCTCCACGTAACTTAGATTTTTTTTATTTTTTTTTTTATTTATTTGATTGTAACCACTGAGTTTTAAAGTTTTGTTATGAATGTTTCTGTTATGTTCTTAAGGTTATTTTATAGTCTGCACCATAGATTCCTGTTGGCTTTTATTGCTCTTATTGTAACAGCTTTGATCTCTTGATGGAAAAGAGGCATTTAAATGTAATAGCTAAGAGGGTAATTTTATAAAGGATTTTTTTCTGCATATATGCTAAGATATGCACATAAAGTACCTCTCGCATGTACAAATATGCACAATGACACAAACAATGACTGGATAGGCCATATGGTCTTTCTCTGCTGTCATGTTTCTATGTTTCTATTATGGAAAAAGTGTTAGATGCGTGGAATACTCTCCCAGTAGAAGTAGTAGAGATGAGGACAGTATTGGGGTCATTCCATAAACCGAATAAGAATTTCTATGTGTGCTGGGGATGTTTATGTGGCGAAAACACTTCTTGAAATTGAACATGGCCAAAACTAATCTTCTTATTTTTCCCCCTAAACCCTCCTCTCCCCTTCCTCCTTTCTCAGTCTTTGTGGATAACTCTCTACTCCTCCCTGTCTCCTCAGCTCGCAACCTTGGGGTTGTCTTTGACTGCTCTCTCTCCTTCTCCGAACACATCCAACTAATAGCTAAAACCTGCCGTTTCTTTATCTATAACATCAACAAAATTTGCCCATTCCTTTCTGGACACACTACTAAAAAACGTATCCACTCCTTAGTCATCTAGAATATTGTAATGTACTCCTTGCTGGTCTCTCACTGAAACACCTCTCTCCCTTTCAATCTGTTTTACACTCTGCTGCATGATAATCTTCCACCAGCCTTGTCATGCTTTTATTACCCCTCTTCTCAAGTCACTTCATTGGCTCCCTATCCATTTCTGCATCCAGTTCAAACTTCTGCTGACCTATAAGTGCATTCACTGTGCAGCTCCTCACTATCTTTCCTCTCTTATCTCTTCTTACGCCCCTCCTCGAGAACTCCACTCTTCTGGCAAATTGCTTTTATCTGTACCCTTCTCTTCTATTGCTAACTCCAAACTTCACTCCTTTCACCTTGCTTTTCCTTATGAATGGAACAAACTACCTGAGTCTGTACGTCAGGCGCCTTCTCTGGCCCTTTTCAAATCCAGGTTGAAAACCCACCTCTTCGCTGCCGCTTTCGGATCTTGACTTACCTGACCTCCTTTGTGTTTCCTTACCATTCCCCCTAGATGTATCCCATGTCTACAGCTACTATGTTGACTGTCCTGACTAGATTGTAAGCTCTGATGAGCAGGGACCGTCTTTTACATGTGTCTGTGCTGCGCTGAGTACGTCTTGAAGTGTTTTACATATGTTCAGTAGTAGTAGTAGTAGTAGTAGTAGTAGCAGTAGTTGTAAAATGTCTACAGACATATTCCAGTACATGCACCAATGCACTTTTATCTCATTAGCACAGGGATGTCAGAACGTGTCCGGGAGAGGCAGAATGGGGCGTGGTTTGCCACAAAGACGTGTAAAGCTTATTCAGGAAAGGCCCATGTACGTTTTTGGAGTTCCCCACAGACATGTCTGTTATTCCTGTTGGAGGTGTGGAATAAGGCCAGTACTTAGAAAATATTCTGCTGTGTTTGCATAAAGGTTGTGACAAGTCTGTTTTAAACTGGTATGACTGTAGTCTGGAGAAACCTCACAAGATGCATTTATAAAGAACAGAAATCAGAGGTGAGGTTATCATCTAAGCTAAAGAGGCATTAATAACTACCCTTAAAGAAATATTAATTAATTAATTAATTAATTTATTTATTTAACATCTTTTATATACCGCGCTATTTGTTCCCATTAAGATGAGCAATAGTGATTATTCTGGCTATGCTGACATTTATTTGTGCTAAAGGAGCTAATCTAGGGGACCCTAACAATTCCTGTGTTATGAATAATAATTCCTGCGTTATGAATAATAATTCCTGTGTTATGAATACCAATAATTTACTCACCACCGAGGTTAAACTAACCGGCCTGTAGTTTTCAACCACATCCTTACTTCCGCTTTTGTGTAAAGGCACCACATGAGCCTCTCTCCAGTCCTTTGGCACCACTCCCGACTCCAACGAGGCATTGAAAAGGTCAGTCAGTGGAGTTGCTAGAACGTCCCCAAGTTCCCTCAGTATTTTAGGGTGTATCCCATCCGGTCCCATCGCTTTGTCTACTTTAAGTTGAGCTAGTTTCTCACGAACACCATCTTCTGAAAATTGTTCACGATGTCCCTCGCTTCTGTTCTTATTTTTGGGTGTTTTCTGAGGTCCTGCTCCTGGTTCTTCATCTGTGAACACAGAACAAAAATATTTGTTAAGCAATTCCACTTTATTCTTATCAGCTTCTACATATTCCCCCCCTGCACCCTTGAGTCTGACAATACCACTTTTGCCCTTCCTCTTCTCACTAATATATCTGAAAAATATCTTATCCCCCCATTTTATTGCATTGGCTATTTCCTCCTCCTTTTGAATCTTTGCCTTCTTGACTACTTTACTAGCTTCTCTACGTTTTTCCAAATACAGATGCCTGTCTTCCTCTCTCTGTGATCTCTTGTATTTCATGAAGGCCTCCCTCTTTTTCTTCACTTTTTCAGCTACTTCCTTCAAAAACCATAACGGTCTCATGTTCCTTTTGCCTTTATTTACCATTTTAACAAAAAGGTTGGTTGCCTTTAAAATACCCCCTTTCAGTTTTGCCCACTGTTTTTCTACATCCCCCAGCTGTTCCCATCCCACTAACGACTCCCTGAGGTATTGGCCCATCTTCGCAAAGTTAGTCTTCCTAAAGTCTAAGATCCTCACCTTGGAATGAATTCTAACAGCCTTAGTCCTAATACTGAACCACACCATCTGGTGATCACTGGATGCAAAATGATCTCCCACTACAACATCAGAAACACTTTCACCATTGGTAAGCACCAAGTCCAGTATGGCCCCTTCACATGTGGGATCTGTTACCAATTGCCTGAATAGTTCTCCCTGTAGAGAATCCAGGATCTCCTTACTTCTAGATGATACTGCAGCAGGAATGTGCCAATCAACATCTGGCATATTGAAATCTCCTATCAGTAGCACTTCCCCTTTCCTAGCAATGCTGCACATGTCTTTAATTATCTCTCTGTCCACCTCTTCTTCTTGTGAGTGAGGTCTGTATATCACACCAATGCAAATAGATTTCTCTTTCCCTCTTTCTAGTTTAACCCACAATGCCTCCCCTCTCCCTTTTAAGCTCTGTAATTCCAAAACTTTAATAGTAGTTTTTACATATAGTGCCACTCCTCCTCCCCTTCTTCCTACCCTATCCTTTCTGAATAAAGTATAGCCAGGTATAGTTACATCCCAGTCATGGTTTTCTGTGAACCATGTTTCTGTAACTGCCACTAAATCCAAGTCAGCCACTCCCACCAAAGCTTCAACTTCAGGGATCTTATTTCCCATGCTACGGGCATTAATACACACTGCTTTCCACATGTTACCCCTGTTACCCATTTCCATAAAGGTATTTAATGTATCACCTACCTGGGGGCTTTCACTTACCTGGGGGCTTTCTTCACCCATCCCCAACAAATCTAGTTTAAAGCCCTCTTCAGTAGATTAGCCAGTCTACTACCAAAGATGCGTTGACCTTTCTTGGACAGATGGATGCCATCTCTGCTCTGCAACCCTTGGAACAGCATCCCATGGTCCAAGAAACCAAAATGCTCTCGATGACACCATCCACGCAGCCATGCATTCATCTCCAGGATGCGAGCCTCTCTGCCTTGGCCTTTACCCTCAACAGGGAGGATTGAAGAGAACACCACCTGTGCACCTAACTGATTCACCCTCTGTCCCAGAGCAATGAAGTCATTTTTGATATGTTCTGAGGTATACCTGGCAGTATCATTTGTTCCAACATGGATTAGCAACATTGGGTAATAGTCAGTGGGCTTGATGAGTCTCGGCAAACTCTCCGTAACATCTTGGATTTTGGCACCAGGCAGACAGCATACCTCTCTGGACATCAAGTCTGGTCGGCAGATGGACGCCTCAGTACCCCTCAGAAGAGAATCTCCAACCACCACTACCCTTCGTTTCCTTCTGGTCACTGATTCCACAACTTTGGGGTACTTGAACTCTGGTTCTTCCCTTTCCAGGGATGCTTTCACCTCCTCCACTTCCAGGACTGCATAATGGTTCTTCAATTCAAGGGCTGGAGAAGTTGGATTGGTGATTTTGCAGGCCCTGGTTACTTGTGTCCAACCATCGACATTCTGTTGGCACCCATCTTCTCCTGTGCTTCTCAAATCAGTTCCTGTGTACTTCTCCTGTGCTTCTCAAATCAGTTCCTGTGTACTTCTCAAATCAGTTCGGTTCAGCACAAAGTCCTCATAGAATGCACTACAAAGCTCAGCTGCACAGTTGCCCCACCCTTCCTCCCTTCAGGCTCACTTGATCCTTAGTAGAACCTGCCCCAGGGCTAGAGCTTTTAGTGTTCCATCCCTTGTACTCCATGGGTTTAGGGTTCTCCTTGTCTTCACAGGGTTGGGTTTCCATGGCCTCCTCCTCTTTGTTAGGGTAGATCTCCCCCTTACTTAGGAAACGTGTGAGTTTTTCTAGGCCCAAACTACCTGAACCGTCCCCCTCCCCACCCCTTTCTGGATCCAAAGAGTAGTTCCTGATGAGCCAGGAAAACTCATCCAGAGCAGAATCCTGAGACAGATGAGCATATTGGACCTGTTCCCGCCTAACAGGAATGGGGCTGGTATGGGCCTTCCCTTCAGGGATCTGGGTGGGGTCTTTCCTATGCTTGTTATCTCTAGGTTGCCTGCGAGGCTGCTAGGCAGCTTGCACTATCCCAGAACAATGGCTCTGCAGGGGCTGATCACTCTACTGATGTTGTGCCAACATTACCCCGATTGTGCCATGAGGCTTACATCCATACCCATTCCAGGATCTATGCAAGCAGTGAGAGTGGTGATATATCTGGAGGCTGGCTACATAGTATGATGGCACAGGGATCCCCTGTCCCATGCACAGACCTAACCAGGGAAGCATTGCTACACAGCAGACTGTGGGAAGGCAGTCAGGGTTGCTCTACAGATAGTAGATGTATAACGTAAGCCAAAACAAAGTGGATATTGTTTGGGACAGGTATAGCTACATGTAGGGAGCTGCTGTGTGAAATGCCAGTACCCAGATATGCGGGAAACAGATGCCATTGGCAGACAGCCATAGTCATTTGAAGAGCGTAGTTATAACATTCAGCAATACAATGCATCCTTTGGGAAATTGCAAAATTAGTGTAGGTTTTTGTGAGGTTGGTAAGGGTCCATACTAAGCATTTTAAAGAGTATTTTTAGATATGACCAATGCAAGAATAACTGAGGAGTTGTTATACTGCAATGTACATTTTGATGCAAGGTATGACATGACAAACATGTTAATATCTACTTGCTCTTATAATATTTTAGAGTGCATTGAGATTACTTTGCAGTGTTCGGGCATTAAACAAACTAGTATATGTAGCCTAATTTGCATCAGCATTTATGTATCATCAGTATGTATGTGTAGTTTGCATCAGCACAACACTGCCAGTGAGAGGAGCAGCTTAAGAGATGCATGGTTTAACCGAGGAGGCATTGTCATTGGAGGTGTCCACAGGTATATGGCAAAGACGGGCAGGATCAAAAACATGCAACTTTCCAGAATACGGTGAGCGCGGCGATGTCCAAAACAATAAGAACGGGGGACGTGTTTCTCCATAACAGTGCATTCCCTGGATGTGCCTGTGCACGGTGCTTACATTGGATATGTGCATAGGCTGGCAGAATAGCGGTTTGCATGTGCCAGGTGGGCATATCAAAACCACGATTCCAGACCCTCAGGCGTGTCTATACCTGCGGATGCAGAATTAGGATAGAATCATGCCCATTTTTGATTTAGATGTGTCTACAGGCCAGATGTGAATTTTATGGAAATTGCTTATATCTGAATTCAAGATTGCATGTGACAAACAGACGATCTCTGAAGGAAAAAAAGGGACTATAGTAGTTGGTATGGAAGGGCAGACTGGATAGGTTGTATGCTCTTTTTCTGCCATCATGTTTCTGTGTTTCATAATCCTCTTTAAGTTAGATGTCTTTACTTAAATTGATAATTTATCTGTATAAAGTTTAGGACCATATTTTCAATGGTCTTGCTTAGAGGGGTAGTTACTAAGCTGCAGTGAAATAACACATTTTACCACAGTGATATTTACTGTGGGAGTCACTAACCTGTGGCACCTATTACATTGGTGCAACCAGGAACACTGCACATTCCTGGCTGCAATAACACAGCAGACCCCATTCAGGCCTGCTATCTTTTAAAGGGACCCAACATAGGATAAATTAATCCACCTCCCCGATCTTCCCCAACACAAATCACAGCCCTCCAAACCTTTCTGCTCCCCAGCACTTACTAGGATTTCCTTGGTGTATAGTAGCAGACAAGAGTGATCTCAGTTACTCCTGCCCCATCAAGCCCTGCATTCAAAACGGCGCTGATCAACGCCTTGCAATAGTCTCATTGCACTACTGCTAGGAGGCAAGCAGCCAAATAAGAGGCATACACCCTTATTTGGCAGCTTGATCACTAGTGATAGAACCTCAGGGCTCAATGGAGAAAGATTAACTGGGGATCACTCTTGCCCATCACCAATTACCATGGATACCCATGGTAGGTGTTGGGAGAGAATTCAGGGGAGTTGTGCTTTATGCCAGGGGGATTTGGGGTTTGATTTGTGCTTGGGGTTGTCAGGAGGTTGTGACTTTTGTCAGGGGGATCAGAGGTGGGTAAGTATGCAGTGAGTTGGGAAGACTGGGGGGAGATGGGCAGATTTTTGCAAGTGGCTTCCTGGAAGCATCAGGCCCAGTGCTTCCAGAGAGGAAAAATAATGCCATCTCAAAGCTTGGGTTACTTTCTCCATGAATGATACAGCTTGTGAAGTTAAACCCAAGCTGTGTTATTCAATTTGCATAGTAATGAGGTACTTTGCATTCATTTCCATACTTTGCATCTTATTATTATTTGACTCATTGTGAAAAAAGCATGCATTAAGGGCAAA
Organism: Ichthyophis bannanicus; assembly: GCA_033557465.1. Taxonomy (NCBI): domain Eukaryota; kingdom Metazoa; phylum Chordata; class Amphibia; order Gymnophiona; family Ichthyophiidae; genus Ichthyophis; species Ichthyophis bannanicus. The sequence goes on from CM066037.1 coordinate 245,318,349, forward strand.
CAACACATGATCATTCCATTAAAAATGTGAAATTTAATCAAGATCAAGCATTTTTCCCTCTTTTATTTCAAGCATTTTTCCTTAAGGCACATTAGTAATTACCCATCCTAAATGTCTGCTGTCGCTGAAAATCTGCTTAAGATATCTAGTTATTTTTAAGCAGTAGATACTCCACTTAAAAATGATCATTTTAAGTTGATTTATTGTTGATTTATGATTTATTTAGTCCAATTGATGAATGATGCCTCACCACAGAGGCCTGATGTGATTTTCATACATTAAATCATTAAATCAACAAATGCAATCAAAATGATATTATCCCCTTGATTGCAAAGTCACTAATAGAATGGTCCATTCCTGGAAAAATGTTTTCTCTAGATACAGTATATTAACTTGTTCTGTTGGAGGGCAATGTTTCCAATTAATTTTGTGCATATAATGACAGCAATGAACTTCATTCATAAGCTAGGAAGTGATGGGACATGATCTCAGTCGCTCAAATGTACTGCTAACATTCCCAGTACTACTTCCATCAAGCCAAAGACAGCTTTCTTCTGGAATTCATAGGATTTAATATTGTGGTAAGGAGGGTGCAGCACAGCCCTGGGAAACAAAGAAAAAAGAAACTTTTTCTTCCATAAGGGGGATGGGCTCACCTAAGCACATGTTCCAAAATGAAAGCAGTGGAAAAACCCACACTTGCAAAGCTAGGCTGAGGCCACACCCAGACTCCAGGGCAACTATAGGAAACGATAGCAGACACATGTGGGTGGGGCCAGGAGAGAGAGCACGCTTGCAAACATTTAAGCACAGGCAAACAGAGAGAGCAGGAAGCGTTAGCAAGACCGGCAGGAGAGAAGGAAGACACGGGAACAGCTTGAAAGACGGCAGTCGGGAAAGAGCCAGAATCCAGGCTAATTGCACTCCATCCAGGAGAGAGGAAGTGAGAAGGCTAGCTGTGAGGAAGTTGGAGCAGGAGGTCTCAGCTCCATCTGAAGAGGAACAAGTCTTCAGGCTTGGAGAGCCTAGAAGGGCTAGAGACAAACACTGCAGTGATCCCCCAGGCAGCTCTGATTCAGAGGACGCTACTCCTAGGAGATGCCCTTGCTGTAAAAGGTCTACAGTCAAGCTCAGAGGTAGGAGGGGAAAGTTTGAGGGAGTTAATGTGTGTGACTCTGACTCAGAAATAAGTATACCCGATTCTGAGGAAGAAGCTGTACCTTATGGGACGCATGCCAGGAAGAATGCTTTTACAGATAAGGTAAAGCAAAGAAAGCCTTTAAATGGTTTACTATAGGGAAAGAAGTCTGAGAACACTAATATAATCCCGGGGAGAAGAAGGGAAGTTCAGTGGGAAAGACTGTTCAAGCTTCTAAAGGAAGTAAAACCTGAAATCCCTGAACCTGTCCAAGCCCCACAGTCATGTAATGCAGAGGAAGACATGGAGGTGGAATTCTGTGGAGAGGAACCTGACTCCACAGACTCCCAAATGGAATGTTCTTTGTGCATAATCTCTGACTGAGGAAAGCTAAGGGTTTAATAGGAAGGAACCCAGGAAACAGTTATCCTGATTATTGTAGCTAAGAAGCTCTAGAGAGAGAAGGAAATCTCATGGTTAAAGCTACAAGAACTTGTGCTGAGTGAAAGTTTAAACACAGCAGTTTTAGTTTCTGTGCTGACAAGCAGAGAAGTGTTTTAAAGTTAAAACCTGAAGCAGCTAAGGGAAGCTAAAAGGTTTGCTGGACTCTGCTGTTAAATACTAGTTCAATTATGTTTGTTTCTGGAAGAAGAAATTCTTTTGTTAAAGAGCTGGAAGAAACTGCTCATTGATAACATTGCTGAAATACACTTTTTGTAAAGAAAGTTTATTTGGAGAAAACATCCTTTTTCTGTTGTTGTGGTTGGAGCCTTCTACAAAGGTCTGTTTGCAAAGCTCAAATTTAAAATGAAAAATTTAATAAATTTTCCTGTGTTGGCCAAAAATACCACTTGGACTGCTTTTTGCACGCAACTACACATTCAGAGGTCTTAGCCCTGAAGCTTAAAGCAACATATAAGATACAAGATGGCCCGCCACTTTCACTAGGCAACCGCCTAGTGGGGGCGCCGACGCCACAATATGTGTAGGCAACTTATCAAGGCTATGTTTAGAAAGTGTTTTTAATTAGGCCTGTAGCCAGAGCCAGTCCAAACACTAGGCAAACGAGACAGTCACCTAGGGCAGTAATGTCTGGAGGGCAGCAAAGAGCAGGGCATTGAAAGCTAAACAATAGATTTTGACAGCCAAGGTGGGTGTAAGGCTTAAGGTCTGCCTAGGGCACCAACTTCTTGAACCAACTCTAGGGCCAGCCCTGCTTGTAACAACCAGAACGTTGGAAATATTTCTATTTCTTCCTGCCATTTTCTTTGTCTCTGACTGTATTTCTTGATACATGAAGATCTTCTCTCTATATATATACTGTACACAATGTACCAAATAATCACTTGGTGCTGACACTCCTTTTCTATGGTCTGTTATTTTTCTAGGCGTGCAAGTTTATTCTTGGATTTTTTCTGTCACATTTCACAAATAATACAGAATCCTTCCTTACGTTTCTGCCACTGGATGATGTACACCACATTAGTAAAAAGTGCGTTTATGCTCGTTTATGCTTGTACTGAAAACAATGAATCTGTTTTTATTACTAATAAGAATGTTCACCCTCTTTCTTAACCTTAACCAAAAATGTGGGCTATTTGCTGACTATCATAGTTATTGCTACCAGAGTTCACATTCTTCCACCCCTTCCTCCCTCCAGCCCAATAAAGGGGATGGGGTTTTGGTTGTATATGGGCGCTGTTACTATGGTGGAAAAGCCTGCCGTTTTGGAATGTTCATGATAACTGTATTCGGAGCATTAAATAATAAAGTTATAAAAAAAAGGGAAAGGAGTGGTAGGAATTGTCAGCAATCGTTGTGCCAATCCTCCTCCTGTTATTCTACTTTTCTGATTAGCCTAGATTTCAATTTCACTACAGAAGAATTCTATGGCATGCCTCTGTTCCTTCCCACCCTCAACCCATTTAATTTCTCTCTCTCTTCTTTTATTTTCAGTCATTTGCAGTAGCAGAAATTCAAATTATGGGCCCCCAAGCAACAGTTCTGGAAAGGGCCCCCAACTTTGGTGAATCTACTTCAGAAGATCCAGGAGCAGCTGCAAGTGGGCCCTTTTCTTCAATGAGGCCTCCCTGCATTGCAGGGACAGCTCGGGCAGAATTAATGCCATTGATCATTTGCATTGGATATTGATTTTAATCTGTGTCCTCCTTCCTTTGTCTTTTTTACTCCCATCGCTTTACCCACACAATCCTTACTTCTTTTACGTTCTTTTCACCGTTCTTCTTTTTTTATCTCTCAAACTTGTACTACTTTCATTGATACTCTAATGTCTGCAAGTTAGCTGTCTCTGTAGAGCCATTATTTTGATTTTGATTGGTGGCTAGAATGTATTAAAAGTTGTAAAATTGCTAAAGTTGTGCCTTTTCCCTCAGTCTATGTCATAAAAATGTCAGCAATATACCAGTGGTATCTAAAAGAATTAATGTGGTTCAGGAATTTCTTTGAGGTCGTCCATAAAAAGATAGCCAGTCTAGTGTCATCCAAGAGCCCACGGTAAGCCCTATGATCTTTAAATCATTTTTTTGTTATGGATACTTCATTTCAGCCATCTATCTGACTATTAAATAAGATTGGTGCCTCCAGTTGTATTTAATCAGCAGTTCAATAGGCATGCTATAAATTCTCCATTAATTCAGTTCTACTATTATTTAATTTAAAAAATTGATTACAGAGAACAGTAAGTTTATTGATACGTCCCACAACAATACTGTCTCTGGGATTTTGCTTTGCTACATCACTGAAGGACCAGGTTTCACTAACAAGTAGAAATAGAAACTGATGGTAAGTAAAGACCTCCAGGACCATCTAGTCCTCCTGTGATATGCTATGAGGGGTGGTTTATAAATGTGAGGATCTCACTAAAATAGAGGCTCCAGTCCTTGTGTGTATATTCAGAATTGACTGTTCAAAACTTACCCTTTCTGGAGGTTTCTGTCTCTGAGGAAGCAACTTCTGGCATAGATGCCTTGCTGCCTCTTTTGGGGATTGAAAAACAAGCCTGCAGACAGCTAATAGAAAACCCAGAGTGTTTTGCAATGATTAAACCCTGAGGAATGTACAAGAAGTGCTGGAGTGACTCTGTTTCTGTCAGCAACGAAAGGGTTATTTATTTATTTTATTTATTTATTTACAGTTTCTTTTATACCGCGCTATTTGACATCAGTGCGGTTTACAATGAACAGAAACTACACGTCACAAAAATTGATCAGTGCTTACAATGAACAGGACAATGAACTGGGTATACATAAAACAGGTTTCATAAACAGAGAACATAATAAAACTATGTACAAAAAGCAACTATGTACAAAGCAGCTAAATGCAGCTAATGTTTCTTGATGAGAGGAGAAGCAAGGTGAGATTGCAGCTCTGCGCGTTAAGATTATGGAGTGCATGAGTTTAATGTGTTGGCCTGGGGTGTAGAGGTAGGTTGGTATGAGAAGGTGTCTGAAACATTGTAGTGCTGCAAGAACAGGTGATGCTTCAGTGCCTTCCTGAATTGGGAGAGGTCACTGATGGTTCTGATGCCTGTTGGTAGGGCATTCCAACATGATGGTGCAAAGTAAGAGAAGGCTCTGGATCTGGTGACTTGAGAGCACTTCGTGATTGCCTACTTTGAACCAGCCCTATGGGATATGTTTGAAGCAACTGAAGATTTTTGAATTCAGTTAGTTGATTGTTGTTGGCTTTTGATCAGAAGCTAAAGGTGGTATATCAAGTCTGGAAATAAAGATACAGCTAAGACTCATCTCTTACTACATAGATTCCAAGACTCTTGGAATCCAACTAACAACAGACTACCACAAAGGGAAAAGCATTTCTCTGCCCCAGCACAGTCAGAAACGTGACAAGACTGAGCATTTGCATGAAGCCCTGCCTACAAAAGCTCCCCTGAGTTAGGGTTGAACTCAACTCAACAAGAGACCAACTGGCATCTACCAAAAAAACCACCACTCACTGTTACAAACAATAGATAAACAACACTGGTCAACACATTTTTACAAAAGTCATGTTACTGAAATAAAAATAGTCATTTCTTATCAATTTTTATATGCTGAACAAGAATATGACAGTGAAATTGCAAAGTTGGCTCTAGTTTTTTGTAATCTACAAGAAATTAATGTTTACATCACGAAATGCATGTCAATAGTAAATATAATAGGCCTTCGGTTAATACCTGTAAAAAAACAAGTCATAGACTACTTTTTAGATTTTTTCGCCTGTCTCTTGTACAGCTGTTCGGGAGCTTCTCTGGGGAGTGTCCAGCAGTAGTCAGCCAGCATTGTAGTGGACCATTTTCCCTGGTATTTTTGCTCCATCGTTGTGATATCCTGGTGAAAACGTTCGCCCTGTTCATCACTAACCATACCACAGTTGTCAGGAAAGAAATTGAGATGGGAATCAAGGAAATGGATCTTTAGAGACCCCCTATAAAGGGTATCAAGGGTGGGAATAAAAATTTAAAATTTTATTGCAGCCAAGTTTCTGATACTGCATCAGCATGTCTTCTACTAGTTCCTTGTAGTTTTCTGCCCTAACATTCCCGAGAAAGTTTGTTGACACTAGGCGAAAAGCATTCCATGCTTGTTACGCATCACCCTGCAGCAAGTTGTTGAACTGGTCATCTTTGAAGAGCTCTCGAATCTGAGGACCCACAAAAACTCCCTCTTTAATCTTTGCTTCGCTGAGTCGAGGGAATTTTTCATGCAGGTGTTGGAAAGCTGGTGAAGTGCGGTCCATGACTTTCACGTAGTTTTCATCAAACCTAGTTTGATGTGAAGGGGTGAGCCTCAACCAGAGCTGGGTGCTGGATATTCTTCTCTTCAACTGTTACATTTTGTCTGCGATTCCATTCCTTCCGCAAGTAGTGCCAATCCCTTGCTCGGCTATCCCACTCACATAAGAAACACATGTATTTTATATATCCCTGCTGCAGTCCCATTAAAAGGGCAACTACCTTCAAGTCACCACAGAGGTGCCAGCTGTACTTGTTATAGTTAATGGAAATCAGTAGATGTTTTAAGTTATCGTATGTCTCCTTCATGTGGACGGCATGCGCTACTGGAATAGATGGAATAGATGGAAAACGATTTCCATTGTTCAAAAGCACAGCCTTCAGACTCAGTTTCAAAGAGTCTATAAATAGTCTCCAGTCTTGTGGGTCATGAGTGATTTTTAAGGCATTCATGAGACTTTCAATATCAGAACAGAACACCAGATTACTTTACTTTCCGACTGCGTATAGTATACTGCTGACGTCAGATGGCTTCAGCAGCCGTCTGCCAGTAGTATTGCATTGCATCAGAACATGATGCAATCAACTCTGGATGATGTTTGCATGCTGGTATTATGCAATGTGATGCAATATTACATCATTCAAGGCTTATTTGGGATGTTGTTGATGTCCTACTGGATAAATTTACACGGTGAAATGTTAAAAATGAACTACATGCAATATCTTCAAAACGAGGGCCAATTAAATTTTTTTAATGTCATATTCGTGTTCAGCTCACCAAGATGCTACAGATCAGGGCCTTTTAAAGTCAGTAACAATTTCAATGTTGACCAGTGCAATCACCACAAAAACAAGGTAACACTTAGCCGTCTAAGGCCATAAACTATCTCACTTATTTAAATCAAATAAAGTGTCTACCTTATTACAATTACAAAATTTTATTTCTTCTATGTTATAAATACTATTAAAAGATACAGAAGCACTTTACACTCATATTATTCAGTTCATTAATAAGTAAACACAACAATAAAGATCCTAAATACCATAAAACCAAACATATAAGTTATCCCCTTCACACATAAGAATTCACTCATACACATAACACATACCACATATAAAAAGCCATATGATCCCAACTGCAGGCTATGACCTGCTTTGGACATCACAGAACGGACACCATATTACATAATTCATTTCGATGGTAATAAGAATACAAATTGAGCAAACAGAGGGAGATATACATTCCACTTCCTCCCAAACCATATTTTCCTGTCCGCTCTAAGAAAAGTCTTCAAGACTCAAAGAGCCTCAAATATCAATAGGAAAATAACCAACACCATTCTGGAAACGTCTCTGATGAAGCTTCCGTAATCAAACATTACAGGAAACTGTCTTCAACAGCTGAGGTCACCCCCATACACAGAATCAGAACAGCTCTCACACCATTAGCAATTTTGTCATATGTATATAAGTATGTAGCAATTATGTACTATTAAAGAAACATAGAAACACAGAACTATGACATCAGAAAAAGACCACACGGCCTAACTAGTCTGTCCTTCCATATCAACAACTACAACAGTCCCCCTTTTTTCCTTTAGAGATCCTCTGTGTTTGTCCCATGTTTTTTTGAATTCAGATACTGTCCTCATCTCTACCACCTCCACAGGGAGACTAGTCCACGGATCCGCCACTCCTTCTGTAAAGAAATATTTCCGCATATCACTCCTGAATCTATTCCCCTTCACCCTCATCCCATGTCCCCTCATAGCAGAAATTGCTTTCAATTGAAAGAGGCTCTCCCCCTGTACATTTATACTTTGGAGGTATTTAAACATCTCAATCATATCACATCTATCCCGCCTTTCCTCTAAGGTATACATATTAAGATCTTTAAGTCTGTTCTCATATGCTTTATAATAAAGACCACTAACAATTTTAGTAGCCACCCTCTGTATTGACTCCATCCTGTTTATATCCTTTTGAAGGTGCGGTCTCCAGAATTGCACACTATATTCCAAATGAGGTCGCACCAAAGACTTATACAGAGGCACTATCACCTCCTTTTTTCTGCTAGCCATTCCTCTCCATATGTACCCAAGCATCCTTCTAGCTTTGGCAGTCGCCTTTTCTACCTGTTTAGCTACTTTAAGATCATCAGACACAACCACAACTAGATCCCGCTCTTCTTTAGTAGACAAAAGTACTTCACCCCCTATACTATATTGCTTTCTTGGATTTTTGCAGCCCAAATGCTTGACCTTACATTTTTTAACATTAAAACTCAGCTGCCAAATTCTAGACCATTTTCAAGCTTAGCTAGATCCCTTCTCATGTTATCTACACCTTCCTGGGTGTCTACTCTATTGCAGATTTTGGTATTATCCGCAAAGAGGCAAACCTTAGAAGACAGCCCTTCTGCTATATCACTAACAAAGATGTTAAAAAGATCTCTGGGGCACACCAGTGGTAACCTTCTCCTCCTCACAGTGAGCTCCATTTACCTGTACCCTTTGTCGCCTCCCACCCAACCAATTTCTAACCCAAGCAGTAACTTTAGGGTCCATCCCTAGGGTGCTCAGTTTGTTTATAAGTTGCCTGTGAGGAACATTGTCAAAGGTTTTACTGAAATCTATATACACCACATCTAGGGCTCTCCCTCGGTCCAACTCCCTCGTCACCCAGTCAAAGAAATCAATCAGATTTGTCTGACAAGACCTGCCTCTGGTGAATCCATGCTGCCTCAGATCCTGTAATCTGCTGGACTCCAGAAACCTCACTAGTTTCTCTTCAGCAGCTTTTCCAATAATTTACTCACCACCGAAGTTAAACTAACCGGCCTGCAGTTTTTAACCACATCCTTACTTCCGCTTTTATGTAAAGGCACCACATGAGCCTCTCTCCAGTCCTTTGGAACCACTCCCGACTTCAACGAGGCATTGAAAAGGTCAGTCAGTGGAGCTGCTAGAACGTCCCCAAGTTCCCTCAGTATTCTAGGGTGTATCCCATTAGGTCGCATCGCTTTGTCTACTTTAAGATGAGCTAGTTTCTCACAAACACCATCTTCTGAAAATTGTTCAAGATGTCCCTCGCTTCTGTTCCTGTTTGTGGGTGTTTTCTAAGGTCCTGCTCCTGGTTCTTCATCTGTGAACACAGAACAGAAATATTTGTTAAGCAATTCCGCTTTATCCTCATCATCTTCTACATATTCCTCCCCTTCACCCTTGAGTCTGACAATACCACTTTTGCCCCTCCTCTTCTCACTAACATATCTGAAAAATGTCTTATCCCCCCATTTTATTGCATTGGCTATTTCCTCCTCTTTTTGAATCTTTGCTTTATTGACTACTTTGCTAACTTCTCTAAGTTTTTCCAAATATAGATGCCTGTCTTCCTCTTTCTGTGATCTCTTGTATTTCATGAAGGCCTCCCTCTTTTTCTTCACCTTTTCAGCTACTTCTTTCGAAAGTCATAGCAGTCTCCTTTTCCTTTTACCTTTATTTACCATTTTAATAAAAAGGTTGGTTGCCCTTAAAATATGACCTTTCAGTTTTGCCCACTGTTTTTCTACATCCCCCAGCTGTTCCCATCCCGCTAATGACTCCCTGAGGTATTGGCCCATCTTGGCAAATTTAGCCTTCCTAAAGTCTAAGGGGTATGTTTACTAAACTTTCTTAATGTGCACGCTGCGCAATTAGCGTGCGCTAAGGTATCTTAGCGCACGCTAATGACGCTTTATGGGGCAAAAAATGCGCTGTAGTGCACGCTCACGCGCACAGCAGCACAAACAAGCGCTGAAGGTGGGGAAAGGCTTCCGGAGGGCGGAGGAAGGCTCCCCAGGGGCAGAGAGAAGGGGTCAATGGGTGGAGAGTGGGAGGGGAGAGGCTCCCCGCACACTAACGATGTGAAATTTGAGGCCAAAACTAATGCAAGTGAAAACCTCGTGTTAGAGCTGATTTAAAGGGAAAAGAAACCATTTCTGTCAGCAATGTACAGCAAAAAAACAGGGAAACCTACAAAAAAGTGATAAGTGTGATACATGTGCACGGAACAAAAGTGCAAATAAACATTGAAAATGACCCCAACAAAATTAAAAAAATCATAAACAAGCTGGGCAATAGTGATAGTAATGGGAAACATCAAAAAACACTCCCACGAAAGCCCCAAAAAGTAAATATGAATTTTGGAAGGGTCTACGTTCCGTCCTCATACAAGGTGAATGATCCCACAGTGAAATAGCATTGATCAGGGATTCCCTCTCCATTGGACAGGTTACCTATGGCATGCACATGTTCCACAACAGCAGGGCGGGCATGTCGGAATGGACAACTGGACAGATGCTGAGAAAGGGGATACAGAGGGCTGCAGGCGGCACATGCTGTGGTGCAGCTGGGGCACAGTGCGGACTAGGCAGATGCCTAGGTGGCACTTAGGAATGCTGAAACTTAACAGCTAAGCCACAAAAGTCCAATTACTCCAATAGTGTGCAAATATTTCCCAAACAAATCTCAACGTTTCCTATCTTGTTTGGATTTTTGAAACTGGGTGTCAGACTAATGGGGAGCTACAATGATAACATAACCACTCATTGCTCCTTGTTCGCATCAATGACCCATCTTTATGTTTTCAATTCACTAGATTTAAAGTTTTATTCCAAGTGAACAATGGAACAGTATAAAAGTCAGGTTTATCTTTATATTGATGTCCCAATGCCAGACTCAGCGCCGCTACATTTCACGAATGCTTCGTTTCTTCAGGGGCTTACAAGCCGACTTCAAATGTTACCAATAATTTCTAGGAAAACGGAAATATCATGCTTAACATCTGTCAGCTTATACAATTATTTTAAAAGATTTACATATCGCTCTTTTCTGGATCAAAACAGCTGAATATTGCTTACCAACCGCTTTCACCCGAGACATGCACCTCATCAGGTACAAAAAACGCCGCGCATGCGGCTTCTGATGTTCAAAACCACTAATAAACGTTTGGAACAATTAAAACACTTTGACTCTGATGAGCTAATTAAGGGCACTAATTATGTGCACAGATTCCAGTCAATTTGTGTATTAAGACCTCCCGGGCTTACTGTCTGTAAAACAAATATCCAGCATTGTTCCCGAAGAATTAAAGTTTGATGTAAGGATTTCCCTCCAGTGCCTCTACAGACTCAGTCCACACAAAAACACCGTAAATCTTCAAAGGCATGACGATGAGTGAGACAACTGATGAGTGAGAAACTGAACAGCAGCCAGACAGCAACTGATGAGGGCCCAACATGGGCACGAGAGTGTTTATCACAGTGTCACAGGGGATAGTACCCAGCAGGTACCCCCAAGGGCACAGAACATTGGCAGGCGGTGTTGGGGGGAAGCGTGGACGCCCATGCAGGAACCCCTACCCCAGAACATGCACCATAGGCAGCCCCCTACCTGCACACTGGATGGCTTGAGACTGCACACCACCAGCACCACCAGCAGAAGGGCATGTCAGCATGGTGGCACAGGGGTACTGGAGGTGGAGGGGGGCAGTGGCAGCTGCCCAGAGCCGACCATGTCCTAGCCCTGTGTAGGTGGGTGCCATGCACTGCAACAGACAGACTGTGTCTGACAAACAACCATGGTATCTCCAGGGACTGCACTGTCTCTGTGAGCACAGTATGGTGCGGTGAACACAGTCAGTGTGTTCAGGAGCAGAAAGTCACAAGTTCAAGTCCCAGCTGGGGCTACTGCCAATCCAGTCCCCACATTTTAACTGCTACTAAAACGTGATAGTAAGGACAAACCTTTATTGCAGAGAACATACGCATGGTTCAAATGCCTATATTTTACCCCACTGAGAACAGACACCAGAAACATGCGCATTACCTAGAGCAGAGTCCCCCAAATGCAGTCCTGGAGGGCCACAAATCATTCAGGTTTTATGCTGTCTCCAATATAAGGCCATGTCAGCATGGTGGCGGAGGGGTACTGGTGGTGGAGGGGGCAGTGGCAGCTGCCCAGAGCAGACCATGGCCTAGCCCTGTGTAGGTGGGTGCCATGCACTGCAACAGACAGGCTTTGTCTGACAAACAACCATGGTATCTCCAGGGACTGCACCACTTCTGTGACCACAGTGTGGTGCAGTGAACACAGCCAGTGTGTTCAGGAGCAGAAGGTCACAGGTTCAAGTCCCAGCTGTGGTTCCTGCCAACCCAGTCCCCATATTTTACCCACAACTGAAACGTGCTACTACAGACAGAACCTTTATTGCAGATGACGTAAACAGGCCCAAAACACCTACGTTTTACCCAACAGAGCACAGACACCAGAAACAGGCGCATTACCTATAGCAGAGTATCCCAAATGCAGTCCTGGAGGGCCAAACACCATTCAGGTTTTATGCTGCCTCTAATAAAGATGCCTGTGCTGCATTTCTATGCGCCGCCCCCATGGTATGCAGATGTATCCATGCATATTCATGAGGGACAGCATGAAAACCCGAACAGTGTTTGGCACACCAGGACTGGAGTTGGGAACCTCTGCCGTAAAGCAGAAGCCAACAGGGGCAGACACACCCACACCCACAGGCTCCATTATCCAATGTCTCCTGGAGAGGCAGGATATTGGGCCCTGCGTGCATCTCCCAATACTAGCACCTGCATACCTTAGCAATGCCACCCTAAACCAGGGAATACAGTACACAGCTATCAAAAGGTTGCTATGATAACCGGCAGATAGCAATTCCGAGGTTAAGTACAATTATCTGATTGAGCTTCATCATGGCAACCTTTCTGATGTCTGTGGAGTGTGCTACAGGTCTTGTGTCTGACAGTGTTTACCACCCTGGGGAGTGACCCCAACAGTATTGCATGCCATAGCCATGCCTGCACTGTGCCCAGGACTGGAGCGGTGGCCAGGGCTGCCAAACACCCCTATAGTTCTACAATGCTGGCATAGATGTGGGTGTGTGTATCTGCTATCCAGTGTGTGGTGTTGCAAACACCCCCCACAGCCCACACTGCCAGCACTGTTGCCAGTATTGGCCTCCAAGGGCACAGAGCAGTGGCAGGAGGTGCTGGGAGGGAAGCGTGGATGTCTATGCAGGCACCCCTACCCCAGAACCCACACCATAGGCAGCCACCTACCCACACACTGGATGGCCCGAGACTGTGCACCACCAGCACCACCAGCAGAATGGCATGTCAGCATGGTGGCCGAGGGGTACCGGTGGTGGAGGGGGCAGTGTCTGCTGCCCACAGCATATCATGGCCTAGCCCTCTTCACGTGGGTGCCATGCACTGCAATAGACAGGCCCTGTCTGACGAACACCCATGGACTCCCCAGGGAATGCACTGTTTCTGTGTCAAGACAGTGGTGCAGCGCACACAGCCAGTGTCTTCAAGAGCAGAAGGTCACCAGTTCAAGAACCAGCTGGGGCTCCTGCCAATCCCATCCCCATGTTTTAACCACTACTAAACCGTGATAGTACAGACGAACCGTTATTGCAGAGAACATAAGCATGGTTCTAATGCCTACATTTTACCCTACAGAGCACAGACACCAGAAACATGGACATTACCTAGAGCACATTTCCCCAAATGCAGCCCTGGAGGGCCACAAATCATTCAGGTTTGATGCTGTCTCCAATATAAGGCCATGTCAGCATGGTGGCAGAGGGGTACCGGTGGTGGAGGAGGCAGTGTCTGCTGCCCACAGCACACCATGGCCTAGCCCTCTTCACATGGGTGCCATGCACTGCAATAGACAGGTCCTGTCTGACGAACAGTCACAGACTCCCCAGGGAATGCATTGTTTCTGTGCCAAGACAGTGGTACAGCGCACACAGCCAGTGCCTTCAGGAGCAGAAGGTCACAGGTTCTAGTTCCAGCTGGGGCTCCTACCATCCCAGTCCCCACATTTTACCCACCACAAAAATGTGATAATACAGACAGAACCTTTAGTGCAGATAACATAAACATGCCCAAAACATTGAAATTTTACCCTACAGAGCACAGACACCAGAAACATGCGCATTACCTAGAGCAGAGTCCCCCAAATGCAGTCTTGGAGTGCCACAAATCATTCACGTATATGCTGTATCTAATAAAGATGTGTGTGCTTCATTTCCATGCGCCGCCTCCATGGTATGCAGATGTAACTCATGCATATTCATTAGGGACAGCAGGAAAACATGAACAGTGTTTGGCCCACCAGGACTGGAGTTGTGGATCTCTGCCCTAGAGCAGCGGCCAACAGGAGCAGAAAGACCCGCACCCACAGGTTCCATTATGGAAAGCCCACGGAGAGGCAGGATATTGGGCCTTGCATACATCTCACAATACTAGTACGTGCATACCTTACCAATGCCACCATAAACCTGGGAATATGGTACACATATATCAAAAGGTTGCTATGATTACTGGCAGATAGCAATCCCTAAGTTAAGCACAATATGCTCATTGATCTGTATCATACCAATATCTCTGATGTCTGTGGAGTGTGTTTCAGGTCTGGTGTCTGACAGTGTTCACCACCCTGGGGAGTGACCCCAACAGTATTGCATACCATAGCCATGCCTGCGCTGTGTCCAGGACTGTTGAGTTGGCCTGGATTGCAAAAACTCTCTATAGTAGCACAATGCTGGCATAGGTGTGGGAGTGTGTGTCTTTCCATCCAGTGTGTGGTGGTTGCAACACCTTACTCAGCCCACACTGTTTGCACTGTGTCCAGTGTTAGCTTGCCAATGTGCATAATGGCCTGGGCAGGATGCATGAGCACAGGGCATAGGGCAATGGCTGGGACATTGTAGTGGCCGGCCATCACCTGCACGGACAGGGTTGCCACAGCATGTCCTGCTGGGAGGTCACTCTCACCCTGACTGGGCAGTCAACATGGCATGGCTAGGTCCCCCCTAGTGCTAATAGCATCTCTTTCAAGTGATATTTATGGGCTGCCTTTTTTGGGGGCCCAATCACTAACCTATCTGCTTGGTGGGTGTGTTGACATCCCGTTTTTGGGTGCACACATTTCTTGCAGTAATATGCACTATGGACTAGCTAGCAGACTCTTTGCAGTTAGTATGTGTGAGGCTGGAACACCTTGCAGGGTGCAGTGGCTGCAGATTCACTGTGCTTGCTGCTGGAGAATGTCAGATAGTGGTGGTGGGCAGCTGAACATTTCCAGGGCCCCTGTCTGTCTGCTATCACCGTATGGATGCGTACAGAAATGCATGGACTGCCCTGTATGTTGTCTGTCCCCCAGCTGAACTGAGGTTGATGGTCCCCTCTACCAGCACCATTGCAATGATGTAGAATGTGGATCTGTTGGTGGGAGATCCTGAGCTCCAGAAGGCAGTTTGGGTGGTAATACATAATCCGCCTATAGGTCCAAAGAGCCGGCCCCCCTGCCCCCCCCCCTGGCCCCCCCTGGCCCCGGCCACGGCCATCGCCATCACCCACCTGTTGGGGGACACAACACCATGGAACTTTCCCTGGAAAATGGTGCCATTGGATATTTGACCTCTGCAAGTGCGACACATGCCTAGGATGGACAGTATTATTTTTGGATTGCTACTTTGCCCATGACAGACCTGTCCAACACACTGTTGCTGCCGTGCTTTGGTTGGGAGTCGTGCTCATCGCAGGAGACACACAGGACCTTTCATGTACTATGGCATATTGGGATGTGACACTTCACTATGCATGCCCAGGGTTGCAAGGATAGTCTTCAACTGATGTGTTGGATTGCAGATACGTTTTGGACTTTGCACACTGTGTACTGGTCCCCACATGTGAATCAGGGCAGCATGGATTCACCAGAGGCAGGTCTTATCAGACAAATCTGATTGATTTCTTTGACTGGGTGACCAGGGAGTTGGACCGAGGGAGAGCTCTAGATGTGGTGTATTTAGATTTCAGTAAAGCCTTTGACACTGTTCCTCACAGGCGACTTATAAACAAACTGAGCACCCTAGGGATGGACCCTAAAGTTACTGCTTGGGTTAGAAATTGGTTGGGTGGGAGGCGACAAAGAGTACAAGTAAATGGAGCTCACTCTGAGGAGAAGGATGTATAGGAGGTGAAGTACTTTTGTCCACTAAAGAAGAGCGGGACTTAGGCGTGGTTGTGTCTGATGATCTTAAAGTAGCTAAACAGGTAGAAAAGGCGACGGCAAAAGCTAGAAGGATGCTTGGGTGCATACGGAGAGGAATGGCTAGCAGAAAAAAGGAGGTGATAATGCCTCTGTATAAGTCTTTGCTGCGACCTCATTTGGAGTATGGTGTGCAATTCTGGAGACCGCACCTTCAAAAGGATGTGAAGAGGATGGAGTCGGTGCAGAGGGTTGCTACTAAAATGATTAATGGGCTTCATTATAAAGCATATGAGGACAGACTTAAGGATCTTAATATGTACACCTTAAAGGAAAGGCGGGATAGAGGTGATATGATTGAGATGTTTAAATACCTCCGTGGCATAAATGTTCAGGGAGAGAGCCTCTTTCAATTGAAAGCAAGTTCTGCTATGAGGGGACATGGGATGAGGGTGAAGGAAGATAGATTCAGGAGTGATATGCGGAAATATTTCTTTACAGAAAGAGTAGTGGATCCATGGAATAGTCTCCCTGTGGAAGTGGTAGAGATGAGGACAGTAACTGAATTCAAAAAAGCATGGGACCAACACAGAGGATCTCTAAAGGTAAAAAGTGGACTGTTGTAGTTGTTGTTATGGAAGGACAGACTAGATAGGCCATGTGGTCTTTTTCTGTCATCATGTTTCTATGTTTCTATGTTTCTATTGTCAATGTATTTTGCTCAGTCCTCCACATTTGTTTCTTTTGGCCATGTGTGTGACATGGAACACAGGATATGCTCATCTGTTTGTTTCAACACAAGCATACAGTCATACTTGTGGCATAGGGGTAGCGATGGAGAGGTCCCGTTGTCTATGTCCACCTAATCTCCACCTGGACATGATACAGGTTTTGCCACAACACCGCTTTAATGCACACCAGCATCCTGGATTGATGTTTTCAATCACCAAGGGTCTTTGCGTGCATGTGTGGCATCACTGAATCATGTTGAAATATCAATGGTGCATGTGCATATGACTGACTATGTTGGCAAAACACAGCACATGGCAATATGGCTTCTGTGTGGTTTACTGTAACATGTTTGCCCTTAATTTCCCTCTCTATATACTGTTTCTTGTGTTTGTTTACTGTACAGACGTGACGCTCTGCATTGATTTACAAACCTTGCATTGCATGTCTGCACAGTCCTATTTATCCCCTGAGGTAACGACACTCACATTGCCATGTTATATTTGGAGTGTCGCAGTGTGAGTGTCCGTTGTCTTCCTTCAATTGTGCATTCCATGTACGGGGATATCTGTGTACAGACACTGTCTACACACCAACCGGTGCAGGGGGACCTCCTGCATGGTGTTATCTCTGCATGTTTCTGCAGGTATTTTTCATTTGAATTCTGTCTGTGTTCATGTGCCTCTGCTACCTGTTAGCATATCCTCATTGTGCATTTGATGATTGTTTAGGGTTACATTGTTGCAGCTTGGATTCCTATATCAGGCATTATGTGATAGTTGTAACATTATTTTCAGTCTGTGGTTCTACAGTTACAACGTTTCAACAACATATGCTGTTTTCATTTGTGTGCCTCCTGTGTTGCCAGATAGATATATTTTAGGGAACAGATCATGATTGATATGTGTTGGTCCCTCATCATGCACCGCCTACTGTCTACATGCACTCATATGTGAGTAACACATTTGAGGCGTGCGGCAGCATGTGGGGGGTGGGGGCCTAATGCATAGTGCTGCACATTATGTCTCCTGCCCTTCATTTGTAGACAGGCCAGTGACCTTTCTGTCTTTCACCTTGGATCCACTCACCTTGATATTATGATGGTGGGATCTACACTAACTGTGAAGATGAACCCAAATAAACATATGTGTTTGATATACATTTGTCTCTGCTGCTGCTTGATCATGGTGACAAACGTGCAATACAATGTGTGCCTTTGAGTCAGTCCTGACTCCTTGTGACCCAGAGACTCCAGGATTTTCTTGTCAGTGTCAATGGATGTAGATTGTCAGGTCTTTCTTCCAAGGTAATGGAGGGTTACGTGACTTGCCCAAGGCCACATGGAGTGCTAGTGTGAATTGAGCCCTGGTTGCTTGGTGTCCAAACCAGTTTTCTAACCACTAGGCTACTCTTCCACTCTTTGAGCACATTGACACTTGTATCTACTGATTTGCTGGTCATGTACATGGCCCACCTGTGCTCACATCCTTGTACGGTGGCAGCTGTGTATCTGACAGCCATTTGCCACATCACTGGGTATTACAGGTTCCCATACACACCCTCCCTTTGGGGTATTTGTTTTACATTGTGCTCAGTGTGCTGTTTGTGGGAGTGGTTAGAGGCATGTGTTATAACTCCCTAGTTTCTTTTCTGTTGTGCTAACTGGACCATTAGGTACCAGCAGGTTCATCACCTCTACACACACCCTTCCCTTTCTTCACTGTACACCAAGGTGTGCCCTCTGTGCTGCCTAGCCATCAGATATTATCTGTTACATAGGTCTCTTTCTTTATGGTGTTTACATGGCAATGCACTTGGGGGTTTTGTATTGCTGTGGTTCAGC
This sequence comes from Ichthyophis bannanicus, assembly GCA_033557465.1. Lineage (NCBI taxonomy): Eukaryota > Metazoa > Chordata > Amphibia > Gymnophiona > Ichthyophiidae > Ichthyophis > Ichthyophis bannanicus. The sequence continues at coordinate 245,336,882 of CM066037.1, forward strand.
TGGTGTGTGGTACACCTGTTTGCATGTTGAATTCTCTCCTGTCCTGTTCCAGATTTTTAACCAGCTCCACAGAGCATCCTCTGCTGCCCTTGGGGTTTAGTTTCTTTCCTCTTTTGCATGCTGTATCCACTGCATAACATTTCATTGTGTGTGTGCATGTGTCCCTGGTCCCAATTACAGACTGTGATCTGATCTGTACACAGCAGATCTGCATGTGCATTTGGTCATGGTTACTGTTGGGGGTTTGCTTGTCCTGACAGCCAGCAGGCGTCTTCTGTGATGCCCTGCACTATTTTTGTATGCAGCCTTTGCTAATGAGCTCACGTTGGTGGTGTGGCCTACCGGTTTGTGCATTGCCATTTGTGGTAGTGGTCATAGGTGTGATTCCTCTCTGTTCTCTTTGATTTGTATGCTTGTCCTGCAGAACTAGTTTTCATTCGTGTGACAGTCATATCTGTGCAGATCTGTGCTGTGAGCACATTGTACCCTCATCAGAGTTGTGAACCATCCTTCTGTCCATCTTCTGTCTGCCAGCTGTGTGCCATCCTACCCTGATGTGCATGCTGCTACCCCACATCCTGCACTCCTATACATTCCTGCATTGCAGCTCTCCCTGGTTGCCTCTCCTGTGTGTGCTCTGCATAGCACTGCTACTCCACTGTCATCCTGATATTTCACCTATCCTGCCATTTCAGGCTCCTCTGCTGCACACATCTTCCCATCCTCTGTCACACACTGTCATTATAGCATGGTACATTACCATCACTCTGTGCATAGCTACAGCTGCCCCCGATTTGTTTGTCCATTTTTCTAGCTGCCACATGGGTTGGAGCTGATTTGTGTGGTCCATCAGCTCTGATCTACGTCCTTCTTTTACTTATGCATTGTCTTTCCTTTCTGCTCTGTGCAGTGTTTGGGTTATGTGTGTGTTTGGCACATACCTCTCGCCCTTCAAATTGGGGGACCTTACTGCTCTTGGCCAATGTTTTTGGGTTCACCTATACATCCTTGGGGCATCTTACGCCACTCCTTCGATTCAGGCAGCTTATGGGGTGCCTACTATGGTGCCTTGGGAGTTGGCAACCTTTCAACATGGCCTCTGGGGAACATTATAACTCACCTTTGCTGACGTGGTTGTTTAGGATGTGCCTTCTGGTGCACCCTAAAAGGTGCATTAATTTATGGCACTAGGGTGGGGTTCTTTTTAGATGGCAGCACAGATTGTTGTACAGTTGCAAGCAGAAAAAGGAATTACCTCAGCCAACCTTATTCATTAGGTACACTGGGGATTTGAATTCATGACCCCTGCACCATCAGTCAGTGTCTTAACCATTGTGCTACACTGCTGTTCCTCCTTGCATGTCAGCGCACCTAATTAAGATTTCCATGCGTTAAAATGCACAGTGCTGCCATCAAAAACAGTGCTATGACCTTGCGGGGCCTCATACGGCACCCTATAAAGCGCACTATAAGGAACATTCTAGGGTGCCTGGGTGGACAGTGCACTTTATAGTATGCCCTCTGGAGTGCCTTATGGGGCGGCTGATGCGGCACCTTATGTTACAGCACTTTGAGAGTATGTTTGCTAGCAGCACTAATTAAAACAATATTAAATTGCCTCATAATGCAATATTACACATAACAGGTAGTGCCTCAGCCAGCCTTATTCATTGGGCACAGTGGGGGATTGAACCCATGACCCCTGCACCATCAGTCAGTATCTTAACCATTGTGCTACACTGCTGTTTCTCCTTGCATGTCAGCACACCTACTGAACATTTGCATGCATTACAATGCACAGTGCTGCCATCAAAAACAGTGCTATGACCTTGCCGTGCCTCATAGGGCACCCTATATGGCGCCCTATAGGCCACCCTTTAAGCAACATTGTAGGATGCCGTGGCGGACAGTGCACTTTAAAATGTGCCCTCTGGGGTACCTTATGGGGTGCCTTATGCAGCACCTTATGTTACAGCGCTTTGAGAGTGCGTTTGCTAGCAGCAGTAATTAAAATAAAAATAAAATGCCTCATAATGCAATATTACACATAAGTGGTAGTGCCTCAGCCAGCCTTATTCATTGGGCACAGTGGGGAATTGAACCCATGACCCCTGCACCATCTGTCAGTGTCTTCACCATTGTACGGCAGCCCTGTTCCTCTGTTTGCACATCAGCGCGCCTGCTTATGCTTCCCGCGCGCGTTACTCATGCGCTAATGTGCGCGGTGCACAAGAGTGCACGGTGCACAAGAGCGCACGCGCTAATCCCTTTCTGTTACTTTAAACTGAAACGCCCACTCCTTATATGGCATCCTGCAGACTAACGCAGCGCGCACGTTAAGAGGGTTTAGTAAACATACCCCTAAGGCCCTCACTTTTGAATGGATTCTTTTTTTTTTTTTTTTTTACATTTGTCTTTATTGCAGAATTATTTCAGGAAGACAACACAATACAGAAGCCAATCCATTTATCCCATTGCAATCCCCCCACCCCCCAAACTTCTACCATAACATAATCCTCCTACCAGTTGAATGCCTTCCCCTCCCCTCCACCCGGCGCAATGTGGGCGACCACCCATTATTGAGCCAGGGCTGCCGATTGGGAGTCTGAAGAAATCACCTTTAGGCTGTGAACTGCTCCAGAGCGTGCCACTTAGAGGCCTTAACAGCGTGTCCCCTAAGATTCAATGAAAGTTCATGAGCCTTTTCATATTTAACATACAGGAATACTCGATTCCACCATTCTAGCCAATTTGGTTTTATAGGGTTCTTCCAGTGTAAGAGTAAGAGTTGTATTCCAATCTGTAACATGAAATTTAAGAGGAAGAAGTTCTTCCGTTCCAGAGATGGAATCTGTGCTAGGTTCCTGCAGATTAGTATGTCCCAGGTTAGTGGAGCAGTGAATTTCAATATCCATTGCATTTTGGCCCATAATAATCTCCAGTACTCCTGAATGCAAGGGCAATCCAGCAACATATGTTTTAGAGATCCTACGTCCCTACCGCAGGACCAACAAAGATTGCTTGACTCCTTGTTCCATTTGGCTAATTTTACTGGTGTGATGTAAGCTCGGTGAGCAAGAAAGTACATAGACTGAGTAAGCGCTGCGGCCTTTGACGCCCGTACCGTGGTATTCCAAAACCTTGTCCAAAACTTCTCGGTGATATCCGCCCCTGTCTCCGCTCTCCATACATCCATAAGGCCTTTATTCTGAGGGGAGTACCAATCCCTAAACAGTGAATAGAACTTCGAGATGATTCCAGATTGGACCCTTAAACCCTCGATCAGAGATTTCAACCCCCGATCCTGGTGAAAAGCCTGAAGATTCCCTATGGTTCTGCTAATACAATGTCGTAATTGTATCCATTGGAAATAGCATTCGAATGGAAGGTGAAATTCCTGATGTAAGCTATCAAAGGTCTTCCAGGTTGCATTATCCACCAGTTGTCCCACCGTCCAGATTCCACACTTTTGCCATTTATCCCACGCACAAGTTGCTTTATTGACTTTAATCGCAGGATTATGCCAGATAGGCACCTGTAACGAGACCGGGTTGTTCTTCCTGATAAGTGGAAGTAAAGCCTGAAAAGCTAGTTGTGTGGAACCAATTATACTCCCCATATGCGAAGCATCGGGGCACATCATTCCCATGAGTAAAGGCATTGGGCAAGGTGCAGCCGTACGCTCTTCAACTTCTAGCCACGTAGGTTTCCAAACAAGAGTCTCACTCATGGCCCGTACAACACCTTGTTTTAAAAGGGCAGCCAGATGGTACCAGTAAAAATCCGGGAAGTGTACACCCCCCATTGCTTTACTGGATTTCAACTTCGTCAATGCTATTCTGGGTGTTTTCTCTGCCCAAAGGAATCTTGACAGTATGCGTTCCATCTTCCGATACTCCCGAGCCGGGAACAACATTGGGATCATGCCCAAAATGTAGTTAATTTTTGGAACCAACATCATCTTGATGGCATCCAGCCGACCCCACCAAGTGAGGTGCAAAGGGGACCATTTCAGAGTAAAGTCTCGAGTCATTTCCAGTATCAGCTGTACATTTACCCTCACTGTTTCTTCAAGGGAAGTACAGTATCTCACCCCCAAGTATTTTACAGCAGTGTTTTCCCATTGAAACGGGAGGTTATCAATGAATTCCGATGCACACACGAAGTTAGCGGGAAAGCCACCGATTTAGTCCAATTGACCTTGTAGCCAGAGAATGCTGCGTATTGAGTTATAAGCTGTAATAATGGCGCACAAGAGTCTGGAGTGAGGAACACTAGCAGATCATCAGCATATGCAGATAATTTAACATGCAGGTCAGCAACTTTAATACCATGAATTTCCTCGGACTGTCGAATCTTCAGCAACAACGGCTCTAAGGCCAGATTAAACAGGAGAGGTGACATAGGGCAGCCTTGTCTCGTGCCTCGGCATAACGGAAAAGGGTCCGACTGTAGACCATTTGCAAAGATCCGAGCAGAAGGGTTTGTATACAATACTCGCACCATGTCTGAAAAGTCCCTTGGAATCCCAAACCACTCCATCGTTCGGTAAAGGAAGGACCATTCGAGTCTGTCAAATGTCTTCTCAGCATCCAAAGAAAGGCCTAGCAGGGGTAGATCGGCTGAATCCGCCTTTTCTAGGATGTTACATAACAATCTCCCATTGTCCGCCGTAGATCTTCCTGCCACAAATCCACATTGATCGGGATGTATTAACACCGGCAGGATCTTGCCCAGGTGTGCAGCCAGAACACTGGAGTAAATCTTATAATCAATATTCAGAAGTGATATAGGTCTATAGTTTCCGACCATTGTGGGATCCTTCCCCGGTTTTTCCAACACCACGATCGAAGCACTAGCAAACAGTCCCGTAAGAGAGTCACTCTCCCGAAGAGCTTGATAGTAAATCTTCAACCGAGGGAGAAGCTCTGGGGCGAACATCTTATAAAATTCTGCGGGAAGCCCATCCGGACCTGCAGCTTTCCCATTCTTCATCCGCGCAATTGCTTCCTCCAGTTCCTGCAACGTAATGGGCTTAGCTAACAAGGCAGCTTGTGCTACAGTGAGCTTAGGGTGGGTCACAGTATCCAACCATTCCATACATTTCTGAGTATCCAATTGCACTTCTGAGGAATACAACTGCGCATAAAATTCCAGAAAAGATGCCAAAATATCAGCACTATTAGTTAAGGAGCCTCTCTGTGCATCTCTTAAAAGGGCAATCTGCGCTTCAGCCCGGCGGGATTTTAGCCTTGTGGCAAGGAGCTTCCCAGCTTTGTTGTTCTCCGTGTAATACCTAGTTTGCTGCTGCATTATACTTCTCTCTACCTCTGAACTTAAGATCATGTTATATTGATATCTTAACTTCTGTAGGTGAGACAGCGCCAGTTTGCTAAATTGCTTTTGCAGAACTCTCTCTCCTGCTCGAATTTGCTGATCCAATTCTTTCAGCCTCGCATTTGCTTTCCTGGCCTCCGCGATGGCCAGGCTAGTGATCTGAGCTCTAATCGCTGCTTTAAAGGCTTCCCACCAGGCCCAACTGGGAGTATCATCTGGTAAGTTGTTGTTGAAGTATTCCTTTATAGCTAGTTTTAAATATTCCCTATTCGTTGCTTCCGCTAGTAGCGACCTCTTGAAAGACCAACCCTGAGATTCTCCGCTACCTTCTATCCCGCTTAGCTCCAGGTTAACTGCTGCATGATCTGAGATATGGGTACTGAAAATAGTTGAGTCGGTGACCTTTTGCATCAGTAATTTAGACACTAGAAAAAAATCTATACGTGAGTAGGAGTTGTGAGGGAAGGAAAAAAAAGTATAGTCTCTTTCAGAGGGGTGAAGCAGCCTCCAAGCGTCCACCAGGCCCATCTCCGACATTACAGACTGCAGCACCGTCAGGGCCCTGCATTTCTTCCCGATTCTATTAGGAGTACAATCTAATAAGGGGTCTAACACCATATTGAAGTCACCTCCAACCACGATGGGAAACTGTGCATCTTCTTGAATAACTGTTGCGAGGGAGTGGAAAAAATCCGGGTTATCCACATTGGGAGCATATATGTTATATATAACTAAATGCCTGTTTCCAATAAGTAAATGCACTTTTGACCACCTCCCCTCAGGGTCCCCACGAACAGCTGATATGCGAGCACCCATCTTTGTGTTAAGCAGGATAGCCACCCCATTTTTTTACCAATAACTGGTGCATGGGTGACTAACGTGAAGCGGCCCGTGGCCAACTTTTTAGTTTCAGCAGTGGATAAATGCGTTTCCTGCAATAGTATGATGTCTGCTTTTTTTTTTTGACAATATGTCATTATTTTCTTACGTTTAGCTGGATGAATGATGCCCTTAACATTCAGCGAGATTAATCTAAGGGGGTTCATGTTTGCAAAGCTTAAAGCACATAATTCTTCTCTCCAGAATCCATCCCAAAAGGCAGTCCCAGCATATGCCCCTCTCCCAAATGATCATCAGTTGCAGCCCACATTGCGCCAATCGTGCCCCTTGATAAGGGCTCCACACTAATGGGTGAGTCAGCAAGAAAACAATAGGCGTCCACATGACCCACAAAGCTTATAAAGACACATGCGAAATAAACGATACAAGATATCAAATGCATTTCTATAAATAAAACAAATAACTTCCCCAACAGGTTTAAACTCTTCAATTCCCCCCCCCCCCACCCCCTTGAGTATGCCAATACTGTTACCATCCCTCATCTGACCTTACTAATTATCCATCATTATTAGTAATCCCCAATGTCCAACACAGTTAAGAGACGGATTGTCTGTGTGGCTCAAGGCCCGAGCAACCTGCTCTCACATACAAGACTAGGTCCAGCTAGTTCGACCTCCTCACGATGATTTTTCACAATGCATGAGAAGTGCTTCTTGGTCCTCAATGAAATGGAGAAGCAGTTTCGGGTCCTCAAAGACCTTGGTACGATTGTCCAATGTTACCTTGAATCTGGCTGGGTAGAAGAGACCGTATCGAGTTGTAAGTGTTGTAACCTGGGTCTTAAATCCAAAAATTGTTTCCATCTGTCCATCGTTGCCTTGCAGAAATCCGGAAAAAAGAATATTTTATGACCCTCATAAGTTAGGGCTGTGGACGCTTTAGCTGCGGTCATTATTTGTATCGCGTGCTGATGCCGCAGTAGGCAAAAAATCAAGGGACGAGGTTTCTGGCCGGCGAGGCCTCCCTGCGCCGGAATTCTATGGGCCCACTCAATTTCTAGCGGCCTTCCAAGGTTTAAACGAAGCAGCTTTGGGATCTGATTCTCCAAGAAGGCTACAGGATCGGGACCCTCAGCCCCTTCAGGTACGCCAATCATGCGGATATTATTCAGGCGGAGCCTGTTACTTATATCCTCCAGCTGCTGCTCCAACTTCCCCATTTTATGCACCGACTTCTGCATTTGCTGCAGCCTGTCCTCGTGGCCGGCGATCGCCAGGTCAGCTCTACCAACGCGCCCAGCGAGGTCTCCAATCTGCACCTTCATCTCGTGCATATCAGCTTGCACTTGCAATAAGGTGTCTCCATTAGACGAGACTAACGCCCGGATCGCTTTTACCTCAGTTAGTACCGTAATTCTTTCATGGTCTCGTCCGGTTCTTTCATTATTGAGGCCTTCTGAGGTGAGGGGGGGGGGGGGTCTGGTTTAGCTCTCTTTGTTCCAGTATTTACGCCAGAGGAGAATTCCAATTTGGTTTGCTTCCCACTAGCCATGTTCTTTTCCAATATTCGAATGCAACCAGATCAATTGTGACTAGGGGACTGCACTCGTTTCATTTACTTTTCAGGATTCTGAACGGGTCCAGGGGAGCTAAAAGCCATCTTGCTTCCCAGCTAGCTCCGCCTCCACTTTTGAATGGATTCTAACAGCCCTAGTCCTAATACTGAACCACAGCATCTGGTGATCACTGGATGCAAAATTATCTCCCACTATAACATCAGAAACACTTTCACCATTGATAAGCACCAAGTCCAGTATGGCCCCTTCACGTGTGGGGGGTCTGTTACCAATTGCCTGAATAGTTCTCCCTGTAGAGAATCCAGGATCTCTTTACTTCTAGATGATAATGCAGCAGGAATGTGCCAATCAACATTTGGCATATTGAAATGCCCTATCAGTAGCACTTCCCCTTTCCTAGCAATGCTGAGTATATCTTCAATTAACTCTCTGTCCACCTCTTCCTCCTGTGAGGGAGATCTGTATATCACGCCAATGCAAATAGATTTCTCTTTCCCTCTTTCTAGTTTAACCCACAATGCCTCCTCTCTCCCTTTTAAGCTCTGTAATTCCAAAGCTTTAATAGTAGTTTTTACATATAGTGCCACTCCTCCTCCCCTTCTTCCTACCCTGTCCTTTCTGAATAAAGTATAGCCAGGTATAGTTACATCCCAGTCATGGTTTTCTGTGAACCATGTTTCTGTAACTGCCACTAAATCCAAGTCGTCCACTCCTACCAAAGCTTCAACATCAGGGATCTTATTTCCCATGCTACGGGCATTTATACACACTGCTTTCCATATGTTACCCCTGTTACCCATTTCCATAAAGATATTTAATGTATCACTTACCTGGGGGCTTTCACTTACCTGGGGGCTTTCTTCACCCATCCCCAATGAATCTAGTTTAAAGCCCTCTTCAGTAGATTAGTCAGTCTACTACTGAAGACGTGTCAACCTTTCTTGGACAGATGGATGCCATCTCTGCTCTGCAAACCTTGGTACAGCATCCCATAGTCTAGGAAACGAAAACGCTCTCGATGACACCATCCACGCAGCCATGCATTCATCTCCAGGATGAGAACCTCTCTGCCTTGGCCTTTATCCTCAACAGGGAGGATTGAAGAGAACACCACCTGTGCACCTAACTGCTTCACCCTCTGTCCCAGAGCATGAAGTCACTTTTGATACGCTCAGAGGGATACCTGGTAGTATCATTTGTTCCGACATGGATTAGCAACATTGGGTAATAGTCAGTGGGCTTGATGAGTCTCGGCATACTCTCCGTAACATCTTGTATTTTGGAACCAGGCAGACAGCATACCTCTCTGGACATCAAGTCTGGTCAGCAGATAGATGACTCAGTATCCCTCAGAAGAGAGTCACCAACCACCACTACCCTTCGCTTCCTTGTGGTCACTGATTCTGCAAATTTGGGTTACATAAGCTCTGGTTCTTCCCTTTCCAGGGACGCTTTCACCTCCTCCACTTCAAGGGCTGCATAATGGTTCTTCAATTCAAGGGCTTGAGAAGTTGGATTGGTGATTCTGCAGGCCCGGGTGACTTGTCTCCAAACTTCGTCATTCTGTCGGCACCCATCTTCTCCTCTGCTGGAGAGCTTGGTTGTTGCAAGAAGCATCTCATCAATGTACTTCTCACTGTCTTGAATGCTCCTCAGCCTCGCCACCTCCTCTCTGAGTTCCTCCACTTGTTTCCTCAGAGCTTCAGCATGCAGGCACCTTGCACATCGAACCGGTCCTTCAACTGGCATTGGGACCTCTTTCTAGACAGATGCAGAAGCTGTAACGGGGGCAACAACTTTAGCGATATGATTTTTCCCACCATTGTTCTGTTCGTGGAGCTTAGGTATCTGTTAAAGCAAAAGAGAGAGATCTACCAAAGTACCAGCCGATTTCCCAGCTGTTCTTTCAGAGAAAAAGCAGTTAAATCTCTTTAATTACATTCAAAATGTGCTGTTCCAAGTCCCTGTGTTTTGTTAAATGGGGAGGTGCCCTATAAAGCAAGACTGCTCACTAGGGGTGGGTGGGAGTTGGGGGGGTAGGGAGGTGTCAGCAGTTCCCAAGAGCTGAGAAAGTTACCAAAGCAGAGTTTTAAACCTACCCCACTAATGAAAATATGTCTACTAAAGCACCAAAAAGAATGTAACTTTGTTTTAAAAATATACCAAAACCCTTTTAAGAGCTCCCAGTCAGAGAGCTAGCAATTAAAAAAAATAAACCCTCAAATTCTTACCGTTGTTTGAACTGTATAGCCCCTGTTAGAAATGCCTCAACAGGGCAGGACTCTGAAGCCTTTTATGCAGGCCTCAGCTGCTCTCAGTTCATTCACAGGCTAATCAGGCCCACTAAATCCTGATTAGGTGTCAGCAGTTCCCAAGAGCATTGTTTGAACTGTATAGCCCCTGTTAGGAATGCCTCAACAGGGCATGGCTCTGAAACTTTTTAACAACCCATTCCAAAAACGTGGAGATGAAAGGAAGAATGATCTTTATTATTCAATCAAACCAACATGCCACAAATATAGACATAAAATTGAACATTAATACAAGCTCTAACAGACATAGGGGTATGTTTACTAAACTGCGGTAACGTTACATACCGCGCGTTATGTAACGTTAACGCGCGGTATGTAACGTTGATTGTTAACGTCCCCGGCCACGGTAAACATCGCAGAAGGTGGAGAGAGGGTGGAGAGAAGGGGTCAATGGGCGGAGAGTGGGCGGGGAGAGGCTCCCTTCACACTAACGCGCTGAACTGAAGGGCTGAATCCTACCGCGAATGAAAACCTGCCGTTAGATGCACATTTGCAGGGGAGAGAAACCATTTCAGTGTCAGCAATGTACAGCCTAGGCAGGGAGCCCAAGAAAAGTGATAGTAGTGCTCCATTGTCAGCAACACTATAGTGCCAAAGTATGAATGGCCACTATGGCGATGGTGCAAATGGGGCATAGGGGGACGCAGGCAGGACAGGTAGCATGGGCAGTTGGGGCACAGGGCGGACTAGGCGGACCAGGCGGGCGCCCAGACGGCACATAGGAACATATAAACCGGAAGTGCAGAATACAGCATCTGAGAAAGGACAAACACAACAGACAAATAACCTGTCCACACTAGCCAATAGTTGCTAGGGCAGCGACAGGATGCCTCCAAACCCATTCCACCACCATGTGTAAGGTACAGAATGTTGCCAGGCGCTGATGGAGGGTGGGTATGGGAATGTCCATCTATGCCTGCCCACCACAAACGCTGCACCATAGGCACCTGCCACCTGAACAGTGGATGGCCCGGGGGGGGGGGGGCGCACAACAAGAACCATCATCATATGCCTATGTTAGCACAGCATGGGGTGGGGTGCCAATGCCAGAGGGGTCAGTGGCACCTGTCTGCAGTGGACCCAGCCCTTGCCCTGGATCAGTACGTGGTGTGCATTAAAAACAGAAAAAGTCCCCCAAAGGAGATGTCAAGGAATGGCCCAGGGAGGGCAGTGCACCTGTGGCCACACTGTGGTGCAGTACACTCAGGCAGTGTGACTCAGATCGGAGGCTCATAGGTTCAGGTCCCAGCTACTGACCCTCCTGGCCACATCACAAACATTGTCCTCGCCACATAGATAGAACAGAAAAGGAGGATTAAAAAAATGGAAATGTCTTGCCGAGGACACGTTAAGGTATGACCCAGGGAGGGCAGTGCACCTGCAGCCTCACTGTGGTGCAGTAGATTCAGTCAGTGTGACTCAGATCAGAGGCTCATAGGTTCAGGTCCCAGCTAGAGACCCTGATGACCACATCACAAACATTTTTCTGGCTACGTAGATAGAACAGAAAAGGAGGATTAAAAAAATGGAAATGTTTTGCAGAGGACACGTTAAGGCAGGGGTAGGGAACCCTGGTCCTGGAGAGCCGCAGACCAGTCAGGTTTTCGGGATATCCCTAATGAATATGCATGAGATATATATGCATTAGAGATATCCTGCCAACCTGACTGGTTTGTGGCCCTCCAGGGCTGGATTTGGAGACCCCTGCCTTACACCTCTGTCATTTAAGATTGTGAGTGGGCAAGGTGCAGATGTCCTAGACATCGAAAGGGTATATAGAATGTGTCACATTCCTCCTCGATTCTCACCACCACCAAAAAGTTGTCTAATAGACAATATTTTGGTGGTGGTGAGAAGTGAGGAGGAATGTGACACATTCTATCTAACCTTTTTGATGTCTTGGACATCTGCACCTTGCCCACTCACAATCTTAAATGACAGAGGTGTAAGGCAGGGGACTCCAAATCCAGCCCTGGAGGGCCACAAACCAGTCAGGTTGGCAGGATATCTCTAATGCATATATATCTCATGCATATTCATTAGGGATATCCCGAAAACCTGACTGGTCTGCGGCTCTCCAGGACCAGGGATCCCTACCCCTGCGTTAAGGTATGGCCCAGGGAGGGCAGTGTACCTATGGCCTCACTGTGGTGCAGTACACTCAGGCAGTGTGACTCAGATCAGAGGCTCATAGGTTCAGGTCCCTGTCACGAACACTGCAGGACATGGCACAAACGTTTGCCACAATATGTAGATACAACAGAAAAACAGGAAATGTCTGGCTGAAGAGAGGTAAAGGTAGTACGAGGGAATGTTGGGGTGCCGTGGCAACACCATGGTGCAGTACACCCGGGCAATGCCCAGGAGCAGAGAGTCACATGTTCCAGTTCCAGCAGCTTGAATCCAGGCAAGACATCCAAACACATTACCTTATGAAGCATATACAATCTAAAATCGTGCACCCATCATAGCAGCAGTCAACAGGGGTAGGAACAACCACCGATCGCCCCCTCCCCCCCTTGCCCATCGCCCCCTCCCCCCCCCCCTTGCCCATCGCCCCCTCCCAACCTTGGCCACAGTGTGCAACTGCTACCAGCATGAGCCTGTAAATTTGCATAATGAGGAGCAAGGTAGTGTGGGTACAGGGCACATAGTGCAAATTGGCCAGGCTGCATACGCACTACGAGTGCATCAATATGCGGTACACAATAGGTTTCAAACCACACCTGCATGGACATGGCGGTGAAAGCATGTCGTGCTGAGAGGACAGTATCACCCTGATGTAACAGTGAACCTGGAATGTCCAGGTCCCCACATAGTTGTCTTCACTATCTGTCTCCAGTGATATTTGTGTGATCTTACAGTACTAGGGGCAATCACTGACAGACCTGCTTGCAGTGTGGGCATTGGCCAGCCTATGTCTGGATGCATGTGTTGTCTCATTGACTATGTACCAGGGGCTGGCCTGTGGCATTTTCTGGTCAGTCTAGGCATGATGAGAACACTGTGTACACCAGTACAGTCAGATGGTAATGTCTGATAATACATGGCAGGTGAAGAATCACCTGTCATTAATGCCATCTTGTCAATACATCAGTCACATAAAATATGCCATACTGGGTCAGACCAAAGCCCATCAAGCCCAGTATTCTGTTTCCAACAGTGGCCAATCTAGGTCATATGTACCTAGCAGTTTCCCCAAGAGACACAAGTTCCACAATGCTTGTACTGGGTCAAGCATTGATATCTTCGGTCACTTCTTAATAATGGTTTATGGACCTTTCCTCCAGGAACTTGTCCAAACCTTTTTTAAACCCAGCTACACTAACAGCCTTTACTACATCCTCCGGTAACAAATTCCAGAGTTTGATTACACGTTGAGTGAAAAAATATTTTCTTTTATTAGTCTTAAATAGTTTACCCTGTAGCTTCATTGCATATCCCCTAGTCTTTCTATATTCTGATAACGTAAACAATCGATCTACGTTTACCCGTTCCACTCCATTCATTAATTTATAGACTTCTATCATATCTCCCCTCAGCCATCTCTTTTCCAGGTTAAAGAGCCCTATCCTTTTTAGCCTTTCTTCATAGGAGTATCCTTCCATCCCCTTTACCATTTTGGTGGCTCTTCTCTGAACCTTTTCTAAAATCGCTATATCCTTTTTAAGATACGGCGACCAGAATTGCACACAATATTCAAGGGGCAGTCTCACCATGGAAGGATACAGAGGCATTATAATATCTTTTTTTTTTTCCATTCCTTTCCTTATCATACCTAGCATTCTATTTGCTCTCTTGGCCGCCGCTGCACACTGGGCCGAGGGTTTTAACATGGTATCCACAATGACGCCTAAATCTTTTTCCTGGGTGGTGGTTCCTAATGTGGAACCTTGCATCGTGTAACCATAGTTTGGGTTGTTCTGCCCTAGGTGCATAACCTTGCACTTGTCCACATTAAATTTCATCTGCCATTTTGATGCCCAGTCTTCCAATTTATCAAGATCCTCTTGCAATTTTTCACAATCCTCTTGGGTTTTAACAACTTTAAATAGTTTTGTGCCATCTGCAAATTTGATAACCTCACTCGTTATTCCACTTTCCAGGTCATTTATGAATATGTCAAAAAGCAGCGGACCCAGCACAGATCCCTGGGGTACACCACTATTCACCTTTCTCCATTGGGAAAATTGGCCATTTAGCCCTACCCTTTGCTTTCTATCTTTTAACCAGTTCCTGATCCACAATAGTACACTGCCTCCTATCCCATGACTCTTTAGTTTTGCCAAAAGTCTCTGATGAGGGACCTTGTCAAAGGCTTTCTGAAAGTCCAGATACACAATATCAACTGACTCACCTTTGTCCACCTGTTTATTCACTCCTTCAAAAAAACATAACAGATTAGTAAGACAAGATCTTCCTTGTCTAAAGCCATGTTGGCTGTCTCCCATTAGGTCGTGACTATCTACATGCTGAGTAATTTTATTCTTTATGAAGGTTTCTACCATTTTTCCCGGTACTGACGTCAGGCTCACCGGTCTATAGTTTCCCAGATCACCCCTGGAACCCTTTTTAAAAATTGGTGTTACATTGGCGATCCTCCAATCTTCAGGTATTAGAGATAATTTTAATGATAGTTCACAGATTACTGATAGCAGGTCTGCAATCTCATATTTCAGTTCTTTCAACACCCTTGGATGTATACCATCCGGCCCAGGAGATTTGCTACTCATCAGTTTATCTAATAGTTGTAAGACATCTTCCCGATGTATCGATATTTCCTTCAATTCTTCTGCACCTTTAAATACCATTTCAGTCATGGGTAACATCCCTACATCTTCCTCAGTAAAGACCGAAGCAAAGAATTCATTCAGTCTCTCCGCTATCACATTGTCGCCTCTTAGTGCTCCTTTAACCCCTTTATCATCTAATGGACCAACTGACTCTCTCACAGGTTTTTTGCTACGAATGTACTTGAAAAGGTCTTTATTTCGCGTTTTTGCTTCCGCAGCAAGCTTCTTCTCAAATTCTCTCTTTGCCTGCCTTATCAATGCCTTGCATTTGACTTGCCAGTGCTTATGCTGTTTCCAGGTTTCGTCGTTTGGCTCTTTTTCCATTTCCTGAAAGATGCTTTTTGGGCAACAACAGCCTCTCTGACCTCCCCTTTAAACCATGCTGGCAGTTTTTTGGACTTCCTTCCACTTTTCTTAAAGCGTGGAATACAGCTGGTCTGGGCTTCCAAGATAGTATTTTTCAACAACACCCAAGCTTGATGTACGTCTTTAACCTTTGCAACTGCTCCTTTTAGTTTTTTCTTAACTGTTTTCCTCATTTTATCATAGTCTCCCTTTCGAAAGTTAAAAGGTAGTACTTTGGATTTCCTTACTATCCCTCCTCCACTAATTAAATCAAAGGTGATCATGCTATGATCACTATTGCCAAGTGGCCCCAACACCCTTATCTCTTGCACTAGATCTGGTGTTCCACTAAGGACTAGGTCTAATATGGCTTCCCCTCTGGTCGTTTCATGAACCAGCTGCTCCAAGAAGCAGTCATTTATTTCATCTAGGAACTTTATCTCCCTAGCATGTCCTGATGTGACACTGACCCAGTCGATACCGGGGTAATTGAAATCACCCATTATTATTACTGCGCTGTAACTTTTGTTAGCTTCCTTGATTTCTTTGAGCATTTCATCATCCATTTGGTCATTCTGGCCAGGCGCTCGATAGTACACCCCCACTGCCATTGCCTTCCCCCTTTTATATGGAATTTCAATCCATATAGATTCTACAGCAGATTTTGTTTCCTGCAAAACTTTAATCCTTTCTGAGTCAATGCCCTCTCTAACATAGAGCGCAACCCCTCCACCAATTTGATCAGCTCTTTCATTACGATATAGTTTGTACCCAGGTATCACAGTGTTCCACTGGTTGTCCTCCTTCCACCATGTCTCTGATATTCCAATCATATCTAACCTTTCATTTAGTGCTATATATTCTAACTCTCCCATCTTATTCTTTAGACTTCTAGCATTTGCATACAAGCATTTTAGAGAATGCATTTTATTCATGTTAATTTGGCTATTGTTAGACATGGGTAAATTGGGATCTTTAAGTTCTGTCTGCTCCATACTTGAGGGCATTTGGGCTACTTTACTCTTTTGTGGAACCTATCTGCTTTTGGTAGTATCCGTCAAGGATACATTCTTCCGAACCATTCCCTCTTGGGCGACTGTCGACTTTCCCCTAATATCTAGTTTAAAAGCTGCTCTATCTCCTTTTTAAAGGTTAATGCCAGCAGCCTGGTTCCATCCCGGTTAAGGTGAAGCCCATCCCTCCGGAAGAGCCCCTCCTTTCCCCAGAATGTTCCCCAGTTCCTAACAAATCCAAAACCCTCATCTCTGCACCATTGTCTCATCCACGCATTGAGACTCCGGAGCTCTGCCTGCCTTTTGGGTCCTGCGCGTGGAACAGGAAGCATTTCGGAGAACGCTACCATGGAAGTTCTGGATTTCAACTTCTTACCTAAAAGCCTAAATTTTGCCTCCAGAACCTCCCTACCACATTTTCCTATGTCATTGGTACCGACATGTACCAAGACAGCAGACTCCTCCCCAGCACTATCCAAGACCTTATCTGGGTGGCGCGTGAGGTCCGCAACCTTCGCAGGCATGTTACCAGGCAATCCTCACGTCCACCAGCCACCCAGCTATCTACATGCCTAATGATCGAATCACCAACTATAACGGCTGTCCTAACCCTTCCCTCATGGGCACAAGGCCCTGGAGAAACTTCCTCGGTGCGAGAGGGTTTTACATCACCTGGAGGACAGGTCCTAGTTACAGGATCACTTCCTGCCACACCAGGGTGATGCTCTCCTGTCATGTGACCTCTCTCCTCCATGGCAACAGGGGTGCTGCCAGACTGGAGGTGGGACTTCAGGACTATATCCCTGTAGGTCTCGTCTATGTACCTCTCTGTCTGTCTTATGTTTTCCAAGTCTGCTACTTTAGCCTTTACAGAACAGACTTGTTCCCTGAGAGCAAAGAGCTCCTTGCACCTAGTGCACACGTAAGACCTCTCACCAACTGGGAGAAAATCATACATGTGACACTCAATGCAAAAGACTGGAAAGCCCCCATCCCGCTGCTGGACTGCTGTCTGCATCTTAGTTTTAAGTTTGTGTTCTAGATCTTTAAGTTCTTACTTACTAGGGGTTGCTATGGGTATTTATACCAATAAAACTGTACCTAATACGTTTAATATACCTTGTTCACCTGAAGCTTAATTAATCTCAGGTCCTTAGTGTATGACTGATTTGGGTAATGAGCTTCACCTGAAAGCACCTCCTGTCTTTTAAGATGTGTAAGTACCTATAAAGCTATGATTATCCCATGGGTGGGTGGGTGTGGGGAGGGATATAACACTTATTAAAAGAGGGCTGCTACACAGTACCCTGTCTTGTGCTGCTGAGGTAAGCTAAATTCTGATTTGATTTAAATTATAGCTCTTAGCTGCTGCTAGGCTCTAACTTCTTATGAAAGTTAAACTACAAGCTCTCTGCTGGATTCTAAATTTAACCAGAAAGCTCTCTTCTGTGTGTTAAATTTAAACTAAAAGTACTTTGCTGTTACTTGGCCCTGAGTGACTATTAAATTTAAACTACAAGCTCTCTGCTGGGTATGAAATGTAACCAGAAAGTTCTCCTCTGTGTTTTAAATTCAAACTTTAATTGCTGCTACTAGGCCCTAACTGATCCAACAAAAAACAGTGGGTTCACAGATTAAGTAGCTTTAATACAAAGAATTCTTTTTAGAAAATTACCAGAAGTATATACTCACAGTTGTAGATTTCTCTCCAGAAGTAACAGTCCCCTTTCTAGTCCTTCAAGCATAGGTCCCATGGGCATAAGCCCCAGAGGTATACCAGTAGCCATCAGGAATGTACATGGCAGACCCATGGTCCCAGGCACCCATTTTTCACCCCCACACCCCCACAATGTTATTGGGCCTCTCAAGCAGTAGGGAGACATGGTGCACAACCTGCATAAGACACCAGACAACCCTCCGGCCTGCTAACAAGTGGCTATGGAAACCAGGCCAGAACACACGGGTACAAACCCACCCTGGGGTGGACCTGTGACTGTGTAAAACATATGGTCACAAAGGTGCCCTTGGCGCATGCCCTGAGACACCGGCCAAACACCCCTGGGGATGGGGATGTGCAGCATACCTCCATACAGCACCACACCTACTGTGGACCTAGTGTTCTGCAGCCACCCTTACCCTCAGGGCGAATACAGAACCTGCAAAATGGCATTGTCTGTAGCCCCCCTGTGCCAGCATCGCACATGGCGGTCCATCTCAACAGGCTGCGTGAACAGAGAGGTGCAGACCCCATCTGGTTACGTGATGTATACCACAGTTTCCCATGTGCAATGCATCATGGGTGCAGGTGCATTGAACCAAACAGGACACACAGAGCAGATGGCCATGTGGTGATCTGCAGCCCCTCCGTACCCAGGCACTGCTGTTCAGCAGGCCATAGAGGTATAGCCCACTGGTCCGTACAATGACCCTCGAAACTGTGTCCATGGGTTCGATCCACCAGTGCATCCCCCCCCAATGCCTGACACACTGTAATGTCACCACCGACTGTCCACAAGAGGATGACTCACCACAACATTAGATATGTAGCACAGTGGTTAAGCAATGCCTTGCGTGTCCAAACCCCAGTAGGGCATATGTGAATGGGACAGAGATGGGGTTAGGAGGATGGGGATCGGGCATCTCAGAAATGAAGGATCAGCTGTACACAGATATAGGAAGGGATACCATCAGCAAGAGTGAATAGACTGTGAATTCATGGCAACATACGTTGCAAAGGAGGAGCCTGCGCGCGCATACCTATATGCGTCAGCGCGTGCCTACGCACGTGCCCAGCATATGCACATACCTATGCGTGTACCTACGCACGGACCTACGCATGGACCTATGCACGGACCTACGCACGCACGGAGTGACACAAGCACTGCACAGACATGTTTCACTGCATCAGAGACATAATCCCGAGGAAATGGCTGCCATGTCTAGGAAGCCAGCATTCACTCAGACAGACCTCAACCTTCTGGCTGAGCTGATCTGCCTCCGACAGGAGCGCCTCTTCCCTGACTCATCAAGGAGGCAGAATCTTGGAAGGGTCAAGAGGTCCTGGGTGCGCCTCACCAGGAGGTTTAATAGAGGCTCAGACTACCCATATGAGGTAAGCGCATGGGGACAGGCACCCCAACCTAGGATGTTAAAGATAACACCCTGTAACCAAACCACTTATCAGCCACGCACTGCCAGGGAAAGTCAGGTGTTGGTATGTCCAGATGGGAGTAATGTCTGCCCCCCCTGATAACAGATCTGCCCTGCTCCCAGGGGGTAGCTGAGACCATCACAGAGATGGTTTACCCAGTACAATGCTATGGTATATGGCGCTGTTGCAGGGTCAGTGATGTGCCCTATCCCCAGGACGCCACAGGCCCACCACGGAGGCCCAATAGACACACAGGGGTTATGTCACCTGCCCCTGTGTACGATTATAAAGGTCAGCTATATCCCCAGGATGCTGCAGGCCTCACTACAAGGGTCCATCCCCCATCCTGGTGCCATGGTACCTGCCCCTGTGTGATCATAAAGGTCAGTCATATCCCAAGGATGCTGCAGGCCTCACTACAAGGGTCCATCCCCCATCCTGTCATGTGATCTCTGTCACTTCCTGTTTTGCGGTTCCAGAGGGAGGTTGGTGGTTTCCTGAGCTCGTGCTGAGGCCTTGGTCTTTCTGCTTGCCTGAGCCTCGATGTCGGGTCCTGGGCCGCCTCCGGCGGGAGAGGCCCAGGGCCAGGGGCCTGCCAAGCCTGGTAGGCCCCTGCCTGTTGTCTCGGAGCCTGGCTCTACCGTGGGATCGGTGCCCCAGGTGGGGGCCCCTGGTTACCCAGGTAGGACTGCGGTAGGCTGCTGGGGAGGGACCCACACGCCCAGGGGGATGGGCCAGCTGCCCCCTGGAGAGGGCCCGCTTTGCCTGGCCGGTAGGGGTGTGGGGGCTGGGTGGTGGCAGGGGGAGGCCCTGGGGAGGCCCTGGAGCTCTGTTGCTGGCCATCAGGGCAGTGCTGGTGGTGGTGGTGGTTTTCCCCCTCCGCCTCGGGTCCTGGAGGAGGCCTCTACCTCCTCTAGTGAGGATGAGGCGGAGGGGATGGGCCCACCACCTTTCCTGGGGCCCGCAAGGGCTCCAGATGAAGTGGTGGCTGCAGTACGGATGCTTCGGGGCTTCCAAGAGGAGGCGACCCTGCTACAGGCCCGGCTCTCTCACTTAGAGAGCATGCAGGCTCTTGTGCCTGCGGAGGGATGGCCGGAGTATTGCCGGCAGGTGCGAGAGGTGAAGCGGGCCCTAAAGAGTAGGCACCGCTGGATGGCTTATCTGAAAGAGCAAGGATGTGGGTCCCTCGGGGAGATCTACCAGCATCGCGATCGCTGGGCAGATATTGGTACCGCAGTCCGGGGGGGGCCCTCCGGGGTTGGTAAGGTGAAGGAGCCCCGGTATCCACCTTTACAGTTCCTGCCTCCAAGAGCTAATAGAAGAGGGAGTTGGCATGCAGAGACTTGCAGTTCTATTCGTGGTGCTACTTACCGGGATGGAGTTGGCCGGTCCTTGGCTTTGGAGGGTTCTGCTTCTACATTGGGAACTGTCCTTTCTGTTAGTCAGAGGGCTGCCGAGGTTTCCCCCCTGCACTCTGCGGGGTTTCAAAATGGCGCTTCGGCGTCTGTTGGAGGTGTTCCCAGTTCGTGTGAGGTGGCAGGCGGGGGCTCGGTGTTTCCAATGGCTGCCCCTGGTGCTGAGACCCCCGGTCCTGTTGGTGGCCTGGTTCCAGAGGCTGGAAGTGGGGGAGCTGCTTTGCACCCCGTTGGAGCTGTTTCGCCATCCCTCCAAGGGCTGCCGACTTCGCGTTTCTCTGCCGGGGTTTCCCAAGATGGCCGCCAGGACGTCTTGTGTGCTGACGTCATTCCAGCACCCGATCCACTGCGGGGGGTTTTCCCGGAGCAGGACCTGTCTGCAGGGCTTTCCCCGACTGAACTGTGTCATCAAGATGGCCACCGAGGGGTTCCTGATGTCACTTCCGGCCCAGCCGGGAAGTCTGCGACCTGTGTTTCTTTGCCCTCCTCTACGCCCCGGTCTGTGTGGTCGGAGCCTCTGGAAGTCCCGGTTTCGCTCCCGCAAGGTTCGCTGGCTACACCGTTGCCTCGGATGTCTGTTCCTGCCTCCTTTGATTTTCGGCGGCGTCGTCGTGGATCCCAGGATGTCCTTTCAGATGGCTGCCGTTCTGCTGCTGCTGCTGCTGTCTTACAGCAGTGGTCCGGGACTTCCCTGTCACTAGGGGTTAGTGGGGAATCCTTTCACCAGGGTGACCCTTTGCGGGCTGCTCTTCCAGCCCCTCGGCGACTGGCTGTAGCTGTCGGCTGCCGGGAGGGGGCCGGAAGGGGGAAGGAGTCCAAAGAGTATGCCCTGCCATTGATTGAGGCCCCGGGGGGAGGTGGGAGTCATGTGCCTCTGCAGTCAGTGCCCTGTGGAGTGGTGGGGCGGGATGCACTAGCCGCGGGCTGCTGCCTGTCTGGTCAGCAGTCCCTGCGGTTGGGACTGACGGCTCCTATGGAATCCTGTGGTGAGATGGAGGGCACCCCGGCTCGCGGGACGGCGTTCCCTGCTGGAGCCCCGACTGTTGCTCTCCCTCTTGCTGGATCTTGCGCTGTTGCGGTTCCACCAAGCGGCAAGGTAGGATCTGGGGTTGGGGGGGGGAGGCGGGGGGGGGCTCCAGGGTCTTTCTGTGGGAAGGGTGCCGGTTGGGGAGGTGATCCCCGGAGTGGGTACTCAAGGGGCTGCTAATGCTGCTGTCCCTTCGGAAGTAGGTGGTGGGACTTCTGTGTTGGATGTAGGGGAAGTGGAGATTGCTCCACGGTCTGTCGGGTTGCCAGTTCCTTTATTGGAGACTGCTGGGGAGCAGCGGCAGCCGGATGAGCAGAGTTTGGTAGTGCCTTCCTCAGTTCTGGTTCTTGGAACCCCCTCCTCTGTTGTGCATGACGTGTCCTTGTCAGGGGAGGTGGAGGTAGAGAGGGCGTGCGGATCTCTGGAAGAGATTGTGGGTCTCCAGGGGCTCACCGAGGAGGAGCTTCAGGCGGCTCTTCTGTTGTCCCTGCACGGCCCTGAGGAGCAGGGGGTGGCCCCCAGGATTTTACAGGTGGAGGGAGTCCTGGAGTCTCGTTGGCAGGTATCGGGGGTGGGGGGGACGGAGCTGTCCATTACGTCTCAGAGGGCAGGGGAGGGTGGTATCCCGGATTCTATGCTGGTTCCGCTGGTCCCTAGTCCCACTGACTCCCGGTTGCTGGGGGCTGGGGGCCTTGGGTCCTCCCAGGGGTCTGCTTTGCGGGCCTCTGGGATACCGGAGGGAGTGGGGGAGGTTGCTACCGGTGGGTTAGGGTCCTCACGTACTTTTGCGGAGGCCTTGCGGGGGTCTGGCAGGCAATCCAGTGGGGCAGGAGGTGGGGGGATTCCCCCGAGGAGGGGTTTTACGGATGGGGGTGGGGGAGGACTGCGCGGAGCGGGGGGTGAGACCAGGCGTCGCAACGTGGCGCAGATCCGGTGGGCCAGGGAGGGGCCCCCTCCGGCCAGGGAAGAGGTCCTGAGGATGGTCCTTGGGCTGGGGTTTCTCCCAGGGGACTTGTATGCCTTCATCCACATGAGCAACAGCGTGGAATACGATGTTAGCTTCATGCTGCGGCGGGGGCTGGAGGTCTTCTGGGACAAATACCAGCAGCAGAGGGGGCAGGGGGGGTGGGTCAACTTTCGCGTTGTGCCTGTCTCTCGCCAGGGGGCGGTACCTGTGACCATCTTATCCCGGAATGAGTCGCTCCCAGGGCAGGACATTCAGTTTTGGCTGTCGCGTCATGCGGTGCTTCTCGCACCCCTGGTTAAGGGCGCTGGGCCCCTAGGGGTGTGGGACGGGTCGTGGAAAGGTCGGATCCGTTTGCGTGAGGTGGGTAACGTCGTGCAGCACGTGCCCTCGGCCGGTTTCCTCGGTCGGGATCGCATCTTGTGCTACTACCCCGGGCAACCTCGCGAGTGTCATCGCTGTGGCTCATTCCGCCATCTGAGCATGAACTGTCCCGAGCAGGTCTGCACTCGTTGTGGTGGACGGGGTCATGCCTCGGCCGGGTGTTTGCTCATTCGCTGCAACCTTTGCGGGGAGTTGGGCCACCCCTTTGCCCGCTGCCCCTCCGCGTCACACAATGGACCGGGGGTGGATGTCGTCACCCCATCTCGGGCTCCTGTGCGGGAGGAGGTGGTGGAGGTCCCTCTCCATCAGGAGGTGCCCGAGAGCCCTAAGGTGGAGGAGGCAACTGAGCCGAGGGAGCCACCCAGGGAAGGGGATTTGGATAGGATGGAGGAGAGGGTTGCTGTGGTGGAGGTTAATGTAGCACGACAGGATAGTGGGTTGAGGGTGGTGCCACCTGAGGAATGGACTACGGTCCCTTCCAAGGGTGGCAAGTCCAAGAGGAAGAAACGGGAGACCTCCCCATTGCTGGAGGTAGAGCCCGTGTTGGACGTCAATCGTTTCGTCTTCTTGGCTACTGATGTGGCTGAGGCGAACGAGGGCTTGCCTGCGGAGGCAGGGCCTCCTGTGTGACGTTCGGTACGGTTAGCGGCGGAGGCGGCCCCTCTTCCTCAGCGGCGGCCTCAGAAGACTCAGAAGGCACGCCGCGGTCAGGGTCCGCCTAAGGGTTTGGATACTGGCGCCCGGCTTCCGGTAGTTGCCCTGGAGAAGCTGCCGGAGCAGGTGAGGGAGGATGGGCCTTTGCCTCCGCAGTTGGGTGCTGGGCCTTCGCAGGAGCCCCCTGCTGACCCGGCCGCCCCGGCCTCCCCCGCGAGGGTGGGCACTGGTCTATTGTCGCAGTCTCTGTCTGGGGACGGGAAGGGGGCGGCGGCACCGGTGGTGGACCCCATGGAGGAGGTCATTCCTCCAACCCCTGACCTGTTTTTGCCCCCTCATTCCGTGGGGACTGGACTTGCCCTCGCGACAGCTTTGCCTGGTGGTCGCGAGGGCACTAGCACCCGCTGGAGTGACTGGGTCGAACAGGAGGAGGAGGAAATCCTCGAGGTGGTCGACGTGGACCGTGAGGAGTTGTTCCAGCTTGCAGGCTTGTCCTGCAAGCGGGATTCCGGGGATCCAGGGGTTGGTGAGAAGAGGAGGAAGGGGTCACTACACACGAAATAGGTATGGCGTGCACTCCTGCATTCTCGTGCGCCACTATCAACGTGGCTAGCATTTTGACAGACCAGGCGCGGGCTACGGCCTATGATTTTCTTTCCACGAGCGGGCTGGATGTCATCTTTGTGCAAGAGACCAGGCTCACCTCGCTCGCTAGCCTTCATCGGGCGAAGCGAAGCGGGAGTGGAGGTGGGGTCCTTCGTACTGGTCCCTTGCGGCCCAGCCCTACGCAGGAGTGGCGGTTTTGTTCACGTCTAACCGATTTCAGGTGCAGTACGTGTGGGAACTGGAGCAGGGCCGGTGTTTGCTTTTAGACGGCTTCTGTGGGCCTCACCGGTTTCGCTTTGTGGTGGTCTATGGCCCCCAGTCTAGGTGGGAGCGGAAGGCCCTTTTCAGGGTCATTCGCCCTTACTTACACACCTCTCGTTTGGTGGTCCTGGCAGGGGATTTTAACACCACCACCTTGCGTCAGGACCGAGGGGGGGAACATTGCCCTCCACATTACGATGGCCATTTTTTGGCTGAGGTGACCCGGATGGCCGATCTGGCGGACGTTTACCACCGGGCTTTTCCACGGTCACCGGGTTATACCTATTCCCGGGGGACCTGCAGGAGCCGTATCGATCGGATATATGTGAGTGCTCGGGTGGAGTGTTCCCCGCCGCAGCTGCAGGCGGTTGATTTCTCGGACCATTGCGTCCTCTCCGTGTCCTTCCTGGCTCACGAGGAGCTCAGCAGGGGTCCTGGCCTGTGGCGACTGAATGTGCAGTTGTTAGCTACATCAGAGGTGGTCCAGGAGTTCTTGGCCTTTCTCGCAGACCAGGAGACCCTGTTGGGTATTTTTCCTTCCCGTGGCGCTTGGTGGGATGAGGTGAAGACGCGTGCCCGCGAACTCTTCCGCTCCCGGGGCACCTCCATTGCTCGGTCCCGCTACCTCACCTATACTGTCCTCCGGAGGTCGCTGGATCGTTTGGTGTCTCGAGGGGCAGCGCGGGAGGAGGTGCGTGTCCAGCTCCATGGCCTGCTTTACGATCGCCACGCCTCCCTTTGCTTCGAGGGGGCGGCCGGTAGGGTCTCCCCCCCTGACCCCTTCCTAACTTGCAGGGAGAAGGTTCAGCGTAGGGAGGTGATGGCCCTGCGGGGCGCGGACGGCACCTTTCACACCTCTCAGGAGGACCTTTTACGTATGGTGGGGGAATACTTTTCCGACCTGTTTGGGGATCGTCCCGTAGACCTCACACGTATCCGTGAGTATTTGGGCCTTCCCCCGGTGTATTCGGCTGTGGTTCAGGCACAGGTCGATGCACTGGCTGCTCCGATTCAGCAGGTGGAGGTAGAGAGGGCGATTCGTGCCATGCCGTTGGGGAAGGTGCCTGGGCGCGATGGGCTCCCGGTGGAGTTCTATCGTACTTTCATCGCCCAGCTGGCCCCCTTCCTGACCTCCCTGTTTCAGGAGATCATGGATACGGGGTTTCTCCCGCGGTCATTTCGCGAGTCTGTCCTGTTGCTGCTCTCCAAGGGGACGGACGATAGCTCTTTGGACTGTTGGCGGCCGCTCTCTCTGTTGAACGCGGACCGGAAGATCCTGGCCAAGTGTTTGGCCAACCGACTGGTGGAGGTGTCGGGCGTTTTGCTGTCGCCTTCCCAGTATTGTTCGGTTCAGGGGAGAGGGGTTCTGGACGCCGCCGTCACGGTTCGGGAGATGGTCGAGAGAGGCCGGTCTGTTCAACGGGACCACTGGTTGGTCTCCTTGGATCAGTCCAAGGCTTTTGACCGGGTCAATCATCGGTACCTGTGGGTGGTGCTTCAGTACTTCGGCCTTCCCGCAGGTTTCCTCTTCGTCTTGCAGGTGCTGTACCGAGGGGGGGTGAGCTTCCCGTTTATCAACGGGTGGCTCGGACGGCCTTTTCGTGTCGCCTCGGGGGTGCGGCAGGGGTGCCCTTTGAGCCCCCTGCTGTATGTTTTCTCCCTCGACCCTTTCCTCAGGAGACTGTCCTCGGGTGGGTTGCGAGGCCTGGAGGCGCCTGGTGCGTCTCCGGTGTCCGTCGTGGTCTACGCTGACGATGTCTCGGTTTACGTGGACGGCACCGAGGGGGTGGAGGCCCTGCGGGAGGCCGTGGAGGAGTACTCTGAGGTAGCCCACTCTGTTGTTAACCACAGCAAGTGCCAGACGCTGTGGTTGGGCCCCTCGGAGGCCTCCCCGCCTTCCTGCGCCCCCTTTCCTCCTCCTCAGGGGGAGGTTCGCGTTTTGGGCCTCGTCTTCGGTTCGGAGGACTGTGCGGTGTCCAATTGGGCTCGTTGTGTTGAGTCTGCACGGTGTCGGGTGCTGCGGTGGAGGGGGCGGAGGTATACGTTTGAGGAGAAAGTCACCCTCCTCAAGACGTTTCTGCTTCCCCTCTTTCTGCACGTGGCCACGGTCTTCGTTCTTCCGTCGTCTTGTCAGGCGTCCGTTAGTGCTGTCTTTTTCTGTTTTCTGTGGGGTAACCGCATGAACCCTGTCCAGCGCAACATCGTTTGCCTGGGCCGGGAGCAGGGCGGTTTGGGTATGTTGCACCCCCTTGTCTTCCTGTCCGTCCTGTCTCTCGCGTTTCACCTGAATCGCATGCGGGAGGGGGGTGGGGTTTGGTGGGTGGCTTCCTACCGGGCATGGTATTCTCGCTTCTGGGAGCAGTGGGAGGGGGCGTCCTCGGTCCCACGTGTGCGTCGGAGCAGGGAACAGGCCCCATCGTATGTGTTTCAGATGGTGGGGCTCATTCGGCGGTGGGGGGTGACCGACCCGCTCGCCCAATCTCAAGGGCGGAAAGGCTTGTATCGGATGGTTCTCGCCTCCCACTTTCAACCACGGTGGGCCCTGCGGGACTGTCCGGCGGACGTGATGCAGCGGGGCCTTCAGCAGTTGAACTCCCCTCGGCTGCCGAAGAAAGTTCGGGATGTAGCCTGGTTGTCTTTCCACGGGCGTTTGTACGTGAGGGACAACCTCAAGTACAGGTCACAGGCCGAGCGGAACTGTCCGAGGGCGGGTTGTGAAGAGCAGCCGGAGACCATGGAGCATTTCCTCCGGCAGTGCCCATATAATGTAGAAGCCTGCCGGTTGGTGTCCGCTGCTCTTCACCTGCCCGATCTTTCCCTCCTCACGTATGCGGAGTGGGTGTACGGGGCCTGGTCCTTTCCCCCAAGGCAGGACCCCGAGACCCTCTACCTCATCACGGCCGTAGTGCGCTACCACCTGTGGCGTGCGCGCGGGTATGCCTCGGCCCGGGGGTTGGTCCTGCCCCTCGACGAGGTGGTGCGGGACATTCTGGAGGACGTGTTCGGCATGGCGCAACGTGAAAGGCGGGTGGTGGAGGCCCATCGTTGGGAGCGTCTGTGGCGTCACCTCACCCTCCGCCCCCCGTGAATCCAGGGGTGGGAGGGGGTAGGCTAGCTGCTCCTCAGTTCCAGGGGGGGAGTTAGGGGAAGGGAGCCCTCATGGGTTGGGGGGGGGGGAGGGTTATAACAGCTGGCCTTTGCCTCCTCCGTGCATCCTGCTCCACCATCTGGCATTCTTAGGGTTGGATTTGGGTTTTTGTGTTGGTTACGTTTCTATTGCTTTGCTTTGATCATTGTTTATGGGGGTTTGTTGGGGGGTGGGCCAGGGGATTCTTTTATTGTTCTGTTTCTGTAGGGTGGGCGTGGGTTAGTTCAGGTGGGTGGTATGGGTGGGGAGCGGGTTCCTGGGTGGGTTTGGGGTGGGGGATGGGGGATGGGGGTTTTGTTCTTTGGGATTGCTGAGGTGGATGTTTGGGGGGATGTGGGTGGGGGTGGGGGTTTGTTGGGTTTCCATTTCTTTGTTTGTATGGGAATGTGTTGGGTGTTGTAGGGGGATGGGTGTTTGGTTGGGGTGGGATATGATTTGATGTTTTATTGCTGTTTTGTTCTCTTGGGATGGGTGGGAGGGTGTGGGGAGCTGCGACATGTTTGCCCCCCGGACATTGATGGCTTTGTTTTCTTTCTGTTGGGGGGGTGGGGGTTTTGGGGCAGCTGGACATTGGGGATGCGGACATTGCTGCAGTGGGCTTTCGTTGGGATAGGTGGGGGTTTTGAGGGGGGCTGGGTTATTTGAACATTGGACATTTGTTGGACTATTATTTGGACTGTTGTATGCTGATGTTTGGGGGGGTTGGGCACGGGGGATTGGTTTGCTGGGTGTGGTGGTGGGTTGGGGTGGGTCACGGGGGGGGGTTGGGTCCTTGTATGTGCTTTGTCGGGGTGGGTGGGGGTTTTTGGGGGGCATGGGACTGTTTTGGGTTTGTTTGTTTTTCATTTGCTTTTGTCTCTTGTTGCATGTTTACCATTAAAAATTTCCCCCATCCTGTCATGTGATCTCTGTCACTTCCTGTTTTGCGGTTCCAGAGGGAGGTTGGTGGTTTCCTGAGCTCTTGCTGGGGCATTGGTCTTCCTGCTTGCCTGAGCCTCGATGACGGGTCCTGGGCCGCCTCCGGCGGGAGAGGCCCAGGCCCAGGAGCCTGCCAAGCCTGGTGGGCCTCGCTTACGCACTATGGAGCCGGGGTCCTTTCCTGTAACAGCGCCCCAGGCGGGGGCCCCCCTAGGAAACGGTAGGACTGTACAGGGCCGGTGGGGAGGGACCCACACGCCCGGGGGGTTGGGTCAGCTGCCCCCCGGAGAGGGCCCGCTGTTCCTGACTGGTGAGGGTGTGGAGGCCAGCGGGAGGCAGGGGGAGGCCCTGGAGCTCTGCAGCGAGCCACCAGGGAAGTGCTGGGGGTGGTGGGATTCCCCCCCTGCCTAGGGTCCTGGAGGAGGTCTCTACCTCCTCCAGTGAGGATGAGGATGAGGGGGTGGGCCCACCGCCCTTCCCGGGGCCTGCAAGGGCCCCGGATGAAGTGGTGGCCGCTGTCCGGATGTTGAAGGGCCTCCAGGAGGAGGCCACCCTGCTGCAGGCCCGGCGCTTCCACCTGGCGGGCCTGCAGGCCACCATCCCCGGGGAGGAATGGGTGACCTATCGGAAGCAGGTCAAGGAGGTGCGGCGGGCCCTTAAGGTCAAAAACCGCTGGATAACATACTTGACGGATCAGGGTTGTGGATCCCTCGCCGAAGTATTTCGCAACTGTGATCGCTGGGCTGCCATTTCAGCTGCAGTCCGGGGGGGGCCCTCGGGGGTGGGAAGGCCAGCCGGGGCCCGTTATCTGCCCCTGGAGTTCCGGAGTGGACTGGAGAAAGAGAGGGGACCCGTCCCGACCACCATTCTGCCCTTTGACAGGCCGACTTACCCGGAAGTGCCCTCGGACCAGAAGAGTTGTGCTGTCCGTTCCACTGATGCTGTGCGAATGCTGCCAGGTCTGCCGGTCCCGGTATTTCAAGATGGCGCCTCGGCGTCTGCAGAAGGAGTCTTGACCCACCCTGTATCTCTGCCGGTTGCTGCAGCGCCGGTGCTGACTGAACGAGGATTGGGATCGCTGGTAGGGGCCGAGGGTCCAGGAGGAAAGAGGAGGTGGAGGGGAACTGATCCACGCTACCCGCCTACAGATTTGCTGCCGTTTGCTGCCCTGCCGATGCCTCTATCTGCTGCTGGGTTCCCGCAAGATGGCCGCCGGGTTGTTCGTCGCGATGACGTCATTCCCGCGCCCAATCAGAGTCTGTCTGCAAGGGCTTTCCTGGTGGAGGAGGAGTCTGTAGGGCTTTCCCCGGCTACCGTGGGTCTGCAAGATGGCCGCCGGGGGGTTCCTGATGTCACTTCCGGCTCGGCCCGGAAGTCTGCAGCCGGTGTTGCTTTTCCTTCCTCTTGGCTCCGGAATATGTGCAACGAGCCTCTGGAGGTCCTGGTTCCGCTCCCGCCTGGTTCCCGAAGTCCGGAATTGCCTCGGATGTCTGTTCCTGCACGATTTGATTTTCGGCATCATCGTGGATCCCAGGAGTCCCTTCAGGATGGCTGCCGCTTTGCTGCTGCTGCTGTGGTACAGAATTGGCCGGGTCCTTCGCTGCAGCCGGGGACTGGAGGGGAGATGTTTCATCGGGGTGCCCCTTTGCAGGCTGCTTTTCCGGCTCCCAGATTGCTGTCAGATGGCCGACCGGTGTTCCCTGAAGTGGCTGTCGGCTGCCGGGGGGAAGCCGGAAAGGGAGCTGTGTTTGAAGAAAGTGCCCTTCCATTGGTTGAGGTCCAGTTGGGGGGTGGGAGGCCTGTACCTGTGCAATCCGTGCCGTGTGGAGTGATGGGGCAGGATGCACTCGCCGAGGGATGCTGCCTGTCTGTTCCGCAGCCTCCGCGATTGGAGTTGGCTGATCCTGCTGCATCCCGTGGTGCGATTGAGGGCAGCCCGGCTCGCGGGACGGCGTCCCCTGCTGGAGCTTGGGCTGCTGCTTTGCCCTTCCTCGGATTGCGTGCTGTTGCAGTTCCGACCGGCAGTGAGGTAGGATCTGGGGTTGGGGGGGGCGAAGGGAGGGGGGATTGGGAGTTTCTCTGTTCCCCAGCTTGCTGGGGACTCCGAGGGGGTACCTGTTGGGGGAGGGGCTTCCGAAGTGGTTACAGGAGAGGCTGCTGATACTGTTTTCCGTCTTCCGGGACCCGTCCCTTTAATTGCAGAAAGTGGGGATCCTGTGTTGGCTACAGGGGAGGTGGCTGCTGCTCCACCGTCTGTAGGGCTGCCGGTTTCCTTGGTAGGGATGGATGGGGAGATGCGGACGCTGGATAAGAAGGGGGAGACGGTGGCTTCCCTAGTCCTGGTTCCTGACACCCCCCTTGTTCTGGATTTGGGGTCCTCATTAGGGGCTGCGCATGAGGGACGGACGTGCGACTCTGGGGACGGGATCGTGGGTCTCCAGGGGCTTACAGAAGAGGAGCTTCAGACGGCTCTCCTGTTGGCCCTGGAGGGCCCGGAGGAGCAGGCGGTGGCTGCAAGGGTGCTACAAATTGAGGGCGTCCTGGAGTCCCGACGGCGGGCATTGGGGGAGGGGGGAACAGGGCTGCACATCGAGTCCCAGGGAGCAAGAGAGGGTAGTATCCCGGACTCTGAGTTGGTTCAGTTGGTCCCCAGTCCCACTGACTCCCGGTTGCTGGAGATTGGGGGCCCTGGGCCCTCGCAGGGGTCAACCTCGCGGGCCTCTGGGATACAGGTGGGGGTGGTAGAGGTTGCTGCTGTTGGGTCAGGGTCCTCCCGTACTTTCGCGGAGGCCCTGAGGGGGTCTGGGCGGCAATCCAGTGGGGTAGGAGGTGGGGGGATTCCCCCAAGGAGGGGTTCCTCTGGGGGGGAGGGGGGTGGGGTGGATTACGTGGAGGGGGGGTGAGACCAGGCACCGCAAGGTGGCGCAGATCCGGTGGGCCGGGGAGGGGCCCCCTCCGGCCAGGGAGGAGGTCCTCAGGATGGTCCTTGGGCTGCGGTTTCTCCCAGGGGACTTGTACGCCTTCATCCACATGAGCAACACCGTGGAATGCGATGTGAGCTTCATGCTGAGACGGGGGCTGGAGGTCTTCTGGGACAAATACCAGCAGCAGAGGGGGCAAGGGGGGTGGGTCAACTTTCGCGTTGTGCCTGTCTCTCGCCAGGGGGCGGTACCTGTGACCATCCTGGTAAGGAATGAGTCGCTCCCAGGGCAGGACATCCAGTTTTGGTTGTCGCGTCATGCGGTGCTTCTCGCACCCATGGTTAAGGGCGCTGGGCCCCCAGGGGTGTGGGACGGGTCGTGGAAGGTTAGGATCCGTCTCCCTGAGGTGGGTAACGTCGTGCAGCACGTGCCCTCGGCCGGTTTCCTCGGTCGGGATCGCATCTTGTGCTATTACCCCGGGCAACCTCGCGAGTGTCACCGCTGTGGCTCATTCCGCCATCTGAGCATGAACTGTCCCGAGCAGGTCTGCACTCGTTGTGGTGGACGGGGTCATCCCTCGGCCGGGTGTTTGCTCATCCGGTGCAACCTTTGCGGGGAATTGGGCCACCCCTTTGCCCGCTGCCTCTCCGCATCACACAATGGACCGGGGGGGGATGCCGTCACCCCATCTCGGGCTCCTGTGAGGGAGGAGGTGGTGGAGGTCCCTCTCCCTCAGGAGGTGTCCGGGAGCCCTAAGGTGGAGGAGGCCACTGAGCCAAGGGAGCCACCTGGGGGAGGGGATTTGGGTAGGTTGGTGGAGAGGGTTGATGTGGTGGAGGTGGCTGTTGCACGTCAGGATAGGGGGTTGCGGGTGGTGCCGCCTGAGGAATGGACTACTGTCCCTTCTAAGGGTGGCAAGTCCAAGAGGAAGAAATGGGAGACCTCCCCATTGCTGGAGGTAGAGACCGTGTTGGACGTCAACCGTTTCGTCTTCTTGGCTACTGATGTGGCTGAGGCGGATGAGGGCTTGCCTGTGGAGGCAGGGCCTCCTGTGCGGCGTTCGGTGTGGTTAGCAGCAGAGGCAGCCCCTCTTCCTCAGCGGCGGCCTCAGAAACTTCCGAAGGCACGCCGCGGTCAGGGTCCGCCTAAGAGCGTGGATGCTGGCGCCCGGCTTCCGGTAGTGGCCCTGGAGCAGCTGCCGGGACGGGTGAGGGAGGACGGGCTTTTGCCTCCGCAGTTGGGTGCTGGGCCTTCGCAGGAGCCCCCTGTTAACCCAGCCGCCCCGGCCTCCCCCGCGGGGGTGTTGTCTCAATCTCTGTCTGGGGACGGGAAGGGGGAGGCGGCACCGGTGGTGGACCCCACGGAGGAGGTCATTCCTCCGACCCCTGACCTGTTTGTGCCCCCTCATCCCGTGGGGGCTGGGCCTGCCCTTGCGACAGCTTTGCCTGGTGGTCCCGGGGGCGCCAGCACCCACTGGGGTGATTGGGTCGAACAGGAGGAAGAGGAGATCCTCGAGGTGGTCGACGTGGACCCTAACGAGTTGCTCCAGCTTGCGGGCTTGTCCTGCAAGCGGGATTCTGGGGAGCAAGGTGGTGGCGAGAAGAGGAGGAAGGGATCACGGCACTCGAAATAGGCATGGCGTGCACTCCTGCGTTCTCGTGCGCCACGATCAACGTGGCTAGCATTTTGACAGACCAGGCGCGGGCTGCGGCCTATGATTTTCTTTCCACGAGTGGGTTGGATGTCATCTTTGTGCAGGAGACCAGGCTCACCTCGCTCGCTAGCCTTCATCGGGTGAAGCGGGAGTGGAGGTGGGGTCCTTCGTACTGGTCCCTTGCGGCCCAGCCCTACGCAGGAGTGGCAGTTTTGTTCACGTCTCACCGATTTCAAGTGCAGTATGTGTGGGAACTGGAGCAGGGCCGGTGTTTGCTCTTAGACGGCTACTGTGGGCCTCACCGGTTTCGTTTCATGGTGGTCTATGGCCCCCAGTCTAGGTGGGAGCGGAAGGCCCTTTTCGGGGTCATTCGCCCTTACTTACACACCTCTCGTTTGGTGGTTCTGGCAGGGGATTTTAACACCACCACCTTGCGTCAGGACCGAGGGGGGGAGCATTGCCCTCCACATTACGATGGCCATTTTTTGGCTGAGGTGACCTGGACGGCTGATCTGGCGGACGTTTTCCACCGGGCTTTTCCACGGTCACCGGGCTTCACCTATTCCCGGGGGACCTGAGGAGTCGTATCGATCGGATATATGTGAGTGCTCGGGTGGAGTGTTCCCCGCCGCAGCTGCAGGCGGTTGACTTTTCGGATCATTGCGTCCTCTCCATGTCCTTCCTGGCCCACAAGGAGCTCAGCAGAGGTCCTGGCCTGTGGCGACTGAATGTGCAGTTGTTAGCTACATCAGAGGTGGTCCAGGAGTTCTTGGCCTTTCTCGCAGACCAGGAGACCCTGTTGGGCATTTTTCCTTTCCGTGGCGCTTGGTGGGATGAGGTGAAGATGCGTGCCCGCGAACTCTTCCGCTCCCGGGGCACCTCCATTGCTCGGTCCCGCTACCTCACTTATACTGTCCTCCGGAGGTCGCTGGATCGTTTGGTGTCTCGAGGGGCAGCGCGGGAGGAGGTGGAGGAGGTGCGTGTCCAGCTCCGTGGCCTGCTTTACGATCGCCACGCCTCCCTTTGCTTCGAGGGGGCGGCCGGTAGGGTCTCCCCCCAAGACCCCTTCCGAACTTGCAGGGAGAGGGTTCAGCGTCGGGAGGTGATGGCCCTACGGGGCGCGGACGGCACCTTTCGCACCTCTCAGGAGGACCTTTTACGTATGGTGGGGGAATACTTCTCGGACCTGTTTGGGGATCGTCCCGTAGACCTCACACGTATCCGCGAGTATTTGGGCCTTCCCCCGGTGTATTTGGCTGCGGTTCAGGCGCAGGTCGATGCACTAGCTGCTCCGATTCAGCAGGTAGAGGTAGAGAGGGCGATTCGTGCCATGCCGTTGGGGAAGGTGCCTGGGCGCGATGGGCTCCCGGTGGAGTTCTATCGTACTTTCATCGCCCAGTTGGCCCCCTTCCTGACCTCCCTGTTTCAGGAGATCATGGATACGGGGTTTCTCCCGCGGTCATTTCGCGAGTCTGTCCTGTTGCTGCTCTCCAAGGGGACGGACGATAGCTCTTTGGACTGTTGGCGGCCGCTCTCTCTGTTGAACGCGGACCGGAAAATCCTGGCCAAATGTTTGGCCAACCGACTGGTGGAGGTGTCGGGTGTTTTGCTGTCACCTTCCCAGTATTGTTCGGTTCAGGGGAGAGGGGTTCTGGACGCCGCCGCCACGGTTTGGGAGATGGTCGAGAGAGGCCGGTCTGTTCAACGGGACCACTGGTTGGTCTCCTTGGATCAGTCCAAGGCTTTTGACCGGGTCAATCACCGGTACCTGTGGGTGCTGCTTCAGTACTTCGGCCTCCCCGCAGGTTTCCTCTTCATCTTGCAGGTGCTGTACCGAGGGGGGGGGTGAGCTTCCCGTTTATCAAAGGGTGGCTCGGACGGCCTTTTTGTGTCGCCTCGGGGGTGCGGCAGGGGTGCCCTTTGAGCCCCCTGCTGTATGTTTTCTCCCTCGACCCCTTCCTCAGGAGATTGTCCTCGGGTGGGTTGCGAGGCCTGGAGGCGCCTGGTGCGTCTCCGGTGTCTGTCGTGGCCTACGCTGATGATATCTCAGTTTACGTGGACGGCACCGAGGGGGTGGAGGCCCTGCGGGAGGCCGTGGAGGAGTACTCGGAGGTAGCCCACTCTGTTGTTAACCACAGCAAGTGCCAGACGCTGTGGTTGGGACCCTCAGAGGCCTCCCCGCCTTCCTGCGCCCCCTTTCCTCCTCCGGTGTGGGAGGTCCGCGTTTTGGGCCTCGTCTTTGGATCGGAGGACTGTGCGGTGTCCAATTGGGATCATTGTGGAGACTGCACGGTGTCGGGTGCTGCGGTGGAGGGGGCAGAGGTATACGTTTGGGGAGAAGGTCACCCTCCTCAAGACGTTTCTGCTTCCCCTCTTTCTGCACGTGGCCACGGTCTTCGTTCTTCCGTCGTCTTGTCAGGCGTCCGTTAGTGCTGTCTTTTTCTGTTTTCTGTGAGGTAACCGCATGAACCCTGTCCAGCGCAACATCGTTTGCCTGGGCCGTGAGCAGGGCGGTTTGGGTATGTTGCACCCCCTTGTCTTCCTGTCCGTCCTGTCTCTCGCGTTTCACCTGAATCGCATGCGGGAGGGGGGTGGGGTTTGGTGGGTGGCTTCCTACCGGGCATGGTATTCTCGCTTCTGGGAGCAGTGGGAGGGGGCATCCTCGGTCCCACGTGTGCGTCGGAGCAGGGAACAGGCCCCATCGTATGTGTTTCAGATGGTGGGGCTCATTCGGCGGTGGGGGGTGACCGACCCGCTCGCCCAAACTCAAGGGCGGAAAGGCTTGTATCGGATGGTTCTCGCCTCCC
Source organism: Ichthyophis bannanicus (assembly GCA_033557465.1). Taxonomy (NCBI): domain Eukaryota; kingdom Metazoa; phylum Chordata; class Amphibia; order Gymnophiona; family Ichthyophiidae; genus Ichthyophis; species Ichthyophis bannanicus. The sequence continues at coordinate 245,373,008 of CM066037.1, forward strand.
ACTTTCAACCACGGTGGGCCCTGCGGGACTGTCCGGCAGACGTGATGCAGCGGGGCCTTCAGCAGTTGAACTCCCCTCGGCTGCCGAAGAAAGTTCGGGATGTAGCCTGGTTGTCTTTCCACGGGCGTTTGTACGTGAGGGACAACCTCAAGTACAGGTCACAGGCCGAGCGGAACTGTCCGAGGGCGGGTTGTGAAGAGCAGCCGGAGACCATGGAGCATTTCCTCCGGCAGTGCCCATATAATGTAGAAGCCTGCCGGTTGGTGTCCGCTGCTCTTCACCTGCCCGATCTTTCCCTCCTCACGTATGCGGAGTGGGTGTACGGAGCCTGGTCCTTTCCCCCAAGGCAGGACTCCGAGACCCTCTACCTCGTCACGGCCGTAGTGCGCTACCACCTGTGGCGTGCGCGCGGGTATGCCTCGGCCCGGGGGTTGGTCCTGCCCCTCGACGAGGTGGTGCGGGATATTCTGGAGGACGTGTCCGGCATGGCGCAATGCGAGAGGAGGGTGGTGGAGGCCCATCGTTGGGAGCGTCTGTGGCGTCACCTCACCCTCCGCCCCCCGTGAATCCGGGGGGGGGGAGGGTTTGGGCTGAGTGATCCTCAGTTCGGGGGGGGGGGGGCTAGGGATGGGGAGTCCTCATGGTCCGTGGGGGGAGGGGGGTTGCAACAGCTAGCCACCACTCATCCGTGCATCCTGCTCCACCATCCGGCATTGTCAGTTCAGTATTGTTTTGTTTTGCTTTAGTTATTTTGTTTGGTTGTTTTCCTTTGGTTTCTTTTTGTGGGCATTTGTTGGGATATGGGCCAGGGGCTGCCTTTTTGTTCCTTCTGTTTGTGTAGGGTGGGTATTTTTCATTTGGGGTGGGTGGTATATGTGGGGGTGGGGGTTCTTGGGTGGGTTTGGGGGGGGGGGGATGTGGGGTTTTTGATGTGTATTGTGGGATTGTTGAGGGGGATGTTTCTGAGGGGGGGGTTGGGGTTGGGGTTATGAGGGGTTTCATTTGTTCGTATAAGGATGTTTTGGGTGTTGTTGGGGTGTGGGTTTGGTTGGGATGATCTGTTATTATGTGTATTGTTGGTATGTTGTTTTGTTGGGGTGGGTGGGGATTTTGGGGAGTCCAGGACGTTTTGGATATGGACAATATTTATTTCTGTTTTTGTTGGGGTGGGTGGGGGTTCGGGGGCAGCTGGACATTATGGACCCGGACATTGCTGCATTTTGCTTTTGTTGGGAGGGATGGGGTTTTGGGGAACGGGGATGTATGGACATTTGTTTTTCTTTTTGTCTCCGATACATGGACTGCACTTGGACATTGTTGTGCTGCTGTTAGGGGGGTTGGGCACGGAGGGAGTGTTGCCGGGTGTGGTGGTGGGTTGGGGTGGGTCACGGGGGGAGGGTTGGTTCCTTGTCTGTGCTTTGTCAGGGTGGGTGGGGGTTTTTGGGGGGTATGGGACTGCTTTTGGATTTGTGTGTTTATCATTTTGTTTTTGTACCTTGTTGCATGTTTTCCATTAAAAATTTCCCCCATCCTCACTTCCTGTTTCCTGCTTCCTGTTTCCTGTTTCCTGTTCCTGGTGCGAGAGGGAGAGCGGTTGGTGCTGCTGGAGCTCCTGCTGGGGAATAGGGCCCTGCCTGCTTGTTGGAGCCAGGATGTCGGGTCCTGGGCCGCCTCCGGTGGGAGAGGCCCAGGGCCAGGGGCCTGCCAAGCCTGGTGGGCCCCTGCCTATCATTTCGGAGCCTGGCTCTGCTATGGGATCGTTGCCCCAGGCGGGGGCCCCTGGTCATCCAGGTAGGACTGCGTTAGGCTGCTGGGGAGGGACCCACACGCCCAGGGGGCAAGGCCAGCTGCCCCCTGGAGAGGGCCCGCTTTGCCTGACCGGTAAGAGCGTGGAGGCCGGGTGGTGGCAGGGGGAGGCCCTGGGGGGGCCCTGGAGCTCCGTTCCGAGCCGCTGGGGCAGCAGTAGTGGCGGTGGTGGGATTCCCCCTCCGCCTCGGGTCCTGGAGGAGGCCTCTACCTCCTCTAGTGAGGATGAGGCGGAGGGGATGGGCCCACCGCCTTTCCCGGGGCCCGCACGGGCTCCGGAGGAAGTGGTGGCTGCGGTCAGGATGCTTCAGGGTCTCCAGGAGGAGGCCACCCTGCTGCAGGCCCAGCTCTCCCATCTCGAGAGCATGCAGGCCCTGGTGCCTGGGGAGGGCTGGCTACCGTACTGCCAGCAGGTGCGCACTGTGAAGCGGGCCCTGAAGGGTAAGCGCCGGTGGGTGGCTTACCTCAGAGCTCAGGGATGTGGGTCCCTCGCGGAGGTGTTCCAGCATCAGGATCGCTGGGCCGCTATAGGTGCCGCAGTCCGGGGGGGGCCCTCGGGGGTGGGCAGGCAGGCTAGGGCTCATTATCCCCCTCTGGAGTTTCAGGCTCCTGGGAAGCAGGGTGGGAAGAAAGCTGGCTGTCCCGGGCCAGCTGTGTGTGCCCCACAACCCCTATTAGTTCCCACTTACCGGAAGGTGATGGCGGATTCCCGGGATCTGGATATGGGATCAGAGGTGGATGGAACCGGTTTGCCGTCCCTGATGCACTCCTTGCACAAAGATGGAGCCTCGGCGTTTGGGGGAGTGGACTCCGCCCCCCCTGTCCCTCCAGAGGCTGCTGTGTCCTTCCCGATGGGGCAGAAGGTGTTGGAGGCGGTTCCTGCAAATAATCCTGTGGGTAGAGAGGGGATGAGCTGTGGAGTAGATCCCCACCCTTGGCGGGCATTTTCGCTGGATTTCGGAGCTCCTCCGACGTCGAAATCAGCTGCTGTTCCCTTCCAAGATGGCCGCCGGGCCGGTGTCAGCGATGACGTCACTCCGTTTGAAGTTCGTCTTCCACTGGCCAATCAGCAGAGGGTTTCCCCAGTCGAGGAGGTGTTCCCCGGGCTTCCCCAAGCCCCAGCCTGTTTCCAAAATGGCCACCGGAGTTCCCGTGATGTCACTTCCGGGTCGGCCCGGAAGTGTGATGCCGGTACTGTTTGCGCTGCTGCTGTCCGCTCTCCTGTGCAGAGGGGGTGCAGTAAGGATCTGGCTGGGCTCCCCCGAGGCTCCGGAGGTGGGTTTTCACCTCGGGGGAGTGAAGATCGTCGGTCCACCTTATCGGGGCTGCATCGGGGACCGGAGCACTTTCCTTCTGCTGCCGGTCAGCTGTTTCCTGCACCGGGGATGCCTCGGAGTCCTACCGACGTCCTCTCCATCGTCAGTCCTCCTGCTCAGCTGGCTCCGGAGCAGGGGGGGGGGCTGTCTCAGAGTGATTCCTTGCTGCCTGTGCCTGTGATTGAGGGACAGAGCAGCCTTGTTAAAGCATCAGTCCTGCCTACTCTGGGGGAGCAGGATGTACGACTGGGTGGCAGTGCTGGGTCCCTACAGGGGTCCCTGGGTTTGGGGTCTGCTCCTGCTGCATCCTCTGCTGTGGGGGGGTTTTACAAGGGTGACTCGGCTCGCGGGACAGGAGTCCCTGCTGGAGCCAGAGCAGACGAGCATCTTGTCCTTGTCCAGGAGAAACGGTGCCATCCGCAATCTGGGTCCGCTGGGGGCACTGGAAGTAAGGTAAGCCTTGGGGAAGGGGGGGGAGCGGGGAGGGGGGTTGGCGGGTCTTGCCTTGCTCCCGGGGGCCCCAGGGGACCCAGTGGATGGGGGGTTGCCCGGTGGCGTTGCGGTACGTGGGGATGCTGAGGTGTTTCAGCATCGCCCGGCTTCCGCTTCACTCACTGTGGGGTGTGCGGCTCTGCCAGCACTGCTTTCTGCGGCTTTTTGTAGTGGGACGGTGGAGGCTCCTGGAGGGCTTGTGGGTATGGAGGCGGCTGATGGGGTCAGGACGGTTGGTGATACCCTAGGGGAAGTGGGTGCGGAGGTGTGTGGGGGAGGGGGTGGAAACACAGTCTGTCCTGTGGTGGTGGGGGAGACCCGGGTTTCGGCCTTGGGATTCGGAGGGGGGGTTGGAGATGGTGGGGGGATTGAGGGCTTGGAGGGGTTACTGAGGAGGAGCTCCAGACTGCCTTATTAGAGGCTTTGGGCAGTCAGGATGGCCAGGAGGGGGCGGCTCGGGCCGTCCATATAGAGCGGCTGTTGGAGTCCCGGCAGGGGGTCTTGGGGGAGGGGGGGATAAGTGGCGGATCACAGGAGGGGGGGTCAGGGAGTCTCCCTGCCTCAACATCAGCCCCGTTGGTGGTCCCCAGTCCCACCAATTCCCATTTATTGGCGGTTGGCGCTCCTGGCAGTTCACAGGGGTCTTCCCGGAAGCCAGTCTCCCAGGCCTCTGGGTCACCGGGGTCAGTGGGGGGTTCTGCTGCTACCCTGGCGGGGCCCTCTCGTTCATTTGCGGAGGCCCTCCGGGGGCCAGCGGGGTCTGTCCCTGGGGGAGGGGGTGGGGGAGCTCCTCCTCGGGGTGGTTCTTCTGGGGGGGAGGGGGGGGGAGGAGGTTTGCGTGGCGGGGGGGGTGAGACCAGGCATCGCAATGTGGCGCAGATCCGGTGGGCCGGGGAGGGGCCCCCTCCAGCCAGGGAAGAGGTCCTGAGGATGGTCCTTGGGCTGGGGTTCCTCCCAGGGGACCTGTATGCCTTCATCCACATGAGCAACAGCGTGGAATACGATGTTAGCTTCATGCTGAGACGGGGGCTGGAGGTCTTCTGGGACAAATACCAGCAGCAGAGGGGGCAGGGGGGGTGGGCCAACTTTCGCGTTGTGCCTATCTCTCGCCAGGGGGCGGTACCTGTGACCATCCTGGTAAGGAATGAGTCGCTCCCAGGGCAGGACATTCAGTTTTGGCTGTCGCGTCATGCGGTGCTTCTCGCACCCCTGGTTAAGGGCGCTGGGCCCCTAGGGGTGTGGGACGGGTCGTGGAAAGGTCGGATCCGTTTGCGTGAGGTGGGTAACGTCGTGCAGCACGTGCCCTCGGCCGGTTTCCTCGGTCGGGATCGCATCTTGTGCTACTACCCCGGACAACCTCGCGAGTGTTACCGCTGTGGCTCATTCCGCCATCTGAGCATGAACTGTCCCGAGCAGGTCTGCACTCGTTGTGGTGGACGGGGTCATGCCTCGGCCGGGTGTTTGCTCATTCGATGCAACCTTTGCGGGGAGTTGGGCCACCCCTTTGCCCGCTGCCCCTCCGCGTCACACAATGGACCGGGGGGGGATGTCGTCACCCCATCTCGGGCTCCTGTGAGGGAGGAGGGGGTGGAGGTCCCTCTCCCTCAGGAGGTGCCCGAGAGCCCTAAGGTGGAGGGGGCCACTGAGCCGAGGGAGCCACCCGGGGGAGGGGATTTGGGTAGGATGGAGGAGCGGGTTGATGTGGTGGAGGTTGTTGTTGCACAACAGGATAGGGGTTTGCAGGTGGTGCCGCCCGAGGAATGGACTACCGTCTCTTCTAAGGGTGGCAAGTCCAAGACGAAGAAACGGGAGACCTCCCCATTGCTGGAGGTAGAGCCCGTGTTGGACGTCAATCGTTTCGTCTTCTTGGCTACTGATGTGGCTGAGGCGAATGAGGGCTTGCCTGTGGAGGCAGGGCCTCCTGTGCGGCGTTCAGTGCGGTTAGCGGCGGAGGCGGCCCCTCTTCCTCAGCGGCGGCCTCAGAAGGCTCAGAAGGCATGCCGCGGTCAGGGTCCGCCTAAGGGTGTGGATACTGGCGCCCGGCTTCCGGTAGTGGCTCGGGAGCAGCTGCCGGGACGGGTGAGGGAGGATAGGCTTTTGCCTCCGCAGTTGGGTGCTGGGCCTTCGCAGGAGCCCCCTGCTGACCCGGTCGCTCCGACCTCCCCCGCAAGGGTGGGCACTGGTCTGTTGTCGCAGTCTCTGTCTGGGGGTGGGAAGGGGGAGGCGGCACCGGTGGTGGACCCCACAGAGGAGGTCATTCCTCCGACCCCTGACCTGTTTTTGCCCCCTCATTCTGTGGGGACTGGACGTGCCCTCGCGACAGCTTTGCCTGGTGGTCCCGAGGGCGCTAGTGCCCGCTGGGGTGACCGGGTCGAACAGGAGGAGGAGGAAATCCTCGAGGTGGTCGACGTGGACCGTGAGGAGTTGCTCCAGCTTGCAGGCTTGTCCTGCAAGCGGGATTCCGGGGATCCAGGGGTTGGTGAGAAGAGGAGGAAGGGGTCACTACACACGAAATAGGTATGGCGTGCACTCCTGCATTCTCGTGCGCCACTATCAATGTGGCTAGCATTTTGACAGACCAGGCGCGGGCTACGGCCTATGATTTTCTTTCCACGAGCGGGCTGGATGTCATCTTTGTGCAAGAGACCAGGCTCACCTCGCTCGCTAGCCTTCATCGGGCGAAGCGGGAGTGGAGGTGGGGTCCTTCGTACTGGTCCCTTGCGGCCCAGCCCTACGCAGGAGTGGCGGTTTTGTTCACGTCTAACCGATTTCAGGTGCAGTATGTGTGGGAACTGGAGCAGGGCCGGTGTTTGCTCTTAGATGGCTTCTGTGGGCCTCACCGGTTTCGTTTTGTGGTGGTCTATGGCCCCCAGTCTAGGTGGGAGCGGAAGGCCCTTTTCAGGGTCATTCGCCCTTACTTACACACCTCTCGTTTGGTGGTCCTGGCAGGGGATTTTAACACCACCACCTTGCGTCAGGACCGAGGGGGGGAGCATTGCCCTCCACATTACGATGGCCATTTTTTGGCTGAGGTGACCCGGATGGCCGATCTGGCGGACGTTTACCACCGGGCTTTTCCACGGTCACCGGGTTTACACCTATTCCCGGGGGACCTGCAGGAGTCGTATCGATCGGATATATGTGAGTGCTCGGGTGGAGTGTTCCCCGCCGCAGCTGCAGGCGGTTGACTTCTCGGATCATTGCGTCCTCTCCGTGTCCTTCCTGGCTCACGAGGAGCTCAGCAGGGGTCCTGGCCTGTGGCGACGGAATGTGCAGTTGTTAGCTACATCAGAGGTGGTCCAGGAGTTCTTGGCCTTTCTCGCAGACCAGGAGACCCTGTTGGGCATTTTTCCTTCCCGTGGCGCTTGGTGGGATGAGGTGAAGACGCGTGCCCGTGAACTCTTCCGCTCCCGGGGCACCTCCATTGCTCGGTCCCGCTACCTCACCTATACTGTCCTCCGGAGGTCGCTGGACCATTTGGTGTCTCGAGGGGCAGCGCGGGAGGAGGTGGAGGAGGTGCGTGTCCAGCTCCGTGGCCTGCTTTACGATCGCCACGCCTCCCTTTGCTTCGAGGGGGCGGCCGGTAGGGTCTCCCCCCCTGACCCCTTCCTAACTTGCAGGGAGAAGGTTCAGCGTAGGGAGGTGATGGCCCTGCGGGGCGCGGACGGCACCTTTCACACCTCTCAGGAGGACCTTTTACGTATGGTGGGGGAATACTTTTCAGACCTGTTTGGGGATCGTCCTGTAGACCTCACACGTATCCGTGAGTACTTGGGCCTTCCCCCGGTGTATTCGGCTGTGGTTCAGGCGCAGGTCAATGCACTGGCTGCTCCGATTCAGCAGGTGGAGGTAGAGAGGGCGATTCGTGCCATGCCGTTGGGAAAGGTGCCTGGGCGCGATGGGCTCCCGGTGGAGTTCTATCGTACTTTCATCGCCCAGCTGGCCCCCTTCCTGACCTCCCTGTTTCAGGAGATCATGGATACGGGGTTTCTCCCGCGGTCATTTCGCGAGTCTGTCCTGTTGCTGCTCTCCAAGGGGACGGACAATAGCTCTTTGGACTGTTGGCGGCCGCTCTCTCTGTTGAACGCGGACCGGAAGATCCTGGCCAAGTGTTTGGCCAACCGACTGGTGGAGGTGTCGGGTGTTTTGCTGTCACCTTCCCAGTATTGTTCGGTTCAGGGGAGAGGGGTTCTGGACGCCGCCGCCACGGTTCGGGGATGGTCGAGAGAGGCCGGTCTGTTCAACGGGACCACTGGTTGGTCTCCTTGGATCAGTCCAAGGCTTTTGACCGGGTCAATCATCGGTACCTGTGGGTGGTGCTTCAGTACTTCGGCCTCCCCGCAGGTTTCCTCTTCGTCTTGCAGGTGCTGTACCGAGGGGGGGTGAGCTTCCCGTTTCTCAACGGGTGGCTCGGACGGCCTTTCTGTGTCGCCTCGGGGGTGCGGCAGGGGTGCCCTTTGAGCCCCCTGCTGTATGTTTTCTCCCTCGACCCCTTCCTCAGGAGATTGTCCTCGGGTGGGTTGCGAGGCCTGGAGGCGCCTGGTGCGTCTCCGGTGTCTGTCGTGGCCTACGCTGACGATGTCTCAGTTTACGTGGATGGTACCGAGGGGGTGGAGGCCCTGCGGGAGGCCGTGGAGGAGTACTCGGAGGTAGCCCACTCTGTTGTTAACCACAGCAAGTGCCAGACGCTGTGGTTGGGCCCCTCGGAGGCCTCCCCGCCTTCCTGCGCCCCCTTTCCTCCTCCTCAGGGGGAGGTCCGCGTTTTGGGCCTCGTCTTCGGTTCGGAGGACTGTGCGGTGTCCAATTGGGCTCGTTGTGTTGAGACTGCACGGTGTCGGGTGCTGCGGTGGAGGGGGCGGAGGTATACGTTTGAGGAGAAAGTCACCCTCCTCAAGACGTTTCTGCTTCCCCTCTTTCTGCACGTGGCCACGGTCTTCGTTCTTCCGTCGTCTTGTCAGGCGTCCGTTAGTGCTGTCTTTTTCTGTTTTCTGTGGGGTAACCGCATGAACCCTGTCCAGCGCAACATCGTTTGCCTGGGCCGGGAGCAGGGCGGTTTGGGTATGTTGCACCCCCTTGTCTTCCTGTCCGTCCTGTCTATCGCGTTTCACCTGAATCGCATGCGGGAGGGGGGTGGGGTTTGGTGGGTGGCTTCCTACCGGGAATGGTATTCTCGCTTCTGGGAGCAGTGGGAGGGGGCGTCCTCAGTCCCTCGTGTGCGTCGGAGCAGGGAACAGGCCCCATCGTATGTGTTTCAGCTGGTGGGGCTCATTCGGCGGTGGGGGGTGACCGACCCGCTCGCCCAAACTCAAGGGCGGAAAGGCTTGTATCGGATGGTTCTCGCCTCCCACTTTCAACCACGGTGGGCCCTGCGGGACTGTCCGGCGGACGTGATGCAGCGGGGCCTTCAGCAGTTGAACTCCCCTCGGCTGCCGAATAAAGTTCGGGATGTAGCCTGGTTGTCTTTCCACGGGCGTTTGTACGTGAGGGACAACCTCAAGTACAGGTCACAGGCCGAGCGGAACTGTCCGAGGGCGGGTTGTGAAGAGCAGCCGGAGACCATGGAGCATTTCCTCCGGCAGTGCCCATATAATGTAGAAGCCTGCCGGTTGGTGTCCGCTGCTCTTCACCTGCCCGATCTTTCCCTCCTCACGTATGCGGAGTGGGTGTACGGGGCCTGGTCCTTTCCCCCAAGGCAGGACTCCGAGACCCTCTACCTTGTCACGGCCGTAGTGCGCTACCACCTGTGGCGTGCGCGCGGTTATGCCTCGGCCCGGGGGTTGGTCCTGTCCCTCGACGAGGTGGTGCGGGACATTCTGGAGGACGTGTCCGGCATGGCGCAACGCGAGAGGAGGGCGGTGGAGGCCCATCGTTGGGAGCGTCTGTGGCGTCACCTCACCCTCCGTCCCCCGTGAATCCGGGGGTGGGAGGGTTTGGGCTGGGTTGTCCTCACTTCCGTGGGGGGGGGCTAGGGATGGGGAGTCCTTAGGGTGGGGGGGTGGTTTGTGATAGCTGGCTCTTCCTCCTGAGTGCATCCTGCTCCCCCATTCGGCATCGTCGGGTGTATGTTTGCTTTTTTGTTTTGGTTATGTTTCTATTGTTTGCTTATATTGCTTTGATTACTGTTTGTGGGCTTTTGTTGGGAAATGGGCCAGGGGGTGCCTTTTTGTTTCTTTTGTTTGTGTGGGGTGGGTGTGGTTCATTTTGGGTGGGTTGTATGTGTGGGGAGGGGGTTCTTAGGTGGGTTTGGGGTGAGGGAGGGGGGTGTTTTGTTTTGCCATGTATTGTGGGATTGCTGAGGGGGATGTGTTTGGGGGGATGTGGGTGGGGGTAGGGGTTTCTGGGGGTATCTGTTGTATTTAAGGGAGGTGATGTGTATTGTTGGGGGATGGGGTTTGGTTGGGGTGAGAGGTTCCAATGTGTATTGTTGGTGGTTCTGTTTTTGTTGAAGTGGGTGGGGGGTTTTGTTCTGGGGGCCGATGGACATAGTCATGGACCTTAATGTATCTTCTTTTGTTGCCGTGGGTGGCGAGTTTGGGGCAGCTGGACACTTGGGGTGCGGACATTGCTGCGTTGGGCTTTTGTTGGGGTGGGTGGGAATGTTGGGGAGTCCAGGACTTATGGACATGGACAATGTTGCTTTCTGGTTTTGTTGGGGTGGGTGGGGTTTTGGGGGGGATGGGAGCTATGGACATTCGCTATTTGGACTGCTGTGTGCTGCTGTTTGTGGGGGTTGGGCACGGGGGGTTGGTTTGTTGGGTGTGGTGGTGGGTTGGGGTGGAGCACGGGGGGGGGGGTTGGTTCCTTGTCTGTGCTTTGTCAGGGTGGGTGGGGGTTTTTGGGGGGTATGGGACTGTTTTGGATTTGTGTGTTTATCATTTGTTTTTGTGCCTTGTTGCATGTTTCCAATTAAAAATTTCCCCCATCCTGGTGCTATGGTACCTGCCCCTGTGTGCGATCATAAGGCTCAACTATATCCCCAGAATGCTGCAGGATGCACTACAGAGGCCCACCTCCCATCTTGGCGTTAGCGTGGGCACTGGCAGATGTGTGGAGGTGGCCCATACCAGTGCGCTGGTCTGGGTCGGAGGAGCCAGCACACAGGGCACGTAGGGGCCAATCCAGACATGCGCAGATGCAGTGCACACATGGGGGTGGCCCTGGCAAAAGCCAGGGGCACAAACGTAGCACACAATAGGGGCAGGCACCTGTTGCACGCAGATATATATGTGGTGCGTTCCTGGCTGTTAAAGGGTGTGTGCCCGCTAATATCCACGTGCGTTGTCTCTCTGACAGGTGGAGGACCTGTGCAAGAAGGCCCAGGAGCTGAGGGCCAGGTACCCGCGAATCATCGCGTGGGTGCAGCATGAACAGCTGGCCCAACGTGATGGTGAGTAATGTGGCATGGCCCTGTGGGGCAATGGCCTGCAGGTCCACAGGACGCATGTGACTGGTGTCGCTGATGTGTGACCATGGAGACAATTCATGTTCCCCTTTCCCACAGCGGATGCACTTGCCGACAGGGAACCATCAGGCCTGGAGGAGGTGGCTGGACAAGCAGGGCCAGACCAGGATGCCCCGGAGCCCATGGCGGCAGCCAACAGCAGGGGGTCCGAGGAGGAGAGTGGCGCAGGATGCAGTGAAGGGGAGGAGGAGGAGGGGGAGGTGGGTGCAGAGGAGGTAGGGTAGGGGGTGGAAGGGTGGGGGAAGAGGGGGGGAGGAGGTGGAGGGGGAGGAGGGGGGTGGTGTGGTGGAGGTGCGGAGGCAGAGGGGGATCAGGTGGGCGAGGTGGGGGTGGAGCAGGCAGGGGTTGTGGGGGTCAGGGGAGGCTGTGGGTGGGGCAGTAGAGGGGGTCGTGGGGCCTGGGAGGGGAGGGGGCAGCAGGGGATGGGGTGGGGTGGGGGTGGAGGCAGGGGTTATGACCAGTCCCCATTGGCATGGGCCACCACAGGGCAACGGGGCACCAGGTACCCGCCCCATGGTGCCGGCGATGCACCCCTCCTGGCCGTGTGCCTGCCACACATAGCCGCTGACAGGCGCACCATGCATGCAGCCACACAGACAAGGGGAGATGTGTGTCTGTGTGGCTGCATGTGCGGCCTGCGCCTGGCTGTGGCTGTGCGTGCCCAGGCGCATGCCCAATGGCAGCATGCCCGCATCCTGGGGCAGGTACTGGCGACCCTGACTATGGTGGCTGACCCACTATGCAGGCTGGAGGAACGAGGTGCAGGGGGCGCACCTGGCCAGCCACCATGTGGTGGGGGTCCCCAGGGGGTGTAGTGTGGGGACACGCATGGCACATCCACCCTGTACCGGCCCGTGCCATGGCCTGCCACACCCACCAGGGACATGGATGGTAGGGCACCTACCACCTAGGGCCCCACAGCTGTGACCATGGGCAGACATGTAAAGAGGCACCCATATAAATAAACCTGTACATATGTTCCACATACCTACGATGTCCAGATGTCCCTCATTGCTATGTGTCAGAGTTGTGTGAATGACAGGTGTGAGCACCCACATGCGTGTCTGTGTGCACTACAACGGGCGAGCGCATGGTAATGTAACCATATCAGGGGTGGGGGGAGACCATGGGCATCGCATGGGGTAGCACCACAGACGTGCCTCCAGCAGGTGCTGGTGGGGACATGTGGTGGGGAGGGGTCAGGGGGACGGGGAGGGGGTAGACTACGGACACTGGCGAGGCTGGGGGCAGCGAGGCTGCCGTGTGCCAGTAGGTGGGTGGGTGGGTGTGCCATGGCTGGTTGGGCAACCCATGGTGACCACAGCTGGGGTGGGGAGGACACAGGCTGGCTGCATCAGCAGCATGGGGTTGGTCCCTGGGGTGGACACGGGTAGGGCTGTGCATACAATGGCCTCCCACAGGACCCACAGGACACATGACATCAGGTACGGCCAACTGTGCAGCCATTTATTTACCACGCCCTCGGTCACGCTTTGTGCTGCCCCTCCCACCCTGTGGTGCAGGTGGCACACTTGGCGCTGCTGCTGCTGCTGATGCTGATGCTTGTGGTGGTGGTGGCCACTGCTTTCCAGAGGGGGTTCCTCTGCCTGCCGCCAGGAGCTCAACGCTGGCAGCTATGGCCCATGCTGATGCGGCAAGGTCGTGCATCTTGACCAGGATTCCCGCCAATGTGTGCCTCATGCGGCGTGCCTTGTGCCGTTGCCTCCACTGTTCATGGACCACCATCCGCAGTACATGCTGTACACCTGTGGGGGAGGCAGATTGTGCGCCCTGAGACAGGAATCCATCTGCCACCTGTACATAGGCATCGAAAAAACAACACGGTCAGACTCTCACCCTCTGCATCCCAATGGGCCGCCTCCGAGTGCGCCCACATCTCCCCGATGACCTCCGATAGCATGCACCTTGCATCCTGCATGGACTGCTGTGTGTCAGCAGGCAATGCCTCCCCTATGGCTGTGGTGGTAGGTGGCGTGCTGTCCTGCGCCGGCCATAGGCCCTGTCCGCTGTCATCCTCCAGGGGTGGAGCCGAACCTACTGCTCCCACATGGGCCACTGCTGTCTCCCCTGTCGGCGACGCCTCCAGCACAGCATCCTCATGGCGCCACGACCCAGGGTCAGTGTGCTGTGACACCTCCTCTACCTCCATAATGGAGCATATGTCACCTGTAGGGAAACATGTTCCATAGTTCAGATGGTGCGTGGCTGCCCGTCTGCCATTGTCACACCCCCGTACATACACCCCCATGGACATAGACGCCACCTGTGCATGGGCGTGAGTTGCACATCCCATTTCCGTGTCCCCGGGGTCTATGGTGGCCCACCAGTGGCCATGTGCGTGTGGTACTGTGGGCATCCCACATGGTCTGACATGGCTGCTGGGGCAGGGCCAGTGTGCTGTTCCAATGAAGCCAGGGACAGGCATGCCCTGTGGTGGAGGGGATATGTGGACATGGTTGCATGGGCATGGTGGGACAGACCTGTGGCGGTGACACCAATGGTGGCCTGTGGGTGGCAGCACATGGCAGGCGCATGCGTGGGCATGAGCCACACGGGTTTGTGTCCCCTGTGTCCCCGCCCATGTGCCCCCCCACCGGCAGCATTCCATTCATACTGGTGCCTCCTGTGTCTTGCATCCCGCACTACCAGGGCCTTCCCCCCCGCACGCAGCCACAAACCCCGTGCCACCCCATTGCCACCTGCGTCCCTGCAACCAATGACCATGGCAGGCACAGGTGCAGTGCGCCTCCCTGTCACCTGCGTAGTTACCTGTGTGATCCTACTGTCCTTGCCATCTCTGAACTGTGTCCCCACAACACATTGTCGACATGTGCTGCTACCATGGGCCTGTCCCCCCACCCCCGCACTCATCCACCACTGTGCTTCCCCCTACCCACCGTCGACACATCCCCCCACTGGCCCATGCATCTACAGCCACCTCTGTGCTGGCCCACTCCTAGCCCCTGTGTCAGTGCCCCCACTTGGATCTATGTCAGCCATGTCCTGCTCCCACAACCCCACACCTTCTCTGGCTGTCACATCATCCTCTACTGAATCCTCCCCCTGCCCCCTGCACCCACCCACCACAGACCCCTTTTGCTTCCAGAGGGGGGGTGTGCAGCACACGATGCACCTGGTGCATTCTCAAGGCCCCTAGCCACGCCACGGCACACCTGCTTTCTGGGACCATGTGTTGTGCATGCCCTGCCCCTCCTGCCCCAGCTCCATGACATGGTCCCTCCCATCTCTGCTGGCCAGGCTCATCGTGCACTACTGGCCACCTGCCGGCCCCCTGACTTGTCCACACATGGTGCCGCGCATTACCCTTGGGTCCCTGCATTCACTCCCACCCCCCGTTCCCCTAGCTGGGGCAATGGCATCATTCACAGCACCCCCCCCTTACCAGGCCAGGCCCCCCATCCAAACCTGTACTGGCACCTCCAACATCTGCTGGTCCGTCTGATGTTGGGCCCCCTCCGGCCGCCCCCACATGGTGGCAGATGTCGGGTAGATCCTTGTGTCCGTGTTCTCGGTTGGGTGTATGGCTCGGTACTGTCCTCAGTGGCACTGCACCCTACTCAACACTTTCTCAGTGTGTGTGTGTGTACCTGTTGTTGCACCCCCACTGCTCTGCCGCCCCTGGAGAGTTGCGCCCCATGGCTCTGTCCGTGGCCTGTTTGTCCCATCCTGATCCTATGGTCCCTTGGTGCATTACATATGCCCATGTGTCCAGTGGTGGTCTGTGCACCTCGTAGGGCTACTGCTGCCATAGGACAACACATGGCACGTGGCGTGGCATTGTGCATGCCCTGTTGAGCATGTACAAGGGCTGCCAGATCGTGGGTGGCTGGGTGGGGTCCCTGGTCCAGAGTGTGTGCCACTGCAGGGCCCATCTGGGATTGACAGGTGCCCGTGGGTGCCAGAGCATGTTGGCCAGTGATGTGTCAGGGCCACATGGTGTGGTGCTTGGGGTGGAGTGGGGGTGGGGATGTTGTGTGTTGACTGCCATTGTGCGATGTTGAGGCCCCCTGCATGTGTGGGTGTCTGCATGTGGCAGCTTACACAATGCACGTCTGACAGGTGGCCGAGGTCCAGGGGTGTTGTTGTGATGTTCTGCCTGGTGTGGGATACCCCTTATGTTACATAAGGCTGGCAGGCATCATGTGTCCTTGTGTGACCCCTGGCATGCCCCCCCCCCACCTCACCCATCAGTCCTCCCCTGCACTTGTGTGTATATTGTCTCTCACCAGTACAGCTCACTCAAACTTACCGGATCTTGGGTGCGCCGTGTACAACGCAGGGGGCAGGCCATGTATGTACATGGGCCCGAGTCGGTCTGCTAGGCAATGCTCCAGTTCTGAAAGGTTGGCCACCTGTGCTGGGCCCCCTCCAGTGTCCTGTGCATTGTGTCTCTCCCTGGTGAGCTGTTCACAGATGTTCCTCTTGATGTCACAGTATCTCTTTCGCAGGCTTTCGATGTCATGATGGGGGTTCCCCTGCTGCCGCCACCTCTGCCTGCACTTTGGCCCATGCCCTGGTGCACGTGGCAATGGTTGTCATCGCACTCATACAGCCAAACAGCACTCATAGCGCTCCAGAATGCTGGCCAGGAGGAGGTCATTCTCCTCCTGGGTGAAGCGCACCGGCCTCCTCCTGACCTCCTCCGCCACAGGGGTCCTGCGGTGATTCTGCCATGGTGCACCTCTGGCCTGTTCGATGGGGTGGTATGAGGCCCCAGTAGGGCCTGGCCTCTCACTCTCTTCGTCGTCGGCAGGATTGGCCACTGGTGGCTGTTGCATGTGCTCCCCTCCAGCCTCCTGGGTTCCTCCTGCGATGTCATCCATGCTGCGGTAGGTTATGTGTACCAAAGTCTTTGGCGTTCTGAACATGCTATGCTTATATGTGAACCTTGGGTGTGGTTCTACACGCGTTCCGCATGCGCAGTAGCGCGCGTTACTCTTGCATCCGCATGTATGTCCCATACATATGATGTATTCTCCTGCGTGCGTTACTATGTGCGCAACACAGCATTCTACGCTCCACGTTCTGAGATCTTTCAATTTCGGTAATGTTGGTGTGCACTGCACCATACACGCGCCCTTCATCCTCCATCGTGGTTCCTGCTGCATACACGCACACTCTGCAGAACGTCATTGTTTGGGGGGTTACGGTGCATTCCCACGTGGGTAGGAGGATCCTGCAATGCGTATCACACACACTGCATCAGAGGTACGCTTCCCGTTACGTGTACATGCATGGGAATGTGCCTTGCGTTCTACTCTCACCTATGTGTCTGGGTGTGGTGCGAGATGTAGAATGCCATGTTTGCACCCTGCTGCGTCATAGGGACATGCCACCTGCTCCCCTCACTCTCATTCAACGTGCACAATCAGGTACATACATTGTGGGAACACGCGCTCCTGTGCGCGCTGCGTTAATATGCTCCTGTACGTACAGGGTGTTGGCTCATGCTGTTGCTAGTGAATATCCCAAGATCACCAGGTGTGTATCGTATCTGTGATTTTCTAGAATTTGGTCTAGAATTTGGCAACTGGGATTTAATGTTAAAAAATGTAAGGTCATGCATTTGGGCTGCAGCAATCCAAGGGAGCAATACATTATAGGAGGTGAAGTACTTTTGTCCACTAAAGAAGAGCGGGACCTAGGCGTAGTTGTGTCCGATGATCTTAAAGTAGCTAAACAGGTAGAAAAGGCGACGGCAAAAGCTAGAAGGATGCTTGGGTGCATACGGAGAGGAATGGCTAGCAGAAAAAAGGAGGTGATAATGCCTCTGTATAAGTCTTTGGTGCGACCTCATTTGGAGTATGGTGTGCAATTCTGGAGATCGCACCTTCAAAAGGATGTGAACAGGATGGAGTCGGTGCAGAGGGTTGCTACTAAGATGATTAGTGGTCTTCATTATAAAGCATATGAGGACAGACTTAAGGATCTTAATATGTACACCTTAGAAGAAAGGCGGGATAGAGGTGATATGATTGAGATGTTTAAATACCTCCGTGGCATAAATGTTCAGGGAGAGAGCCTCTTTCAATTGAAAGCAAGTTCTGCGATGAGGGGACATGGGATGAGGGTGAAGGGAGATAGATTCAGGAGTGATATGCGGAAATATTTCTTTACGGAAAGAGTAGTGGATCCGTGGAATAGTCTCCCAGTGGAGGTGGTAGAGATGAGGACAGTAACTGAATTCAAAAAAGCATGGGACCAACACAGAGGATCTCTAAAGGTAAAAAGTGGACTGTTGTAGTTGTTGTTATGGAAGGACAGACTAGATGGGCCTTGTGGTCTTTTTCTGTCATCATGTTTCTATGTTTCTATGTTTCTTGCCTGCCCCACACCCTATTTCCCAGCCACCTGTCCTCAATCCCATGTCTATCATGGCTCAGACAGTGAATGCAGGTTGTGCGGTCGTTGCATTGGTGGAGCTGGCAGGGCTGCGGTTTTCTGAAGAGGGAGATGGTGTACCTGGGTCTGCGGCACTGGGCATGGGTGCTGTCCCGCTGCAACTATGGCCTGCAGCTGTGGGGGGTCCACAGGTGGGTGTGGGACCAGAACGGCACCATAGGCGTGCTGAGGCACGGCCCCGCCTGCCATGCCTCTACAGGCCCAGGCCCAGGCCCATGCTCCAGGACATAAGAGAGGACCAGGTTATCTCCCTCTACCATCTGGTCACAGGGGCTATTAGAGAGCTCTACGAGGCACTCAAACCTGACCTCGAGCCCCGGACTGCCCGGTCACATGCCATACCAGGATTGGCCAAGCTCCTGGCTGCCCTACATTTCTTTGCCTCTGGCTGTTTCCAATCCTCAGTGGCCGCAGTGGGTGGGATGAGTAGGCCAACATTCTCATGCTATCTCCACCAGGTACTGTAGGCAACATTGGGGGGCCCTGGGACAGGCATTCCAGCGGATTGCAGGGATATCACATGTGATGGGAGCTATAGATTGCACACATGTTGCCCTGGTCCTGCCACGCGACAGGGAAGTTGTGTACCGCAACTGCAAACACTTCCATTCCCTGAATGTGCAGGTTGTTTGTGATGCAAATATGCATATTCTGAATGTGGTTCCACGGTTCCCAGGGTCAGCCCATGACCCCTATATCCTGCAGCACTCGGCACTGTTCGGCCAATATGAGGACTATGTCCTGCTGGGTGGGTATTCACCATATCTAGCATGGGCATACAGTATATGGTTGGCGGGGCCCCATTGTCACCTGTGTCCTCTGCATGCCATACATTGCAGGGGTGTTTTGGGGTGCAGCCTATTTATGGGCCTTCATACAATGTCACACCCTGTCACCAGGGATGGGATCACATACCTCTGTGTGCTGCTACACGTCTCTATGTATACCATGTGTGTGTCAGTGCTCATCTGGGTGTCTCAGCACACATGCAGTGTGGACTGTTTTCTGCCGCTGCTGTTCGGTTAACCAGCTCCTATGTACAGGGACACTCTGGACACATATGGTGTGTCCCTTCCATGGCTGCGTGTGACACCTCTCGCTTGCCCATGGCTCCCACACCTGGCCTCAGGCATACTGCACAGGCAGTTGTACATATGTATGTCTGTGGGGTGTGTCTCTCGCCTACCCCATGTGCCACATGTTTGTGCGCATGCCATCCGGGGGGGGGGGAATTGGGGCCCAGAACCGTCCACATGATGTACAGTGTGTATGGGGCCTCTTCTCTGTTAGCCATGTAGGGGGCGACACATGTTTTGAGCTGTGGTCGCACCTGCTATCACACATGTATGCAGAATATCTGCCCACTTTATCTTGTCTCCACTGCCACTCTCACCTGGACCCTCGGGCTGTGTTCCGTTGACCTCTGCTGTGTGTTCACTGTATCATGGCCATCACATACTTGCACAACTGCGCATCTCTGCCCCTCCCAGTATGCCGTGCCACTGGCAGCCAGATGCCCTCACAACAGCCACTGCTGCTGTCTGGCACAGGTTTGGGACGTGTCTTTTGACACGGTACTGTAGATGTGTATTGCCCTCATTGGCCTTCCCTGGGGCTCTGGGTCTCCCAGCATCAGACTCTGATGCACTGCCATCGTGTGCAATAATGTGACGTCATATGTTTGTGTCCCAGCTTATCTGCTGTCCAGTTGAATGTTGCTACGTCAGTGATTCTGTGGGTCCATCATCTCACGAATGACTTTACGACATTTCTTTCTGCAGGTGATGCAGGATATGGGTGTCGTGCCTGGTTGCTGACCCCTGTGCATCTCCCTCGGCCAGGTGCAGAGATGCGGTACAATGAGGCCCATGCCTCCAGCCATTCAGTCATTGAGCGCACCTTTGGCATTCTAAAGAGTCGCTTCAGGTGTCTGGATAGGACCGACGGTGCCTTACAGTATGGACCCATGACTGTGGCACAGATCATTCTGGCCTGTTGCATCCTGCACAACATTGCTCTCAGGCACAATGCCCCAGTCGATATTAATGAGGATCTAGAGGAGGATCCTGTGTGCCCTCCTGCACGTGGCCATGGTGACACACGTGAGGGGATGGCAGCCAGGCAACATCTGATTGAGGAGCTCTTCTCCTGTAAGCTCTGTATGTGTGGGGATGTGCTTATGGGTCACCATGTTTGAGCTGATCTGTGTGTTTCACAGCACTGTCATGACATATATATATATGTCTCTTGTGTTTTTGGATCCCCAGGATAGTCTGTCATGTTTTTGGCTCCCCAGGATAGGCTGCCAATACTGCACAGTACTGTGTGCATGTAGGGACTGTGTTTATGTCAATGCGACCTGCAGGTGACTGGGGTGGGTGGACATACAGGTAGGTGTACTGTGGTGGCAGCACCGCATAACACATATATGTGTTTCCCTCTCCACTGCTCCTCTGTTGTTGTACACGTCTTTGGCCTACCACTCCATCCACCATATGTTCCATTTAACACACATGTGACCATTGGCCTGTGCACATCTTGGGGGTCTACACACTGTACCTACTGCACATGTTACCAGGCTGTGTGTGTCTCCAGATACAGGGTGTTGGATTGGTGGAGGGCACGTACAGACTTCCCTGCCATTGTGGCATTACACAACCTCGGTGCATCCATGCATGGACTGGGATGGTTGTCTCCACTGGTCCCTGATTGTCGACAGTCCAGCCATGTGCAGCTTGTGGCATGCTTACCTTGTCTCACGGTGTATGTCTCTGTGTCTTTGGGACGTGTCTAATTGACGGTACCTTCTGCTCCCCTCTGCCTTTGTCTGTTGCAGGGATGTGTCTAGCCACCTGTGCAGTGCTGTTCACCCGTCTCTCTACGTCCTTCTGCTTCTGCCCTTCTGTACATTGTGTGCATGTGTCATATACAGGAACCAAAGCAATCCAAACTGCAAATAACCCAGGTACCATGGTCAGACCATCACCAAATAGAATTCTCCTTACACCTCCCTGTCGCTCCAGACCGTTCTCAACCCAACTCTACTACAAACATACGGAGGAGATTCCAAAAATTTGATAAAGAAGCCTTAACAACATCCATAACATCCCACATGACACTGGAACACTCGGACCTCGAGAAATTAGTGAAACAATGGAATACAGGAATCGAAGCAACCTCACAACCATCCCTGAAACCCCCAACCAACCCATCCAAACCCAAAACCGAACCGTGGTACACCTCTACCCTAAGAGAGCTGAAGATAGATTTGTGTAAGCAAGAACGTAGGTGGAGAAAATCCAAAACTGAAGAACATAGAAGTGAATACCTTAAACTTCTCACAACATACAAGAATGAAATCAACCTGGCAAAAAAACCCCACCACTCCAGCATACTCAATAAAGCCCTCAACAGACCTCGAGAACTTTTTGAACTTGTCAAATCACTCACCAAGACATCCCAAGCAACAAATCAAAACGGAACAATGACGGCCCAAACTCTAGCTGATCATTATGCCAGCAAGCTTAACCCTCAAGACAGCAAGCTAAACCTACAAACACCCGCACACCACACTCAAGAGCTGGATGCAATCATTACCCAGCAAAAAACTTTCACGTCGGAAAGTGCAAACCAGTACCAAGAATGGGATACCTTCCGAAACATAGATGACAGACAAATCCTGAACATAATTACCACCTTAAACACCACAACTTCCCCCCTCGATCCATGCCCAGCTGCCTGGATTAAGGCTGTGAAGCAAGAAGCTGCCAAGTATATCGCCCATATAGTAAACCAATCTCTACTACAAGGGATCATGCAAGCACAGCTCAAGCAATCCCTCATACGACCCATCCTAAAAAACAAAACTCTTAACGAGAACGACCCTGCCTCATACCGTCCCATTTCAAGCATACCCTTCTTAGCCAAGATTATCGAAAAGGCTGTCCAGCAACAATTGCAAGACCACATCAATGTCAACAATGCCCTTGATGATCACCAATACGGCTTCCGCCAACATCATGGCGTGGAAACTCTCCTACTAGCCCTAATGGACAAACTACTCAAGGGTCTTGAAAACAGAAGCAAAATGTGTATGCTCATTTTCATAGACATATCAGCTGCCTTTGATTCAGTGCATCATTCCACCCTCCTGGACAGACTTGCTTCCATAGGCATATCAGAGATCCCCCTGAAATGGTTCTCATCTTACATAAGTAACAGAATGCAGCAGATCCAATTCAACAACGCAAATGCCTCCGCCTTCCCTCAAACCCAAGGCATACCACAAGGCTCTGACCTATCCTCACTCTTGTTCAACCTATATATACGACCTATTTGTGAAATCCTACAGGACCACAAGATCAGTTACTATATCTATGCCGACGACTTGATGCTTTACACTCATCTCGACATAAACAACCTCAACCTCAACCAACTTGAAAAATGCCTAAGCGAACTACAAAGTTGGCTGCAATGGAATAATATGTCAATAAACCATAAAAAAACTGAAGTGATGTGCATTTCCAGAAAACCTGACTTTAACCCACCATCAACGGTTACCATGAACAATAACGTTTATACCACAAAGCCTGAAATAAAATACCTAGGTGTAATGCTGGACAGCAACCTAAATATGGAAAAGCACCTCCGTATTACCAATCGGGCCATCTTCCACAAATTAAGAGTTCTGCAACCGCTACGGAATATTATCGATCACTCGGACTTCAGGACAGTGGCACAAGCCCTCATCATTCCCCACCTGGACTACTGCAACGCCATATTACAAGGTCTGCCTAAAAAAACCCTTAACATACTTCAACTAGCACAAAACGTAGCAACCAGAATCATCATGAAAAAAGGACTAACCGAACACATCACTCCAGTACTAATTGAACTTCATTGGCTCCCCATCACAGCCCGCATCCAATATAAGCTCTTAGTAACCACATTCAAGCTCGTTCATAACGTAGCACCCTCATACCTCAACACCTTAATCTCCGCACAGCCAACCATCAGAAGCAGAAGAACAGTAAATACCAACAACCTTCATGTCCCGAGTAGCATGAGAAATTGCAACGCAAACACCACCAACAGAGCGTTCTCCTTTACTGCTCCAGCACTCTGGAACCAACTGCCCTATGAACTGAGAGCAAACAAGGACTTGAAGGATTTCAGGAAAAAACTTAAGACCCACCTCTTTCAGACCCATTACAACCTAACCTAGTCAGAGTGTCTTATACTATTTGAGCAACATGCCCACTTAAACTAATCATATCAGCAAGAAATGTGTCCTGTAACTATATAAAGTATGTATATATGTAAAGCCGCTTCTCAAGCAATCAAATGTATATATGTAAGATTCCTCTCAAACAATCAAATGTAAATCTGTAACCGTTTGATGTGCTTATTACCCATCCCTGCAATCATACTGTATGTTCTAATTCTGGCCTGTACAGCCTCTCCCTTATGTATAGAAAACCGCTGCTGATCGATGGAAGTAGCGGGATACAAGTGTACACTAAATAAAATAAATAAATATATTATTCCCTGACATGTCTCATGTTTGCTGGCAGGACACTGCATGTCAACATTTGGGTTACACGCAATGCACCATTCCTTAGACATGCTCCACGGACAGCTGACCATGACGACGTGGTGATGGACACAGTTCATTGAAATCTGCAGCCTCTACTGTGGCCCCTTGTGCCCTTTGACTGACTCGGACTGTCCCCATCAGACAAATGTTATACCTTTCAGGTGGGTTTCACCTTAGATCTTCTGTGACATACACCACGTGCAGATGCTGAATTTTGCCAGTTTGTATCACCGTGCCTTTCTGTGGTATCTCTGTGCACCACCACTGCTGGACATGGTGTGGACCTCTGGAATGCCTGTGTGACATGGGCATTTACACGACCATGTTGAGATGGTATCCTGGTCTGCAGGGCCATCTCCTGCTGTGGTCCATGTGCACTGTGCTGTGTGTTGTGGCCGTGTCATGTTGTAATATCTGAGCATTCATAATGCACATATTGTGATGTCACTGTCTCCTTTGTGACCTGATGGTGGGTGTGCCATTCCCTTACCTTTTCTCTACCCCTTTTCACACAGGACACAGCCACGTACATGGCACATCTACTACACTGCATCTGGAGACCCCATCGGCCAAATGTGTTTGGACACAGCACCTCCATGAAACGGTCCCTGGGTGTTGCTGCCTGTGGGAGATGGACCTCTGTGAGTTGGACACAGGCCGTTTTTGGACCTCATTGTTGGCCTGCTATTTTGGCCATCACGGGGGGGACTGACACACCGTCGCTGCCAAGAACTGTCTGGGTGTTTCATTGATCGCAGCTGGGAGGATCACCTTTGCATTTTTTGTGGAACATTGATACATCACTAGTGACTTTGCATGGTCACTAGTGACTTTGCATGCTTCAACCTGGGTCTGTGGGGGGTTGGGGATGGTGACTGCTGTACATACAGTGGGGGTGAGCTCACGGCGTACATTGCATCATGGAGACAGGGGCAGGGTGTGGGGCTGCCAGTAGGAGTGTGCTGCACTGGTGGTGGGTGCCTGCCTGGGCACAATGTTTTCAGGGGTGGT
Source organism: Ichthyophis bannanicus (assembly GCA_033557465.1). Classification (NCBI taxonomy): domain Eukaryota; kingdom Metazoa; phylum Chordata; class Amphibia; order Gymnophiona; family Ichthyophiidae; genus Ichthyophis; species Ichthyophis bannanicus. Next base: position 245,397,135 of record CM066037.1, read on the forward strand.
TGTGCGGGGAGCTGGGAGATGAGGGGTGGTTGGTCACCACGGAGTCTCTGCATCTTGATCTCTGCAGGGGAGTTCTGACATGGGTTTGGTAAGGGTTGGGGGGGCTTTGACATGACCAGAGAAGGGGGTAGTGCACCCATGACTAGCATGGCACATGGTTGGATGCAGGGGGCAGACTACTGAGGTACCGATGGGATGCAATTGGCCAGTGCATGGCCATATTGGTGGTGTGTTCAGGGTGGATGGGGCAGGTGTCACTGGTGTTGTGGGGGAGGGGGTGGGTGCTAGCTACCACATGGCTGTGTGTCATGGACGGGGGTGGGGTTCAGGGATTGCAACCTGGGGATACTGGTGGAGTTACAGAGTTATCCACAGACACCGACAACGGTGGATGGGGAAGGGATATATTACGATAATGGATGGGGGGTACGGTCGTGGCCATGTTCGCTTTCTGGCCATGGTGAGACATCCAGGCGCCGATGTCATCATGACAGGCGTCACTCAGGGTTTGGTTAGATGAGGAAGGATCAGGTGTGTGTAGATGGCTCTGTGGGCCATCAGTATCTACCTGGTACAGCCAGCCATGGGTGCTGATGGCCACACTGGGGGACTGTGTATGGTGGTGAGCAGGGGTACCCATGCAAGGTCATTTGGGTACAACATTCGGGTGTGGGGTTGTGGGTGAGGGGGTAGGTTGTGTTGGGGCTTTTCTGGGCTTCCCCTAAGGTTATTAGGGGATTTTCTATTTTTTGTTTTGGCTGTTTGTGTTCGACCCCAACATACATATACAGGACTTTAATTAATTTGTTCATGCCACCATAAATGCAAGGGATTTGTTTTATTTAGATTTTGCCAGGCCTGTCTCAACAAGCTTTGCTTTAATAAGGTATAGATTCCAATTCCAATCCATGGTATGACAAACAAAGCGGCCTGTCCTCCCTCCCAGTGCACTCCTTACTCTTGTTATTACTCTTGTCATCAGTCGGCTGGATTACTGCAATGTCTACTTGGCCAATCTTCCTAAATACAGTCTTCAACGTCTGCAACGCATCCAGAATGCGGCAGCGCGTCTTGTTACTCATTCCAGCAAATTTGATCATATCACCCCACTTTTACTTAGACTACACTGGCTTCCTCTTCAATACCGTTTTCATTATAAATTTCTGATTCTTCTGCACCGGACCATTTACACCTGTACCCCCCGCTATTTAGCGGACTGTATTTCTCGTTATGTCCCCCATCGACTACTCCGTTCTACACATACTAACCGTCTGTCTTTGCCACCACCATCACAAACCCACCTAGAACAGACACGACACTCAGCCTGGTTTTTTCTTGGCCCATCATTATGGAATATGTTACCCACCCCACTGCGTTTAGAATCATCCTATCCCCAGTTTAAACTATTACTCAAAACATATCTCTTTCAGAAAGCATTTGATCTGCCCTCCGAACCTCCTCCCTAATTGGTCTGTCTGTGCGTTTAACCCAAGTATTGTTTATATTTGTCTATTTATATTCTGTACCCTGGCTGGTTATTATTATTACTTTTATGATTTATTATAGTATGATTTGAGGCGAATTGTTAATCAAGTTGCGTGTGATCTATTATGATCTATTGTTATGTGTATTATGTGATGTATTTCTTTTTCTTTGTACCCTCTTTCCTGTTTTAACTTTGGCGTTCCTTTTCCTGGATTGTGGTGCAAATCAAATTTTAATTGTACACCGCTTAATGCTATTGCCATAGCGGTATATCAAATTTTAATAAAGATAAAGATAAAGATAGCTTAGGTATAGTCAGTCCTGGAGACAGAAGACAGCTTCACTCCAATGAGATCAGCTATGTCTGTGCATCAGGCATTCTTCTCCGTATTTATATCCACAACTTGCTGATAAATCGATTACTTTCTTTTCTTATTCTCCATTATTATTAAAAGAAAATCTGCTTCCCGATATGTCTCTCTGTAGCATCCCGTCTCCAGTCTTGGCTTTTGTATCCTGTTCTCACTCGCTGTGTGCTGGCCTGCTAGTCATGTTTCCTGCAGATAAACTGTAGATAATGATGTTGGTCTTCTTTGTTTATGTTTTCCTTTGTTCATTCGAGAGGCCCATGTTGACCATGTGATAGCCTTTCATTAGCTGTATAGTATTCAGAGATTCTCATTGTGTAAGCTCTCTGGGGCAGGATATGGCTTCATTTCATTGCTCAATCTTTGCTGAATTTGCAGTTTCAGTGTGAAGAAGTCAGAGCAAGCTGTTACTTGGGCCTTAGTTATAGACATTAGCACAAGCTGGATTCAACCTGTAATGAAGGTACCTGTAGGGGATTCATTTTTATCCCCACAGTGTAGAGGTATTGCTGATGTGTACCATGTCTGGATATGTTTACATCACACATTTTAGTCCACCTACATTCATTACTGACACACCTACTGCACCTGCACAGTAGGAGTGGTGGCCTATTGGTTAGGACACAGTGCCACCCACCCACTCCCGGGACCTAGAGGGTTAAGGGAGAGGCTGGCCTTGGTTGCCCTTGAGGGTAAGGTTGTAGTTGTGTTGCTGCTCAAGTAGTAAGGCAAGGCAAAGAAAATTTCTTTTGTGAGGTTTATTTCCCGCTTTCGCAGTTTAAATGCAGCAGACGTAAAGGAAACAATGTAGCATAAAACAAGGCTAAGAAACTTAACTAAACAAGTCTTTTTACTGCTTGGCTAAATGTCCATTCTGGATCACATTCAATTGTCATGTGACCTCCTTTCAGTAACGTAACAGAAAACTGGTAACAGCAATGCTCCTGAATTGCACACAATATGCTTTCACTTATTCTCTTCACATAAGCTTCTTTAGCATGGCAATCAGTGAGGTAAGTTTCTTATATTCCTTCATAAAACATTGGCAAGCATATCATTTAAATGTCCTTTTGAATCACACAAGTAGAGCAGTCCATCGGGACTTTCTGCTCTGTAGACGGCAGAGAAATTAAAGGCATTTCTTCCTCACAGCTGCTCATAGGCTTTGCTACGTTATTGGGAGAAACTGCTCTGCTCTTAAGGAACTCCCTGAATTCAGTGAGAAGTAATTCAGCCTGTGTATTTTCTGAACTAGGCTGAGGATATCCTCCTTCAGGTAAATGCTTGTTTACAGTTCTTATCTCTTGACAATTATCAGTGCTTCTACTCGGACAAGAACTCAAAAGCCTGTAAGGCCATAAACCAGCGGGTTAGCCGGGAATTATGGTTGTGCATTTGATTCAACCACTTCAATGGTGCGTGGTCTGTGATAAGAATGAATCTTCTCCCTACTAGATAAAAGCGCAGCGCATCAATAGCTCACTTGATGGCTAAACACTCGCGCTCAATAGTGGAGTAATTCTTCTCCGCGGGTGCCAATTTCCTACTCAGGAATAGGACTGGGTGTTCCGTACCCTCATGTCGCTGGGACAAGACCGTGCCCAGACCTGTATCTGAGGCATCTGTCTGTAGTATAAATGGTTTTGAGAAGTCCACTCCCCTCAAAACCGGTGCTTCACAAAGTTGACGTTTCAAGAGGTCAAACACTTCTTCAGCTTCTTCACTCCATTTGAGTGTATTAGGAGCATTCTTTTGCAGCATGTCAGTTAGCAAGGCGGTCTTTTCCAAAAAGTGTGGAATAAATCTTCGGTAGTAGCCTACCAATCCCAAAAAGCTGCGCAATTGTTTTTTATTGGCTGGTTTTGGGAAAGCCTGTACACTTGCGATTTTGCTGACCAACGGTTTTACCACCCCATGGCCCACGACATGACCCAAATATTTCACTTCCTATCCCCCAAAGAGACACTTGGCAGGGTTCAACATGAGGCCCGCATCCCAAGTTGCTCGTAGAACAGCTTCCACTCTTTGTACATGCTATGTCCATGTCTCACTATGGATAACAACGTCATCCATGTAGGCGACCGCGTAAGACTGATGTGGATGAAGGACCATGTCCATAAGGCATTGACAAGTGGCCGCAGCCCCGTGTAGGCCAAAGGGCATTCTCTTGAATTGATAGAGGCCAATAGGTGTACTAAACGCCGTCTTTGGCCTGGCCTCTCTGGTAAGGGGCACTTGCCAATACCCTTTTGACATGTCAAGCGTCGTCAAATATTTTGCTTGTCCCAGTCGATCGAGCAACTCCTCAATGCGCGGCATGGGATATGAATCAAACCGTGATATTGAGTTAATCTTCCAGAAATCGATACAAAATCGGATTGAGCCATCCGGTTTTGGTACCATGACAATGGGACTATTCCACGGGCTCCGGGATTCTTCGATTATCCCCATGGCTAGCATCTCTCCCACCTGTCGTATTACCTCATTTTTTTTTCGCCTCTGGTAGTCGGTAAGGGCGCTGCCTTATCACTTCGCCCGGGGGTGTTATTATCTCGTGCGCTATCAATCTTGTTTCTCTGGGTACCGGCGTGAGAACATCTTTATACCTTGATAACACTTGGGTAAGTTCCTGTTTTTGTGCCCACGAGAGTCCCTCATCCAGTCGGGGTTCAGGATTCTTCTTGCAGTCAGTCAGCTGGGGTCCAAGGTCCTCTTCTTCGGCCTCCTCCCTCTCCACTGAGGCTGACAACCCTTGCAAGCTGTTGGTCCCTGTGGACCCGAAACCTTGCGTGCCCTGCACCGTTGTGGACAAAACAGGTACCTCTTCCAAAGGGGGAAGTCCGACACGTTCACAAATTAATTGTGCAATGCGGTCTCCCGTTTTTACTCTAAAGCTGCTCTTCCCAAAGTTAAAAAGGAGTACTTTTACTGAGCCACGGTAATCTGGGTCTATTACACCCGCACCAATGTCTATAAAATGTTTTAGGGCTAGGCCCGAGCGTGGAGCTAGTCACCCATAACATCCAGCCGGTAACTCTATTTGTAGCGCCGTGTCCATCAGTGCCTTTCCGCCAGCTGGGACTACTATCTCTTCTGCGCTGGTAAGATCAAACCCGGCTGCATTAGGTGTGGCTCTCTGGGGTGCTTGAGCATTAGGGGTCATCTTGCAAAACCTTAAGACAAATTTAGGTTTTCCTAGGCTGTCTGCTCTCGGAACTTCTTTCTTCTGGCTACCTTTGTTGACCTGGGCCAGTAAGGGTCGAGGAATTGACCTCACTTTCTCTGTGGCCAGAGCTTGTGCTTCCACAGAGACTTTTCCTGCGCGGGACCCCTCTCTCTCCTGCAAGCCTTGTACTAGCCCCCTGTAAAATTGTGGCCAGTCCTTGCCTAAAATTACTGCATGGGGAAGACCCGTGACCACTGCTAAGGGGATAGTCCTTCGTGTACCTAACCCAGTTATGTGTAACTCATATATGGGATAGGAGAAGGTTCCTCCGTGAACGCATCTTATTTTAGCGGAACTCACAGGCTGAATTACTTCCTTGCCCTGCATGGCTTCTATTCTCCGCCACAACTCTTCAGAGAGCATGCTTACCTCAGCTCCTGAATCCAGAAAAGCTTGAGCGGTAATTCCCTGTATTTCCACAGACAGAAGAAATACCTGTCTATCTTCCACATGACTATCCGCTATCAAGGCAGTCTTAACAAAACAGTGTTTTTGCGAATGTCCCTCTTGCCCACATTTGTAACATCTTAGCCTATTCTTAGAGCTTTTCCATAAAGGCATGCACATTTTTATCGGGTCGTCATGCACCCTCCCGTCCCTTTCTAATCTGCGACTGCCTGACTCCTGAGAAGTAGTGCTAGCTCTCTGGGCAGTTAGCTCTGCCTCTATGTATCTCTCAGAGAGTGAAACAGCTTCTTGGGGAGTTTTGCAATTCTGCAAGATTAGGAAGGTGCGGATTCCCTGAGGTAGAGCGTTCATGTATTGCTCCAATACCAAGTCATCAAGTATTGACTCCACCGACCTCCCTTCCGGAGTTAACCACTTGTCAATCAGGCTTCTAATCCTGTGACATAATGACTTAGGAGTCTCACTCGGCTTTAGTCTCACACTCCTCAAACGCGTGTGGTAGACCAAAGGAGTGAGCCCTAATCTCTCTCTTATGGCCTTTTTCAATTCCTCATAGTTGGCAGCCATAGCAGCAGGCATGGCACAGTAAGCGGCCATGGCTTCCCCAGTAAGGGATGCTGCTAGTCTTAGCGCCCAGTGTTCTTGAGGCCAGGAGCTAAGGTGAGCCACTCTCTCAAAGCTCTCGAGAAAGTCATCCACATCATCCTGATTAGTTAGCTGCCCAAAGTTGAACAAAGTTCCTGTCTGTAGACCAACAGGGTGTATAGTGTCTGTTAATATGGAACCTGTAGTGGATGGTGATGGTCCAGTGGCTTGCTTCCTCTCTTTTATCCATTCCTCCATGAGAGTCAGTAGCGGTTGCTGCTGTTCACGTAGGCTTGCGTTGGCCTTTTCCTGTGCCTCTAATGCAAGATCTCTCTGGCGCTCCAGCTGCATCGCCATCCAGTGGAAAATCTCCTTGGTGTCCATCGCCATCTTGGAATACCTGCAACAAATCAAAAAGACAGACCCAAGTGCGGAATCACAGAACACTTGTCTATCTGCGCTTTTTCCCTTTTTTTTTTTTTTCCTCTTCCTAGTCACCACTAGGCTGCACCCTTGCCTTGGTATCCTGGTTACCCGGGGTGGATACCCTTTACCTGTCTCAGGTGGTATACAAGCACGTCAGGAACAGAAGATCCTGTAGTCCTGCAGTCTCCTTCCTTGTCTGGGCTCGTCAGCTCTTCGGCTGGACACCTCCTGGAAGTCAGGTTCTGCAGCTCTTGGTATAGCTACTTCTTGCGCCTGTGCAGTATCCTCAATACTACGCCACTTTGCCACCCACCCACTCCCGGGACCTAGAGGGTTAAGGGAGGGGCTGGCCTTGGTTGCCCTTGAGGGTAAGGTTGTAGTTGTATTGCTGCTCAAGTAGTAAGGCAAGGCAAAGAAAATTTATTTTGTGAGGTTTATTTCCCGCTTTCGCAGTTTAAATGCAGCAGACGTAAAGGAAACAATGTAGCATAAAACAAGGCTGAGAAACTTAACTAAACAAGGCTTTTTGCTGCTTGGCTAAATGTCCATTCTGGATCACATTCAATTGTCATGTGACCTCCTTTCAGTAACGTAACAGAAAACTGGTAACAGCAATGCTCCTGAATTGCACACAATATGCTTTCACTTATTCTCTTCACATAAGCTTCTTTAGCATGGCAATCAGTGAGGTAAGTTTCTTATATTCCATCATAAAACATTAGCAAGCATATCATTTAAATGTCCTTTTGAATCACACAAGTAGAGCAGTCCATCGGGACTTCCTGCTCTGTAGACGGCAGAGAAATTAAAGGCATTTCTTCCTCACAGCTGCTCATAGGCTTTGCTACTTTATTGGGAGAAACTGCTCTGCTCTTAAGGAACTCCCTGAATTCAGTGAGAAGTAATTCAGCCTGTGTATTTTCTGAACTAGGCTGAGGATATCCTCCTTCAGGTAAATGCTTGTTTACAGTTCTTATCTCTTGGCAATTATCAGTGCTTCTACTCGGACAAGAGTTCAGCGTGTAAGCATTTCCCTTCCCCCACCTATCTCCATATGAAAGTGCAGGGTAAAACGCTTCAGCTGTGCTTGGAGAGTCTTTCAGAGTTTTAAAAGGAAAACAGTTAGGGTTCTCTTGGCTTAACCAATTACTATCAAACTTTCTGCCTTTGTCCTGTCTTTCACAATTAAAGTTCACTCTTTCTGGCTTCCCACTGTTAAGCTTGCTAGCCGTTCTAAACCCACCAGATACCTTGTGCTGGGGCTTCTTCCAGGGTATTTCTTTCTCTCCCTCTGCCACCTGTTCCAAGGTTCTGCTTGGTCCTTTAAACTCCTGAGCTGCAGCCTTGGGTCTCTCAGTGCCTTTGAATTCTTCTGCTTACAGAAGTCTTTCTTTGCCCCTGAGTCTCCCGGGTCCTGTCTGCTCCTTCGTGGATCACAGCTGCTTAGTGGTTCTCTCTCCCACGGTTCCTGTTCCTGGTCATCTGACCTGTCCTCATCCAGGTGCTTGTGTCCTAACTCCTCCTCTCCTCGCTCCACTCCTTGCCGAAGTACTAACTGTTTCTGTTTCTGGGTTCTTAACAAGCTGCTTGAGTACTGCACTGCCCGCCTCCTGCTTGGGCGTGCCCAATCAGAGACTTGGCTCCTCACCTGCCTTGAGGTGAGGTGTGGTTCCTGATTAGCTCTGTGTTTCTTTATCTCAGAAGAGAAAATTCTGCATTCCCCTGCAGTACTGGTTCTCTCCACCGGATTACTATCAGTTTCCATTGCTTCATAAGAGTCTGCTACATCACAACAGTACCTCAGACCAGGGGTCCATGAGTTTACATCCCACCTGGGGACAGCAATGTTGGGACTGGGGTTTCCAGTTTTATTGCCACTCCTTATTGCCTTGGCCACGCCATGTGGCCCTACATTGGCCACTGCTTCATATGATGGGTAAGGCGGGATGGACAACTGTTTACTTACATAGATAACTCCATACCTTTGTCTGTAAATGCAACACGCTGTGGGGACATTTCGTGCAGACACCCTACTCATCACATCTTACAATGTAGTTAGGATGGGTGATGGAATGAGGGGCAGGGGTTGGGGAGACAACGGTGGTGTGAGGTCAAGGTAATAAGGGTCCACAGGCAGCACCAGGTAGGTGGGCTCGCAACATGGATTGGATGTGTGTTGGCGAAGGTGCCTGCCACACAGACCCCGTGAGTTTATCCAAGGCATACGGTGCATCAGGGTGCAGGATACGATGTCTGCTGTGATCTAGTGTGTGCCTTTTGTGGTCAATTGTTTGCATTTTGTTTGTTAGGGTTCTTTGGGATAGTGGTCACAGACATGCATTGCCAGTCCATAGGTTGCCAGTTTGAACCCCACATCTTATGTTCCTTTTCCTTTCATGTTTGCTGATTACCTGCCCATGTGCTGTCTGCAGCCCCGTCACCTCTCCACACAACCTTCCATCTCTGGGCTGTGCATGACAATGTGCCCTGTCTGCAGCCTATCTGCCACATCTTGTGAATTACATATAGCTTTTTCTTGGTGGTGACCATGTGACCAGTCTGCTTGGTCGATTGGTACTGCTGCTGTTGGTTGGTCTGTGCCACATCACTGAGCAGGTTGGTCTTTCACATGCTCCTTTTTCGGTCCGTTGCCCTGGTCCACAGGCTATCCACTTAGCTTTCCCTCCAGCCTGCATCTGACACCCTTCGTGTATCGCTCCCATGCTTTTTTGGATGCTGTTTATACTACGTTACATCTCATGGTGTATGTGCATGTGTTTCTATGCACCTCCCGTCCCACCTATGGACTGTGATATGAGCTGTGGACACCTGCTTTACATGTGCATTGCATCATGGTGACTGTTTGGGTTGCCCTCTCCTAACACACAGCTGGTGTTTTATGTGGTGCCGTGCAGTGTTCTTGTATGCAGCCATTGCTGTGAGCCTCGGAGTGGTGGTGTGGCCTATTGGTTTGTGCAGTGCTTTGCATCCTAGTGGTCATGGGTTCACGCCCTCTTTGTTCTCCTTTTTTTTATGACTTTCCTATGCTGGTACCTGTAATCCCTGTAACAGTCATATCTCGGCTGATATGTGCTGCCTGCACATATTGCCCTCATCACAGTTGCCAACCATCCTTCGGTCCATCTATCTGCATCTGTCAGCTGTTAGGTGTCCTGTATGCCAGTACAGGCTGTCACCCCATGTCCTGCACTGCTACCCTTTCCTGCATTGCACCTCTTTGTGCTTGCCTCACCTGTGCCTGATCTGCATGGCGCCACCACTCCTCTGTCCACCCATCATTGTAACTATCCTTCCACCTCCACTGGGGGACACATATTCCCATCATCTGCCACCAACTATCTTTCCGGTACTTTACATTGCCAACACCCTGTGCTGTGGTACAGTTGCCCCCACCATGTTTGTCTTCATTGCTGGCAGCCACATGGGTTTATTTATTATTTATTTACATTCTCTTATATACCGCGCTATTCTGCATCAGTGCGGTTTACATTGAACAAACTGAAATTACATTGAACAGGGCATTATAACTTGGAGATAACTATTTTACAGGGAACATGGGCTATGGAGGGTTAAGTGGCTTGCCCAAGACCACAAGGAGCACCTGTGGGACTAGAAACCCCAGTCCTTCCGACCCAAGGTTGCTGTCCTCTAGTGGGATTTGAACCCCCGACCTTCTGGCCTGAAGTACCTTGCCCCAACCACTAGGCCACTCCTCCACTCCATATGGCAGGTCCTGTGGCTCCCAGCCCTCCCTCCCTCACTCACCTGTTCATTGCCTTTCCTGCGTTCTCTATGTAGTGTTAGGGCTACATCTGTCTCTGTGCCCACAGGTCATGCAAGTCATCCTGGGGCACCTTGCAGTCCCTAGGGCACACTAACCTAGGCCACCATATCCTTGTTAGGCCACCTTAACGTATGGTTCCATAGCCCAGGGTGCGTTCTGCAGTGCCTTGTCCACGAGTACCTGATATGGTGCTTAGCCTAGGAGGCCCTATTGAGCGCCTTACTAGGCACCTTATCATGCGCCTTATAAGGCACCCTGTAAGGCACCTTACAGGGTGCCTTACGTGGCACTTTACAGGGTGCTTTTTAACGCTCGTTACTCTATGGCGCCTTGTAACGTGCGTTAGCTGCGAGATCTTGCTGTAACGATGTACCGCCCATGTCTTTATGTGGGCATCTCTGCCTCTACCATGGAACCTAACGCGAATCGTATTACCCATACCCCATAATGACTATTAAAAACTATAAAGGAACATATAGTTTTTAATAGTCATTATGTCTGTTAGAGCTTGTATTAATGTTCAATTTTATGTCTATATTTGTGGCATGTTGGTTTTTAGGTTTTATATTAACTTATCATTTACAAGGAGTGGCCTAGTGGTTGGGGCAAGGTACTTCAAGCCGGAAGGTTGGGGGTTCAAATCCCACTAGAGGACAGCAACCTTGGGCTGGAAGGACTGGGGTTTCTAGTCCCACAGGTGCTCCTTGTGGTCTTGGGCAAGCCACTTAACCCTCCAAAGCCCATGTTCCCTGTAAAATAGTTATCTCCAAGTTATAATGCCCTGTTCTTTTTTTTTGTTTTTATATCTTTATTCGATTTCAACAATTTCAAACACATTACAGACAGTTCTTTACCTCAACATTAGTCCACAATAACCATATAAGCTAAACAAACAACAACCTCAACAAACCAGTATCAGTCCAATCCAGCACTCTGCCCCCCCCCCCACACACACTATATTCTTCGTACCAGTTGTCGTTACCCAAATTATTACTAGCAGTGATGACAAGTTCCACTGCTTTTCTTCATATAACAATCTAGGGCAGCCCATTTCCTGCCCAATTTCCCGGACCATGGATTTTTAATAATGTATAGCTCTTCATATGTCTTGTTCATATTCAACAGATTCCACCAGTATTCAAAATATACTTTGTCAAGATTCTTCCAGTGTATCAATATAGTCTTTATCGCCATCCCCAGCATTAGATCCAGTAGCTGGCTATCCCGCTTCACCAAACTTGGCACCATGGCTATGGATTTGTACACTACTATCCGATACGAGAAGGGGATTTGTATGTTCAAGATACTTGATATACGATCCCATACTTTGTTCCAGTACACCTTCAAGCATCTACAGTAAAACAGCATGTGAGCCATTGTCCCAACGTCTGCGTTGCAAGACCAGCATCTATTCCCATCTTGCCACGTCCATTTCATTTTCTTTATCGGTGTTATATGTGCTCGATGAGCTATGAAATATATTGATTGTGTTAAGGATGCAGCTCTTGTGATTCGTATTTGAGTTCACCAAAAAATATTCCACATCTCTGGACTCATATCGTCTCCTGCTTCAGCGATCCACAACGACTGTACTTTAGTGCATTCCTTCTCACCTTTGGACCGGAGAAGCGCTAAACACCTTAATATGGCTCGGGTACCTGTTTGTATTTCTTGAAACCTTTGCCTCAATGGCCAGCCGGTGCGCAAAAAAACTGGAGACACTCCTGCTTTACTCAGACAGTGCCGAAGTTGGCACCACTGGAAATAACCTGTACTTGGCAGTCCAAATTCCATTTTCAATCTTTCAAAGGTCTTAAATTCACTCCCATTTATCAATTGTCCTATTGTCACAATACCATGCTCTATCCACTTCGTCCACATTACTGGCTTCCCCCGATGACAAATGGTGGATTCAGCCACAAAAGCATATCCTCTGAAAAGTCTTTGCCCCTTCAATGTACGTTGCAAATAGTCGACATACTTGCTGCGTTGTCACCACTATTTCGCTGTGTGGTTTCTTCGGATCCGCTACTGTACCAATCAACATCTGCATCGGCAATGGGGAATTCATAGCTTGCTCTTTTCTCAACCATCTGGGCCCCTTTTCTACCTCATCTTCAGCGGTCCATTGAGCACCTTGCTTTAACAATGAGGCGGTATGCAAACAACTGAGATCCGGAAAATGAACTCCTCCTTGCTCTTTAGGCAGCTTTAATTTCCACGCGGCTATCCTGGGGATTCGGTTACCCCACAAAAAAGCTACCAGCTTACTATTCATTTTCCTGTAGAAAGTTCATGGGAACCTCAATGGGATCATGCTCAATATATAACTAAGTTTGGGTACCAGCATCATTTTTATGGTCTCCAATCTACTCCACCAGCTTAAGTGCAATGGTGTCCATTTGCAAGCATTCTCATTCACTATCGCTTGACATGCTTTTATATTGAGAGCTATGGTTTCTTCCATAGTGGGACCATATGTCACTCCCAAATACCTGAAGGACGATTGCGCATATTGAAATGGGTAATCCCGCACCATATCCACATTGACACGGGAGTTCAGGGGAATTATCGTTGTCTTAGCTAAAATTCACTTTATATCCGGATATTGCGGAGTAATTGTCTATAAGCTGCATAGCCGCGGGGAGAGCTTCAGGTTGCAAAAACAATAGCAGATCATCAGCATATGCTGATAACTTACATTGACCATCTGCTAATTCAATTCCTTTGATACTATTCTTCTGTCAGACTGCAATCAGCAACGGTCCCAGGGCCAAATTAAAAAGCATCGGAGATAAGGAGCAACCTTGTCTGGTTCCTCTCTGCAGCTGGAAGGGAGCCGAGAGGCCTGAGTTGACCGCTATTCAAGCTATTGGTTTAATATATAACAGCGCAATTCTTTTAAGGAATTTCTCGCCCATCCCGAACCACCTTAAGGATTTAAACAGGAATGACCATTCCAACCGGTCAAAAGACTTTTCAGCATCCAGCGATAGTCCTATCAAAGGCTCGGACATCTTCTGGGCGATAGTCAACACATGCGCTAGCAGTCTCCTGTTATCTGTAGTGGACCTTTCCTGCACAAATCCACACTGGTCTATGTGAACTAAATCTTTCAGAACCCTTCCCAATTGATTAGCAAGCACTTTAGCATATATTTTATAGTCAGCGTTCAACAAGGATATAGGTCTATAATGCTCTATCTTTTGCGGATTTCTGCCCGGCTTCGGATGAATTACCACAACTGCTTCTGCCAGAGCACCTACTTCTGGCTCTTCGTCATGCAATCCACTGTAATAAATCTGCAACATGGGTGCTATCTGTATTTGATATTTATGATAGAACTCCAATGGGATACCGTCTGGTCCAGACGCTTTGCCGCGGGCCATCTGTCTAATCGCATCCTGTATCTCTGTCACCGAGACATCCTGCTCCAACTCCCGGGCTTGGCTGCTGGACAACTTGGGTCCTACTATGGTAGAAATAAATTCTTCAAAGGCCCTTTCACTGCACTTTACGTCTGAATGATATAATTCTTCATAAAATTTATTGCAGCGGTCCAGTATTTGCTCATCCTGCACCAGGAGACCCCCGCTCTTATCTTGCAACGCTGCTATGTGTACCACATTCCTCCTAGCTTTAAGCAGCTTGGCCAGTAAGGATCCAGCTCGATTGTTATCATAGTAGTAAACACTCCGCTGCATCTGAACCCCACATTGCGCTTCCTTCTTAAGTATGGTATTGTATTGATACCTTAGTCTTTGAAGTCTGATCAATATCATTGAATCGGTTTTCTTAGTCAGCAACTGCTCCCCGGCCTTTATTTGGGTCTCCAGCTCCTCCTTCTCTTTTTTCCTAGCTTTACGTCGTTTAATTGTATAGGTTGTAATATGAGCCCGCAATGTTGCTTTAAACCCTTCCCACCAACTCCATATAGAGGTATCAGAAGGGGCATTGTACTTGAAGTAGGTCTCAATCTTTTTAGTCAGATAATGCACAAAAGATTCATCTACTAACAACGATTTATCAAATGTCCATCTAGGGGACACTTTCTGTATGTTCCTCACATCGAGCACCAGGGAGACTGCGGCATGATCCGACACCGTTTCTGCATGTATTTCCGCCGCCGTCACTTGTCTAATCAGCCCCGCCGCCAACAGAAAGAAATCAATTCTGGTCTGAGTGTTAAGTGGAGCTGAGTAAAATGTGTACTCTTTTCCCTTGGGATGGAAAAGCCGCCATGGATCCACTAAGTTCAGTTCTTCCATCATACCTTTCAATACCGCATGAGATTTAGTTTTATCTACTGCTCTATATGGTATTCGATCCAATAGCGGATCCATTATGATATTAAAATCACCTCCCAGTATGATGCTTGTATTAACCACTTCAGCCATTTCCATGGCGACAAGTTTGAAAAAATTGGGTTCATCTGTATTGGGCGCATAGACATTCATAAATGTGAAAAGCTTTTGGTCCATTTGCAATGTTACTCTAGCCCACCTTCCATAGGGATCTGCTCTTGTGTCTTTAATTGTTGGGAGCAAAAATTTATGCACCAATATTATCACCCCTCCTTTTTGTTGCGTGGCTGAGGCTGCTACTGCTACCTGAAAATATTTAGAGGTTACTTTCATCGACTCCTTGTCAGACAAATGCGTCTCTTGCAAGAGGACGACGTCCGCTTTTTTCTGTTGACAATACGACATGATTTTCTTTCGTTTAATTGGGCCTGTGATTCCTTTCACATTCAATGATAGCAGAATCAGTTCATTTGCCATTATCTCTTATTTGTCCTATCTTATGGGTAATAACCTCTTTTTCCACTGGTCTCCATCATTTGTGCTGAGGACGTTTAACTGGATTGGACTGACACACATAACTGTTCAACTTTTAAACATATTCCTTTCAAGTTGAACACCATCCACATTAACAGAATCTATCACCCATCCCCCCGTTGCTACCCTGTCTATTTAGTATATGTATCTATCTATATAATCCAGTCATTAAGCAATAAGATTTCCAGCCTTCATCTAACATGATAACTATTTCTTTTCCATAGACAAAAGATGACAAACTTGCCTGACACACTCGTATGCCCCTCTGTACAGTGCATATCATGATCCCCCACCTCCCCCATATCATCTCAATTCTCCATTCCCTTCAAAGCTATAAGAAAGTTCTCATTTAGTCCTTCATGTTTCCATGTCACACTTCTGCAGGAAGGCTTTCAGTTTATCCGCATCCACAAAGTTCTTCGTCTCGTTATGCAGCGTGACCCGCATGGTCCCTGGGTAGTATAATCCGTATCTCGCTTGTGCGCTTTGCAGCATAGGTCTGCAGGCCAGCAGCGCTTTTCTCCGATCCACAGTCTGTTTGCTCAAATCTGGATAGAAAGCCACTTTATGACCCTGAATTTGAAGTGATACGCTTTTTCTTGCAGCTTGAAAGATCTGCAGGACCTGAGGATACCTAAGTACTTTCATTATGAGAGGCCACGGGTATCGGACATTATCCGCTTTGTGAGTGGGGACACGATGAGCACGCTCTAACTCAAAAGGCTTCGCGAAGGCAAGCTACAGTATTTCCGGTATGGTTTTTTCCAAAAACGCAATCGGGTCAACACCTTCAGCTCCTTCAGGAACCCCTACCAATCTAACATTATTCCATCTGGCATGATTGTTTTGATCCTCAATCTGGCTTTCTATATGCTTAACTCGCTTTATGAGAGGGGCCAACTGTTCAATTGCAGCTTCCTGTTTCTGAGCTTGCAGCTCTACTGCATTTAACCGTGTATTAACAGTGATTAATTTCTCCTTTACCTCCATTAAGTCCTCCTGGATCACACTCAACGAAGTTGCATTAGCTGCGATCATTTCTTTAACACATTTCAGTTCCTGCAACACGTCGCATAGGCCCTCCGCTGCCGCACCTTCCTTTTCCCCCGTGGCCATTTTCTGAGGGGATCCTACTTCAGGTTTAGAGCGTTTCACTGCCGACCCCACTCCCTGTTGGAAATCAAGTCGGGCCGGTTTCAAAGTCGACATCCTCCAACACTCGACTTTCAGCTTCTCCACAGAGGGTTCCAATATCAAAAGTTTTGTACATAGATAAGCTCAGGAATCTCTGGTAGCAACGGGAGCACCAATTCAGATGTCCATTCTGTTCAGTGACTAGCTCCACTCCCCCCCCCCCCCCTATAATGCCCTGTTCAATGTAATTTCAGTTTGTTCAATGTAAACCACACTGATGCAGAATAGCACGGTATATAAGAAAAAATAAATAAATATTTATTTATTCATTAATTTGTTCTGACTTCTAATATAGTTTATGTGTTTGTATATTGTCATGATTATATATGGATATTAATGAGTTACTAGTATTACCTATCATTTTAAGGTTTAGTTGGTTTATATTAGTATTTTTATTTTTATTTTGATTATATTTATGTTTTTAATTTTATATATGTTTTTACTTTAAGCCATTTCTGCCCCTGATGAAGGTAACGAAACATGGCCTGTGTCGGGCCAGTGGCTTTTGATTGAATAATAAAAATCATTCTTCCTTTCATCTCTACATTTTTGGACTGGGCTGCTTGCTAGTGCGTGATGTTTGTGCTTTAGCGTTGGACGGTCTGAAACCTTTTATGCAGGCCTCAGCTGCTCTCAGTTCATTCACAGGCTAATCAGGCCCACTGACTCCTGATTAAGTGTCAGCAGTTCCCAAGAGCGTTGTTTGAACTGTATAGCCCCTGTATAGCCCATTATTAGGAAGGTGGACTACAGAAAAGCTGGGTATGAGCAAAAAAAACTGGATCTATTACTTGAGATCCTGCCACGTACTTGTCAAGTGGGACTGGTCACTGTCAGAGACAGGATGCTGGGCTTCATAGACTTTTGATCTGACCCAGTATAACATTTTTTATGTGCGTAGTTATTACTGCTCTCACTTGGTGTGCAGCTTGTTGTGCTGTGAGGGCTTGTGTGCATCAGTGATGCCAAGAGCTAAACTATCAGGAGCTTAGCTACTGGCAGGGTCTCCCAAGATAGACAGGTCTCAGCTGAGATGCCAGACTAAGACAAACCACCCATCTGGGCAGCAGCAGAATGGGACGGTGTTGTAAGCAGAGGATCATATTTCTGTGACAAATGCCGCAACACTGGAATTAACTGCATGGAATAAAGGCTTGGCAAATCTACTTCTGTATCTTGCCTCAAAAACCCAATGGATAGTCACAAAACAAATTGCACTATAGTGCTGGAAGATGAGACCCCCAGGTTGGAAGGCACTCAAATGGCTATTGGGGATGAACTGGATCTGCTGATGTAGCTGTGCATGAAAAGAGAGCCAGAAGTTGCAAAGATATCTTACATATTGGGACATGGAATGTGTGAAGCATGAACCAAGGGAAGTTTGAGGTGGTCAAGAATGAAATGGAACGTGTACAACTCGATCTGTTGGGTGTCAGTGAACTGAAATGAACTGGCTTTGGGCTCTTTGCATGATGATGATCATATGGTTTACTATGGTGGAAATGAAAGACAAAGAAGAAATGGTGTTGCATTTATAGTTAAGAAGAAACTTGCAACAACTGTAATGAAATACAATGCAGTCAGTGAACGCTTAATTTCTATTCGTCTACGAGGAAAGCCCATCAGCACAACTATAATTCAGGCATATGCCCCAACAACAGCTGCAGAAGAGGAAGGCGTCAATAAAGAAGCAACAAGCAGTCAAGAAATCCAGCGATGCATTGCTCTTGGCAGAATGGCTATGAAGGACCTAGACAAGATTCTCAAGAGCAGAGATGTCTCTCTCCATACAAAGATATGACTTGTTTAAGCCATGGCATTTTTAATAACATCATATGGATGTGAAAGTTGGACAGTGAAAAAGAAAGACAGGAAGAAAATTGATGCCTTTGAGTTATGGTGCTGACGGCGAATACTGTCTATACCATGGACTGCCCGAAAAACAAACCAGTCGGTACTAGAGGAGATCAAACCTAAGCTTTCTTTAGAAGCTCAGATTACAAGACTTTGACTTTCATATTTTGGACACATCATATGAAGAGAGAGATCATTAGAGAAAGACATCATGCTTGGCAAGGTAGAAGGCCAACGCAAAAGAGGAAGTCCTGCAATGAGATGGATCAATACAATAGCAGCAGCTCTGGGTGCCAGTCTGTCAACAATGAGCTGCCTGACTGAAGACTGAACACAATTTAGGATAATTATCCAGAGGGTCGCCATCAACTTGACGGCACTTAACAACAACAACAGTTATTACTGCAGGAAAAAAAACTAAACTGCATACTGTACTGAATCCAATTTAGGTATTCAAGAGTAAACTTGTAAATAAGAATCTTTCGTAAAAACTATACAGTAGGTCTATTACATAGTGTTCCCAGAATGTGTGCTAGTACTTGAAATGTCAATAAGTCTGCTGCAAAAAATAGGGGCATACAGTGGTCAAAGGCTAATGAACATCTGTTCTAAGGGCTCATTCTTTTCTGGTTTGTAGCCTATTCATTTATATTGAGCCGTTGTACTCTCTTGATTACCCAACAAAATTTGATCTCACTTTTACTCAACAAACTAATGAACACCAGAACAATAAAATGTGCATTTGTATGCAAAACGGGCTGAACTGATACTCTGACTTCTGAGTATTCAAATGAATAATTCAGAAATTAATAGAGGAATAAGAAATGGTACTTACAAATGTGGATGCCTTCATAAAGACAGAATGAGTTAGAAACATAGTAACAGTTAGGATGTTCCGTCTTTATTAATGTAGAGACAGGAGAGCATATTAATTATAAATTATGTTTAATATTCTGTAAGCAATGACTTCAATAATTGGTCATAAAATAAAATATGAAGGAAGTCTGAGGACTGTTCAATTATTTTACGTTTGGATTTATTGTATTCATTTCACTGATCAAACTTATTGAAAGATGCACTTGTATTTTCACGCTAAAAGAGCATGTGCACACACAAATATGACATGCAGCTTAACTTTCCATTTACCATTAGAGGATCTAGTTTAACCCTGGAATTACTGAGATTTTTTGCACACACTGAATACCGTTGGGGTCATAAATGACCCCACGTCGAATTTTAATTGTTAACCATGAAAAATTTAAACTAAACAGACAAAATATTATTTCAAATTAATTATTTATTATATGAAGGTTAAATGTTTTGAAATGTAATGCTTTATCATAAAATTAAATGAAGAGTTGACATGAAAGCAGTTTTTGCATGCACTTGATGAACACAGTAAAATACTACAGTCACTTGCATGAGACAATTTCTGAATGTTCTTTGCAAACATTGTGCTTGCAGGAGGTGCAAACTATGTTGCTTTTCTTGTATTTTTCTCTAGAACAGCAGTGACACCTTGCCCTTTTCTTTGGGATCCCCCGACATTGCAAACAGCATCAGTGGCTTATTCAATGCTGGAAGAAGTCTCGCTGCAATTACTCTGAAGCAGCTGCTTTCCTAATTCCAAGAGGAATAGACAACGTCTGTGCTTTGACTTGGACTGCCATTCTGAATTTAGTGACATCCAAACAATGAAGGCGTTCAAGGCACTGATGTCCAACATGTTGTAGAAGATTGTCACTGGCCAGCATCTTATCATTCGTTTTGTGGTATACGAGCGCAAAATTTGATCTGCCGTATCTACTCCACCTTTGCTAGAATTATAGTCCAAGATTATACGTTGTTTTTTGTCTGGACGTGTGTTATCTACTTCTTCTTGATCATGCAAACTGCTCAAAGAACAACCATTTTTCCTTTCTTCGGGCAATAGGAAACCAGAGTGGCGTCATCGCGAAAGGCAAACAGTGAAGTGAATACCTCTCGGCCCTTTGCTGTTACAAATTCTGGAGGTAATCCTTTTCTGTTCTTTCAAATTTTCCCCAAAAGTGTCATTTGTTTTTCTAGCAATTTCTGTGACAGGGATAAACTGCAGAAGAAATTGTCAACAGTAAGATTTCTGCCAGATCACGTCAATCCTTCAGTGAGTTGCAGCACAACCCTTTCACCCTGATTCTGTTCCCTGTTTTGTCCGAGTTCCCTTCCTGTATATACTTGAAGACGCAGAACATATGACGTTGCACTGTCACACAACATCCATAGCTTTATGCCATATTTCCCAGGTTTGCTGGGAATATATTGTCTGAACAGAACACGGCCACGAAATGTAAGCAGTTGCTCATCCACGGTAACATTTTCACCAGGAACAAAGGAGTCACTTAGAGTTGCTTCCCAGGTATCAAAAACGTGTCTGATTGGAGCAAGCTTATCCACGCCTCATTGTTCACATCTGTTGGTTGCATCATCAAATCTGAGAGCACAAGAAATTTGCTGAAAACGGTTACGGGCCATATTTTTGCCGAAAACAGAATGACCATCTTCAAGGTTCCACAACTGAACTATGGATTCATTTCATGACTTGTACACGCTGAGAGGATCAGAAGTCCAAGAAAATGCTGAAATTCTCCATCTGTCAAATCTTTCCAGATGTCGTCATAAATGTGTCTTCCTTGTTTTCTCGTCCACATCATGATTTCATTCAATAAGTTCTTCCTCATGAACAAGTGGAATGCTGCGAGAGGGCCATCAACATTTCGTGCAGCATACCTTGTAGGACCTTGTTGTACGGGCATGACATTAGCTCTGGTGTATCTTCCAGCATCTTGCTTTATAGGTTTCCTGTTACATGATGTGGTATCCTTAGATACATAGGTTTCAATGGCAACATTTGTGCTTATAGTTGATGACCTCTTAGCTCCTCTACGACCACAACTAAGATTCCTTACAGATGATACTGACACCGAGGACTCTGCCTTCTTCCCCGTCCAGCACAGCCTTGACCTTTGGCTCAGCCTGTAACTTGACTCTTTGCTGCAGGTGATGTACCGGTTCAACATCAGTCTGACATTCACTTGGTGACCAACTGCTGTCACCATCTGAATCATGACTGTCATCATCAGATTTATCGCCCGAACTTGGCTGATATGCTTCTTCGCTTGCTGAATATGCTGCATCATCAGACGACTCAGAGCCGTCACTGTCAGCATCTTGTTGCAATATTTCTCTTACTTGGGCAGCTGAATACTTTTGTTTTGACATCATAAACAATAACCTAAAATAAATAAACAAAGATAAAGTTGAATAAAATGCAAAGCAGTTTTACTATAGGTGTACAATAATCGTGATGAATGAGCTGAAAGCCTTTAGATTTCATCGGAAATAATGAGAGAACGTATGATATCAATTACAGAAAATGCGTAAATTTTCATAAAATAAGAGTACAAAAAATAAATGATACATAATTAATGATAAATACCTTTGTCAGATCAAAACATTCACAAAACTGCAAATTGTATCACAATCCAAACCGGACGTAAGCAACTGGGGTAAAAAATGACCCCACTGGTACTCTATGCTGCAATTCATCACTGGCGTCACCTAGCGGATGAAAATTATTCCTCTCACGGTGCAATATAAAGAGAATATTGACATGTGAAAAGTCATAAAAAGATTGTATTCTTGAACAACTAGTTTCCGAGATACGCGTTGTGAAACTTGCAATGGGGTCACTTTTAAGAGTTAAGCGTTTTTTCTTCTGAGTATTAATGGTTTGGGCATCCACAGTATGTGTGGTGAGAGACAGGACCTGCCATGGATAAGGAGCTGTTCACTACAGGGCTAGTATCTTTGATCCTTGAGAGCTACAAACTAGTTTACAAAATCAAAATGAAGTATGTATGGACTATTATCCTGGTAGAGCTTTATAAATGCTCATTAATAATAATATGTCAGATCAGTTTATGATTCTCAGGTTTGGATTTGCTCACCTGACTTTTGTAGGGAAAGTGGAGGAAGCATGAGACCAGGTGTGCAAACCATGAATTTGCATAAGGCAACAACTCCGGGGGGAGAGGGGGAAAGAGTCACACCACTGGGTAGGAAAAATGAAAAAAAAAAGGATCTTGGGCCATCACCCACTTTTGCCCTGACATCCATAATTCAAACTTAGGCCGTCTAAATGTGTATTTTACATTTCTTCATGTAATCTTGGTGGCAAGCTTCAAGGGATGGTCAAATTGATTTCTGTTGCAACCCCTTCAGCAGGTCTCTCTCAGTTCCTTACCCTTGTTCTCCCTTCTGAAGCATCCCTTTCCATCCAGCAGATATCCACCTTTACTCCTCACTGCCATCTTGGGCAGCTATAGATTAGGTTGTGAACTCTAATGTAGACTCACCTCCCCTTGCCTCCTCCCCTCCTTGGCACATGTCCTCGGACAGATGACATACCTAATAGTCCACATCAAGGTGCTCAGATGTAATCTGGTCTGACAGGTCACTTCTAGGGCAATGCATCAGTTACAAAAGAATCTGGAGTTCAGAAGCAAGGTTTTCAGTAAAGGCTGTAGTTTGGGGCCTGGGTACTAGGCAAACAATGCAATCAGGATTTCAGTGCCAAGTTACCAAAGTAGGTAGGGGAAAGGATTCAGATAATTAAATCTGGAGCAAAAACTATAACCAGGCATAACAGCAGGCTTCCAGGGGACAACCAGCATCAGGTTTCCAGGAAGTGGGTCCAAGCAAGGGCAGGAGTCAGGATTCAAAGACCAAGGACAGGACTTCATTAACTAATGAAACAACAGACAGGGAACTAGCATTCCCAGGAGCTGAGCTGAGCCAACAAGCACTTGAGTCTCTGCTGGGTTTAAATACAGGCCTCTGTTAAGGCTGCAGCTTTAGTCCAGTCAATCTATGCTAGCTCGGATTATGATCTGATCTGTCTGATAAAAGTCACATTCATGATGCTGGTTCCCCCTTCTATCTGACTTTTCTTGTCTAGGAAGCTACCTAGCATGCTTAATAGTCTCAATCTAAGGGGCTGTG
Source organism: Ichthyophis bannanicus (assembly GCA_033557465.1). NCBI lineage: Eukaryota > Metazoa > Chordata > Amphibia > Gymnophiona > Ichthyophiidae > Ichthyophis > Ichthyophis bannanicus. Next base: position 245,420,364 of record CM066037.1, read on the forward strand.
TCATAAGTAGTGCTATCTTTTAATGCAGTTGTTTACTCATGATTTCCCCATACTAATATTACTACCCAATAATGTAAGGATTTTAGCATGGAAAAATTCACAGTAAAACCACTTTGCTTAAAGACAGTGTGGTCGGCATGCAAACACATGCAAATCAGAATAATAGGAAATTGCTTCCAATGAAAAAAAGCCATGCTAAATATTAGCATAGCTTTTCTACTTTAATGGTGAACCTTTACTATAGTCCTTGAGTCATCTAAGGTGAAGGTAGCACTTTACCTCAGATGACACTTTAACTGCCCTGGTCAAAAAGTCCCTTATGGCCCTAGTAGACCTCAATGTACTCTTCATCCCTCTTTAAACAATTCCCGGTGACCCTTGGGTTCCAAAGCCCCCATTCCATCCTCCTCCTATATCCCTTTTCTTGAGACAATTTCTGGTGACCCAAGTGGATGCTGAATCATCCCTCCCCTCTGTTCCCCAGAAACAATCCCATATTGCCAAAATGGGCTCTGAAGCTTGCCTGTCTTCTACTCACCTAAAGTCAGGAGGCATAAGCAATGCCTACTCATTCCCAACACTGGTGTCACCATCTTGGAAAATGGTAGCATCTGATTCTTAGGTATACATTAGAAAATACCTATATGGGTCAACCTGCCAAATAAGGGAGTGTTCCCTTATTTTGGAGGATGACCCACAGTACATAGGGGTCAGGTGCTGTCATTTTCTAAAATGGTGGTAGAGGAAGAGGACAGCACAGAATGCTTCCCTGGGACCAGGTCACTATTATTGGCCTACAAGGGTGCTAGAGCTTTCTATGCCAGCTGCCTAGATCAATATGGTCTAATTTAGTGAGCCGATCATTACTGAAAAACATAAGATGATTATGTGCTCAAACTACAACTCGTGGAATCTAACTGAAAACTTTGTTAGGTACTGGGGTCTCAGTATAAAACTTCGCAGCAGTTTATCAGACTTGAATACTCAATGTCAAAACTTGGCTGCTGTTCACATCAACGACCCTCATTTTGTACCCTTTTCGTCTTTTTATTCTTTATAGTAATCAGTTATCATGGTAAAATTGTTAGTTTCTTTTATTTTTTACTTACTTTTTATACTTTTTTCTTTTTTAGTACTGTTTCTTAAATATAAAAACAATATCCCATTCTTAATATCACATGCAGAAGGTTGCCCTGCGGTCTCTTCAAAAATTCATCAAACTAAATCCTTGTTCTGCGAGTGAGCGGCAGAAACCATAGCATTCACAATCATATAAGCACTTATCTGTTCTTTGCTTATATTCACTTCTTTGCCAAGTCCAACTCGCAAAATTTTTTAGATACTGGTGAGGCTGCCTTCTTTAGCGGCTGTGACTAAAATCCCAACGCCGTTACTCTAAGGTACCCAAGCGTTTCACGATGCAAGTTTCATCAGGGAAATGCACACATTCGCTGTTAACTGACCTATGAAATATAAACATCAATAAAATGTTTTCAAATTCCATTAAATGTTGTTAATTAAAATGTCCCTGGTGCAGACTCCCTTTTTTTTGATGAATATTTACCTTGAGAACCACATTAGCTCTTAACAAAAACGAGAGGTGAAATTTTTCTCCTTCCTCCTCGCAAACTGTCAAAAGACGCCACGCATGCGGTTTAAGGTATTCCAAAAGGCTTTTTAAACCCCACAACGTAACTCCTCTTACTTGTAAGGGATATCCCTCACAGGTCATAGAATCTTAAAGGTAATGTTAAACACAGAGGGACCACTCTATAGATGCATTCAAACCATGCGGCTTTACAGTATTTAATGTAAAAATACTAGATCAGGCATACCCAGGCCAAGAATGCCTTGGTCAGGATGTTCTGGACCTGATAACCTCATGAAATGGGGAAAGTCTTTTTCTTTTTCCTTTCCTTTCTGTAAATGTACCAATTCTCATTCAGTACTAAATACTGAACTTGGATTGGCTCATGCACTGACAGCCAGCCTCAAAGCTAAGTGTTATATTATTCCGAGCATAGCTATGTGAAAGAGCTGTGGGGCAACCCTTTCCTACCTAAAGTTAGGATATTGGCACCCACAGAAATACAGCACCCAGGGTAATGTCCCAGATATCCTACCTTAGTTCCAGCTTTGCTGGCATGTAAGGAGAAAAAATACTTCCATCTTAATGCAGAAAACTCTGGCATATTAGAACAGTATGATAGTTTATAATATTAGTTTAGGCACAGGCTAAAGACTTGGGAAGACTAAGCCTCCTCAAAACTTAATTGGCTGGTTTAGACTGAACCCCTTTGACTTTCCTCAGCAGGTTCTTCCATACCCAGTTGAGAGGATTACCAAGTGGACCACCTGCCCCAGATGGAACACATCCAATGGAGTCATCAGGCTATTGCCCCTGGCCAAATGCAGCTGAAACTGAAACAAAATCTCCATCACTGTTTCTTTTCCTTCCTGACTCAGCCCTTGCAGGACTGAAAAGGTTCAGTTGCCCTTTTCACACCCCATGTCCTCCTGCCACTAACCTGACAAGTAAATGTAATAGCAAAGCCAAAAAAAAATAACCTTTCTCCCACTACATACAAAAGATATAAAAAATAGAAGTGTATGCTTATGTTATATTTAAAATTATTACTAGAAGGTATGGCTATCTTTACTCTTGTTAAATCAGTGCAATAAGCCCTCGATAGGCCCTAGAATGCCTTCAATGTAGTGCATCATCATGTGCCCCACACTTCAAAATATAAAGCAATGCCACCAAAGTGATAAACCCAAACTTCCACAAAATATATATATATATTCAGTGAGATAATGCTACACAGCAAATACTAAGGCCCTCATTCTATAAACCAGGTTGCAGGGCAATATGTCCTACCAGGATGTGCAGCCCTGCAATTCACCTAAACCTTATTCCTCCATCAGCTCTCCCTATACGTCCTGTGCTTCAGGAGGGGGAACTGGCGTGGGGCAGGAAGGGACAGGATTGTGGGCGGAGCGGGCCACCCAGCAGCACGTACAAAGCCATTGAGGTCACGGCCCTTTACGTGCTGCCGGGCCTGCTGAGCCATACTGCTTATACCATCTCAGAGGTGGTATAAGCAGTTTTTTGGGGCGAATCAGGGCACAGTGCCACCTTCAGGGCTGGGGCCAGGTGTGAGGGGGGGTCCCCGCCATCCAATCCAGGCCACGGGAGGCCAGCCGTGGGTCGGGCAGCAGGGATCTTTGAGTCTGGAGCCGTGGCAGTCTGGTGCACCTGTGGCGAGGATGTCCCCACAGCCGGAGGGGCACGCCGGGCCATCCTTGGGCCCAGTTCTGGCTCCCACGGGAAAATTTTGTTCCCGCAGACCAGAATCAGGTCCTAACAGCCCCATCTTCAGCAGGGACATCCAGACGGCCTAGACATCTGGCTTTCAGAATCTAACTCCAAATGAATACTATATAATAGATTTGATTGAAGGAATAGAAATCATAGGAATAAAAGTCATAGGGGTATGTTTACTAAACAGTGCTAACATCGCAGCTGCGACGTTATCGTGCGATAATGGCACATTACCGTGTGAGAACGTCACGTATCGCGTGATAACATCTCCTGTGGCGTTAAGATGCGCAGAGGGTGGAGTATGGCTCCCCAGAGGGCAGAGTAAGGCTCCCTAGGGGCGTAGATAAGGGGTCAATGGGCAGAGAGTGGGCGGGGAGAGGCCCCTTGCACAATAACGCCATGAAATTAAGATCTGAAAATTAGCGCCAGTGAAAACCTCGCGCTACAGGCACATTTGCATGGGAGAGACAATTTCAGTCAGCAATGTGCAGCAAAGGCAGGGAAACCAAGAAAAATGATAGCAGTGATACATGTGCAGCAACATCATAGTGCCCAAGTACAAGAGGGCACTACGGTGAGGTTGCAAATGGGGTACAGGAATCTGCAGGCAGGACATGCAGTGTGGCAGCTGGGGCACAGGGTGGGCTAGGCCGATGCCTAGGTGACACATAGGAATGTGGAAGTGGAAAACCAGCAGGACAGCAACTGACCAAGCGCAAACATGGCCACGAGTGTGTGTCCCACAGTGTCCCAGGGGATAGTACCCAGCAAGTACCCCAAAGGACACATAACATTTGCAGGTGGTGCCGGGGGGAAGCGTTGATGTCTATGCAGGCACCCCTACCCCATCACACGCACCATAGGCAGCCTCCTACCGGCACACTGGATGGCCTGGGACTGCGCACCACCAGCACCACCGGCAGAAGGGCAAGTCAGCATGCTGGCGGAGGGGGCAGTGGCATCTGCCCACAGCAGACCACTGCCAAGCCCTGTTTAGGTGGGTGCCGTGCACTGCAACAGACAAGGTCTGTCTGACGAACAGTCATAGAAACATAGAAACATTGAAATATGACAACAGAAAAAGACCACATGGCCTATCTAGTCTGTCCTTCCATAACAACTACAACAGTCCCCTTTTTACCTTTAGAGATCCTCTGTGTTTGTCCCATGCTTTTTGAATTCAGTTACTGTCCTCATCTCTACCACCTCCACTGGGAGACTATTCCACGGATCCACTACTCTTTCCGTAAAGAAATATTTCTGCATATCACTCCTGAATCTATCTCCCTTCACCCTCATCCCATGTCCCCTCGTAGCAGAACATGCTTTCAATTGAAAGAGGCTCTCTCCCTGAACATTTATGCCAAGGAGGTATTTAAACATTTCTATCATATCACCTCTATCCCGCCTTTCCTCTAAGGTGTACATATTAAGATCCTTCAGTCTGTCCTCATATGCTTTATAATAAAGACCACTAATCATTTTAGTAGCCACCCTCTGCACCGACTCCATCCTGTTCACATCCTTTTGAAGGTGCGGTCTCCAGAATTGCACACTATACTCCAAATGCGGTCGCACCAAAGACTTATACAGAGGCATTATCACCTCCTTTTTTCTACTAGCCATTCCTCTCCGTATGCACCCAAGCATCCTTCTAGCTTTTGCCATTGCCTTTTCTACCTGTTTAGCTACTTTAAGATCATCAGACACAACCACGCCTAGGTCCCGCTCTTCTTTAGTGGACAAAAGTACTTCACCCCCTATACTATATTGCTCCCTTGGATTGCTGCAGCCCAAATGCATGGCCTTACATTTTTTAACATTAAATCCCAGCTGTCAAATTCTAGACCATTCTTCCAGCTTAGCTAGATCCCTCCTCATGTTATTTGCCCCTTCCTGGGTGTCTACTCTAGTGCAGATTTTGGTATCATCCACAAAGAGGCAAACCTTACCTGAAAGCCCTTCCGCTATATCACTATCAAAGATGTTAAAAAGAATCGGACCAAGGACAGATCCCTGGGGCACACCACTGATAACATCCTTCTCCTCAGAGTGAGTTCCATTTACTTGTACTCTTTGTCGCCTCCCACCCAACCAATTTCTAACCCAAGCAGTAACTTTAGGGTCCATCCCTAGGGTGCTCAATTTGTTTATAAGTCGCCTGTGAGGAACAATGTCAAAGGCTTTACTGAAATCTAAATATACCACATCTAGGGCTCTCCCTCGGTCCAACTCCCTGGTCACCCAGTCAAAGAAATCAATCAGATTTGTCTGACAAGACCTGCCTCTGGTGGATCCATGCTGCCTTGGATCCTGTAATCCGCTGGACTCCAGAAATCTCACTATTTTCTCTTTCAGCAGCGTTTCCAATAATTTACTCACCACCGAAGTTAAACTAACCGGCCTGTAGTTTTCAACCACATCCTTACTTCCGCTTTTGTGTAAAGGCACCACATGAGCCTCTCTCCAGTCCTTTGGCACCACTCCCGACTCCAACGAGGCATTGAAAAGGTCAGTCAGTGGGGCTGCTAGAACGTCCCCAAGTTCCCTCAGTATTCTAGGGTGTATCCCATCCGCTCCCATTGCTTTGTCTACTTTAAGTTGAGATAGTTTCTCACGAACACAGTCTTTTGAAAATTGTTCAAGATGTCCTTTGCTTCTGTTCCTATTTGTGGGTGTTTTCTGAGGTCCTGCTCCTGGTTCTTCATCTGTGAACACAGAACAAAAATATTTGCTAAGCAATTCCGCTTTATCCTTATCAGCTTCTACATATTCCTCCCCTGCACCCTTGATTCTGACAATACCACTCTTGCCCTTCCTCTTCTCGCTAATATATCTGAAAAATGTCTTATCCCCCATTTTATTGCATTGGCTATTTCCTCCTCCTTTTGAATCTTTGCCTTCTTGACTACTTTGCTAGCTTCTCTAAGTTTTTCCAAATACAGATGCCTGTCTTCCTCTCTCTGTGATCTCTTGTATTTCATGAAGGCCTCCCTCTTTTTCTTCACTTTTTCAGCTACTTCTTTCGAAAACCATAGCGGTCTCCTTTTCCTTTTACCTTTATTTACCATTTTAACAAAAAGGTTGGTTGCCCTTAAAATATCCCCTTTCAGTTTCTCCCACTGTTTTTCTACATCCCTCAGCTGTTCCCATCCAACTAATGACTCCCTGAGGTATTGGCCCATCTTCGCAAAGTTAGTCTTCCTAAATAAGATCCTCGCCTTTGAATGGATTCTAACAGCCCTAGACCTAATACTGAACCACACCATCTGGTGATCACTGGATGCAAAATGATCTCCCACTACAACATCTCCCACTACAACATCAGAAACACTTTCACCATTGGTAAGCACCAAGTCCAGTATGGCCCCTTCACGTGTGGGGTCTGTTACCAATTGCCTGAATAGTTCCCCCTGTAGAGAATCCAGGATCTCCTTACTTCTAGATGATACTGCAGCAGGAATGTGCCAATCAACATCTGGCATATTGAAATCTCCTATCAGTCATGGTATCCCCAGGGAATGATCTGTCCCTGTGGCAACAGTTTGGTGCAGTACACACAACCAGTGTATTCAGGGGCAGAAGGTCACAAGGTCAAATCCCAGCTGTGGCTCCTGCCAAGCTTGTCCCCATATTTTACCCAGTACTAAACCATGGTAATAAAGATGGAACCTTTATTGCAGATAAAATAAACATGCCTGAAACACCTATATTTTACCCTACAGAGCACAGACACCATAAACATGTGCAATCCCTAGAGCAGAGTTTCCCAACTGCAGTCCTGGAGGGCGAGGCACCATTCAGGTTTCATGTTGTCCCTAATAAATATGGCTGTGCTGCATTGGTATGCACCGCCCCCATTGTATAAAAAATGTATCTCATGCATATTCATTAGGGACAGCATGAAAACCTGAACAGTGTTTGGCCCACCAGGACTGGAGTTGGGAACCTCTGCCCTAGAGCAGCAGCCAACAGGGGCACAAACTCCCACACCCATACCCACAGGCTCCACTATCCAATACCTCATGGAAAGTCAGGCTGTTGGGCCCTGTGCGGAGCAGCATCTCCCAATACTGGCACCTGCATACCTTAGCAATGCCGTCCTAAACTTGGGAACACGTTCCACATATATCAAATGGTTGCTATGATTAATGTCAGCTAACAAATACTAAGTTAAACACGATTTGTTGACAGAGATTCATCAAAGCAACCTTTCTGATATCTGTGAAGTGTGTTTCAATTTTTGCTTCTGACAGTGTTTACCACCCCGGGGAGTGACCCCAACAGTATTGCGTACCATAGCAATGCCCGCACTGTGCCCAGGACTGGTGTGGCGGCCAGGGCTGCCACAACCCTCTATATTTGCACAATGCTGGCATAGGTGTGGGAGTGTGTGTATGTCTATCCAGTGTGTTGTGGCTGCCTACACCTTACTGAGCCCACACTGCTTGCACTGTTTCCAGTGTTAGCCTGCAAATGTGCATAATGAGGAGCAAGGTACTCTGGGTATGGCCCAGACAGGGTGGCCTGGGCAGGATGCATCTGCACACGGCATAGGGCAATGGCTGGGACATTGTAATGCCCGACCACCACCTGCACGGACAGGGTGGCCACAGCATGTCATGCTGGGAGGTCACTCTCACCCTGACTGAGCAGTGACCACGGCATGGCTAGGTTCCCCCATAGTCCTCCAACAACGAAGCACGAATCCACGTGCTATGTATGATCCCAGTAAAAAAACATAGATAGCAAAAGGAAGGATTATCTTTATTGATCAATTTAAGCCTATAGCCCGACACAGGCCGTGTTTCATTGCCTTCTTCAGGGGCAGGCTAGAACTAAAAGCATATAAAACAATATTAAAATCATAAATACCATAAATAAACTACATAAAAATGTCACCAACGGCTAAGAACTCAAACTTAACCAATATTAATGCATATAAACATAATGGATATAAACAATTTAAAAATTAGTTTGTAAACACTACAAATCAACACAGAAAACATGTAAAAAATGTAAAAGATGGTATAAATAAATCAAGAATAAAATGAATAATAACAATTATGTAAAAAAGGAAGTGACTGAAAGAGGCATACCTCCATAAATACTTGTACCACCACTGTGTATTCTATTCACTTATGGGATAAAGAGACAAACTGTCTAATCAGTATATCCATGTGTGCAAAAAAAAAATATATATATAATCTATCATTAAAATCAGATTTTGATACTGAAAAAAATTGTAGATCCGTTTCCTTCAAAAGCTCATTATAACCGGCAAAAAAACAAAAAAGGAATCAGTGGAAAGAGGGATGAACCCCTTATATTGTGGTTTGCAATCATGAATAAAAATATTACCTGTAAAACAAACATATCTTCTTCCAAATCATTTCATGTGGAAAACACAGGCATTATATAGCTACAACAAATGAAAATATTCTTATCCATAAAAAAGGGAAAAATGAAAAATGAGAAAATGTGATTATCCATAACTGAATAATTTAAATCCTGCCGCACCGCAGGGCCGGGTCCCGAGGCCGGGTAGTAACCGGGTCCCCGGGGCCCGAATCCCTGGCGCGCTTCGTTAGGGCATGCGGGGGGGCCAGAGCAGAGGAGGGAGGGAGGTGGTGCTCATGCCGGCAGCCCCACGTCGGCGACGTGGAGCCCGGCGATTGGCTGGGAGGGCAGCTGGGGGGGGAAGGGAGGGAGCGAGGGAGATCGGCGGCGTGCGATCTCCCTCTTCCTGCCTGCTCGCCTCCATCAAAAGGTGTGTGCTGCGTTGGTTCCGCTTTGGCCTTCCTCTTCGTGCTTTTCACGAAACTTTGGGCCGGGGGGTAGTTTCCTGCGGGGGCTTCGGGATTGGGAAGCCAGCGTTTCACTTGGGTCTAGTGGTGTTTTATAAAAAAAATTTTAAAAAGCGAAACAGGCGCCTTGCCGACACTCCGGGAGAGTGTGTGCTGTGTGCCCATCGGACGTGGTGAGGCTTAGCTCCGTTGGGAGCTTTCACCGTCCTGTGTAGTCAGCACTTCTTCGGGTAAGACAGTGAGAAGTTTTAATTTTGGGTGGCTGGCGGCAGAGCCTTACAAAAAAAAAATAAAAAGAAGGGGTTTAAATTCCTTCCAGCAGTGCTGCTACAGCAGAGTGCTGGTGTGGGGGGGGGGGGGGGGTGGTGGCTGTTTTATAAAAAAAAAAAAATAAACCGAATAATAATAAGCTTACCATACTTTAAAAAAAAGGGGTAAGAGTTAGCAAGGGGTACGCTGATAAAAGGGGCTTGTGTGGAGAGCAGCGCATGGAGAAAAAGGGCGCATAATGGCTCGTCGGCTTAGCGGGTGCAGGGTGGGAAAAAGGCCTGGGGGGCGCGAGTGGGATGGCCAGAGGGCAGGGAGCAGCGAGGCGTGGCGCACATTGCCAGGCAGAGGAGGGGCAGCGCACAGGGGCGGCCCGGTGGCCAGAGTGCTTCATGGTAGCCACCAAGGGCATGGACAAAGGAAGTCCAGGGGGGCGAGTGTCAGGGGGGCATTAGGCGAGGCCCCATGGGCCGGTGCGGGCGGGGTAGTGCCAGAGGGTACGGGGCCGGGGGAGCCGGGGCTCTTGTTGGTACCGGGGGGGTGAGGGATGCAGTCGGGGTGGTTAGCGCCCTTGGTCATCCAGGTGTTGGGGGAACAGTGCCAGTGGTGGTGCAGGCCGAAGGGCCGCTAGTGGACGCTACGCCAGGCAGGCCTATGGGCGTGACTCCTTCCCCTGCATCGGGGATCGGGCGCTTCACACACCCCGGATTCTTTGGGCCTATGGGTCCGTGGGTGTGCGGGGTGAGTCCATGGGGGGGTATGGGGCACTGGGACGGAGGTTGGGGCCCCTGGTTTGGAGCTGGGTGTGTGGAGGTGAGGAGTACCGTGGGCAGGGGTTCAGCTGCTTGGGATGCCGGCGGTCTCGGTTCCTCGGCATGGGGTTGGGGCGGGGGGCCGAGTGAGGCTCCAAGCACTCCGGGGGCTGTTGCTGCTGGCTTTTCTCCCTCTTTTCCTCTGCAGGTCCCGTGGAATTCAATGCCCAGGACGACGTGGGGGTGCAGACCGCGGGCACTCCGGCGGCTTCCCCCCGTGGTGTTGGTGAGTATGCAGGGGATGCAGGCAGGGTGTACGGAGGAGCACAAACCCCGGGTGCGGGGCTTGCCGTGGCAAGATCAGCTAAAGCTAAGCGCAGGCGGGGGCGCCGTTGTCGGCAGGCATCTTCTTCTTCCTCCTCCTCGACAGCGTCTATGGCTTCCTCGGGCGACTCTGTTACAGTGGGGGGTGGGAAAGGGGAGGGCGGGGGGACCTCTGTGGTACGCTGTGCCGAATTGTGGAAGTGCGTGCCACGGAAGCTGCGCCATCGGATCAAGAGGCGCAAGTACATTGATATTTTCTGCCTGCTCGATGGCAGAAAACGTTCCGGTGAAAGCAAAAAGAAGCGCAAAGAGGATGAGAAAGCTGGCAGGGTGCGGAAGGCATCTCGCAATACCCTCAATTGGACTCGCGCCTTTTTGCGTTTGGCGAGTGTATGAGGTCATTATTTCCCAGATCATTACGGGGCACTGCTGGCTTATGCAGATACAATTTTGGCAGCGTCGCAGGCGCACGATGGATGGGCTTGGTTAAATTATGATGAGGAGTTCAGGGACATGATGGAGGAGAATGGGCAGCTATCGTGGGGGAAGAAGGACATCAATCTATGGTTAACGAAAATATCCGTGAGGAGTCGGGTCGGGGAGCAGGAGGCGGAGTTGGAAAGGCGGGGCCGTCACCTGCATCAGTGGGTTTGCGGTCCTTTCGGGCCGCAGCTTCCGTTGTGTCCCAATCGAGAGGGGGTGCTGTGGGTGGAGATGTCTGTTGGCGTTTCAACAAGGCGTCGTGCCCGTTCCCCGACTGCAAATTTAAGCACGCCTGCTCATTGTGTGGGAGTGGGCATGCGGCCACAAAATGTAGTCAAAAGGAGTTGCGGGAGCCCCAGCGGGGGGTAAGTGAGGTGGCTCATGGGGCATTGGCTCCTACGCCTGTGAGAGTCAACGCGTTGCGCCCATGGTTAGTGATGTACGGGCGGTCTCGACATGGGGGGGGCATCGAGTTTGCTATGAAAAGGTTTTTCTGAGGGCTTTAGGATTCCGTTTCAGGGTTCGCCAGCGAGGGGTGGGTCGCAAAACGCTAGTTCGGTGTGAGAGCAGGCTGATGTTGTGTGGAGGAAGATTGCGGAGGAATGCGCGAGCCCCCCTTTTCTCTATTTACGGTTTCCCCATTGGGCGTGGTGCCCAAGAAAGAGCCGGGTAAGTTCAGGCTGATACATAACCTATCTTGCCCTCCGGGGGATTCCGTGAACGATCGCATTCCTCGGGAGCTGTGCACGGTGCGCTACGCTTCCTTCGACGCGGCTGTGGTCCTGGTGTGCCAGTGTGGGGCGGGTGCTCTGCTGGCCAAGGTAGACATTGAATCTGCGTTTCGACTGTTGCCTGTTCACCCTTCGGCTTTTCCATTGTTGGGTTTCCATTTCGAGTCGCTGTTTTATTTCAATAAGTGCATGCCAATGGGCTGTGCGATATCCTGCGCCTACTTCAAAGCTTTTAGTACATTCTTGCATTGGGTGTTGGAGAGGCAGGCGGGTGTCGCTAACATAGTGCATTACCTCGATGATTTCCTGTTCATCGGACCGGATCAGGCGCCTACCTGTGACACTCTGCTGGGGGCTTTTACGTGCTTGGCTGGGGACTTTGGCATTCCCATAGCGGCCAACAAAACAGTGGGTCCGGTTACCCGCCTCACCTTTTTAGGGATCGAGATCGATACGGAGGGTATGGTGGTGCACTTGCCTGCGCAGAAGATGGAGCGGCTCAGGGAGTTGGTGGCGTTTGTGGGATCTTCCTCCAAGACTATGCTACAGGTCATGCAGTCGTTAGTTGGGCACACCAATTTTGCCTGCAGGGTTCTTCCCATCGGGCGCCCCTTTGCGTGATGGTTATCATTGGCCATGGCGGGCGTTCACCTCCCACATCATCGGATTCGGGTGTCTGCGGGAATGTGGGAAGATCTGCGGGTGTGGGATACTTTCCTAGCGCATTTCAATGGCTGCTCGTTGCTTCAGCTGCCGGAGCTTTCAAACCTGGATTTGCAGTTGTTTTCGGATGCGGCAGGCAGTTCCGGTTTCGGAGCCTATTGCCAAGGGGCTTGGTGTGCGGAGCCTTGGCCGAAGGAATGGGTGCAGTCCGGCTTGACCCGTAACATTACCATCTTGGAGCTTTTCCCTATAGTTGTATCTTTTTGGGTCTGGCCGGAACGCCTGCGCGATCGGCGGGTAGTGTTTTGGTGCGATAATGCAGCGGTGGTTGAGGTTATCAACCGGCAGGTACCTCAGTGCCCGCGGGTAGCCTCCCTGATGAGGGTGTTTGTGTTGGCCTGCTTGCGCTTGAATGTCACCGCCAGGGCGCGTCATGTGCCGGGCTCCCAGAATTCCATTGCTGATGCTCTGTCCCGTTTTCAGTGGGAGCAGTTTCGGTGATTGGCTCTGGAGGCGGAAGAGTCGGCCTCTCGGGTCCCGGAGCATCGCTGAGGGTTGGGATCCCAACTTGATGGCATTGCTGGCTGCATCGGTGGCACGCGGCACATGGGCGCTGTATCGGTGAGGATACTCCCAGGTGAGTGCGTTTCCGAGTGCGAGGGGTTGGTCTGGGGGGAGTGTGCCTGATGGGCTGGTGGGCCAATTTGTTTTGTGGGCAAAGAAGAAGGGTTGGGCTTGGTCGGCAGTTGCGTCTGTGTCGGCCGGGTTTTCCTTCTTTTGTAAGGCGGCAGGATGGGGCAACCCTAGGGTATCCTTTTTGGTTAAGCGCCTTCTTGAGAGTTGGGCCAGGGCACATCCTAGGTCACGGGATTGGCGGCTTCCGGTTTCCCACGAACTTTTGCTTCAGATATTCGAGGCGTTACCGTGCATTGTGGCCTCGAGTTTCAAGTCTGTTTTGTTCCATGCGCTGTTCATGACTGCATTTTTTGGTGCATTCTGAGTGTACGAGCTTGTGTCCAGGTCCGCGAGGCGGGGCATGCTTGGTGGGCTCGATTTTGAGCACGTCATGGCAGAAGCGTCACAGGTTCATATTTACCTACCGCGTTCCAAAACGGACCAGACTGGGAAGGGTGGCTGGGTGGTGCTGAGTGCCATCTTTCCCTTGTTATCCTGCCCGGTGCATGCTTTACGGAATTACCTGCGGCTGCGGTTGGTGGCACGGGGCAATTTTTTCATCCACAATGACGGCAGGCCAGTAATGCAGTTTCAGTTTACGGTGGTGCTGCGCTTGGCGTTGCAGTACCTGGGTTATGACGACAGGAGCTATGCTTCGCATTCATTCTGGATTGGTGCGGCTACGAGTGCGGCTGCAGCAGGTCTCGAAGCGCGTGTCATTCAGCGCATTGGCAGGTGGCGTTCGGGAGCATACGAGGGGTACGTTCGCCCGTAGGTCTTCTGCACTGCGTGTACCAGACCGCGCGGTGAGTCCGGCAGGAGAGGTCCACCTGGGGGGGGGGGGGTTCAGGGGGGGTACTAATTTTTTCCTTTCCTATTGCAGAGTGGCCTGCTGGTGGCAGTCCGATTTTCTACTTTCAGATGGCGCGTGCTCCGGAGACTGGTGGATCATCAGGCATTCATTTGTCTACTGGGCGGAGCATCGGGCGGCAGTGCAGCCATTGGGCACCCACCTCAATCTGGCTGATTCAGAAGTTCGGCTGTGTTGGATGGGTCAACGCGGCATGCGATGGTGGCAACTTCTGGCCTGTGCTCAGGCAAAGTTCGGACTGCGGCAGCAGCCAGTCGGGCTGCTAATTCATTTGGGCGGCAATGACCTGGCTAGTTGGTCATGCCGGCAAATAATTAGAACTGTGCAGAGGGACATTGGTCAGGTTCGGGAGTTACTCCCGGGTGCAGCCATCATATGGTCGGACATCATTCCACGCCCTGCGTGTTGGACTCAGCGGCACTAGTCGCGGGGTCTGATCAAGATTAACCGTCAGATTGGGCAGCAGACAGGTGGGCTTCAGGTGTTACACCTTTGGGCGGATGTCAGGTGTCCTGGCTTGTATCGATTGGATGGGGTTCACCTTGCCCCGTTGGGTCACGATCTGCTGTTGAACTACTGGTAGGAAGCCTTAGAGGGGTGGTGCTGGTCGCAGCTTTCCTTGGTGGGGGCGGCACAAGGTTAGTGGTCTACCTTGTGCCGGTGGCGGGGTAGCAAGCTGGTGCTCGCTGACCCGGCAGGGCATTTGAGGCTGATGCCACTTTACACGGGAGCAGCAGCGCTCCTTAGGTTGGGAGAGACATCCCGGCTGGGGTCTCTGCCCGGTGGAAGGCAACCTTGAGCCGGCCTTTGCTAATAACATGGCGAGGCAGGCGGTATTTATTTATTTACATTCTCTTATATACCGTGCTATTCTGCATCAGTGCGGTTTACATTGAACAAACTGAAATTACATTGAACAGGGCATTATAACTTGGAGATAACTATTTTACAGGGAACATGGGCTATGGAGGGTTAAGTGGCTTGCCCAAGACCACAAGGAGCACCTATGGGACTAGAAACTCCAGTCCTTCCGGCCCAAGGTTGCTGTCCTCTAGTGGGATTTGAACCCCCGACCTTCCGGCCTGAAGTACCTTGCCCCAACCACTAGGCCACTAGGGGGAATGGGGGGAAGATGATGCACCACTTTGCTATAAACGGCTGGTGGGGGGCATCATCCAGAAATGGGGGGGGGGCAATTTGTGGGATTTACGAATGTTGAGTTGGCCCATGTTGGGCCGGTGTTCTAATACTGTTAATAAAGCTGCGACCAAGCAATTTTCACCAAGATCCGATGTCTGCGTGTTCTGTTCAGGTGTTGGGTCAGGATGTGGGGGGGGCGGGTATAGGGGTAGGAATGGACCTCGAGCATGTTGGGCATGTATCCCGGAGGTGTGGGGGGGGTGTAGGGCTTGTGCTGAAGCCGGGGACAGGGCATCCGGATACCTCGGTTAATCCTGCCGCGCTGCAGGACCGGGTCCCGAGGCTGGGTAGTAACCGTGTCCCCAGGGCCTGAATCCCTGGCGCGCTTTGTTAGGGCATGCGGGGGGGGCCAGAGCGGAGGAGGGAGGTGGTACTCACGCCGGCAGCTCCACGTCAGTGACGTGGAGCCCGGAGATTGGCTGGGTGGGCGGCTGGGGGGCGGGGCAGCAGGGAGCGAGGGAGATCGGTGGCGTGCGATCTCCCTCTTCCTGCCTGCTCACCTCCATCGAAAGGTGTCCCTACCCACCCTCCCTTGTATTCCGTGGGTTGGTGGTGGGCGTCGCAGCTGGAGAGGGGTTTCATCTGTCATGGCTAGTTGGTATGGGGTAGTGAGCTGGCGCTCGCCGACCCAGCGGGGCATTTGAGGCTGATGCCGCTTTACACAGGAGTGGCAGCGCTCCTTAGGTTGGGAGAGATGTCCCAGCTGGGGTCTCTGCCTGGTGAAAGGCAACCTTGAGCCGGCCTTTGCTAATAACATGGCGAGGCGGGCGGTAGGGGGAATGGGGGGAGGATGATGCACCACTTTGCTATAAACAGCTGGTGGGGGGCATCATCCAGAAATGGGGGGGGGGGCAATTTGTGGGATTTACGAATGTTGAGTTGGCCCATGTTGGGCCGGTGTTCCAATACTGTTAATAAAGCTGCGACCAAGCAATTTTCACCAAGATCCGATGTCTGCGTGTTCTGTTCAGGTGTTGGGTCGGGGTGTGGGGGGGGCAGGTATGGGGGTAGGAATGGACCTCAAGCAAGTTGGGCGTGGATCCCAGAGGTGTGGGGGGGGGGGGTGTAGAGCTTGTGCTGAAGCCGGGGACAGGGCATCCGGATACCTCGGTTATATAAATTAAGAAGAGTTGAGCCTCTATTAAAAGTCTGTATGAAAATATCTGAGACTACAATTAGATCTTTATATGAAAAAACGTGACCCTAACCCATCAGGTTTCATTTGTGGGTGTGTAACGGCTTCTTAACCCCCGTGTTATCTTTGAACCCATAATATTATCCCATAATATTATCTTATTGTCACCATCTCCCTACAAATGTAATAATATACTCCGTATAGGAAAAAATCCTCACTTGTCCATTTTCAGCGGGCTTCACGTTTCAAAACTTTCTGCCTACCTATATAGAGACTTCGAACAATTACCTCCAGCACACATATAACTTGTGTAATCCCAACATTGCTAAGGATACCTTTTATGACTAAAAGGTTAAAAAACTTACATCTCTAACTGGTCAACATTGTAAACATGTAGATCTGTGAATGCTCTGCCGGCTATGCAAGTGCGAAACGCCGGCGTCTGCGCACATAGTTAAAAACTTTCCCGCGAAGAGGCAAATGATGTGACGTCTCCCTAAAAATTTAAATATGTAGATGGTGGAGGGAACTCGGATGAGTCACTCTCGCTCTTGTCGTACATTATGGAACTATATATCTGCGAAAGATAAAATTAAAGCTAAATCTAAAACAGCAAGGAAAAGAACTTAATGTAAAAGGAAGTATTATATTTGGTTAAAATGTAAAATAGATAATGTATGTTTATGTTTATGTTTATTGACTTAATATACCGCTAAACAAAAAACATCATAGTGGTTTACATAATTCAAATCATAGAAATACCATAAGGCAAAGGAAGAAGGAAAAGAAGTTACAATGGCGGATAGGAAAGCAAACCAAGCAGATTCATATGACAGGACAGTAGGGAGGAAAGAGAGAGAAGGGAAAGGGGAAGACAAGGTCACGTGAAGGGATCAGGAAGGTCGAAGGCAAGGGCAAAGAAATGGGTTTTGAGGCTGTTCTTAAAAGTAGCATGTTCCTGCTCAAGCCGGATAGAAGAGGGCAGAGAGTTCCATAGGGCAGGGGCAAGGAAGAAGAACGCAGAGGAGCGGGTGGATTGGAGGCGAGCGCAGGTGGGTGAGGGAAGATGTAAGCGGTTTAGATGGAGGGATCGCAAGGAGCGAGCTGGGGTATGAAAATGGACAAGGTCTGCTAGATACTGAGGGGAGTGGGTGTGAAGAGCATGGTGGAGGAGCACCAGGCGGAATTTAATGGGGAGCCAGTGAAGACGGATGAGAAGAGGAGTGATGTGATCGCGCGTAGAAGAATGAAAGATGAGTCGGGCAGCAATATTTTGGATGCGTTGGAGACGGTGCAGTTGTGTGGCGGGGAGACCTGCTAGGATTGAGTTACAGAAATCAACGCGAGATATGACCAGGGGCAAAAGAAGGGTAGAGAGAGCCTGTGCAGAAAGAAAAGGCCTGATAGTGCGGATCTGACGTAGAAAGAAAAATGAAGTCTTTGAAACGTGAGCGATGTGATCCCGAAAGGTCAGGCTGGGGTCAAAGAGGACCCCCAGATAGCAAAAGGAAGAGACTAAGGGAATGGGTGAACCAGAGAAGGAGGGAGAGACCAGAGGGGGAGCACTATCACGGGAGAACCAGATGGCCAAGGTTTTTGTAAGATTAAGGTGTAAACAGTGAGTGGTGAGCCAGTTGGCTATGGCTGTGAGACACGTGTTCAGAGGGGAGAGATCAAGGGAAAGGGGGGAGGTGTGATACAGAAGGACCAGGTCATCAGCGTAGTAAAAGGCAGAAGTCCCGTGTTGCTGGACCAGTAAAGAGAGAGGTGTGAGAAAGATGTTAAAAAGAAGAGGAGCTAGGACTGAGCCTTGAGGAACACCACAGAGGAGGGGAGTAGGTTCAGAAGCAATCGGAGGAGTAGAAGTGGAGAGAACAGAATAGGACCTGTAAGAAAGAAAAGAGTGGAACCAATGAAGGACTGTGCTACAGAGACCTGCCTCCCATAGACGGCATGTTTCAGTAAGCAGAAGGACATCAAGTGCTTTTTGCTTCTGAACGAACAAGGTACTCTTAATAATGTAATCCCATTCATGTTTTCCTCTAGGATTAATGTGATCAGCATCCCTGTTACCTAACAGCCTGTATTTTACAATAACTCTGTAACATTATAACAAGTTTCTCACTCAGTATCTCTCACTCATTCTCTCACCTGTGTACTGCAAGTTACAATTCTGCCACTTTGTAGTCTACAATTCTAAGTAAGTCTTTAATGTGGTTTGTTACGTCATTCTCAGTAGCTCTGTAGCTTTGCAACTACTCTATTGTTGTTTGTTACGTCATTCTCAGTAGCTCTGTAACTTTGAAACTACTCTATATTGCCACAACTCCCCAGCCCGCAAAACCTACCTCAGCCACTCACATCCCACCATGGCCTATGCATCACTTAATCTTACCATACTCTTCCTCCTGGCAAACGCCATACAAATCTCCATTGCCCTAGTAGACAGACACTGTCATATCCCCACCATCCACCATCTGGGTAAATGAAACCAGGAAAACCCCTTTCATTCAGCCACATGGCTACCACATCAGCCATGTCGTTTGCACCTCTTGTATGTAGACCTTATTTAATCTAAATAGAGCAAGGCAACCCAACAGCAAGTCCTCAAATGCGCACTCATAAATTCCCACTCTGTTCGCAAGAAATGGCCTGTCATCACTGATCTTATAGCTGTGCACAACCTAGACCTCCTCATGGTGACAGAATCCTGGCTCTCTGATTCAGATGCTGCTCTAATAAATCAACTCATCCCACCTAATTTCTCCATTTACACCTGCCATAGATCCAACCGCAAAGGTGGAGGGTTCTTTATCCTAGCCAAAACAGACCTTAAATTTCAACTATGCTCCTCCAAGAGCACTACACATGCCGACATTGTCTCCATAGCAAATAAATTCATCACCATAAACCTCATATATAGAGCCCCCTCCTCACCTCCAGATGACATCTCCACCTTCATTGACATAGCCTGCAACCCAGCCAATCCACGCAATCCCAACTGGCTACTCGGTGATTTTAACCTACCATCCCTGCAACTTGACCAAGCAACGGCCTTCCTGGATGCAATGCAAGATTTGCAATTCAAACAATTGGTGACGGCCCCAACTCACCAAAAAGAAAACCTATTAAACCTAATTTTTGCCCCTAGCACTTCAGTTAGCCACATATCAGACTTCAACATTTCAATCAGTCCTGTTCCCTGGTCCGACCATAACCTGATTACTTTCCAAATACCATCACATCATGCTCCGACACCACAAAGTGAAGCTACTAGACCCTCAGCCACACCACGCTCCAGACCTCTTGTTATAGTAGAGTTCTCCAAAAAAGTCCTCCCAACCCTACATCAGAAATCTACCAACCTTGAAGAAGCAATCTCCATCTGGAACAACACATTGAAGGAATTCACCCACCCAACATCCTCCATTAGCTAAGAAACCCACAACAGATGTAAAAGGAGAAGACAGCATGCTCCATGGTTCTCAGCAGAACTCCGTGCCTCCCTCATCGAACTCAGGAAGCACAAGAGGAAGTGGAGACGCTCCCAATCCCAGTCCCACAAATCAACCTACCTCAGACTCCTGAAGTCTCACTGCGAGAAGATCTATCTCAGAATGAGGGAATACCACACCCAGCTCCTTCAACGCTCAATCAACAAACCGAGAGACCTATTCAACCTAGCGAAATCCCTAATCAAGGAACCCTCCCCCATCCAACTGGCCCCAATTCCCCCCCCCCCCAGCCATATGCCGACTTCCTCCAATCCAAATCACTAACAGCAAGTAATCAGCCAACATCAATAGTGCCCCCCCCCTTTACCAAACTCCCCCCTCACAAACATCACTCATACATTTTACCCCTCCTGATGAGAAGAGTCTCCAAGACCTCATTGCCAGCATCAACACCTCAACAGCTCCAAAGGACCCCTGTCCAGCACACTGGATCCGGACCCTCCGAGTTGAACTCAGCCCAATTCTACTAAACATCATCCGTCTCTCCTTTGCTACCGGCTCATTCTCCTCTTTACTCAAACAAAACTCAATAAGACCCCTCCTAAAGAACAGCAGACTCGACCCATCAAAGACAGAATCCTCCCAACCTATCGCGAGCATTTCTCTACTTGCTAAAATAATTGAGAAGGTCGTCTACAGACAAATCCAACAACATATAGACATAGCAGCCCCCCTTGACCCCTGCCAACATGGCTTTAGAGAATCGCATGGAATAGAAACACTGCTCACCACCCTCACCAACACTCTCAATAGAGGAATTGACAACGCTGAAAATGGTTTCGTCCTCATCTTCCTGGATATCTCAGCAGCCTTCGATTCCGTCAATCACAACAAGCTACTTACCCACCTCCTGGAAAAAGGCATCCACGGCCTTGCCTGGGAGTGGTGTAAATCCTACCTATCGGATCGCTGGCAACAAGTCCGTGTTGGTTCTGAAACTTCGACACCATTCCACCAGCAACAAGGTGTCCCGCAAGGTTCCTCCTTATCGGCGCTGATGTTCAATATCTATATGCAGCCGATATGCAACATCATCTGATCCTTCAATATTTCTGCCCTAATCTACGCAGATGATGTTCTGCTATTTACCCTGTTCAAAGTCAAACAACCGGAATTCACCAACCTTGTTAACTGCTTCAACGCAATTACAGATTGGCTAACTACCCAAAACCTCCACATTAACTTCAAGAAAACGGAGGTACTTTTCATATCAAGGAACAAAAACTTCTCTCCCCCCTCCAGCCTAAGAGTAAGAGATGCGGAGCTTCCAAGCTGTAATGCCATACGCTACCTCAGCAATACTCTTGACCAGCACCTGGATTTCAAGGAGCATATAAAAAACAACACCAGGTCCATCTACAACAAAATCAGGACACTGAGACATCTCAAACCTATGCTACCTGCTGACGACTTCCGAACCATCTTCCAGGCCCTCATACTACCACATTTAGATTATGCAAACCTAATCTTGTACGGCCTACCAAAGAATACTCTCAATCCTCTCCAATAAGCCATGAATGCCGCTGCACGTGTCCTCTGTGGTCTAGCCAGATCAGACCACATCACACCAATACTCAAGGATCTCCATTGGTTACCGATATACTTCAGGCTAACATATAAGATTCTGCTAATAACATTCAAGATTATCAACAACATCACCCCCAATTCTCTCAAGGAACTTATCACACCTACTCCAAAAACTAGAACCAGAAGGACAACAACAGACAACACTTTGACTATTCCCAAAGACTCCATAAAATGCTCCCAAACAACCAGGAGAAGAACCTTTGCCTACTATGCACCAAAATGTTGGAACGACCTCCCCCCAGAAATCAGAGCAATCCGAGACCTTCTACAATTCCGGAAAGCAATAAAACACCACCTCTTTCTGCTCCATTTTGCCCAAGCTGCCACCCCAACTCTAAGAAACCATCCCTCTTCCCCTACTAAAGACTCCTACACAACATAACGCTCAAGCCCCAAGCACTCACTTGTCAGTCCTGAAGCAACCTACGTACTTTCAGATCAAGTATCAACTATTATGCCAGATCTTTATGTATATAGTTTCATGTATTCCTCAACCATCCTGATACATGTCAATATGTAAATAGTTTCCCATGTTCTCCAAGTTTTATTCTTTGTAATAATGTAAATTCAATCAGTCTTCTCTGATCTGAAAACTCTTTGTTAAATGTAAACCGCACTGATAACAAATAGTGCGGTATATAATAATTGTTAAATAAATAAATAAATAAAATAAATAAGTGATTCGTGGGAGATAAGGTCTGAAATGAGCAGTGTTTTGGAGCGAAGAGAACGGCAGTTGAGGAGGCCAAAGCGGAAGGTAGCAGGACTAAGGGGGGGGGGGGAGCAGAAAATGTGAATGAGCAGAGGGTAGTTTAGGCAAACAAGGGAGAAGATGTACCTCTTATGCACGACGATGAAGCATTGATCATGCCACCAGGGTCCATTTTTCAATTGGTATTGTATGAAAAAAACTATTAAGTTAATACCCCATGCAATATTATCATTATACATAATGTAACCATAATAGCATACATGAGGAACCGGGGAAATAGATTATGACTACTTCTTATATGGACATCAAACACCAAAGAACCAAACTACTTGTAATATATTCCACATAAATTAAATGAATAATTGAGATAAAGAATGGCGTATGTATTAAAAATAATAATAATAATTAAGAACATAAGAACATAAGACATGCCATACTGGGTCAGACCGAGGTCCATCAAGCCCAATATCCTGTTTCCAACAGTGGCCAATCTAGGTCATACGTACCTAGCAATATCCCCAAAAGACACAGGTTCCACAATGCTTGTACTGGGTCAAGCATTGATATCCTGGGTCCATTTTTAATAGTGGTTTATGGACCTTTCCTCCAGGAACTTGTCCAAACCTTTTTTAAACCCAGCTATACTAACAGCCCTTACTACATCCTCCGGTAACAGATTCCAGAGTTTGATTACACGTTGAGTGAAAAAATATTTTCTCTTATTTGTCTTAAATAGTTTACCCTGTAGCTTCATTACATGTCCCCTAGTCTTTCTATATTCTGATAGCGTAAACAATTGATCCACGTTTATCCGTTCCACTCCATTCATTAATTTATAGACCTCTATCATATCTCCCCTCAGCCGTCTTTTTTCCAGGCTAAAGAGCCCTAACCTTTTTAGCCTCTCTTCATAGGAGTAGCCTTCCATCCCCTTCACCAATTTGGTGGCTCTTCTCTGTACTTTTTCTAATAACGCTATGTCCTTTTTAAGATACGGTGACCAGAATTGCACACAATATTCAAGGTGCGGTCGTACCATGGAGCGATACAGAGGCATTATAATATCCTTTGTTTTATTCTCCATTCCTTTCCTTATGATACCTAGCATTCTATTTGCTTTCTTGGCCGCCGCTGCACACTGGGCGGAGGGTTTTAACATGTTATCCACGATGACTCCTAAATCCTTTTCCTGGGTGGTGGTTTCTAATGTGGAGCCTTGCATCGTGTAACAATAGTGTGGGTTGTTCTTTCCTAGGTGCATAACTTTGCATTTGTCCACATTAAATTTCATCTGCCATTTGGATGCCCAGTCTTCCAATTTATCCAGATCCTCCTGCAGTTTTCCACAATCCTCTTGGGTTTTAACAACTTTAAACAGTTTTGTGTCATCTGCAAATTTGATAACCTCACTAGTTATTCCCTTTTCCAGGTCATTTATGAATAAAGTAGCGGACCCAGTACAGATCCCTGGGGTACTCCACTATTCACTTTTTTCCATTGGGAATATTGGCCATTTAGCCCTACCCTCTGCTTTCTATCTTTTAACCAGTTCCCGATCCACAATAGTACACTGCCTCCTATCCCATGACTTTTTAGCTTCGCCAAAAGTCTCTGATGGGGGACCTTGTCAAAAGCTTTCTGGAAGTCCAGATACACTATATCAACCAACTCACCTTTGTCTACCTGTTTATGCACACCTTCAAAGAAACATATCAGATTAGTAAGACAAGATCTTCCTTGTCTAAAGCCATGTTGGCTGTCTCCCATTAGGCCATGACTATCTACATGCTGTGTAATTTTGTTCTTTATGATGGTTTCTACCATTTTCCCTGGTACTGACGTCAGGCTCACTGGTCTGTAATTTCCTGGGTCACCCCTGGAACCCTTTTTAAAAATTGGTGTTACGTTGGCGACCCTCCAATCTTCAGGTATTACAGATGATTTTAATGAAAGTTCACAGATTACCAATAGCAGGTCTGCAATCTCATATTTCAGTTCTTTCAACACTCTGGGATGTATACCATCCGGTCCAGGTGATTTGCTACTATTCAGTTTATCAAATAGTTGTAATATATCTTCCCGGTGTAGCAATATTTCTCTCAATCCCTCTGCAGTATCACCTTTAAATACCACTTCAGTCTTGGGTAACATCCCTACATCTTCCTCAGTAAAGACCAAAGCAAAGAATTCATTCAGTCTCTCCGCTATAGCCTTGTCTCCTCTTACTGCCCCTTTTACCCCTCTATCATCTAATGGTCCAATTGACTCTCTCACAGGCCTTTTGCTACGAATGTACTTGAAAAAGTCTTTATTTCGTGTTTTTGCTTCCGTAGCAAGTTTCTTCTCAAATTGCCGCTTTGCCTGCCTTATCAATGCTTTGCATTTAACTTGCCAGTGCTTGTGCTGTTTCCAGTTTTCATCATTTGGCTCTTTTTTCCATTTCCTGAAGGTTGCTTTTTTTGGCAGCAACAGCCTCTCTGACCTCACCTTTAAACCATGCTGGCAGTTTTTTGGACTTTCTTCCACTCTTCTTAATGCGTGGAATACAGCTGGTCTGGGCTTCGAGGATAGTATTTTTAAATAACACCCAAGCTTGCTGTAAGTCTTTAACCTTTGGAACCGCTCCTTTTAGTTTTTTCCTAACTATATTCCTCATTCTATCATAGTCTCCCTTTTGAAAGTTAAAAGGTAATACTGTGGATTCCTTTACTATCTGTCCTCCACTAATTAAATCAAACATGATCATACTATGATCACTATTGCCAAGTGGTCCCAACACCCTTATTTCTTGCACCAGATCTGGCGTTCCACTAAGGATTAGGTCCAGTATGGCTTCCCCTCTGGTCGGTTCATGAACCAGCTGCTCCAAGAAGCAGTCATTTATTCCATCTAGAAACTTTATCTCTTTAGCTTGTCCTGCCGTGTCACTGACCCAGTCGATACCGGGGTAGTTGAAATCACCCATTATTACTACTCTGTTGTGACTTTTGTTAGCTTCCTTGATTTCTTTGAGCATTTCATCATCCATTTGTTCATTCTGGCCAGGCGGTCGATAGTATACTCCCACTGCCATCACCTTCCCCTTCATAAATGGAATTTCAATCCATAGAGATTCTACAGCAAATTTTGTTCCCTGCAAAACTTTAATCCTTTCTGACTCAATGCCCTCTCTAACATAGAGCGCAACCCCTCCACCAATTTGGTCAGCTCTATCATTACGATATAGTTTGTATCCAGGTATCACAGTGTCCCACTGGTTATCCTCCTTCCACCATGTCTCTGAGAGTGCAATCATATCTAACCTCTCATTTAGTGCTATATATTCTAACTCTCCCATCTTATTGTTTAGACTTCTAGCATTGGCATACAAGCATTTTAGAGACTGTATTTTATTCATATTAATCTGGCTATTGGTAGGCAGGGGTAATTTGGAATCTTTATGCTCTGTCTGCTCCTTACTCAAGGGCATTTGGGCTACTATACTCCCTTTTGGAACCTCACTGCTTTTGGTAGTATCCTTCAAGGATACCTTTGTCCGAACCATGCGCTCCTGGGTGACTGTCGGCTTTCCCCTATTTTCTAGTTTAATATATTAAAATGGATTAATGCATTATGTTAAATTCATAAAATGTGTACTGATGGTATGAACACTGAGGAAACAAGGAAGAGGAGGGGGGGGCCGGGCAGGCCAAAGGAAGAAATTAATTGGTCAAAGAAAAATGGATAGATCGCTATCCATATTTAATCCTTTTGGATGCAAACTATCAAGCGCAAAAATATATCGCTCTTCCAGCCGTCAAATAATTCTTTCAACATCCCCTCCTCTCCAATTCAATTTAATTTTCTTAATGACAAAGAATTTAAGATCAGAAATTTTATGTGCAAATTCCTGCCAATGGTGGACCAGAGGTTTACCATCTGCCCCTCTCTTAATACAGCTCCTATGCTCAATGATTCTATTACGAACTGGACGAGTGGTCATACCCACGTACAATTTTTTACATGGGCATTGTATTACATAGATAATGTGACTCGTAAGGCAATTGGAAAAATCATCAAAATGAAATATATGTCCATTTGTGGGATGAATGTATTGTTTTTTGACCATAAGGGCATGAGTACATACTGAACGTTTACCACATGGAAAATGACCTTTGTGTTTTGACAGAAACCGTCTCTCAGTAAACGCAGATGGTACCAACATATTTTTTAAGTTCACGTTACGTTTATGAACAATCGTGACTTTCAAATTCTGAAAACATGGAATGGTTTGGATCAGGTGCCAATGTTTCTTTATTATTTTGGCTATTCGATGTGATTGATAGGAATACAAAAGAGGGCACACTAAACCAACCTCCTTAACTTTCTTCTGTTGCTGTAACAGCCCTTGACGTGGGCAACTCAGCACTACCAGCAAAATGCACCCTCACAGTGCTGTAACTTAAGGTGCCTCATAAGGTGCCCTATAAAGTGCCCTATAGGGCACATTAGAGGGCACCTTGGCGGACAGAGCACTTTATAATGTGCCCTGTGAAGTGCCTTATAGGGCGCCTTATGTTACGGCACTGTGAGGGTGTTTTTGCTGGCAGCACTGATTTAACTTAAAAAAGGAAATGCCTCAGACAGCACTGATTTAGATTAAAAGGAATTGCCTTAGACAGCCTTCTTACATAACACCACTGTGGGAGAAAACTCATGATCTCTGCCTCCACAGTCATTGCAGTAACCAGTGGGCTACATCTTTATAGCTTCTAACACTGCACTGGCATGAACTTAGGGTTAACGCACGTTAACGTGCCACGGCGCACACTATTGCATGACACAGATTCTTGCTACCTTGCCACCAGAATGCCCACTCCTTATATGGCATTGTTCACATTATCGTTGCAACCAGTGCTGGTAACATTAAGACGGTTTAGTAAACATACCCCATAGACTCAAGTTCAAGGAATTAAAAATGCAGTCCAAAAGACACAGTTCCAGAAAATAAAAGTCTGAATGTGTGGGCCCTCTTAACAACCTGGGCAGGATAACCCCTCACTAAAAAGCGGTCATGGACTGCCTTTTAAACTCACGCCCAGTGGGCACATCGTGAACATTTGTTGCTGCCATTAACTCAAAGCATGAGAGTGATCCATGCGTATTGTGCGTGCTGCCTTTTACTCCTAACATCAGTAGAGTTAGAGTCAGCATTATAAACCACTGGCATGTTTTGAATTTGCATCAAACATTGGCCCATCCCCAGTGTTTGCTTTTAAGCAAGAGGAGAATTTACGCAACTTAATTGTTCATTGGATATCTATTTGTGCTTTATTGACTATAGCAAGGCTTTTGACTGTGTAAACCATGAGAAACTCTGGGCCACATTAAGAAGCATGGGAA
The DNA here is from genome assembly GCA_033557465.1 of Ichthyophis bannanicus. Classification (NCBI taxonomy): domain Eukaryota; kingdom Metazoa; phylum Chordata; class Amphibia; order Gymnophiona; family Ichthyophiidae; genus Ichthyophis; species Ichthyophis bannanicus. The sequence goes on from CM066037.1 coordinate 245,447,790, forward strand.
TACCAGAACACCTGATCGTACTCTTGCACAATCTGTACATTGATCAAGAAGCAGCAGTTCGAACGGAACAAGGAGAAACAGAATGGTTTAAAATAAGCAAAGGTGTAAGACAAGGCTGCATACTTTCCCCCTACCTGTTTAATTTATATGCAGAAAAAATCATCAGAGAAGCAGGATTGTATGAAGACAACAGAGGTGTGAAGATTAGTGGAAGACTCATTAACAACCTTCGCTATGCTGATGATACCACATTACTGGCTGAAAGTGAAGATGATCTGAAACATTTGCTTCTCACAATCAAAGAACATAGTCTCAAAATGGGCCTGCACCTTAATGTAAAGAAGACAAAGATCATGACAACTGGCATAATCAACAGATTCATCGTTGAAGGAGAAGAAATTGAAATTGTGAACAACTTTAACCTACTTGGATCGACTATCAATAAAGAAGCAACAAGCAGTCAAGAAATCAGGCGACACATTGCTCTTGGCAGAATGGCTATGAAAGACCTAGATAAGATTCTCAAGAGCAGAGATGTCTCTCTCCATACAAAGATTTGACTTGTTCAAGCCATGGTATTTTCAATAACATCATATGGATGTGAAAGCTGGACAGTGAAAAAGATAGACAGGAAGAAAATTGATGCCTTTGAATTATGGTGCTGGCGGTGAATACTGTGTATACCATGGACTGCCTGAAGAACAAAGAGGAGATCAAGCCTAAGCTTTCTCAGATGACAAGACTTCGACTTTCATACTTTGGACACATCATGCGAAGAGAGAGATCATTAGAGAAAGACATCATGCTTGGCAAGATAGAAGGTCAGCGCAAAAGAGGAAGGCCAGCAATGAGATGGATCGATACAATAACAGCAGCTACGGGTACCAGTCTGTCAAAAATGAGCCACCTGACTCAAGACCGAACACAATTTAGAATAGCTATCCAGAGGGTCGCCATGAGTCGACTCTGACTCGACGGCACTTAACAACAACAATTGTTCATTCTGATTTTCAGAAAGCATTTCAGTCAGATTGTGACCATTGCTCAGTTTGTGCACAATCCTTTAATGGATCTGTTTTGCAGCTGACCCGAACTGTTACTTTAAGGTCCTACACCACTTGCTAAAGTGGAACAGTAGTGCATGCCATTTGGTATCCTTGTCCCTTAGTTTATGTGGGGAAAACGAAGCATAAGAAAAATAGTCCAGGGACAGATCCATCAGCATGTTGATGCCGAGACACCTCTCGATCCAGCTCAACATGGCTTCAGAGAATCGCACGGGGTAGATACCATCTTAACTACCCTTTTCGACAAACTAATTACAGGAATTGACAATATACACCGAGGATTCATCCTTATCTTTCTCGACATTGCAGCCGCCTTTGATTCTGTGAATCATAAGATACTATTACAACGTCTCCAAGAAAAAGGGCTACAGGGCACTGCACTACAATGGTGCGAATCATACTTAACTAATAGGTGGCAGCAAGTAAAAACAGGCAACACGACCTCCGAGACTTTCCTACAGAAGCAGGGAGTACCCCATGGATCTTCACTGTCTGCTTTATTATTTAATATTTATATGCAGCCTATCTGCTCTCTGATCCTCTCCTTAAACGTAGAATGCCTCGTGTATGCTGATGACATACTACTATACATTCCATTCACTATCGAACAGCCCGATTTCTCCCCTATCATCAGATGCTTTGATGCAACTGCTGAATGGCTTCTCACACAAAACCTGAGGATCAATCACAGCAAGACTGATGTCCTCTTTGTTACAAGGAATCAGAAGTTCGTCCCACCACCCTACCTGCAAGTTAATAACGCTGAACTCAAAACAAGAGATACAATCCGATACCTAGGCATCACCCTAGATCAGCGATTAGATATGACAACCCACGTAAAGACCATTACAAGATCAGTATACCACAAGATATGAACCCTATGCCACCTACGCCCACTACTCGACTTTTCAGACTATCGGATGATATTTCAGGCCCTAGTGATCCCACACCTGGATTTCGCGAACACCATCCTCCATGGCCTCCCACAAGCAACCCTCAGCCCGCTTCGGCTGGCCATGAACTCAGCTGCTAGGGTTCTTACAGGTGTATCAAGATCTGAACATATAACTCCAGTAATGAAAGATCTACACTGGCTACCACTACAAGCCCGAATTCAATACAAGGTGCTAGTCATGACTTTCAAGGCACTGAAGAATCATTCTCCCACACCAATCAGCAAACTGATCAACAACATCCCCGACAACAGAATCAGAAGACCTGCACTACTGAACATGTTAACAGTACCTAAGCTTACCACAAGGTGCACAAAGACAACTACCAATAGAGCCTTTTCGATTTATGCTCACACAGCCTGGAATGATCTTCACACCGATATTCGATCCATATCGAGCCTCACCACATTCAGAAAAGCAATAAAACACCATCTGTTTCAAATTCACTATCCTGAAACCAGTCCCAAAAAACACAAGCAGCACGCACTCACCCCCCACGTTAACTATCCCAACGCCCTAACCCAACATGAGAATGGTTAGTCGCCCCTCTCCCTACAGTTGTATCCTGGGCTCCCACTTGACCTAGCTATGCTCACCCCGAAGATCATAAGTATTAGTGTATATAGCTCTCTGTAAATTTTATGTATATATCATGTAAATAGTTTCCCCAGTTCTTTCCCTCAAGATTGTCCCCCTGTTCTATGTAAGCACATTGTGATGTTAATGCATTGTTGCGATGTTCAGTTCTAATGTAAACCGCGCTGATTTTAATAGCGCGGTATATAAGAAATAAAAATAAATAAATAAATAAGCTCAGTGTATGAATAATTGAGCAAGAACAGCAATCTGTCTACCCCCCCCCCCCCTGGTTTCACACTGTGTGTTGAGCAATCTCAAGTTTTTGAGGACTTTTGTTTCAGTGCTTCAGCAGATACAAGAAGATATCCATGATTTAATGTGAAAAAGTGCAATGTCATGCACTTGGGTAGTAGAAATCCAAGGGAAATGTACGTGATATGGAGCAAGAGATTGGTGTGCACGGATCAGGAGAAAGACCTTGGTGTGATTATTTCTGAAGATCTCAAGGTGGCAAAACAGTGCGACAAGGTGGTGGCAAAAGCCAGGAGGATGTTGGGCTGCATACAAAGAGGGATTACCAGCAGAAAGGAAGAGGTATTTATGCCACTGTACAAGTCACTGGTGAGGCCTCACTTGGAATACTGTGTTCAGTTTTAGAGACCATAACTTGCAAAGGACGTAAAGAGAGTGGAAACTGTTCAGAGGAAGGCAACCAAAATGATTTGGAGCCTGCGTCGGAAGCCTTATGAGAAAACACTTGAAGACCTAAATATGTACACTTTGGAGGAGAGGAGGAGATATGATTCAGACCTTTAAATACTTAAAGAGAAATGAACAAACAAACCTCTTCCAAAGACAGGGAAGCGGTAAAACTAGAGGGCATAACATGAGGCTGCAAGGTGGTAGATTGAGGGGCAATGTCAGGAAATACTTTTTCACTGAAAGGATGGTGGATGCTTGGAATGCCCTTCCGATGGAAGCGGTGGGGGCAAACACGGTGACAGAATTCAAAATGGCATGGGACAGACACAGTGGATCCCTTTACAGCAACAGGATAAAAACAAAATAAACTGAACCATCTAATTTCTCAACAAATAGAGGTGTCCTACATGGAGTGGAGGGTTCACCCCTAAACAAAGACATGGGGAGGGGTGGCCTGCATGGAGCGGCAGGTGCACTTACTCTTGCCATCTTACTGGGCAGACTAGATGGACCATACTGGTCTTTATCTGTCATCATTTACTATGTTTCTATGTTACTATGATAGCGATTTGGATAATTTGTTGCTACGGAGAGAACATCGCTGGATCTTTAAACCTGACATTGTTATTCCTGGTGGCCTGAACAAGGAGGTTGATTGGTCAGTTTTTAACCATCTACTATCTGGTGATGTCAGTGGATTTATAGGTCTTTAAAAAAAGCATTTGTAAGGCGGTAGTGCTACCAGAATGTCTGGGAGACTGAAATAAGTGATACTTTCCCTATATTGTTATACAGGTTAAGTGTTTTGCTATATTGCTGTGATTTGCAGTTTACAGTCCCTGTCGCAGGCAGTGCAAACTTTCACAGAGCTAAAGACTCATCTATTTCTAGAACACTTACGGAATAAGACATAACACCTCCCCCCAAGAAGCTTCTTCACATTACCAGTGCACCATTTGTTAGCAATTTGTTTTACCTATTATGAATATATGTTATCATCACCCTTGTTAAATACTGAACACTGACTATTGCATTCTGTGTAAAAATGTAAACATTGTTAATGTTCCTCGTAAAGCGCTTTGGGCCTAATTTTCATCTAGGCAGGCTATGCGCTGCATCAGTGCATAGCCTGCTCACCGACCCCCTCCGGATTTTCACTTACACGGCGACGGAAGTGAAATTCCGGGTTGGCTGGATGCTCCCGGAGCCGCTAAGGCTAAATGGGTAGCAGCAATTTTCAATGGGTAAATGAATAGCAGCGATTTTCGATGCTACCCACTTAGCCTTTGCACCATAAAGATAGGCGAGGAAAAACTTCACCTATCTTTAAAGCGCAGAGGGCTAAGTAGGTAGCATCAAAAATCACTGCTATCCATCTAGCCCTTTCCTCTGCCCTTTTTCCACCCCGGAATGTCCCCAACACACCCTAATGCTAACCATATAGCATCTAGGCATGTTAGGGACTTATCCAGGATTTTCTAAAGGCACTGACTTTAAGAAAAAGTGATCTATAACCTGGCTGAATAAATAAATAGATAAGGTGCGTCTCGAGGTTCAAAAAGCTTTTCAAACTGCAGCCACCTAGGAGGGGGAAAGGCCCCAGCTTTGTTTTTTCTGCTGGCTTTAGCAGGGCCCAGGAAGAATACCATACCTGGGGATTTGACATACAAATACTTTTTCCACTTATGACTGCAACTGATGAAGTAGTGTAATGCAAGCCTTTGAACCAATACTGATTTCTGGTGACCCACAGCTCTAGGGTTTTCTTGCCAGTGTAACCAGAAGTAGATTGCCAGGCCTTTCTTCTGAGGCAATGGAGGGCTAAGCGACTTGCCCAAGGCCACAAGGAGTGCCAGTGGGAACTGAACTCAAATCTTTTGGTTATGAAGTCAGTGCACTAATCACTGGACTCCTCCTCCACTCATAGTAGTAATACTATGGAAAAATTTAGGATTGAAAGAGGATTAACAGTTCAAAAATTAGTTGAGTTTATTTAACTTATATCATGTGATGTGAGTTAAAAGATTATGTGCAAATTGTTTTGTATTTATAATTTAATTATTTTATTTTTGTCTTTTCTATAGACCTATGGACCCGTGATGCACTTAGCCTAAACACAGCCATGTAGAGTCAGCCCAGTTAGTGAATAAAATTATTTTTATTGTTTCTGAGGATTGTTGTGTTTCTGGGCTACCTCTACTTCTTCTTTGTTGTATAACCATTCTGCGGAGCTTTTTCCTCTTTTGTCATTTCCTTCATGTACCATTGTTAGCTAGGAGGTCTTTTACTAAATGTCACTAAGGTTTCACACTTAACAAGCATGCTAAGTGCAAAACCTTTATGTTAGCTGTCAGGGGCTTCACCGGTATGTTCCCTGGCAGCCGACACATGACTGGTTACCATAATGAGTAGCAAAGTAATGTTGCTAAGTGTCATTCTAACTTCAATTGCACGCTAATGTGGTCTCCATGCTCATGTTCTGACTCTAACTCACCCACTGTCCACACCAGTATGTGAGTACCAGTTAACGTGTGTTTTAGTGGTCGGTAACTGGCATGCTCACACATTAGTGTTCACCGCAGCCAGTTACCACTTGCTAAAACAGATGTTAACTGATTACTGGCATTTCATAAAAGGGCCCCTAGGTAAACTTAAGAAAGTCAATGCTTACTCCTGTGTATACAGAACAAGAAATGGATCTACTCTTTGACATCCTGCTGGATATTTGTAACCAGGATTGGTCATTGTTAGAACTAGGATGTTAGGCTTGATGGACCTTTAAACTGACCCAGTATGGCGTTTCTTATATTCTTTTGCAATTTGCTTGAAATATCTTTAACTTGCTATAAATAAGGCAGGATGAGGGCAGTCTGCTACAGGGGATTTTCTACTCTTTGGTGATTCTCTTGGATTCTGTATTCTATGCCTTCCACCCTATCTCAGTTCCTGTTTTTTCTTATATAGATTATTAATGGAGAAGAGGCTTGATTTCGTACAGCTTTACCCTTTTACCCTGCAAATCTATTTCTGTAACCATAACCTGCATTCACATTAATGAGCACAGAGCAGAACTAGGATATTTCCTCTTACTATAATATACACTATGCAAAAATAAAAAAAATAATCAAATTATGATATCACCACAGTAACAGCAATAGAAATTATCCCTTCCTACAGGCACATTATAAAGTAATGCAAAACCATGGAAAAAAGACCTAAATAGTAAACCTACCATACCAAATCAGCACTAACAGCCAGAATGCAACATCTCAGCCTATAAAAAATATTATAACAGGTATTAGAACAAATTTAGGAAAGTCCAGTGCTTGTGTACTACAAACCTAATGGGTTTTCAGGATATCCACTCTGAATACCTTGTGGCACTCGAAGGCCAGAGATACCTACCCCACTGTTAAGAATAGCAGTACACATCTTACTGGAAAAGAGAACAAGCCAAACTGCTTTACATTGCTACACAGAAACTACATATAAGTAGAATCCCTCAAGTTGGTCATGCACACAGAACACAGAGACAGGCTTTCATCAAATGTAGAATAACTGATCACAAATTAAGAAAACGTGCAGACAAAAACTGAAATGGGAACCCCCAAGATACCATTCATTGCAACAGTAAAGAAACAATACATTTCTTCTTGTATTGTGAAAAATACAAACATAAGAGATGTACATTCCGATTGACACAGTCTAATCTCTGAACTGAATAAAATTCCTTGTTCTACTTTTGTTGTCTGGATGTTTTATTTTTTCAAGCTACATTGGTCCAGTCTCTTTTGTCATTTTCCTCATCACCAGCTTTTTCCTCCTTCACCCAATCTATACCCCACTCTCCCCTCCCTATTCACTCCCTCACTCAAACCTGAGGCTGTACTCCCCTCTCTTCCTAATTTCTCACTCATTCCCACAGTCTTCATTGACCTCCCCAACCTAATCCCTAAGGCCCCACTTTCTTTTCCAAGCCATCTTCCCCCACATCCTCTACCCTTGAGTTTCTGTTATCCTACTCAGTCCCCAATTCCATCTCTGTCCCTACATATGCATACACACAATTACTTTCCTCTTTCAATCCTCCACCACACCTTTATTTCTTTCTGTTGCCTATCCCCCTCTTTCCAGTCCTGCAGGTCATTCACACCACTTCTCAGTCCCTGCCTACTTTTATTCCAGCTTCTCTTATCCAAAATCATACATCTAACACGTCACTACTCATAGTCACCCAACTACCAAATCCTCATCCTCCTCCCAAATCTCTGTGGACTCCCCATATCCCCATTCTCATGCTATCTCCTCATTTTCCTACCCAATCTCAGCATCTCTAATCTTCTCCCCTTTCCCCCACACTTAGTCCCTAGTCATTCCTAGTCCCAAGGTACCAACCCCCCCCCCCCCCCACCTCCCCGGGGTATCTCCTATCTCTGAATTCCTGTCCTCATGTCCCATTATTCCCCTGTTCTCTCTCAACCAGTCCTCATTCCTTCTCTCTCCTTTCCTCTACAACGTCTGACCTCTTTACTAGAACTGTTCTTTTCCCTGGCTGGCACCTCTGATCAATCTGGTGCTTGACCCTGCCACCAGCAAAGTTCCTCTCACTCTCTTTCTCTTCCTTCAGGTGCCCCCTTGCCGGAAACATTCACTCTTTGAACCGAGGGGCATGTTCAAAGCCCCATACAGTTCAAACGTCAACTGCATGAATTGCACAAGGTTGCACAGTTCAAAGAGCTGATGATAGAACCCCCCAGGGTTCTATTTATTTATTTAATATGTTTTTGGGTTTTTTATACTGCTTTATCCTATGGTCAAAGCAGTTTACATCAAACAGAACTTAATACATTGTAACAGGATAACAAACTTGGAGAGAACTTAATAAAGGGGGCTATGGATCATGGGGGGTGGGAAGGAAGGGGGTTGACAGTGAAATCAGGAAGGAGTAGGGGGTAGGGGCAAGGGGACAGAGGTTGATGTGTAGTGGGATCACTTCTTGTCTTCAGTGAAGCAGGCTGTAAACAGGGGAGTCTTAAGGGCCTTTCTGAATGATAATAGGTCCTTTGTGGCCCGTAGCTCGCATGAGATTGAATTCCAAAGGGTAGGTGCATAAAGAGAGAAGGTTATTTTGGATGTGGTAGTGCTGGATCTGGTGAAGAGCGCTTTGGTGCTTAGGGTGTTCTGGGATCTGGTTCACCTTGAATGCTTATCTTTGGTTTCTTGTATTAGCGTCTGAAGGTGGGTAGACAATAGGCTATTGAGGACTTTGAAAATTGTAAGGATGACTTTGAATCGTGAGCGTTCAGTGATGGATAGCCAGTGCAGCTGTTTAAGTAAGGGAGTTATGTGTTCAGTTAAGTAAGGGAGTTATGTGTTCAGTTAGCATGCATTGCATAGATTTGTGCTGCCGTGTTGAGGGCTAGTTGTAGGGAGTGGATTGCTATATATGGTAGGCCTTGAAGGATGAGGTTGCAGTAGTCTAGAAGTGAGAAGATGAGATTTTGAAGGACTGTGCAAAAGATTTTGTGGTTTAGAAGAGACATGAGATGTTGTACAGTCTTGATTTTATAGTAGATGTTCTTGGTAATGCTTTTGAAATTATTAGAGGATGTTAGGCATTATCAAGGATGACATCCAGCTATTGTACTTTTTGTTGTACTTGAAGATGAGTTCCATTTAGGCTTATGGTGTTCGGTGGAGTAAAGCTGATGTCTCTGGTGATAAATAGGGCTTTAGGTTTTTTGAGGTTTATGGTCATGCTGTGAGTGGTGAGTCAGGAGCTGATGCTAGTGAAGCAGTTGGTTATGTTTATGATGTCAGGGTTAAGTGTGTTGATGGGTGCATAAATCATGACATCATTGGTATATATGTGGTAGTGGATATTGAATACTTGTATGACTGAGAAGATTGTTTGGATGACATTGTTGATTATCAGTGCAGAGAGGGCTGACCCTTGGGGTCTCCTTGAGTTTGGGTGTATGGATTATACTTTGTAGAACCTGATTTGTAGCTGGAGTTGTTGATTTGACAGATATGATTTAAACCAGTGTTGGGGGGGGTATTCTGCTAGTCCAATTGCTGGCAGTCTTTTGGTGATTAGAGTGTGGGGTATTGAGTCAAATGCTGCCTAAATGTCAAGGAAAATGAGCAGATATCCTGTGCTCAGTCTGTCGGTTCCTGTTATCAACTTGTATAAGAGTGCAGCCATAAGGGTTTAAACTCCATGGTGGGGTCGAAAGCCATATTGCTGGGGATTGATTGGGATGGTGTATCTATGTGATCTTGTAGTTGGTGAAGCACAATATTTTCTAGTATCTTCATTGTGAATGGAAGGCTGGCTATGGGTCTGTAGGATGTTGGTTGGTTAATGTTATTGGTGGGTTCCTTTCTTACTGGATGGATGGAGGTCATTTTGAGTTCAGGTGGTAGGTATCCTTGCTGTAGGGAGAGCTGGATGATTTTATGGATTGTTGGTGCAAGCTCTTGCCTGGCAATCTTGATCCAGCTGACTGGATATGTGGTTGTGTTGATGCTGATGATAATGTCTTCTATGTGTTTAGGTGTGATTGATGAGAATGCTTTCCACGTGTGGAGGGGTTTTGAGCTCTCTTGTGGTAGGGAGTCTACAGGTCAGGTTATGCTGTTTTTGCTGGGGGAAATTAGGGTTTGGAAATAGTTTGCCATCTCTTATGAGGTCAGATGTGTTCCTTCTGATAGCTGGGAGTTATCCTTTGTGAAGGACTTGACTACCTCGAAGAGGTCATAAGGGCGGTTGATAGAGTTTTGTATCAGTTTTGTGTAGTATTATTTTTTTGCTTGTAAGGTAGCTGTTTGATATTCTTTGAGTTTGTTATTGTAGGAGGTGAGGTTATCTGGTGTTCTGGAGTTTCTCCACTTCCTCTCAGAAGCTCTGAAGATGCACTTCATGACCTTTAGTTGTGTTGAATACCATATGGTTGGTCTATATCTTTTTCAAACTCGGAGCTTGGATGGCATTGTTGCTGTTTCAAATATGATTTTGTTCCAGGCTTGCGCAAGAGAGTTGAGATCATCAGGAGTAGACTGGAGATTGGGTAGGATCTTGGCCAGAAATTCTTTTTTTTCAAGGCTAAGGAATCTACAAGTGGTGAGTTCAGTATTGAGTGGACTCTGATCCAGAGTGTTGTGGGGTATGAGTATGGAGATATGGATATGGTCAGACCAGGGGACATCAGTGGTACTAGGAGATGAGATGGGGTGGTTCTTAATGATGTTCTGAGGTAGGAAAATCAAGTCAAGGGTGTTTCCTTTGTTGTGGGTGGGTTGATGGATGATTTGAGCATAGTCCAGAGCTTCCATGGCATCCAAAAAGGTCTTTGCTTTGTTTGGTGTGGTGGAGGCAAGGTTGAGGTCACCAAAGAGAGTGAGGTAGTTGGTTTGCAATCTGTGATTGCATGCTGTCTCTATTAATTTTATTTATTTATTTGGGTTTATGCCACACTATTCATGATCAGATATTCAGGGCTTGCGCTGGGTTATCTGTAGGCAAGTGAGATGGTTATGTTGCCCTTTGTTATTGCTATTGTGTCCAGTCCTTTGTCTGAGGTCTTTATGAGGATGGGGAAATTGAGGTTTTTCTTGACTAGGATAAATATACCTCCTCCTTCACGTTGTGTGCATAAAGAGTGCAAAAAGGCTGTAATTGTGTAGGGTTCGCTGGTTCAGCGGGACATTATCTGTCTCACTGAGCCAGGATTCTGCAACACTTAGTAGGTCTATGCTATTGTCTAGCAGAAGATCCATGAGGAGCTGGGTTTTGTTTCATGCTGACTTAGCACTGAGCAGAGTGCATTTCAGGTGAGGGGGTACTGTTTGTGATTGTGTGTGTAAATGAGGTGGGTGTGGGTAGTATAGTTTTAATGTGTATGATGCGGTGTCTGAGGCTGGGTTTGCCATTGTGGAGGGTGGGGATGAATGGGTAAGAGTGAATGATGGGCAAAAAGGTTGCTGTGTGTGTTAGAGCTGTGGTGGCAGTGGGAGAGCGATTTGAGATTGGGGGAGCAGACGCGGCTGGTGTTTGGAGCCATGAGAGCAGTGCTGCAGGTGTCCGGATGCACTGTGGTGATCGGGCAGGTACGCGGAGGATGGCTCTGGTGTGAAAGACCCCTCCCTCTGCCTCTATATCATCCGGCAGCCCCAAAAGGACTTTGGAGAGCGATTTGAGATCGTGGGAGCAGATGCGGCTGGTGTTTGGAGCCGTGAGAGCAGTGCTTCAGGTGTCCAGAGGCACTATGGTGATCAGGCAGGCACGCGGAGGATGGCTCCAGTGTGAAAGACCCCTCCCTCTGCCTCTATATCATCCGGAAGCCCCAGAAGGACTTTGGAGAGCGATTTGAGATCGGGGGAGCAGACGCGGCTGGTGTTTGGAGCCGTGAGAGCAGTGCTGCAGGTGTCCGGAGGCACTATGGTGATCAGGCAGGCACGCGGAGGATGGCTCCGGTGTGAAAGACCCCTCCCTCTGCCTCTATATCATCCGGCAGCCCCAGAAGGACTTTGGAGAGCGATTTGAGATCGGGGGAGCAGACGCGGCTGGTGTTTGGAGCCGTGAGAGCAGTGCTGCAGGTGTCCAGAGGCACTATGGTGATCAGGCAGGCACGCGGAGGATGGCTCCGGTGTGAAAGACCCCTCCCTCTGCCTCTATATCATTCGGTACCTCCCTCATACAGCCGCGTGTCGCGGCCTGCGTGGCGTCTCCTAAGGGGCGTGTCACAGGGGGCAGTATACGCCCCTTTGGTGCCCCTTCGGCGCAGCTTAGGAGCTGAGGTCTGTGTTTGTCCTTATGGGCAAAAGGAAAGCAAAGCTGACTGTTAAATCTGGAGCTAAGGAGCAAGGAGGTAAGATGGTGGACCTATGGATAAACATTTGACTTCCCTGTTGCCTGCCGTATCGTCACCGGAAGGAGCTTCATTGAGCTCTCATTCTCGGTCACCACCGCCGTTTCCTCAGCATTCCTTTTCTTCTACTTTGTTGGATTTGTCTCCAGAAGCATGCCCTCCAATTCCTAAACCTGTGTTAACTGATGGTTTGGCCTTTATCCCCCAAGTTGGGGAAGTAATTCTTATGGATATTTGGTCTGCTATTCAAAATATCAATATGCAGTTGTCTTCTACTGTATCCTCATTGTGTCAGTTTACTCATGAAGTTGTTGGTAAAATGCAATCTACTGACAAGCAACTAAATTCTTTGGCTAAGATCTTGGCCCGTAATGATTCTCAGCTCCAGTTATGCTCTGATAAGGATACTGCATTAATGTGTGATTCCTTAGCATTTTCCTATCGATTGGAGGTTCTTGAGAATCAAGCTCGGGCCAAGAAATTGCGTTTCTTGAATTTGACTATTACTCATTTGCTATCTTCTGATATTTTGTTAAAAAAGTATTTTACTGAAGTACTAAAATTAGATGGAGTTTAGACATTATCCATATGTAGTACCTTTCTTCTAGATCCTCTCCTTCTGATAAGGACAAGGATCTACTTTCTTTACCAGATTTTCGGTGGGGCAGGACCTTACCGTTTTTCTTGTAGATTCTGCAGATGTCATTACCAAATGAAACACCCTTGTGGTGACTTTTGATTCTGAAGCCATTAAGTTGCTTGTCCTGCGGGTTTATTTCAAATACCGAGAAATCTCATTCTGTGGCCAAAAAATTCAAGTTTTTCCAGATGTGGGCAGGGCTATCCAGATTAGACGTAAGCATTTTCTGGCTTTGAAAGAGCGAGTAGTGGCATTGGGGGCCTCCTTTTTCTTAAAATTTCCTTGTCGGTGTATAATTACTTTTGAGGGACAAACCTTTTGTTTATACTGATGTTTCTCAATTTCAGTCCTTTTTGTCTGAAAAGGAAGTTGCTGAGGGTTAAGGTGGTGAGATAAAGGGGTATGTTTACTAAACTGCAGTAACGTAGCAGTGGCTACGTTAATGTGCATTAGGTAATGTTAACGTGCGCTATGTAATGTTAACACGCATTAACGTTACCTTAACGCGTGTTAACGTAACCTAACAAGCGTTAGCATTCCCAGCTGCGGTAAACATCGCAGAGGGTGGAGAGAGGGCGGAGAGTGGGCGTGGAGAGACTCCCATGGCACCAACGTGGGGAACTGAAGGGCTGGAAACTACCGCGAGTGAAAACCTGGTGTTAGATGCACATTTGCAGGAGAGAGAAACCATTTCAGTGTCAGCAATGTACAGCCTAGGCAGGGAGCCCGAGAAAGGTGATAGTAGTGCTCCATCAGCAGCAACAGTATAGTGGCCAAGTATGAAAGGCCACTATGGTGATGGTGCAAATGGGGCATAGGGGGACTGCAGTGGGGGCATCTGGGGCACAGGGTGAACTAGACTGTCGCCCAGGTGGCACATAGGAACATAGAAACTGGAAATCAGCAGGACAGCAGCTGACCAGGGCCAAACATGCCCAGTAGTCCATGTTCCACAGTGTCCCATCCAGGGGACATTGCCCAGCAAGTACCCCAAAAGTCACACAGGTACCACTATGCCTGTAATAGGGCAAGCAGTGCACATCTGGAGACCACACTAACAAGGGTCCATAGACCACACCCAGGATAGGTCCCAAACAGTTCCTACACCCAGCTAACTGAACACACTTTACGGCAGCCCCTAGTAAGGCATTGCAGGGTGTGCCCATATGTTGTCAGAAACATATATACACCCAATAGGCCAAACTGGGTACACCGTACCTGAGGTGCATACCCTAGTCTGTCCATAGTCGGCAGTAACAAAACACTCCACGTACATTCACCCGGTCCACCCTAGCCAATAGTTGCTAGAGCACCAGCCTGACATCCCCCCAACTATCACTCCCCCATGTGGAAGGGACATAACATTGGTAGGCAGTGATGGGGGATGTGTGTATGTCCATGTATGCCTTTCCACCCCAGACCCCGCACCATAGGCACCCACCTACCTGCACAGTGCATGGCCTGGGACTGCGCACGACCAGCACCAACAGCATATGGTCATGTCAGCATGGCACGGGGGGGGTGTTTGTGCTAGAGGGAGCAGTACCACCCACCTGAAGTGGACCTAGGCCATGCCTTGTACCAGTACGTGGTGTGCAGTGCAACACAAAAGGTCTGCCTGAGGAAAGTAAGGGTAGCCCCAGGGACCACTACTCCTCTGTGGCAATAGTGTGGTGCAATACGCACAGCCAGTGTATCCAGAAGCAGAGGATCACAGGTTCAAGTCCCAGCTGTGGATCCTACATCTCCCCACATTTTACCCTACAATGCAGATACAACATCAACATGTGCAAACCCCAAAGCCGCTTCGAACAGGGGTCAAAACACCCACTCACACAGGCTCCATTATCCAAAGCTTCATGGAGAGTCAGGCTGTTGGCCCCAGCACGTAGCTGCAGTTATCAGCAGAGCACTACTACTACCCCCTGCACAGTTTAGCAATGTCGGCACTGTGATCAGGACCAGTGTGGCCAGCAGGATTGTCAACCACCCCTATTATTGCACAATGCTGCAATAGGGGTGTGTGTGTGTGTGTGTGTGTATGTCTATCAATTGTTTTGTGGCTGCCTACACCGCTCTAGGCCCACAATGTCCCACTGCTACCAGCGTTAGCCTACAAATGTGTATAACGGGGTGCAAGGTATTGTGGGTAAGGCCCGGACAAGGCGGATTGGCAGGATGCATCTGCACAGGGTGTAGGGCAATGGCTGGGACACTGTAGTGCCCGACCACCGCCTGCATGGACAGGGTGGCCACAGCATGGCATGCTGTGAGGTCACTCTCACCCTGACCGAGCAGTGACCATGGCATGTCTATGCTCCCACATACTGCTCAATGCTATTTGTCTTCAGTTATATCTGTGTGTTCCCAGTTCTGGAGCCCAATCACTGAGATATCTGCTTGGTGTCTGTGCTGTACATCCCATCTCTGGGTGCACAGGGTTTCCTGTTAGCATGCACTACGGATTGGCTAGTAGACTGTCTGCAGTTAGTCTATGCATGGTTGGAACACCTTGTAGGGTGCTGCAGGGACAGTCTGACTGTGCTCTCTGCTGGTGAATGGCAGACTGTGGTGTGGGGCAATTGAGGTTTCCCTGGCTTATCCCAAGCAATACTGCTCGTCTGCCACAATTATAGGTATGGCTCTGGCCCACCAGCACCGGAGGGCTGTCCTCTGCCAGCAGGACTGTGGTTGCTTATCCTACAGCCAGGGCTCAGGCACCTGTCCCTCACCTACAAAATGGGTGATTGTGGGTCCTTTGGGGTATGTAATGTATACCATTTTGACTGTAGAGACAGTGCTACATCCACCTCATGCAAGTCTAGACACCCCTCTGTCCTGATAACAGGTGTCCATGGCAGCCAGTCCCTAACACTGGGTCTGCACTAATCTGGGTGGTGGCTGGCCCCACGTGACTGCGGAAAACAAATGGACACAGAAGTACTTTCAGTTGCAGTGCTAGGAACGCCTGGCACACACTAGCAGTGCTGGGGATGGGTAGCAAGACCTATCTCTAGCACCACATGTACTGCGGACCTAGTGCTGGGCACCCATCCTAACCCTCAGGGTGAACACAGAACCTGCACAATGGCATGGTCTGTAGCTACTCTGTGCCAGTATCATGCACTGTCAGTCCGTCTTACCACGCTGTAGTACTGGAGAGGTGCAGACCCCATCTGATGATCAGCTGTAGACTGCTGTTCTGCATGTGCATTGCATCATGGGTGCTGGTGGGGTTACCCTATCCTGGCACACAGAGCAGATGGTTTGTGCGGTGACCTGCAGTCCTTCTATACCCAGCCATTGCTATGCAACAAGCCATAGAGGTATAGCCTACTGATTAGTACAATGACATTCTAAGAAGTGGTCATGGGTTTGATTCCTCATTGTTCCCTCTTTTCATGCCTGTCCAACTCAGATATTTTGCATGCCTGTAACAATCATATCTTTGCAGATCCGTGCTGCCAGCCCATATTAGCCTCACCACTGTTGCCAACAATCCTTCGGTCCATCTTTCTGTGTCTGTCAGCTGTGTTCTGTGTCTGTCTTCCTGTGCAAGCTGCTACCCCATGTCTTGCACTGGTACCCTTTCCTGCATTGCGCCTCTTCATGCTTGCCTCGCCTGTGCCTGATCTGCATGGCACCACCACTCCTCTGACCACCCATCATTGTAACTATCCTGCCACCTCTGCCTCCACTGGGGGACACGCATTCCCATCGTCTGCCACCAACTGTCTTTCCAGTACTTTAAATTGCCAACACCCTGTGCTGTGGTACAGTTGCCCCACCATGTTTGTCAACAGTACTGGCAGCCACATGGGATGCCTGCAGATATGGCAGGTCCAGCTGCTCCCAGCTCTCCCTCCTTCACTCAACTGTTCATTGCCTTTCCTCAGTGCTCTATCTAGTGTTAGGGCACATCTGTCTCTGTGCCTCACAGGCCATGCATGTCATTCTGAAGCACCTTGCAGCCCTTAGGGCACACTAACCTAGGGCACCGTAACCTTGTTAGGTCACCTTAACCTATGGTTCCATAGTCCAGGGTGCCTTCTACGGTGCCTTGTCCAGGGGTGCCTAATACGGAGCTTAGCCTAAGGAGCCCTATGGCCTTGTAATGTGCCATGTAAGGTGCCTTATAAGGCGCCTTGTAACGCACGATAGTCTAAGGTGCCTTGTAACGTGCGTTAGCTGATACGGCTTGCTGTAACGATGCACAGCCCACACCTTTATATGGGCATATGTACCTTTACTGCGGAACCTGACATGGGTGACATTACCACAGTTTAGTAAACATACCCCAGTTTTCCCCATAAGTGGAGTATTTAGCTCCTGTTTTCCTTTTTTTTACTGTTGATGTGTTAAGTTTAAAATCACTCTCTCTTAATGTGGGTTTTGAAGTGTTTTTTTTGCTTGGATAAAAATTAGTATTTTTTACCATGGTTTTTTTTTTGTTTCCTATATAATATGTATGGTTATTCAAGAAAACTTAAAAAAGAAAGAGCTGTGGTGGCAGTGAGGAGTGAGGTGAGGCAGAAAGATAGTTAGGGGAGCCATTGTTGTGGCGAGGGAGTTTGTTGAGATGTCTTGCTGGTGGCCGGCTGAAGTGTATGTTCTGCCTGCTAGTGGGAGCTTACTGGCTGCAGGATCTGTTGCAAAATTCTGGGTCAGCATTGTGCTGCAGTTTCCTCAATGCAGAACGTTTGGATGGTAGTAAACGGTAGTATCTATATATGTGGAGTGCTCCACAGTTAAAAAGGAAATTGTTAGAAGTGGCTGGGTGCACAGAAGGGAGAAAGTTCATGTGATGAAGACTTCCTGCCTTCTACAAAGAGCAGCATTTTTGCACAATGCTATCTGCTTTGAAAAGATCCATCATCGGACTCTGCACAAGAATTTGGAACTTCACCATGTGCTCAGCTCTACCTAGTGCTGCTGTTATCAGCAGCAATACACTGAGCCAGCATATAATGTCATTGGCATTATGGTGTATCCTTGCAGGGATGCCATTGAAGTGGCATGTCTCTTTGTGTGCGCACCCTTCAGGTGGCTTTTCACAGAGAGGAAAATTGGCTATATCCAGTAGCTGTAAAAAGTGGTCACTCTTATTGTTTTCCTCTTTTGTTATATTTTATGTGTGGTTATCTGTATTTTTTATTGGTTATCTACCAACAGTTCAAAAATGGGCGTGAAAATTGAACTCATGTTGAGGAAGGATCTTAACGGAGCATTTTGTTCAATTAGCCATAGTAAAATATTTTGTAGCGTTACTATATTATGTGAGTTTGTACTTAATCATGATTATCATCGGGTACCTGCATTGAACTGTAAGAATAAAGAATATATTAAATTTGTTAATGCTAGGTCAGTCAGGAACAAAAATTTCACTTTTTATGACCTGATCCTTATTGTTTTGATGTTATTGGTGTCATGGAAACGTGGTTCAGAAGTGCGGACTCATTGCTATGTGAAATGTGTCTTCTTGGATATATATCTATATCTGTTTAGCTACAGCTAGATAGATCAGAACAGGAAATTATTTCAAACAAAATAGCCTAAAAAAGGAAATGGGAATCATAGAACAGGTCAGAGTGATCAAATTGTCCAGGAGATCCATATTAACATCTGCTGATGGTAGAACATAAGTTCATTCCACCATGAAGTCCTCTTAGGGGTATGTTTACTAAGCAGTCTTAACGTGCAGCCGGCGTTAGTGTGCAGGATGCCATAAAAGGAGTGGGCGTGTCGGTCTTAATGTAGCATTTCGGGTTAGCATCTGATAAGGTACCTTTTCGTGCGATAGAGGGAGCTGTGGTACGTTAACACGCATTAATCTTAAGAAGGCGCGCTGACCTGTAAACACAGTAGCAGAGCTGTAGCACAATGGTTAATACACTGCCTGATGGTGCAGGGTTCATGAGTTCAATCCTCCAGTGGGCTTAATGAGTATAGCTGTCTGAGGCATTGCCCTTTTCTTTAAATCAGTGCTGTCTGAGGCATTTTGTTTTGTAATTTAAAGTAGTGCTGCCAGCAAACACACCCTCACAGGGCTGTAACTTAAGGTGCCGCATAAGGCGCCCTATAAGGCACTCCAGAGGGCACATTATAAAGTGCACTGATGGCCAAGGCACCCTATAATGTTCCCTATGGGACACCTTATAAGGCGCCTTATAGGGCGCTTTATAGAACGCCTTATGAGGCACCATAAGGTTACAGCACTGTGAGGGTGTTTTTGCAGGCAGCACCAATTTAAATAAGAAAATGCCTCAAACAGCCCTATCAAATAACCCCACTGTAGGATCAAACCCATGACCTCTGGCTCCACAGGCAGTGAAGTAACCAGTGGGCTACATCTCTAGTGCTGCTGATAAACCCCTGGCTGGCTATTGAAGGACGTCAGGTCACCACACAAACTGTCTGCTGTGGTTACCAGGATAGGGTTAACCCACCCATACCCATGATGCACTGGACATGCAGATCAGCAGTCTACAGATGATCACAAGATGGGGTATGTACCCCCACAGCACCTTGGCCTGGTAGGGGGAACTAACCATGTGTGTTACTGGCACAGAGTAGCTACAGACCGTCACATTGTGCGGGTACTGTGCTCACCCTGAGGGTGAGGTGGGGCGACCAGCACCATGTCCACAACACCTGACTTAGCTGAGACAGGCTATGCTGCAGGTCCCCATCAGTGCCAGTGTGTGATAGCTAGTCCTTGTAGCTACATGTGTGTCCATCCATATTTACCAGTCAGGTCAAGCCCTTGTGGACTATGATGCACCCAGAATAGTGCATATCCTATGTGGGTGCTATGCTCACATGATTTAAGTCACCGGGGGGGGGGATGTTTGGACCCATAGGTGGGTTATGTAGTACCACCCAACCTGCCCTCTGGGGCTCAGAGTGAGGGACAGGATCTCCCAACAACAGATCCACATTCTACATCCCTGCAATGGTGGCAGTAGAGGGGACCAGCAACCTCAGTCCTGCTGGGGAACAGACACCCTACAGGGCAGTCAATGCAGATCTGAGCTCATCCATAAGGCAATAGCAGACAGACAGTAGGCCAGGAAATGCCCAGCTGCCCCCCACCACTATCTGACATTCTCCAGCAGCAACCACAGTGAGTCTCCAGCCGCTGCACCCTGCAAGGTGCTCCAGCCATACATATACTAACTGCAGACAACCTGCTAGCTAGTCCATAGTGCATGTTACTGGAGAAAATGTGAACACACCCACCAAGCAAATAAATCAGTGATTGGGCCCCAGAAAAGAAAACCCATACATATCACTTGAAAGAAATACTATATAACACTATGGGGGAACCTAGCCATGCTGTGGTCACTGCTCAGTCAGGGTGAGAGTGACCTCCCAGCAGGACGTGCAGGTGGTGGCCGGCCACTACAATGTCCCAGCCATTGCCTATGCCCTGTGCAGATGCATCCTGCCCAGACCGCCCTGTCCGGGCTATACCCACAGTACCTTGCTCCTCATTATGCACATTGGCAGGCCAATACTGGCAACAGTGCTAGCAGTGTGGGCTGAGGAAGTTGTTGGCGGCCACCACACACTGGATAGACAGACACACACTCCCCACACCTATGCCAGCATTGTGCAACTATAGAGGTGTTTGGCAGCCCTGGCCACCGCACCAGTCCTGGGCACAGTGCAGACATGGCTATGGTACGCAATACTGTAGGAGTCATTCCCCAGGGTGGTAAACACTGTCAGACACAAGACCTGTAGCACACTCCACAGACATCAGAAAGGTTGCTATGATGCAGCTCAATCAGCAAATTGTGCTTAACTTAGGAATTGCTATCTGCCAGTAATCATAGCAACCTTTTGATAGATGTGTACCGTATTCCCAGGTTTAGGGTGGCATTGCTAAGGTATGCAAGTGCTAGTATTGGGAGATGCACACAGGGCCCAACATCCTGCCTCTCCAGGTGGCTTTGGATAATGGAGCCTGTGGGTGCGGGTGTGTCTGCCCCTGTTGGCCGCTGCTCTAGGGCAGTGGTTCTCAAATCCGGTCCTGGTGGGCCAAACACTGTTCGGGTTCATGCTGTCCCTAATGAATATGCATGAGATACATCTGTATACCATGGGGGCGGTGCATAGAAATGCAGCATAGCCATATTTATTGGAGACAGCATGGTACCTGAATGGTGTTTGGCCCTCCAGGACTGCTTTTGGGAGACTCTGCTCTAGGTAATGCGCATGTTTATGATGTCTGTGCTCTGTAGGGTAAAATGTAGGCGTTTTGGGCATGTTTACGTCATCTGCAATAAAGGTTCTGTCTGTATTACCACATTTTAGTAGTGGGTAAAATATGGGGACTGGGTTAAAGGAAACCACAGCTGGGACTTGAATCTGTGACCTTCTGCTCCTGAACACACTGGCTGTGTGCCCTGCACCGCCGTGCTGCCACAGAGACAGTGCATTCCCTGTAGATACCATGACTGTTTGTCAGACAGAGCCTGTCTGTTGTAGTGAACGGCACCCACTAAACAGGGCTGGGCCATGGTCTGCTGTGGGCAGCAGCCACTGCCCCCTCCACCACCAGTACCCCTCTGCCACCATGCTGACATGCCCTTCTGCTGGTGCTGCTGGTGGTGCGCAGTCTCGGGCCTTCCAGTGTGCGGGTAGGCGGCTGCCTATGGTGCGGGTTCTGGGGTAGGGGTTCCTGCATAGATGTCCACGTTTCCCCCCAGCACCGCCTGCCAATGTTCTGTACCGTTGGGGGTACCTGCTGGGTACTATCCCCTGTGACACTGTGGGAAACACACCCGTGCCCGTGTTGGGCCCTCATCAGTTGCTGTCTGGCTGCTCTACTGTTTCAGCATTTGTATGGGCCAGCTAGGCATCACCCTAGTCTGCACTGTGGCCCAGCTGCACCACAGCATGTGCCACCTGCAGCCCTCTGTGTCCCCTTTTCCAGCATCTTTCCAGTTGCCCGTTCAGACATGCCCACCCTGCTGTTGCGGGACATGTGCATGCCATAGGAAACCTGTCCAATAGAAAGGGAGAACCCTGATCAGCGTTATTTCACTGTGGGATCATTCACCTTGTATGGAGACGGAGCATAGCCCCTTCCAAAATTGATATCATTTTTTTGGAGCTTTCTCAGTAATGTTTGTTGATGTTTCCCATTGATATCACTATTTCCCAGCTAGGTTATGGTTTTTTTCCAGTTTGTTCAGGTCATTTTCAATGTTTATCTGCTCTTTTGTTCTGTGAACATGTATCACACTTATCCCCTTTTGTAGGTTTCCCTGGCTTTGCTGTACATTGCTGACGGAAATGGTTTCTCTTCCCTTTAAATCTACTGTAACGCCAGGGTTTCACTGGCATTAGTTTTCAGCCCCGTTAGTGTGCAGGGAGCCTCTCCCCTCCCACTCTCCACCCATTGACCCCTTCTCTCCGCCCCTGGGGAGCCTTCCTCTGCCCTCAGCGAGCCTTTACTCCACATTCAGTGCTCATTTGCGCTGCTGAGCGCTTTAGCACGCGATAAGGCGCCTTATCGCACGGTAAAGCGCCATTATCATGTGATAAGGTGCCTTATCGCGCGCTAACGTGTCAGAGTGCACATTAAGATGGTTTAGTAAACATACCCCTTAGAAACAGAACCACCTACATACTGGAAGCAGAACCTGACACAATCTCTGCTATCCTAAACACAAGAAACAGTCTCTTCCTTTTTCCTTAATTTTCTCCCTTACTCAACCATACCAAGTTTTACTAGAGTCTTTAACTCACTCAGTCCTTCATGCAGAGTATCTGGTAAAATATCACAAAAAAATAGGGATATCTAGATTATTATCTATTACCCTTCTAATAGCTATTGCAGAAGGCCAAAACCCTAGATGCTGAAAAATAGATAAAAAAACTCCCTGCTGGAAAAACCAAGGGCATAACAAAACAGATGCAACCTCTCCAGCCTACTCCAAAAGAACTCTTACAGTAACAAAGTGCTACACGCTTCAGAAATCTCACCAAATTTTTAACATATCAGGGGTTTCCCTGCTCAATTGCCAGGGCTTACTAAATAATGAAGAGTACTATAGCCATAGGGTGCAAGTGCTACACATAGATATTGTTATGTGTAACATAGATTTTCCTCCTGAAACAAAGGGGTATGTTTACTAAACTGCGGTAACGTTACATACCGTTCATTATGTAACATTAACTATCGTTAGGTAACGTTAATGCGTGGTATGTAACGTTAACGCGTGTTAACGTTACTTAACGATCGTTGACATCCACGGCCGCGGTAAACACGGCAGAAGGTGGAGAGAGGGCGGAGAGAAGGGGTCAATGGGCGGAGAGTGGGCGGGGAGAGGCCCACTTCACACTAACGCGCTGACCTGAAGGGCTGAATCCTACCACGAATGAAAACCTTCAGTTAGATGCACATTTGCAGGAGAGAGAAACCATTTAAGTGTCAGCAATGTACAGCCTAGGCAGGGAGCCCAAGAAATGTGATAGTAGTGCTCCATTTTCAGCAACACCATAGTGCCAAAGTATGAATGGCCACTATGGCGATGGTGCAAATGGGGCATAGGGAGCCGCAGGCGGGACATGTAGCATGGGCAACTGGGGCACAGGGTGGACCAGGCGGGCGCCTAGGTGGCACATAGGAACCTAGAAACTGGAAATCAGCAAGACAGCAGCTGACCAAGGCCAAACACAATCCACCTATATCTACCTGGTTCACCTTAGCCAATAGTTGCTAGGGCACTGACCTGACATCCCCCCAGCCATCCCGCCCCCATGTGGAAGGGACATAATATTGGTAGGCAGTGATGGGGGGGATGTGAGGATGTCCATGTATGCCTCCCCCCACCACGGGATCTGCTCCCTAGGCGGGCGCCTACCTACACAGTGGATGGCCTGGTTCTGCGCACTACCAGTACCGACAGCAAATGGCCATGTCAGCTTGGCAGGGGGGGGTGTGCCTGTGCTGGAGGGGGCAGTGCCACCTCCCTGCAGTGGACCTAGGCCATGCCCTGCATCAGTATGTGGTGTGCAGTGCAACATACAAAGTCTGGCTGAGGAAAAGTACAGGTAGCCCCAGGGACTATTGTGCATCTGTGGCAGCAGTGTGGTGCAGTACACCCAGCCAGTGTGCCCAGAAGCAGAGGGTCACAGGTTCAAGCCCCAGCTGTAGTTCCTGCAGAGCATGTCCCTATGTTTTACCCTACAATGCAGATACAACAGCAACATGTGCAAAGCACAGAGCAGCAGCGAACAGGGGTACAAACACCCACCCACACAGGCTCCACAATCCAAAGATGCATGGAGAGTCAGGCTGTTGGCCCCAGCATTGAGCTGAAGTTATCACCAGAGCACTACTACTACCCCCTGCACAGTTTAGCAATGTCGGCACTGTGATCAGGACCAGTGTGGCGGGCAGGGTTGCCAACCACCCCTATCTTTATACAATGCTGCAATAGGAGTGAGCGTGTGTGTATGTCTATCCATTGTTCTGTGGCTGCCCACCCTTTACTGGGCCCAAAATGTCCCACTGTTACCAGCATTAGCCTGAATAGGTGCATAATGAGAAGAAGGTATTTTGGGTATGGCCCGGACAGGGCAGATTGGCCAGGATGCATCTTCACAGGGTGTGGGGCAATGGCTCTGACACTGTAGTGCCTGACCACCACCTGCATGGACAGGGTGGCCACAGCATGGCATGCTGGGAGGACACTCACTCTGACTGAGCAGTGACCATGGCAGGTCTAGGTTCCCACATAGCGTTTTACACCATTTGCCTCCAGTGATATTTTTGTGTTCTCCAGTGCTGGGATCCCAATCACCGAGATGCCTGCTTACTGCATATAGTTTTTCTCTGAGCATGCACTATGGACTGGCTGGTGGACTTTCTCTAGTTAGACTGTACATGGTTAGAACACCTATAAGATACAGTCTGACTATGCTTTCTGCTGGTGACTGGCAGATAGTGGTGAGAGGCAGTTGGGGTTTTCCAGACCTAACCCCAGTGTTGCTGCTGGTCTGCCACTGCCCCCAGTCATAGGTATGGCTCTGGCCCACCATCCTTGGAGGTTGCTTCCCCAGGGCAGGGGCACCTGTTCTTTACCTACAAAAAGGGTGATGTGGGTCCCTTTGGGGTATGTAGTGTATACCACTGTGACCTATAAAGGCACTGCTGCACACACCTTATGCAATTCTAGGAACCTCTCTGCCCTGATAACAGCTGCCCATGTTAGCCAGACCCTAATACAGGGTACACACCAATCTGGCTGGTGTCTGGTCCCACAGGGCCACATGTGACTGCAGAATACAGATGGACACGAAATTATTTTCAGATGCACTGCAAGGAACACCTGTCACACACTGGTAGCGATGGGGGTGTACAGCAGGACCTATCTCTAGCACCACATGTACTGCGGACCTAGTGCTGAGCACCCATCCTATCCCTCAGGGTGAATACAGAACCTGCACAATGGCATGGTCTGTAGCTATTCTGTGACAGTATCAACCACTGTCAGTTTGTCTTTCCAAGCTGAGGTACCAGAGAGGTGCAGACCCCATTTGGTGATCAGCTGTAGACTGCTATTCAGCATGTGCATTGCATCATGGGTACTGGTGGGGTTACCCTATCCTGGCACTCAGAGCAGACATTTTGTGTGGTGATCTGCAGTCCTTCTGTACCCAGCCATTGCTGCGACATACACCATGGAGGTATAGCCTACTGGTTAATACAATGCCATTCTTGGCAGTGTTCATGGGTTCCATTCCTCATTGTTCTCTCCTCTCATGCCCGTCCTACTCAAATAGTGTGCATGCCTGTAGAGGTCATATTTTTTCAGATCTGTGCTTCCAGCCCATAATACCCTTGCCACAAATGACAACATTCCCTCGGTCCATCTATCTGTGTCTGTCAGCTGTGTAGAGTCCTGTCTGTCAGTGCAGGCTGCCACCCCATGCCATGCACTGCTACCCTTTCCTGCATTGCGCCTCTTCATGCTTGCCTCCCCTGTGCCTGATCTGCATGGCACCACCACTCCTCTGTCCACCCATCATTGTAACTATCTTGCCACCTCCACCTCCACTGGGGGACATGTATTCCCATCGTCTGCCACCAACTGTTTTTCCGGTACTTTACATTGCCAACACCCTGTGCTGTGGTACAGCTGCCCCACCATGTTTGTCTTCAGTACTGGCAGGCACATGGGATGCCCGCAGATATGGCAGGTCCAGCGACTCCCACGTCTCCCTCTTTCACTCACCTGTCCATTTCCTTTCCTGAGTGCTCTATCTAGTGTTAGGGCTACATCTGTCTCTGTTCTGCACAGGTCATGCATGTCATCCTGAGGCACCTTGCAATCCCTAGGGCACACTAACCTAGGGCACCATAAACTTGTTAGGCCACCTTAACCTATGGTTCCATAGCCCAGGGTGCCTTCTGCGGTGCCTTGTCCAAGGGTGCCTAATATGGCGCTTAGCCTAGGAGGCCTTATAGGGCGCCTTATGAGGCACCTTACAGGGCACCTTATAAGGCATCTTACAGGGCACCTTACTGGGCACCTTACAAGGCGCCTTGTAACACTCGTTAGTCTAAGGCGCCTTGTAACGCACGTTAGCTGCTACAGCTTGCTGTAACAATGCAACGCCCACGCCTTTATATGGGCATCTCTACCTTTACCGTGGAACTTAATGCGAATGACATTACCGCAGTTTAGTAAACATACCCCATAATCTTATCACTTCCTACTGTTGACAGGAAAATGGTTAAGTAAAATTACTAAGGCTTTGAGAAGAATATGGCCCTCTTCCTGTGCTAGGGGAGGGTTGATCATCACACTAGAATACTTAAAGTTACCAGATCTAGATTTTTGCAGGCCATTCTGAGACACTTATCTGAAGTGCATGTTGAGGAGCAGGTGGGGTGGGGAGGAAGGGATTCCTTAGTTCCAGGTTTAAGCAACAAAGCATAGAGAAGGAAAGAGGAGTCATTACCCTGTCCCCCTCCCATCCATCCCATGACAGCAACAAGATCCCTTCCAAGCAGACAGAAAACTAGAAACAGTGATGCATCCCTCTGTATTGTGTAAAGAGGAATGCATCACTGAAAGATAATGGATGCAAATTCTAAAAACTGACATATTCGAACCACTCTACCCCCTCTGTCCATTGCTACAGGTGGGAGTTGGGGACACGGTCCTGAAAATCAGAGACATCTTGTAACCTTAGACTACTTCTCCTAATTTGAGAATGTAGACAATGTAAACTAGACCCTACTCATTTCATTACACCTCATTACAGTATTACAACCTTTAGGAAAGGGGTTCTGAAATTACATCTCACTATTCTTTGTTGACAGAATAAAATGGGAACATCTGTGGCTAATTCCAGAGTTCTTTTGTTTTTAATATAATAATTTCCTTCTGCTCCTTTGACATTCCAGGTCAGATGCAACCACAGCTGGAATCTGGCACCATGAGCCTTTATTCACAACCAGCTAGTATTTTTTCCTATTTTTAATATCTTTTACTGTCTTACAAGATTACTTTGCTCCCATATTCTTTATATACCATCCTTTAAAAGAGTTCATTTTCAAACTTTATGTGACAGAATTCTTTCTATGAGTGCTCTGGTTCTCTGGAATTCTCTACCAAACGAATTGTGCTCAATCTCACAATTATTGTTATTTAGGCAAAAGTTAAAGACATACATATTTTGACAAGCCTTCCCAGTGTTACATTAACAGTTCTGTTATGTGACTCTTCAATGGCTAAGTGGAAGAGCAATTATTTCTTCAGCAATCTTAGCTGATCTCTGGAGGCTAGAGTAGCAAACATAAGGAAGACAGAGCAGCATATAGATGAGATCTACAGGGATGTAGTACTGAAGTCCCACCTCCAATCTGGCAGCCTCCCTGTTGCCATGCAGGAGAGAGGTCACGTGACAGGACAGCATCAACCTGGTGTGGTAGGAAGGGATCCTGTAGCTAGGACCTGTCCTCCAGGTGATGTAAAACCCTCTCACACTGAAGAGATTTCTCCAGGGCCATGAGCCCATGAGGGAAGGGTTAGGACAACAGTTGTAGTTGGTGACTCCATCATTAGGGTGGCTGGTGAACATGAGGATCGCTTGATAACATGCCTGCCTGCTGCGAAGATAGCGGACCTCACATGCCACCTAGACAAGGTTTTAGATAGCGCTGGAGAGGAGTCTGCTGTCTTGATACATGTTGGTACCAATGACATAGGAAAGTGTGGGAGGGAGGTTCTGGAGGACAAATTTAGGCTTTTAGATAGGAAGTGGAGATCCAAACTTCCAAGGTAGCATTGTCAGAAATGCTTCCCATTCCACACGCAGGACCCAAAAGGCAAGCAGAGCTCCGGAGTCTCAATGCGTGGAAGAAACAATAGTGCAAGGAAGAGGGGTTTGGATTTGTTAGGAACCAGGCAACATTCTGGGGAAAGGAGGGGCTTGTCTGAAGGAATGGGTTCCACCTTAACCGGGATGGAACCAGGCTGCTAGCATTAACCTTTAAAAAAAAAGATAGAGCAGCTTTTATACTAGATAATAGCTCATGGTTCGGAACAATGTATCCTTGAAGAATACTAGCAAAAGACTGAAGTAAGGGCATCATGACAGAGAGGTTCCAATAAAGCAAAAGTAACCCAAATGTCCTTAAGTTCAGAGCAGACAGAGCTTAAAGATTACAAATTACCCCTGTCTACCGATAATCAGGTTAATATGAATAAAATACAACCTCCAAAATGCTTGTATGTAAATGCTAGAAGTCTAAAAAATAAGATGGGAGAGTTAGAATATATAGCACTAAATGAGAGTTTAGATATGAATGGTATCTCAGAGACCTGGTAGAAAGAGGACAACCAATAGGACACTGTGATACCTGGGTATAAATTATATCGCAGTGATAGAGTAGATCAAATTGGTGGAGGGTTTCACTCTATGGGAGACATTCTGTCCCATGAATAGCGGGGATGGATGTCCTGTTGGGACGTCCATCCCCGCTATTTTCCCCCCAGCCGGCTCCGTCAAAAGCCTCCTCAGACGAACAACATGTTTTTATGGGGAGGCTTAGATGGAGGCGGGAGGGGGCATTCCAGAGGTAGAGAGAGGGCAGGGCATGGGCGGTCTGTGATCCCAGATGTACAGGGCCAATTCTGAGGTCGGCCCATATGTCCTGTGCTGAGAACTAAGACGGGGGACTTATTCCACCGCAGAGGTGGAATAAGTCCCCCTGGACATGGAGGGATCCTGCTGCCAGGCCCGGATAGTAAGGTAGGGGTGCAGGAAGTTCCCCACAGCCAGACCCTGGTCATGGGAGGCTGGCTGAAGGGTCCGGCTGCGGGGAAAAAAAAGTGCATTGGCGGCAGCCGGTATTCGCAGCTCCTGAATGGAGCTACAGTGCCATGGTGATGGGATGTCATGGCACTGCAGTTCCATTCAGGAGCCTGACTGAGGTAGCCAGGCAAGTGGCTGTGCATGCAGGCCGATTGGAAATGGGGCCTGGCCTGCACGTTCAGGCCCTAGACCTGATTCTGATCCCGCGGGCGCATCTAGCCCCCACAGGATCAGAATCGGGTCTACCTTTGGGTGTCCTGATTCCTATTGGCTGCACAGGGGCCTGGACACCCACATTGGAATGTGCCTCCACATTAGAGAGGGCATTGTCACACAGGATCAAAGTATTGCAGGAAACAAAATACACTGTAGAATCTCTATGGATTGAAATTCCATAGGGAAGGGGAAGGGGTGGCCTAGTGGTTGGTGCAAGATATCTCAGGCTGGAAGGTCAGGGGTTCAAATCCCACTAGAGGACAGCAACCTTGGGCTGGAAGGACTGGGGTTTCTAGTCCCACAGGTGCTCCTTATGGTCTTGAACAAGCCACTTTACCCTCCATTGCCCATGTTCCCTATAAAATAGTTATCTCCAAGTTATAATGTCCTGTTCAATTAAACCACCTTGATATCATGAAAGGCAGTATGTAAGAAATGTTAAATAAAATAATAAAAATAAATAAATAAGGCAATGGCAGTGGGGATGTACTATCAACCACTTGGCCAGAATGAACAAATGGATAATGAAATGCTCAAAGAAATCAGAGAAGCTAAAACAAGCTACAACACAATCATCATAATGGGTGATTTCAATTACCCCAGTATCAACTGGGTCAGTGTCACAACAGGATATTCTAGGGAGATAAAGTTTTGAGATGAAATAAATGACTGCTTCTTGGAGCAGCTGTTGCTTGAACTGACAAGAGAAGATATTTGGACCTAGTCCTTAGTGGAATGCATGAGAGAAGGGTGTCAGGGCCACTTGGCAATAGTGATCATAGCATGATCACATTTGATTTAATAAATGGAAGTAAGACAGCAAGGAAATCCACAGTACTACCTTTTAACTTTCAAAAATGAGTCTATGATAAAATGAGGAAAATAGTTAAGAAATAACTAAAAGGAACCGCTGCAAAGGTTAAAGATTTGCATCAAGCATGACCATTGTTTAAAAATTCTGTCTTGGAAGTCCACACCACTATATTTCACACTTTAAGAAAATTGGAAGGAAGTCCAAAAAACTGCCAGCATGGTTTAAAGGTGAGGTCAGCAAGGCTGTTGTAGTCAAGAAGCATCTCTCAGGAAATGGAAAAAGGAGCCAAATGACAATTGGAAACAAGATAAGCACTGGCAAGATAGATGCAAGGAATTGATAAAGCAGGCAAAGAGAGAATTTGAAAAACATCCATGAAAGGAAAAATGCATAATAAAAACTTTTTCAAGTACATTTGTAGCAAAAAACCTGTGAAAGAGTCAGTTGGATTGTTGGATGATAGATGGGTTAAAGGAGCACTAAGAGGGGAGAAGGCCATAGCAGAGAGACTGAATGAATTCTTTGCTTCAGTTTTATTGAAGAAAATGTAGGGAAGTTACCCATGACTGAAATGGTATTTAAAGGTATTCATTGGAAGAACTGAAAGAAATATTGATAAACCGGGAAGTTATATAACAACTATTTGATAAACTAAAGAGCAGAAAATCACCTGAACCAGATGGTGTTGAAAGAACTAAAATATGAGATTGCAGAACTACTATTAGTAATTTGTGAACTACCATGAAAATCATCTGTAATACCTAAAGATTGGAGAATTGCCAATGCAATGACAATTTTTAAAAGGGGTTCCGGGGTGATCCGGAATACTACAGACCAGTGAGCCTGACGTCAGTAACATTGAAACATAGAGACATGATGAAAGAAAAAGACCACATGGCCTATCTAGTCTGCTCTTCCATATCAACCACTGCAACAGTCCCCTTTTTTCGTTTAGAGATCCTCCGCATTTCTCCCATGCTTCTTTGAATTCAGATACTGTCCTCATCTCTACCACCTCCACTGGGAGACTATTCCACGGATCCACTACTCTTTCCATAAAGAAATATTTTCGCATATCACTCCTGAATCTATCCCCTTTCACCCTCATCCCATGTCCACCTGTAGCAGAGCTTGTTTTCAATAGAAAGAGGCTCTCCTCCTGTGTGTTTATGCCACAGAGGTATTTAAACGTCTCAATCATATCACCTCTATCCTGCCTTTCCTCTAAGGTGTACATATTAAGATTCTTAAGTCTGTCCTCATATGCTTTATAATGAAGACTGCTAACCATTTTAGTAGCCGCCCTTTGTACTGAGTCCAGCCTGTTTATATCCTTTTAAAGGTGCGGTCTCCAGCAACTGCTCACAATATTTCAAATGAGGTCGGACCAAAGACTTCCTTTCTTCTGCTGGCCATTCCTCTCCCTATGCACCCAAGCATACTTCTAGCTTTTGTTGTTGTCTTTTCTATCTGTTTAGCTACTTTAAGATCATCAGACACAAT
Organism: Ichthyophis bannanicus; assembly: GCA_033557465.1. Lineage (NCBI taxonomy): Eukaryota > Metazoa > Chordata > Amphibia > Gymnophiona > Ichthyophiidae > Ichthyophis > Ichthyophis bannanicus. The sequence continues at coordinate 245,479,481 of CM066037.1, forward strand.
CACGCCTAGGTCCCGCTCTTCTTTAGTGAACAAAAGTACTTCACCCCCTATACTATATTGCTCCCTTGGATTGCTGCAGCCCAAATGCAAGACCTTGCATTTTTTAACAATAAAACCCAGCTGCCAAATTATAGACCATTCTTCAAGCTTAGCTAGATCCCTCCTCATATTATATACACCTTCCTGGGTGTCTACTCTATTACAGAATTTGGTAACATCCACAAAGAGGCAAATCTTACCCAACAGCCCTTCCGCTATATCACTAACACAGATGTTAGAAAGAATCGGACCAAGGACAGATCCCTGGGGCACACCGCTGGTAATCTCTTTCTCCTCAGAGTGAGCTCAATTTACCTGTACCCTTTGTCGCCTCCCACTCAACTAATTTCTATCCCAAGCAGTAACTTTAGGGTCCTTCCCTAGGGTGCACAGTTTGTTTAAGTCACCTGTGAGGAACAGTGTCAAAGGCTTTACTGAAATCTAAATACACCAC